>OY735210.1:22117858-22255358 GCA_963457665.1 Thysanoteuthis rhombus | reverse complement strand
TTTGAAATGATCTCCCGTCGTTATATGATTAATGTATCTCGTATTCCCTGATAGCCAATATTCTACTAAGAACTATTTTCAAAAGATATTTGGAGTCAAGTGAGTTAGAATTTCAGTTAGGAAAAAGCATTGGAATTTTTTGTATGACCAAAAATGAAATGTTTTCATGATTATCAATTAATGACAATATGTTGGTGACTTTTTTTAGAAGCCTGTGCAGAATTGAATAATTTTGGAGAAAGAGCTAAGCTCATCCATACCAATGAAAAAAGTAACATTAAACAAACTGAATTGGTAACAAGTACTGCAGGTCTGTCGTCAGCTCTATGGTATTCATACATTTTGCATTATATTCTTCACAAGGGGTATGACAATATTGCCAAACACGACGAACAGCACGCTGGAACAAAAGTTTGAGAACTCTTGTAATAGAACTTTATTGATATCATCAGAGAACATCCATGAGGAAAACGATAACTTTGTTAATGCAACAATAACATAACTAAAATCAATCTATGAAGAAATCTTTCTATACAATTAGGAATCAAGGAGTTTCACTGGATTTCATTCATTGATATTATCTTCAAAATAGTTTGCATGACACTTTGCATAGATAAATCAATGCAATGCAACAATCATGTCAATGTTTATATTCCTGTTATCACGACTTTTTAATTTTCTAAACTTATGATGAATAAACCTACAAGAATACTTATTTGGATACAGTTTTTGCATTTTAACTTATCAAAGATCACTGTTAGTGGGGAAGCTTAGACAAAAAATTGTGCAATTTGAGATAAAATCATATGACTTGGTATTCTTATAGCAAATGACATTCCAAAAAGATTTGTATATTGAGGCATTGTAATTTGCTGTTTGCAACAACTGTTTTCATATCACTTTTCCTATCAGCAATGGATATAATATGGTGTTGAGGAGGACATAATTTGTCAAATTTATTTACCATGCAAAGTTTTGGGGAATTACCATTTGGATAATACATGCAAGTCATTTAAAATTCAAGAAGGTTGTCATTTTTCAAGATGGTGGCCACGACACAATTCCAAACTCAAAATAAGTGATAATGACAACACAAACCTGGGGTCTATCACCACCAACACCATCTTCCTCATCATCACACCCAATATCATCATCATAATCATCAATACTACCACCATCAATATCATTGTAACACTACAATCTCCATCATCAAATGCACCACCAGTACCAGCAATATGATCACAACACAACCATCCCCTCATCATCCCCACTCCCAGCAATATAACACCCCCCCACCACCACCACCACGAAATAATGTTTGAATGCATCTATGACACCATGATTAGTATCTTAAGCTTATCTCACAGACCATTACTCTTACACTTGATGCTGAAGATTCCTAAGGACAAAAAGTAAAACCGAGATTAAATCCACTGTAAATGGCTGCATCAAAGGTATTTATTTATGAATTAGCAACAGGAAAAAAGAAAACTGAGTACTTTACTAAAAGAAGAAAAATGGCTAACATGGCAACATATTAAAAATTCATAATGGCCTAATATCTAAATTTGGGTATGATCAATTGGAAAATTGTGAAAAAAGAGTGATCAGAGAATAAGTCATCTTTTTTACATCACTATTATGTCTGAATATTCAAGACACAGTGTGAACATTGCTGAATACAAAGAAAAAGACCAATTGAGAATAAAATTACATAACAAATTATATCCCCACTGAAAATCTATGCAGAGGGGGGATTAGGAAAAAAAACAACTTTTTGTAACTATAATAAAATATAAGTAAATATTTGAATTACAACCCTTTATCTTGATGCCGATTCCTGCATACGCAACCAGCCAACTTCAATTAAAAACTGAAGAAATCTATTTTGACTGTGGGCAGTTTTTGTTGACAGTTTCTAATAAAGACCAGCGAGAGCAGCAAAAGTGGAAGATAATGAAACTCGGTATCTTTGATCTGAGGAGAAGCACCCGGACGGATGGTCGGGTTATAAGTGGGAAACACCTGAGAATAGTGTCATATGATATTCTATATTGAACTGGGTGCAAATGCTGGCGAAAAACATCTGTCTATCTGGAGAGAAGGCATATGTCAGAAAATATCCATGACAAAATCAAACCATCTGCACATGGGATCATTATCTGTGTGAATATGTGTGCATGACTGTATGTGTGAATGTCTGTCTTGGTACATGCATGAATGTGTTTATGAGTGCATTTAGATGTGTTGTCCATGCGTATGTATGTGTGTACATCTATATATATGTATATATATGTTTGGATATATACGTCCATATCTGTATGCTTGTTTGTATGTTTGTGTACATATCCATGTGTGAACGCGTGCTTGCATGTCTTTGTGCATAGATATATGTATGTGTGCGTGCTTGTTTATGTGCATGTCCATTTGTATCTGTGTTTCTGTATAAGTGCGCATCCATGCATGTTCATATGAATGCATGCATGTGTATGCTAGAGTGTGAATGTATGTATGCCTGTATTTGTGTATGTGTGCGTAAATGTGCATGTCTGTCAGTCAGTGCGCCCATTTGTGTGCCTATGTATGTGCATGCGTGAGTGTGTTCAAACAAAAATGATAAGAATTAACTCAGAGCAGGACTTGAACTCACATACTTACTGAAGGGCTACAATTCATTGATAGGTATTCGTACATGATCATTTGAAGGAGATGTTGGTAAATTTAGTCCATTTATTTATCATTATAAAAGTCATCTGCTTTGTTTTAGCTCTTACTATCTCTACCTATACTACCAAACGGCATGCAGGAATTTTCCGTCAGTATAGGTCACCTCCGTCATAGTGCAGTTCACAATATAATGCAGGTAGATGGTTGATCCCCAAATATAAATCTAGCTCCAAAATAGCTATATCTAGCTCTTAAGCAGCTAAGTTGTAACCTTTGAATATCGTTGTTCTGTTATAATGTGCTTGGCTTTCTTATTCCCCAACTAACACAATTTAACCAGGGATGCTTGTATCATGCTTGAAATCATTGATAATTCTTGCTTTTTAATCATTACTAGAGTGTTGCCCATCATATGACAGTGTTTTAATGTTGGGAATTTACTTTTGTGATTGCAGCAATAATCAGGTTTTGTCATTTTGATCAATCATGTTCAGCCATTCCAAGAAATTTTTTTTCTAAATGGGCTTCCATTAACTATGGATCATCATCATCATCATCATCATCATCATCATCATCATCATCATCATTGTCTTTTATTGTCTGTTGTTGGACATGGACTTTCCTTAAGATTCTCCAGACCTCTTCATCATGGGCATCGCGGAACCAATATTTTCTGAACTTATCTAATTCTTCTTGCCATCTCATATTCTGCTGGCCTTGGTTGTGCATATGATCTCTTGGGATCCATATTGTGAGTCATGATGTCCATCGGTTGTCTGCCATTCTTGCAAATTGACCAGCCCATTTCCATTTGAGTTTCCTAATTGATTCTATGATGTCTCTGACTCCTGTTTTTTCCCTGATATACTGCGTTGTCTTGTGGTCTCTCCATGCAAGGTTAAGCATGATTCTCTCATGTGCACATTCCATGGTTCTCAGTGTGAGGATCAGTCTCTTGGCTGCGTTCCATGTTTCAGCTTTATTACAGATATGACAAGTCATCTCAACACACTCTTCACCTTTCAACTGAGTTGACAGTTAACATGCACCCGCTGTAAATAGATGTATTTTTCACTATGTTTTTGGAAAGAAGTAATATGTATCCCAGGTACAGTTGAATGATTATTAAATTGACTGATTTTTGTCAAAGCCTCTTACTATAGAAGCTATTTGATTTTTAGAAGGTTTTAATTATTGATCTTAATTTTTTCTGCTGGCAAACATCAATCATAACATAATAAGAATAATTTTGGACATGACAAAATATTGAATTAAAAAATCTGCTTTGAGTACGCCAAAATATCTTAACCTTTTTTTTTTGATTTAATTTGATATTCCTGAAATTAAGACCCAGATTAAATCATCATATATCTAAATCGTCAATATACGTTTTAAAACTTTTATAAAAAGGTCTACGATCATTTCTACAATTTGCCTTATCACAGGTACTTACTTAGTTGAAATGAACTGTAGATAAATTAAGGTATGTATCGTCTACACTCTTATATAGAGAAAAATAAAGCCTGGCATGTTTTGTGTATTACAAAGGAAAGGACACTGACTTCGCACCCACCTTCATTGGAGAGCCGTTTCCCCTTTTGCTGAAATAAAATCGAGCATTTTACAGAATTTTTCTTCTCTCTCAACTAAAATCTAACAGTGCAAGTCAGGTAATGTATATATATATATATATATATATATATATATATATATATACATATATATATATAGAACATTATATTGTGAAAATTCCAGATCAAAATTCAGTTAATACTATGCGTCAGGCTATGGACTTATAGATCCACTCTGGTACACATAGACACGGATACAGAAAGACAAATGGACACAAACACACAAATACACACACATACGTTTATGTATTTAGATGTGAGCTGAGAACTTATACCAGTTTATGATATAGTTATGTATATATACATATATGTAGACACATGTAAATAGGCAATGAAGTTATTTGGTCTGATTTATGCAAAAATAAAACCACACATGTTTGTAATTTTAATCTAATTGAATTATGTTGAATTACGGACATCCTTTTCAGTGAATTTGTTTCAAGTCAGTTTGGGCCTGGGCCTGGATTTTATTATATACATATACATAATTATATATAAATTCATTCATTTATTTATTCATTCATTTTTATATATCTACCTATATATATATATACAGATACATATATATATATATATATATATTTATATATGTATATGTGTGTGTATATATATATATATATATATATATATGAGTTTCATGTTCATGTTTTTGCATGTATAAGTAAATGCCTACATATCAATGTGTACATATTACATATTATTTCATAGCCACGCCTTTTGACAAGCCAGTTTGGAAGAGGTACATGCATATAGATATATACACATTCATGCAGGTATAAGCACACATCTGAATATACCATCTCTATATATATGTATGTGTGTGTGTATATATGCAGATATGTATGTATATTTTTTGTATTAGTGTGAACATTTACATTCATGCATATAAATGCACGCACACACACACACACACACACATATATAATAAATATATATATATATATATATATATATATATATATATATATATATATATATATATATATATATATATATATATAAAGCTTCACAGCTTTAAACACTAAACTTCATAAAACTTTTTCAAGTATATTTTTGTGTCACTTCAGTCACTTATTTCCCAATATCTGTCAAGGGAATTTATGTAATTTTCTTCAGTGTTTTTTTTTCTCTGTTTTATATATACTTTGTTATTAGGGTAGAATGTATAAATAATCTCTTGTTGGGATCATCAGTTGTTTACCATGTAACTGTTTTTGGGATTTTAAAAAACAAAACAGTTATAATAACATGGCACCCCAGCAGTTTTGATCCAACAACACCTCCCTTTCTTACTGTACAGTTTATGTCATGCATGTCATTTTATAAAAGGTTATTTATATATATATATATATATATTATTATGTCATCCACAAACAGCTGTTTCAATGTATTACATCTCTTCAGTATGGCTATAGACTTTCCATCATCCCCATCCAGTACCGCGAGGCAGAATTGAAACCTTAACTTCAGACCTATAGGCTAGTATCCTACCTCTGGACAGGCAATAAGGCTGAATTTAAGCAATATATTTTTATATATAGTTGTCTTCACTGTTACCAAAGGTTTCTCAGGGACTCCTTTTACAAATATAATCTTATCCAAAATTAGAAACCGTCAACAAAAACTGTCACCAAAACTGTCAACTTAGGATTCTTCAGTGATAATGATCCCATGTGCAGATGGTTTGATTTTGTCATAGATATTTTCTGACATATGTATCTACTCCAGACACACAGATGTTTTCACAAGCATTTGCACTCAGTTCACCATGAAATATCATATGACAATTCTCAGGTGTTTGCAACTTATATCCAGACTGTCTATCCAGGTGCTTTCCTTCAGTTTGGAGGTCCCATATTTCATCATCTTGCACTTACCCTTCTCTGCTCTCACTGGTCTTTATTAGAAACTGTGAAGTAGAACTGTTACCATCAACATAAGTTTCTCCAGTTTTTAAGTGAGCCTGAGTAGTTGGCTATCTATGTATATGTCATAAGCACAGACCACACCAGTGGAGTTAGAGGGCTGGAAATCTGAGCATTCTATCTTTATTATATCCAGAAATGTTTTTTTCGAAAATTCACCTCCCAAAATAAATTTTTAATTGGGGTTTCAATTCACAAAGTCACTTTATGCTAAATTTTTCCTTTAGTATGTTTCTGGCAGCATTCATGCTTGTTTTTGTAAGATTTGGATTTTTTAGTGATTACCACCCAGCAAAAGAGGAGAGACAGGTAACATTTTTCCCAATTCAATTGATCATCATCGACATGTCATGCTGCCCGGAGACATTGTTCACAAGATGGTTTCTATTGAGTGACTAACCAGACCTGTTTCTAAATCAGACTCACTATACACAATCCCCTTGGTTTGATACAATGGATGACATACAAACCTGTCTCATTGTATTTCCTCCTCCAAGTCTAACCATTGCTCTAATGCAGTGGTTTCAAAATTGGGGTCCATCAAATAATGCTTAGGCATCTGCAACAGTGTTCCCTTTGAACCTGACATTGTGAACCTCTTGGCAGAGAAACATCATCATCCATCACTCAACAATAAAATAAACATTATTATTGTACACAGAACAGTACGATGGATTACAATTCAGATAGATTAAATCTGTTTTGAATAAATATGATTTTTAAAGGTCAAAAATTGCTTTTTTATTGTAGTTTATTAATTAGTCTGAAAATTAAATGCTAAAATTTGGGGTTTGCCAAAATATTCCCTTTATAGAACGGGTCTGGAGTTCTCAATGGTTTCCAAGCCATTGCTTTAATGCAGTGTAGGTGTTGATCTTTACCTATCATTCATCTCTTGTCTGACCATCAGACCGAAAGATCTTAATGGTCTACAAGCTGGTCTTAAAGATCAATTACTGAGTAGTGAATTCAGTCCTCCGTGGGTGCCTCATACTTGTATTCTTGTACCTTAACTTTTTAAGTAAGGGGTACTTTGCCACGGTATAATGGTTAGGGTGCTAGTTTATCAAAAAATCTCCAATGTCAACTATCATTGGTTATTATAAGCTCTGATTGCTCATTTGATAGGGCGACTGCTTTGTGTAGGGATGGTAAAAGGTATGTGAGTTCGAATCTCTCCTGAAGCTAATTCTTCAGGTCCAATCTGTACTGCTTACTGCGGGCGGTTGACAGATGGTCAGAGAAATAATGATGAAAAGCTGCTAAATTCAAGATGAAAGAAGTACTCATGAAAAATTAGTAATGGTTGACATTTGTTCAACAAATGAAAAATAAAATAAATCAAGATTATATTACTATCAATAATACTACTAGTGTATACAAAAACAACAAATCCACCAACAACTAATATGGTGAAGTAAAAACAAAGAATAAATTTATTAGGTTTGATCTCTGGATGAGAGTAAAAGCTCTGATTGGAGCAGTTACCATTTCAAGTTTCAAGCTTATTTTTTATGTCCAATCTGCGCTGTTTTCGACAATAGGATATATATGACATTTGTAATGCAAGCAAATCAGATTGTGCACTTGTCTATCGGCAGAGATGCATGACCTGATTGAGTGAGTATCAGTGTATAAAAATATGAAGTTGGGGTTACATAAAAAGATTGTAGTGTACTATTATCCTTTATTGATTAAAAGGTTCTAACTATCTTTTACATGATGTATACCGTAAATACTAAATCTTATCATAAATAAACGGTACATTTAAAAATCTTACAATTGGTGATTTTTTTTCATAAATCATGAACATACCCCATCTAACTAATTTCAGGAAAAAAAAGTCTTCCTGAGTTGATATTAACTATGAAAGAAAGGCCCTCAAATTCTCTTCCTATGTTGTTCTGGGATCCTAGAGTCAACCAATTGGTGGCAAACAAATGAACCGGCAATAATCTGAGGATTGGGAAATTGAAGCAGACCCTTTTTTAACACTTTTCCTTTGGGTTTGTTTTTTGGTTTCTCACCAACATCATTCCTTATCTTACTGGTCTTTTTAAAACATTTTCAGTTTTTTCAAATAATTCTCTCCTTATTTCTTCTTGAAAAAAAAGATCTAAACCCCAGCTTTTTTGCATTCTTTTCATCTGTTTTTTCACTTTTCAGTTCATCAAAAGAAAATATGTATATGTATGCATATATAAATATATATACATATATATATATATATATATATAAATATATATATATATATATATATATATATGTCGATAGATAGATAGATAGATAGATAGATAGATTGAATAAGTGAAATTAAATTTTCAAATAGCTTTCTGTTCACATTTTTGTGACAGCTAAAAGATTTACTTCCTTCATTTCAGAAAAAATTTGATTAGATCTTGGCATACTTACTAAACTAAAGATAATAAGAGTCAGCAGATTTTCAGTCAAAACAAATAATGCCGTTGTTCTAGTACTCATTTGTAACAAATCTGAGTAGTCTCTCATAAAAAAAAAGGATGATCAGAGATTAAGTTATCTCTCACCTTCTGTTGGGTGGTGATCATTAAAAAATGACTTAATTTCCAAAGAATTAGCTAAGAAACCAATTTAGTGTGAACACACATTGTATATCGAACCTCACTCTAAAAACCTATATTTTAGGGGGGTTCAAAAACTAAATGGAAACGTTTTTTACTAGACATAATAAGGAATAAATGTTTGAATTCTTAGCCCTTTAGCTTCATTGGTGAGGCCTGTGTATATGATACATACAGAAATGCAATAGAAAACAACTGAAATTAAGATGAAAAGGAGTAGCAAATCAATGATAATAAAAGATGTATAACATCACTTCTCCTATCTATACTCTTGAATAAGATTTGCGCAATCCAGTTTACATTGGCAACCAAAATTGTCAACAAAGATTTCTTCAGTTTTTAAGTGAGTCTATCTGTCTGGTTGACTATCCATTTATGTATATGCTACCCTTTCAGGCCATACCAATTGAGCTAGAAAGTACTCCTTTCTTTGGGAGGGAAGGGTAATTTACAATGTAAATTTATGCTAAATTGATCCCTCAGTTTGTATCCAGCAGTATGCACTGTCTGTATCTAGCTTTTCTGGCTGAGCAACGTCGTAGACACAAACTCAGTGGATAAAATAAACAAGTTTTCTATAACTGACTTATTAAAACGTCAGCTATCACTGTCGCCAAACCTGTCAATATAGATTTCTTCAACTTTTAAATGAGTCTTGCTGGATGACTGGCTATCTATCTATGAATGTACCACGCATGCAGGCCGCACTGAAGGTAGAAGGCTTAAAATCCACTTACTTTGTATCAGGCAGCGTCCAAATATTTTTTTCAATTCAGACGCAAAAGAGAGAAGTAATTTGTTAAATTGATCATCCCCAACATGGTTTACTGCCGAAAGGCATTGGTTACGTGAAGTTTTCTATTGAGTGACTCATCAGACCAGCATTATAATAAGCACTATTGACGTACCCTCAAACAATAAAATGCTCTATAATTTCTACCAGTGCTAGAGGTCGGTATTCGAGTGCAGGTTAAAGTCAGGAATATGGATGCTGATTTTCAAAGTATTTTTGAGGAGGGGATTAGCATAGCACAATCTGCCTAATCCCATATCCCCCTGTTTGGCCTTGTGCTATACTCGGCCATCGGGAAGGAAAGAAAGGACGAAGGAAGATAAAATGAAATTAGGAAGTTAATGATAGTAAGAAGGATAACATGAAAGAAACCCTACTGAGATGTTCTTTTTGAGTCACCTTGCTGGTCCCAAGCTCGTGTAAAGGAGGAGGGTTGGGCGCTGGGCTAGCAACTCTACCCTGTAAAATCAAACTTTCTCTCGAAAACACGGCGGCATTATTCCAGTGATCACCCATCCGAGAGCCTGATCGCGAAGATTCCTCTTCAAAAGGATTCATGACGTAAGCTTTGGAAAGACTATAGAAGGGCAGATCGCCGAATAACTTTCTAACATCAGAGGCGAAAAACAAAGAAACAAACAAAAAAAAAACATGATAAGGACCTGGAAAATTAGAACATTGTTTGAGAGTAAGGGAACAGTTTGCGATGGTTTGAAATTCATAGGGGAAGAGAGGAGTCAGGAGTACTGTTGCCGATCATCTTATATCTAATAGGACAATCCTATATTTCAATGTATCGTCCTCTATCTTATTAATTTATAAATGTCTTTTATTCTGATAACTTGTCCTATCATTTCGAGCCTTTTAGCATCCGTCGTTAGACATAGACCTTCCTCAGGATTCGCCAGAACTCTTTATCATAGGCGTCGCACAGCCAAAACTTCCTGAAATTGTCTAATTTGTCATGCCATCTTATATTTTGCTGGTCACAGTTTCGGATTTGATCTTTGGGGATCCACGTTGGTTGTCTGACATTCTTGCAACAGGACAAGCCCATTGCCACCTGAGTTTTTGATGGATTCTTTGATATTCCTGACTCCTGTTTTCTTCCTAATACACTACGCTGTTTTACGATCTCTCCATGTGAGGTTGAGCATGATTCTCTCCTTTGCATATTGCATGGTTCTCAGTTTGAGGGTCAGTCTTCTGGTTAGGTCCCATGTTTCATCTCTATTGGTGACTATCAGGAGGATGCATTGGTTATAGACCCGTCTTTTTGATTGATGTTTTTTTTTTGTTCTTAAAGGTTGAGCTTGCTATACCAAAAGCTTGCCATCCAAGAGTAGGTCGATGGTGATGTTTTGTGGTCGACAGGCTGTTCCTTTTTTCGTTTGTTTAATAGCTTGTTTCACCTTCCACAGATTAACTTCTGGGGAATCTTCAAACTGGTTACTCGTAACTTGCATGTCTTGTTCTGCATTTTGTAAGCGTGCTTTCTCTATGATGAAATTAAAGTGGACTGAAGTTAGGAACAACTATTCAATGGAGTGTGCATAGAAGCTGGGCTACTACTGGTCACCTTGAGCAAGAGAATGTCCTGCTTCAAATTTGCCAAGAAAAGATGACCAAGAACTTTTACTTAATGTGAAATCCGAAAAGAAGTACTCATTGGACAAAGAATAAACTTTATTTTTGAGTTACATTTCAATGAATTGTTGTCGAAAATTATCGTGAGCACCGCTTACTGATCAAAATTGAATGCATATTCCTCGTTGAGTGGTATTTGCGACAATACTGCTCATTAGTATATTATTATTCAGTTTTTTTCGTGTTACAAGGTACCTCAATCAACTTAGCTGTCTGTCCTAAAATGGCTATTTCCCTTATACGTTCACATCATTCCTAATTATTTGCTCTTGAATTTTGTTAAAAAATCTACGAAGTGCAACATGAGATTTAAAGCATTTTTCAAGCCATTTAAGTTTCATGACTTTCCCTCTCCGTCCAATATTGCCGTTTCCAAAAGTTGGCAACCCTAAGAGGCCAAAGCAGACATGGATAGGAGTGAGACGAAGGCAGCGAGACTGACTTCGAGAAACCTGTGAGGAGTTGCCAAGAACCGAGTCTGTTGCCATGGTGTGGTTGCAGCCCCATGCCCCGCAAGGAGTTTACAGAAAGAAAAGAAGATATATGGGAAAAAAGGGGGATCAAAGAATAATAAGCCCCGCTTTGGTGAGTAAGATAGTTGCATGTTTCTCCAGCACCAGTCATAAGTGTTCAAACCCAGGTAAAAGCGAGGCAAAGGTCACTTTTTCTGTAATATGGTGCAGTAATTAGATGTTTAGATTCTAGCAAATCATAACGAAGAATTTCCTTTGAAGATCACACAACAGAGGGAACTTTTCCCCACTAGATACAATATTTCATGATAATATCAATGATTTAAATACATCAACTATGAAAATCGGGACAGACAGAATAAACAGCCTGCAATCCGAAACTAATTGGATAATCTCTTGAATTTGATGGCAATTTGAAACTCTCAAAAGAAATGAAAATATTTTCATAGGTATAAATGTTCCCGATGAGTACATTATAGGTGAAACTGTTTTTCTTTTTGCTCATCGTATTGTGATTGTGAAAGTAATAAATGCTTGTTTTATACTCTGTACAATAGCATATTGATTTACAAATATTTCTGAATTCTGTTCAAGCTGAAATATTGAAAACAGTCTTGGATCTAGCCATGATTTTCTTCGTTTTCGATTCTTACGACAATTCATTTCATAGCAGAGAGAGAGAGAGAGAGAGAGAGAGAGTATTATAGTTGATTGATTGCACAAGCAACAAAGCAAAATAAACTTAAGAGATTTCTAAGATTTCTCTAACATTGTGTACAAGATAACAACCTGAATTTTCCCATCAACCGCATGGAAACAACCTCTAGTACCTATCATACGTTTACAAAGATCAAAACATTGACAGAACCACCATAGTCAAATACACGGGTATATTCTACCCTTAACTACATTGAATACAAATGGCAAAATCATGTATTCTTAGATGAATACAACACACATACACAGTGACAAACATGGTAACCATTTTTTGTAAGTACATCTATTTGAAATATCAAGGGTTGCATTCTTTATCAGCTGGGCTTATGGATAAATCCCCTGTCTTGAAGACTATAACCTCTACAGGTCTTATTAGCCACACAGTAGAGACTGTTACGTGACCTCAGTCTTTTTGGTAGCACTTTGTGTTACAAAATTGGAAAAAAGGGGTGATCAATGACCAAGCCACTTCTCTCGCCTTTAGTTGGTTGGTAATCCCCCCCAAAACAAGCATGGACGCTCACGAACACAAACCTAAGGGCTCAATTTAGCATAAACTTGTATCATAAATTGAACCACCAGTCGAAAACTAATTGGAGGAATGTAAAAAATGTGATAATTTCCAATCCTCTATTTCAACTGGTGTGTATGTATGCGGGGTACATACATCACCTGTCAGAATCTCTTGAAGAAACATATATTGACAGTTTCGGAGACAGTTTTCGATTACAGTCTCTGATATGATACCAAGACCTATTCCTCAGACAGCATCCCTCTGTTGCACTTAAAACAGAAGTACAGAAGCACAAAGTGATCAGCAATCGTTCTTATGGCTTTTTAGAGTAGGGATCGGGACCCCTCCGTAGGTTGTGTAAAGATTACCCAGGGTCGCACAAATATCTGAAAATCTTAAAAGAATGATTATGTTACTAAAGTTTTTTCAAATCTATACAAAAATTTCCTTTTTGTGGTCTTTATTGTAAAACGGCTCCATATTACTCACAAATTAAAAAGTATATTCGTTTATGATTTTTTTCAAGGTAGTTCCTGCAATAGGCCTAAATGAGGCCTTTGGTCCCAGTAAGAGATAGAAAAAAAAAGAAACAGATTCATGCAAAGCCTATGTTTTACGACGACGTCGTACAGAAGCCGGATTAAGACATGCAACCCGTGTTATGATTTGATAAAAACGCTATAAATAAAATGTAATCATTCAGTTTCGGCCAGACAACAATAGAGCCATTGTTCAAAACGATAGAAAAATTTGAAAATTACCACCGCCTCACTCAAATGAAAAACAGAAAATTTTCAGGCTGGGTGAAAATTTGGGGAGTTTTTTTTTAATGAAAAAAAGTAGTGAGCTTGATCATTTTTGCATTGTAACCAGCGCTGCATTAAAGTCATTCAGTTGAAGGTACGTCTTTAGCAATAAAGTATCAGTTTTTTGCAGTGTTCGGTACAGAAACGCCAAAAAAATATGTAGCGTTAATTGAACTGAAGCAACAAATAAACTCCAGATTCAAGTGTATCACAGAAGATCATCTATTTACTGAATGAAAAAAGATATTACCATTATTTCAAAACAACTCTCTCTGTACAGCAGTTATGCTTAGCAGTGCGTTGCTTTGAAATAATATTCTAGATATTTAGGACCTGTCTTGAAAAGTATTTTCAATAATCCTTGTGATAACGATAGGTTTCTGAATGTATCTTTGAATGTATGTATATATGCAACAGTAATCCAGGAAAAAAGGTACATTTTACAAAAAAAATTTTTAGCCCCACGTTTGAGTGTTTCAACTTAAGGAATGAGATAAATCTGAGCGGTTTTTACCCGTTAAATCATGTTTTAGTTGGTGGATCGATTTTTAATACAATAACAATGTGGAACTGGGCCTTACTTTTGGTCGGCATTATAACTCTAAAATTTCGTATAATTTTGTGGACAGGTAAGCAGAAGGCTAAGGAAGAAGTGTTTACATTTTGGGATGGATCAAGCTATTTCCCATGCCCCTCCCCTGTATCATAACTATACGTACACAACATAATATTTCCAATTGTTGTCAATGAATTGCAAAGAGCCATAGGCTTTGGAAAGGGTGTTTACGATTCAGGGTTGATCTCTGAATTGATCCCAATAGTCTCCCCAGCATCGTTGTTATATGTACACAGCACAAATTTCGAAAAATGTTCATTGAATTACAGTGGAATTTCGTGGAAGTTGGAGCAATGAGCTAAGTGATCAGGGTTTACATTTGGGGCGTATCCAAGAATTTCCCACGGCCATATCCTCTGTGTTGCAGCTAAATGTACGAAAAAACAATATCACCAAAAGTTCTCAATTAATCTCACAGATGGTTCGTGAAAGAGTGGGTAATGGAAAGAGAACAAAGTGTTTTAATTTGGGGATGTATTCAGTGATTTTTCGCTGTCACCTCTTCTGCATCAGTGCTACATATACACAGCACAATATATCCAAAAGTTCTCGATGAATTTTCGTGGGATTTTTCTGGACGAGAGGGTAAAGGTACAAGGAATGAGGATCTTGGTTAAAATGAAGTACATTGGAAAAATCCATTTTCAGAAGTACGAAATTCTTAAAATTTCATTTTTGATGAAGGGTTTTATTTATGTTGTGTGTGCACAACTTAGTCCTCGTTTTCCATTCATCGTGCAAAAATATGCCTTAAAAAGTGTTTCGATCACTCCCCACCCCCATTTGGATTAGGCTCTCCCACCGAAATTGGTTTGAAAGTTGGAACCTTAATACCAATAAGCGATAATAGTGCAATACAATTGTTTTGTGTGACCCCAAGTTGATGAACCCATATAGAAAGATGGTGTTATTTTTTGCTAGCGACAGGGTTACCGTTAAGTTATATTCCGAATATATACCCCATCCCTGGAAATATATCCCTTTGCCCCTGCCCCAGAAAAGTGCCTACAGTCGCCAATGGGGGCAAGTTGGGTCCTCAGCAGTGATTTCGATTCCCAGTCGGTACACTATATTTGTAGCCTTGTGTCAATACTGAACTACGATTAGTGGATAACTACAATGCGACGCCAACTCCAACACAACCAATACTACTGCTACTAACATAGGTGCACAGACCAGGGCGACAGTTACCCCAAACAAAAAAATCGGGCAAAACAGTTTAAAGTTTCGGGAAAATCAGTGTAATTTGGGTGAGACCTTGAGAAACTTTCAAAAAAAGAAAGCCCCCTTAACCAGAGAGTTCCCATTAGCTTATGGCTGCTACTACTGATATCAACAATGAAGTCAATATCATATATATATATATATATATATATATATATGTATGTATGTATGTATAATGATTAATAATTGTGTCATCCACAGACTCTTCTACATGGCTATAGGCTCTCCAATATCCGATACAGTACTTCGAGGAATGATCGAAAACTTCGCTTCAGAACAAGAGGCAGAAACCCTACCCCTATCCTACGCAGAGCTGGACGGTCAGTTGGACCGAACTAAATTATATATTTATTTATGCATAATTCCCCATCTACCATAGTGCTTCATTCCAGAGTTGGAAGAGCATTGCATTATACTTTATTTTATTGTTTTGTCCAATTTAAAAAAATTAATGGTGACTTTGTTCTAATCTAATAAAGAAAAGAAGCCCATTTATTTATGCCCTAGAAATCACACACTTCCCTTGCTCTCGGTCTCTGCCCGTCTCGGCGCCTCTCTTACACACAGATGAATATAAATATACACACAAGTATATCCACCAATTTTGATATATCTTTGGAATAACATCATATATATATATATATATATATATATATATATATATATATATATATATATATATATATATATATATAGATATATTTATATATATGTATATATCCGTAAACCCATTGAAAAAATGCTCTTATAGATACTGATATATAAAGTTCTGTACGTATACACATACGTTTCTCAAGAGCACCCCGGCGCTACATCACACTAATAAAAGACGTGTCCTCTCCACACATCCTGTTGACAAAGAAGAAGAAGGAGAGGTAGAAGAAGAAGACTTTGGTAAATACATAAATTAAAAACAAAAATAACGTATGAGAAAAAAAGTTGGAGAGAGAAAGGCCTGAAAGATCAAAAAGCCAAAGGAAGATAAAAAGAAAGATGAAAAGGAAAAAAATAATAATAAACTGAGACCCCCTGCCAAAGAAAAACAAGATAAATACACACACACACACACATATATTTATATATATATATACATATATATATATATATATATATATAGAGAGAGAGAGAGAGAAGGAGAGAGAGAGAGAGAAAGAGAGAGAGTGATAAATAGATATATGAAGAAAAATGAGGAGAAAGATGGCAGAGAATGGAAAAAAACTGATTTAGTCTACTCGAAAATGTGCCGTCAGTACTCTTGAATGTGCCATCAACCAACCAGAGATTTTAAAGTTATTTTGCACCCCTTCTCTCTCTCTCTCTCTCTCTCTCTCTCTGTATCCTTCCCGGTCTATTTTGTATAATTCTCTTCCTCCATTCTTCTTGCCTAAGCCTAAACTTATTTACATCTGCAATTTTTTTACAGTTACCCCTTCTACAGCATAACTATATGACCACACCACACTGTATCTCCAAAAGTTCTCAATGAATTTTCAAATAATTATTGTAGAAATATGAGCAATAGGCCAGAGAAGGAATGATAACATTTTAGTGCAAATATATCAACTTTTTCAGTTACCTCATTAGTATCACAGCTATGTGTTCACACAATATCACCAAAAGTTCTCAATGAATATCGATTAATTTTATGGAAAGGTTCTGCAATGGACTAAAGAAGATTTTGTTGATTATTTTGGTTGGATCCAAGAATTGTTTTTTCGTTCGGGAAATTTTTTCATGTTTTTCTGACATCTATATATTCATACGTTTTTCTATACACTATCTCCAAAAGTTATCAATGTATTTCAATGACATTTTGTCGAAGTGCTGGCCATTGGGTAGAGAAGAAATGATCTAAAATCTTCATAAGGTCCAGAAGTTTTTCACAGTTACCAGCATCAAAACTATTTATGAACTGATTTGCGTTCAGTTTGATTTGTGACGATGACGTTGACAGAGGTACGCACTCTCTGAATACTTTCTAGTTTTCTTGGTCATTGTCAAACTCCATCTATTGAGTTTTAACTTTATTTTCGTACGTAACAACAATGACGGGTGATAATGATAATGACCTGACCCATTACCAGGAACATAATGTAGGAGCAACATTGGCTTAGTGATGTATGCAAAAACTGATGACAAATTTATTCCTACTTCGAAAGGCCGGCTCAAGTCAAATTTTTTTGCTAAGGTTTGCAAATCCCATGTACAGGAACTACTAATAAAGGAGTTGAAATAGGACACATAGTTTTAGAGAAATATTGTATGGGGAAATGAGTTCTGTTTTGTTCATCTTTTAGATTTTAACGAAGCAGGAGAGTTTGAGCCAAACGCAGTCAAGCTTTTCTTTCTTTGTATCTGATGCGTATCATTAACAAAACGGTTTGATCAGCCTAAAGCCGTCACAATAATTCGTGACACTTTGTTGCTGCTTACGAACTAAAGCAATCGCTGATATTACATCTAAAAAAATGGAAAACAGGTCTGGTTAATCACTCCATAGAAAACATCACCTGACCAACATTGTATGGCAGCATGCCGTGTTTGGGTTTGATCAATAAAAAAACCCGAAAAAATGAATGAACAAAGAATAAGTTATTTCTGTCGTCTTCCGTTGGGCGGCAGTCACTGAAAAATGTCCCAAATTTTCAGAAAACAAGTTCGAACGCTGCCGGACACAAACTTTGGGATCAATTTAGCATAAATTTACATTGCAAATGGAATCATCCACGAAAGCCTTGTAGGTAGGGGGGTTGAAAAACATTAAAAAAAACGTAATTTTTAGGGATAATAAACTCCATTGTGGCGGCCTGAATATATAATCCGTACATAAAAAGCCAGACCAAAATGAAGGAATTCGTTTTGACAGTCTTGATGACATTCCTAAATGAGAGAAAGAAAGAAAATCAAAGACTGACCAACAATAGAGAAAAATGGAAAGAGAATCATAATACGCTCCAAGCTCGAGAGAAAGAAGGTAAAAAAAGAAAAGAAAAAGAAAGCTTGGGGACAACGTCTTTGCTATCCTGCCTTCAGGAGATACACTGTGTTTGTTGGAGGAACACCCCCCCCCAAAAAAAAAGGATAAAAAAGAATATATATATATATATATATATATATATATATATATATATATATATATATATATATATATATAACATACAGCTGAATCAAAATGAGAAAAAAAGTCACTGTCACTGGCTCTGTATTCGTTTGTTTTCTACGTGAATCGAGTCTCCGAACAGTAATCAATATACCTAATTTTCATCAATACGAGAATGGATCGGTAAGTCCGTAGCCTGACACAGTTATTAGCTTATTCTCTGAACTCGGAAATCGGGTGACGGATTCACTGGAGGGCGACAAATACGACGAACGTCTTTGATGAAATGAAAAGTGGTGTACGTGTATCAGTCCCTTGCATAAATGAAGCCGTACAGTCAAGGGTGTCGCTGCCATAGTGACGCCAAAGCCACAGATGTGTAACAAACAAGCCTGAAAGTCAGGCCATAGATGCCTCATCTTTTTTCTTGTGTGAAGATCTAGTAAGGGCAGTGTTGTTATTTTCAGATTAATCAAAAACTGGGCCCTATAACACCTTAGAACACACTAGAAACATCTAGATTGTCCATATATATCTAAATACAGTCCATATTATTGGCAAATGAAACGTTTATCTCATTAAGATCCAAGATATAATTTTTATAATTTTATTCCTATAGATTGAAAAAAGATAGGCCAGACCATATGTTGCAAGGATGACCCGTGAAAAATTGAAAGTTCTGATCCAAGTAGCTCGATTCGGTGACCTCTATGTAATATATATATATATATATATACATATTCTAGAGAGCGTTAAATATCAAAAAACCTTTTTCAAATTTTTATTGAGTCATTTCAGTCGCTTATTTCCCAATACCTGTCAATGCAATTTATGTATTTTTCTTCAGTGTTTTTTCTCGTTTCACATATATTTCGTTATTGCACTTGCACACACTTACGCACACACACACATGTATACATATGTGTGTGTGTGTGTGTGTGTGTGTGTGTGTGTGTTGAGCCGAAAATGTCCAAATAAATACGTAGCTTGATGTGATCGGAAGTTTATTTAATCAGCACAAGGATGTAAAACAACATCTTTTTACAATCAAAAGTTTATATAATTGAAGTGAAATCAAACTACTTATCAAAATTTGTTGTAAATTCTGCCAAACAGGCAATTTAGCCGATTCGGCATAACCCATATATATATATATATATATATATATATATATATATATATATATATATATATATATATATATATATATATATATATATATATATATGTATATATATATATATATATGTATTGCCTATGAGAAAAGAGCATTTTGCTGCTGCAATTATCATACAGAAACCACTTTTTATCAGCAATAAGTTCACGATCAAGAAAAAGGGTCATTTTTAAAAAAAAAACGAGCAGAGAAATTGCAGGAAGTGTCACACTGTGCAAACTGCTGTTCTTCAGTCGGATCATGGGGTACCCACTTTTGCATTTTCTTCGCTTTGCCGATTTGTGCCAGATGTCTTCCGACGCTTATATGGGCTACCCCCCCCCCTTTCCCTGCTCCAGTTTTGCTCCCAGCGCCCGAGAATTTGTTTTCGAATGAGTCCCCACTGTTACCCTCAATTCTGTACAGTAGAATGACGTGTTGCGATGATGACGACAAGGATCATCTTGGAGATCCACATCACTAGAGGCAAATTTTTGGAACCAATGAAGCTGATTCCTGCCCCAAAGAATTGCCTAGATGAACCTATGGACCATAATGACACGGAAATCTCGTTTATACATCTTTGCTCCGATTTGCTGTATGTAAAAAAGGGATGTTTATATCCGTCTGGCATCGGATATCTATCTATGGTAGCTATTCATCTGGACAAAATGCACGCTTCCAGGCACGTATGCATATTCGAAATATTCGGAACTTACCAAATTTACTATAATTTTCGAACGTTATTGAGGATGAGCAATTTATCTGACCGAATTATTGAATGGTTAATTACTAATTTACCCAATGTTATCATAATTGTTATCCATGTTGGCATATCGAGTTGAATACTCAAGATAGTGCAATTTTCATTCGAAATTGAAGCTCGATCGGGGGTTGAAGATTTTCTATGATAGAGGGTTACACATCGTGAAATATATATATATATATATATATATATATATATATATATATATATATATATATACCTGTACTGTGATCTACGTCTTTGTCATTTTTTGTCTTCTATTACGTCAGAATTTAAACAATGTCATTCTCCTCCTCCTCCTCCTCCTCCTCCTCCTCCTCCTCCTCCTCCTCCTCCTCCTCCTCCTCCTCCTTGTCAGTACGTTTAACAGCCCCGGCGAATACCTGTAGCAGCCAAATAATTTCTATTTTCCAATTAAGAAAACAAGAGTCTGAGACATCATAGACTCCATTAGAATACTCAAATGGCAATGGGCTGGTCTTATTGCAAGAATGGCAGACGGAATTGATCCCCAGATATCCCATGCACAACAGAAGCCAACAGAATACCGAAGATGGAGAGACGAACTAGACAAATTAAGAAGAAGGTATTGGCTCTGCTACGCCCATGATAAAGATATCTGTTGAATCCTTGGGAAGGTTTATGTCTAACAATGGATGACAAGAGACTGATATATATATATATATATATATATATATATATATATATATATATATATATATATATATATATATATATATATTCAATGTTCTTCCAACTTAGGAATAGCACACTCCAGTGGATGGAGAATTCATGCGTGAGTAAATATATCGCTTAAATTCAACCTTACTGACCGTCCAGATCTGCGTAGGGCAGATGTAAGATGTAATGATTTAATTATCATATATATATGTATGTATATATATATATATATCTATATATATATATATATATATATATATATATATATATATATATATATATATATATATATATATATAGCTTATTCAGGCATATATCTACATGAATTTCAGATTGTGTTCAACCAAATTAAGTGAGGCTTTCCGTCGTTGAAAAAGAATGCTTGAAATCTTAGCTCATACCAAGTCCCGAAACTTGAAGACTGGCATCGGTGCAAAATACATACATATATGTGTATAAGCACCTGGATGTATGCATGTCTTTATAAGTTCTATGTCAAATGACGGACGTTAAAAGTTGATAATGATGATGGTGAAATGGATTGATATTCACAAAAGAAAATACTTTTCATCTTTTCTGTGCCTTTGGCTGCCCATATGCATGGTAGTGGCAGTTATGAGAATTGCAACAAAACCTAAAGTGTTATATTTGGAGCGTTAGATATAATTACATGCAGGTTTTTTTTTCTTTCCAAACTTTACCTGATACTGTCCCCTCCCCAATATACCGTTCAGAGGTTTGCCTAAAACAATAGTTCTCTTTGAAGGCAATTAACAGATGTTTCAACTGTTCATCTGGGCGTGGAAAAGATGAGAATCTGCAACACATTATTTTACATACTTATCATTTCTTCTCTCTCTCTCTCTCTCTCTCTCTTCCTCTGTGGAACTTTCAATGTCACATTTCTTCACACAACCCCCTCTCTAACATACTTTCACATTCTTTCCACTTCTCTCTATCCAACTGGATTTAACTGTCTAAATTTGGCAAACCGATAATGGTGGATTTTTTCTCACAAGGATTTTCACGAATATAACTTTGAGCGAAAGTGTTATGAGATATGTTCACATAGAAACAAGGCCGGTAATTTCAGAGTATTTTCTTGTGCATCGCAAGATATAGGCACCTGTTCACTTTTTGTATGTGAGAATGTATTTTTTCCTGCTTTTCCCATGCTAGGAAAAAGGAATCGGGGGTTAAGAGCGGCTGACCTCTCTCGGAGATACCTTTTCAGAGCCTCCAAACCCAATCGCTTCAAAATACCAGTAAGAGATTAGAGTGCAAACAGTTGAATTTAAAGTTGTGATAATTCAATTAGTGCCAGCTGTTCTGGTTATGTATAGGTGAAACACAGATATATGTGTGGGCATTCGTGTGTGCGTTATGATTGGACACGCATGAGAGAGAGAGAGAGTAATACGGAGTGGCACGCGGTTAAATTATATGTGCGTGCGTACCAATATGTGTTACGATTCATACCGTTTAGGTACGTGTGTATGCGTCAGTGATAGGGGCACGCATTTGGAGGAAGGAAGAAAACATTTGTAGTAGAAAGCTGTTGTCGATCAACCCTCTGAGAGGTCAGACTGAGAATGCATAGCGTCTATTGAAGAAGTTAACAGCAATTTGAGTTTCGTCAATCGCTTGGTCGATCGAGAGGCAAAACGAAAACTTTTGGATTGTACGCTGCAAATCAATCATCATGCAGCCCCGTCTTTTGGAGAGAATTATCCATGCATCTTGGCGAGGGAAGCATAATGAAAAAAACGAATTACTTTTTATAAACGGACCTCGTTTTTAAATATGGAACCAGTTGCACCTCTTTACTGCCATTGCACTCCAGTGCAGCGTTTCCCCCCAACGGTTTGTAACTGAGAGCCCAGCGACTTGTATGAACACAACGGTCTTTCTGCATCATCGAAGCGGCATCGACCCGCATGCATAGTATCAGTGTGATGTAAAAGGAATATGCTCACGCTTGAAAAACCACGATATGTCCGATATGAAAGAGGTAGGTGTAGGGATCGGGTGAACCCGCAAGAAAACGTTTCTCATTCCAACAGATATCCATGGGATATTAGAAATGGTAAGCGCTATGTCAGCCCCGGCACTTGAGGAGTTAGCATTGCACCCACGGGTGTTTTCAAATGCCATTCATTTTCAACCGGATATCTGTACAGCACAATCTTCCTATCCCTTGACCGTCAGTATATTTATGTACTTTTACAGACAAAAGTATCCATATGGCATAGGTTTTTTTTTAGCCATAAGCCTATTCCTTTGTGCCCCACCTCTACTCGTCTGATCTTGACTACTTAATCAATATTTCCCTTTAAGCTACTTTGGTATACCTATACAACATTCAAATATTATTGTAGATTATATAAATCAAAGGGTCCTTGGAAAATCAAGGGAGATGAAAATAATAGTCCAATACAGTCCAATGATGTCAATCACTTCCAATCGGGCTTTATTCTTGGAAGATGAAAAGACGAAATTGCGAAAATAAGCAATCAGATTAAACAGGAGAAATTCTGGTTCATTCACGGGGCTTAATTTCTTCCGAAAGGGAAAAAATGTGTATCTTTAAAGATTTGTTTGTTAATAAAATTTAAGATTGTTTAGAGAAACTGCCCGAGTACTAAGAAGAGGTCATATTTGCTTTCTCTGATTGGTCTTTTGTGATTTTGTAAATAGAAAAATGCCCTAGACACAACAGAAGTTATTCTATGTAGATATTACAAGTCTTCATGAAAGCAGATCTGAGGATTGATATGAAATCAGTGTTTTCCCCTCTTGGATAGTTTATCATAGCTTGGCTTGGCGGACGAAGATTTAGGATGATTTTTCCTGTTTGTTGCAGGCCTTCTGTTAGCCTGTGAGGTACATACGGGGGAGTATAGATAGAGTCTCTGAGGGACTATTGTCCTCCATCCTTGACACATGGCCTGTCCACCGCAGTTTAGCGGAAGAGGTCTCAATATTTGTCAATATCTATCTACTATAATTATATTCCACGTATATCAGTATACTTTTTGTACTGAAACAACTCAAATCTGTTGTCAAAGGTAAAAGGGATAATGAGTTTTTATAACAATATGCTGATATAAAAGTTTCGTTCATTGACTTCTGCAATGTTTCTGTCTAATTCATATCATTTTTGTAATTGGTGTTCCGTGTAATTCAATACATTCGATTTATTAAAAGACTCGCTTATTCAAACCTCATAATAGTAAAGACTCAACGAGACATCAATTACGTATACAGTCAGTTTTGTCGGCACGAGCACACTAGTCCGTATATAATTGTCATAACTTTTGAAAACAATGTCATCTTCCACAGGATTACAGATTTGGGGTTTGAATTCTCAAAAACGAATTTGAGACCATGAAATGTCTAGAGGATAAGTAATATATTGTGCTGTCTTTTGATTTCTCGGTGATTTTTTCACGTGCACGTTGCGTGGTTCTCAGTTTGAGGGTCAGTCTCTTGGTTAGGTTCCATGTTTCAGCTCCATAGGTGACTATCGGTAGGATGCATTGTTTGTATACACTTCTTTTTAGGACTAGTGGGTTTTTCATGTTCATGGAGGTTGAAATTGCTCTGCCGAAGGCTTTCCACCTTTGTGTGATTCTTAGCTCCCAAAAAGGTTTGGGCGGGCCCCAGAAGAAATAATGAAAACTCATATAGATACCCCAAACGATCAGTTGTTGGCTGGAATCAGATTCGAATCCTCCGATTTCTCATTTCACATACTAGGGCCTTGCTAGCTGCTTTACATGTAGGCATGGGTTTTGGGGTGCATGCCTTTGCTAAAAGATCAAGGGGAAATAATTTTTGCAGATACTTGCAAGATTTGAGCAGTGCATATATTATGTTTGGAAAAAGATTCTTGTGTATAACACGCACAGACTTTTTAGAAATTTGATTTTAGTTTAACCTTTTACCCGCTTCTTATTGACTAGAATGAGACTTTATATAATCTAAATTATATTTTGAAATATGAAATTTACACAGTATTTAGAGGTCTTTCTATTCAGTTAGCTTGAACAAGGATATAGCTTGCTTTCGGTCATGCTGTCCCGAATGTGGCCACACATTTGGTCAGGAAAAAAAAGGTAACATTAGTTTTCATGTATAATACTACCCTAGGTTTTAGGTTCAAAATCTGGAAAGAATTGCTTGTTATTCATATCAGATATATACGGTATGAATGGTTTGATAAGGTATTTATGGGACTACCACTCATTGCAACTCATGCAAGCCCCATAAAGGTACATATCGAGCTTCAGAAACAGTCCCCAAGGCACAATACGAGCATATTGGAAACATGGTAGACCATGCTTTCAATGCTGCATAGTTTATTTAAGAAAGAAAATTATATGCCAGCATATACGGTACCTAATCTTATAGAAAAATTATCAAAAGAGAAAGAAAAAAATCACTTTTAATTCTTAACGGTACTCAGTGATTGGAATACCTCTCAATTTCCAGCTTTTTTGCATGTTCAATGTCTATGTTCAATGTCAATGGAGACATTACCGTACACCCAGCTCCTAAAACCAAGCCTTACTGTATACCTAATTCCCAAAACCTATTTTTTAGAGACGTCTTTCCCTTCTGTATTAGTCATTCTATTTCTATTCACTTCGGACCTCCCAGGCCCTCTGTGGAACCCACAAGTTCGGGTACAAAGTACCCCCCTGTGCCCCCACTTCTCATAGGTTCTGTTCTTACCATTGGTATTTTTTTGGTTTTCTACCCTGCTAGTTACCCCGGGTATCTCTCCTGATTATTTCCTTGGGGCTTCAGAAGATTGGTGAGATGAAGTGTTGGCTGGTTGCACTCGACTTGAAATACAGTCGTCAATTTGTACCAGGATTAAATAAAACATCAAGTACTTGACAGATATTAATGCATGGCCTACAGCTGTGAATATGATTCCCTTGTAGAGGTGCACAGGTTGTGTTAGCATGCACTGTTGCCAATTCAGCACACTTCACGCTAGATTTAGCTCAGTTCTTGTTTTGGCAGCGTGAAAATTCAGCACTTGGCACTATTTTCAGCCAATTTTCAAACTCCATTTTTCAGCAACTTTCAACAATTATTAGTTATTTCTAGCCATTTTAGGTAGATCTAACCACTTTTAGCTATTTAAAGCTGTGTTTTTTTCTAGGGTGCCCTGGCATTTTTTGATGCTTTTTCAAGGCCAATTTAGCACAAGAAAGTTTTTGTCTCAGCAACTCTGCAGCCTGTTTAGCAAATGTATCACACTCAGAGGCGTGACAGTGGGTGGGTGCTATTTGAAAATGCCCCATGAATCCCTATCGAGGCAGAACCCCAAAAAGTTTTATGAATTGTAGTCCACTTACTGCATTTCTGCTGGCATTTTACAATAACTAGGATACGTTCATACATACATGAATTGCATAAATAATAATTCAGCTTTTGGGTTGTTTTTCAACAATTAAGTGATAGTGCATTTCTATCTATCACAGATCTTCCTTTTCCATCAAATCTCACTAAATGCTGGAAGGGGCCCCAACAGGAGCTAAGCTGCCCCTGGGCCCCCAAATCTCTAGCTACACCTCTGCTTATATATTTTTTATAAACGTTTATACAAACGTACACGTTTAAGTAGTTCTTTCAATGTGTGCTGGGAAGTGTGCATCACTTACTATTAAGTACAAATGTAGGTATTTGTGTATGTGTATGAATATATACAAATTAGGTTCAAAAATTTTTACAACGCATATCACTTCCCTTTATAGAAATATGCAAATATTTCATATCATGATACTGTTATTAAAAAGTGGATTTACTGGATGGAATGATAATAAATTGTGTCATATTAAATTGAAACTCTTATTTGAAATGATTACCCATTGATACACGCTGAGAGTGCCATTTGGACAAGACAATGTGAATAGAATAAACCAGCTCATTTTCTTTAATTGTTTATTCTATTTATGTTGTCAAGGCCAAATGACGCTGTCACTGTGTAATAACAGGAGATCATTTCAAATGAGAATTTCTATATAATATAATGCAATTCATAATCATGTTATCATACATAAGCATTCACAGAAACAAGGGCACAAACATACACTGACAAACATCACATGCTTCATATTACCGTGTATACTATATATGAATACAGATGTCAGAGATTGAACCAATGTCTGTCGCTTGATACGTAGTTATAGTTAGAATTTTTATCTGAAATGTTCACTGTATAATGTTGGATGTATAATGTTATTATTTACCACTGAATTGTTCATTGACAAAGAAGGACATGATGCGGAAAAATGAACATTTGTTGTGCAAAATAATCAGTAGGCAACATACTTATTGATGTATGTACCTACATTCATTGCTAAAAATGACCTCTGGTGACTTCACATGACCTCTGATGTTGATGTTACATATTCTAAGTATCAAGTTGATATTTTGTGAGTCTATATGCCCAATATTTTGTCAATAAGCTATGAAGTTTTTCCATGAGCGAGGCATGGACAGACAAACTAATAGAAAGCTCAAATATCATGGATGAGTATTTGACATGAAATGAGGGCTTATATGCCTGTCTCTCAAGATTCACCAAGTGATTTAGTTCTCCATATGGTGCTCCATGAATCTCTACTTATGCTAACACTGACTATTTAATGAAGATTTATATGCAGAAACGTACGGACAAATCTCCGTCTTCCCCTTTCTATCTTTTTTCACACTCATTAACATCATGCATACACATAAATTCATCTACAAGATTTGGACACTTGAAAAGACTAATATATATATATATATATATATATATATGATGATAAAATGGATACTTTATCTGATGATATTATTGAATGGATGATATGGAAAATAGTATTATTCAAATCAAATTTATTACACTCACATGTTTAATCTAACGAAATATCATATTGCATGAGCACAAATGCTTCCCTCTTTCCTCTTCATAATTTAAAATATTTATTATCTGTACTCACGCAATATGATATTACATGACATTATTTACTGGATTCAAATACTATTATTCTCTAAGTTGTCCACTCAATATTGCATATATATATACATATATATATAGGAGGATGGATTAGTAAATCTATAACCAGATATGAATTTTGATCAGAAATATTCATTGTATATGTGACCAATATCCACCTTGAATTATGTGCATTGACAAAGAAGGATATTTTGTCAAAAAACAATTGTCATAGTGTGAAATAAATGCTTTTTTCAATCATTAAGCTCCTGATATAACTATATATGCATACATACATATATATATACATATATATATATATATACATATATATATATATATATATATATATATATATATATATATATATATATATATATATATATGTATATGTGTGTGTGTGTGTGTGAGTGTGCGTGTGTGCGTGTGTGTAAAGAGACAGAAAGACAAACAGACATAAAGACAGACACAGAGACAGAAAGGTAAATAACTGATTTTGATTTATTGATGAACTGGTGGCTGTTTAGCTCAGTGGTTAGAACATCACTATGTTGAACTGGCTACCCTATTGGTAGCAGCTTCAATTACTGCAGCAGCCCCATTTTCTCTAATTGTTGATTCTGTTTAGGTTGCCTTGGGTGAATGATAGATTGCCCGTGTAATGACTGGAGATCGTTCCAAATAAGTTTCCATACAGTATAACGCAATTCATAATCATTCTGTTAAGATCACATATCCATTTCTTAATACATATATATGTATATATATATATATATATATATACATATATATATATATATATATATATATATATATATATATATATATACATATATACATATATACATATATATATATATATATATATATACAAGCACATATACACATCCATACGTAAATATGTATATAGGTTTGTATATATTTAATGTACAGAGAAAAGGCAAGGAAACTGAGAAAGTGTTTTTTAAACAAAAAATCCCACTAATTAATGAAGGCAGTAAATTTTTTGAGAAAGTCATTAAAAAAATCAGTGAAATGAAACTACTTAATCTTGGTTGATAGAGTTATGGGTGAATATCAAAGCCAAAAAAAATTAATAAAGTGAAGAACAAGAAAAAATGTCCAGGGAAATAAAACAGGTCTGATTAATCACTCACTAGAAACTGTCAAATGACCAGTGTCTTCTGGCAGCGTGCCATGTTTGGGGTGATCAATTGTAAAATTGGGAAAAGGGCTGATCAAAGAATGTTGGATGGTGATTATTGAAAAAGTCTGAATTTAAATAAAAACTAGCGTGAATGCTCCCAGCCACATTCTAAAGTGACCAATCTAGCATATGTTTACATGGTGAATCCCCCCCCCACTGAAACCTTTCTTCGTGGGGAAGAGGTTCAACAAACAATAAGATCATTTTTTCTGGACATAATAAGGAGTAAATGTTCAAATTTTCAGCCCTGTTGCTCCGTCGATGTGGTTTGTATGCATGACATAGATAGATAAATTGATAGATAACCAGCCAGATAGGCAGTCCAACTGGAGAAAACTATGTTGACAGTTCTAGTTTCTGAAAGAGGAAAAGGAAAAAAAAGTGAATAAGAGACAGAGAGGCAAAAAATATTAGGAGAGAAGGTAAGGCTAAAGAAGAAAGAGAGAAGGAAAGAAGGGAATATAAGTAAGAGTATTCAAAAAATTATAAAGAAAAGAATTTAGAATGATGAAAAGAAAGAATACTTAAGAGAGAAAGAAAAAGAATGAAAGGAAGAAAGAATGGAAATTATGAAAGAAAGAGATAAAGGGAAATTTCTGGGAAAACTAAGGAGTGGAAGGGGTTGGAAAGGGAGCGTCAATTGCAGAATATTATTCATAGTGGCCATAATTATCTCCCTTGGAGTCTGCTGTTATAAAACAGACAATCTAATTTCTTTGGACTGCTTTCGAGTTTGAGAACTGAGGTGCTAATTAAGTTATTCATACCTTTTTGTTTTGCATGATTTATAAATTTTGATGTCAAAATGAAATCTGTAGGCTTCTGGAGAGAATCATTACATTTTTGTATCCTTAAAAATTTATACTATTATAAGATTCAAAGAAAAACTTGTGGTAATGTTGTCAAAATATTCCACCAATGTTCAGTGCAGAATTTAGAGTTTGAAATATATGTTTGTAGGCATAGGCATATAAGCCAGTGGGACTATGGGGCAAGTATCCCCTCAAATTCAGATAAAACGTGTTAAATTTTGAGAATATTTATGTAATTCCAGCAAAACCGTTGGAATTTTCAGGCATATCAAACCTTTTACTCTCCTTGTAGAACAAGTGCTTACATACTCGTGTTTGTAGGGGCAATTTGTATTTGTTTGTCCTGTGACAAATCTGAGGTACTTGGCTTTTCAACCCTTCTATAATTGAAATTTGAGTCTCCTCCTCCCAAATTGTTAGCGTAGTTATTTGATTTTACCTCGAACAAAACCATTTGAATAATATCCATGAGCCTGAAAGTCATACCATGGACGTGCGAGTTCTCAACCTTGTATCTTCAGACATAATCAGAAGGGGTCGCGGGAAATGAGATTTAGTAGGAGTGTTTCAGTATGTCAGCCTATCAGTCAGTCAGTGACAGCAACTGGTACTAGAGAGGCTTGTGTATCTAAAAAGAGACAATGATAAATAACGACTACCAGGTGTGAAACAAAGCTAAATCATAAGCCATTGATACATGCTATAATGTACCTTGGAGTGCTGCTTGTCTTTATTGATGGATGGAACAACTTTATTTCATTTACTACAGAGTATTGCCGCAATCCTCAGTAATCAGACCTGAAGTTCAGAATATTTTCTGCTTTGATGCTGAGACTTTTTAGCGGTACTCTGAGCAGGTACATTTTGGTACACTGAATTCTTTTGCTTGGTACTTGATCTTGATAACGATATAATCTTGATGTTACAGATGAAAGTTCACATAGAACGTAGAGGCTGCAAAGGACCCTTAATTCTCTCAGAATTCGCAGGATGCAGAAGAAATGTGATTAAGATCACACTAATAGGATACAGAGGACTTGTAATTCATAAAGGCAGGGCTGGATTTATAACTGGGCAAAATGTGCAATTGCCCCAGGCCCCCTCTACACAAAAAGTACAATAATTAGAAAATTACTTCAGTAAGAAATACATTAGTATTTTCTGCTTAGAATTCATTTTAGAATTCATTTCATAAAAACGCTTTCAATTGTTCTAAATAAATATATAAACAAAATAACTGGTTGTAATTTGGGTCCACAGTAAATCAAGTTAGGATGTACTGAAAATCTGCTTGGATATTTTCTGGAATGTATTTTACTTGTAAACCATGCATTCAATTCAGATATATAACTCATTTAACCTTTCTATATATGTATAACTCTTCAGTTCCAATCATATGTAATAAACAGACTTTGATGTGTACATTTTATGATTTGCTGTGTATTTTAATTTCTGCTCATGACCCCACTCCACTTGATCTGAATTGCCTCGGGCCCCCAAGATTTAAATCTGTAGGACATGCAGGATGTGGAAGAGATGTAATTCACATGGGATATGTCAGATATAGAGTGTATGTATGTGGGAGTAAGGATAGGGTAGCCACCTGAATACCCAGCTATAACCAGAAGAAATTATTTGAACAAAAGTGAACTCAATTAGGCTTTCAGAAATTCTGTGGCCAGGAAATATCCCTCTTGTAAGAGGTTCAGCAGAACATATCCAAAGGGTTTGTTAACATTACAATGTGAGGATGTTTTTCACTTGTAAAACTTCTCCTCTAAATCCCCTTAAAAGAGCTAGTCCCTTATGAAGAAGGCTCTGACTAAAGACTATGTGTCAAAATGTATGGTTCCCGTTCGTATAATATTGATTGCATTTCTGTGGCTATGATTATTTTCCAGGAAAAAAAGTGTACCTGTTTTCTTGGATTTTAATTCCCAATGAGGGCTGGAGAATAGATCGGTTGAAGCATTTTGTCCAAACAAAATTCTGAATCTCTTCTAAAAGTTACAGAAATAAAAAAAATATTCTCAACCAGGGGGGAGGTAATGACGTATGCCCCAAGGGTGGTGTGAGAAATTCTCTTTACAAAGGTTTGCTTGATATTGTGGTGAACAAAATACACTGAAATCAATTAATCACCCCCTACATAGAATACGGCCAAAAGATATTGGTCCGTTGTTGGACATAGACCTTCCTCAAGATTTGCCAGACTTCTCTATTATGGGCATCGTGGAGCTAATACTTTCTAGATTTGTCGAGCTTGTCACACCATCTTACTCAACCACAATTTTACACATGATCTCCGGGGATCCATGTTGTGTCGTGATGTTCAGTAGTTGTCCAATATTCCTGCAACATGTCCAGCCCATGGCCATTTTCTAATGGTTTCAATGATATCTCGGATTCCTGTCTTTTCTCCAATATAGTGATTTTCTTATGTGCACGTTGCATGGTTCTCAGTTTTGGTTCAGTTCCATTTTACAGCTCCATAGGTGACTATCGTGAGGCTGCATTGGTTGCAGGTGCTTCTTCTTAGGACTAGTAATATTTTTTTGTTCATGAAGGTTGAGCTTCTTTTTCCAAAGCTTGCCAACTGATTGTGATTCTTCACCTTATTTCTTCTTCCTTTGAGGATTTCATGGAGATTCGTTGTCCCAGGTAAATATAAATCATACATATACACTAACAGGCCAAATATACACTTCAGTCCATCTACCAAAATCTTGGGAGATAATTTCTAAGCACTCTCCACTTGATTTCTTATTATTTCAGAAAATCGATAAGAAAGCCATTTCCAAGAGGTTTATTGCACACTTTGTTTGTCTCTCTTAATTATTCATTGCAGCACTTTGTTTCTACTAGGTTAAGAAGCAGCTTAAATGTTTATCAATCAAGGTGCTTTGGGGATAGAAAAATTGGCCAAATGCATTTTAACATCATCTGTAATGTAATAGTACATCTCACCGTGTGAAAGCATAGGTAAGTAGGTTTGACTTGGCTGAGAAAGATTTTGATTTCTCTCAAACTTTACCATTGTGAAAGTAGTCCTTATCATTATGATCTCATCACTTATATATTGATTATATATCTATCTATCTATTGGAAACCATCTGCCAAAAATATCACCAAAACTCTCTGCATAGTTTTCTTCAGTTTTCAGGTTCATCTGGCTGGCTGGCTGGCTGTATATAAGTATATATATAAATATACATATGGGTACAGTCTGTGTCAATGGATCCATAGGGCTAAAAATTCAAACATTTTCTCTTTATCATGTCAAGAAAGGACATTTGCTTCTTTTTTTTTTTTAAATTTCCCATAAAATAAGTTCTGAGGGGGTTTCAATTTGCAATGTAAGTTTACGCTAAATTTATCCCTTAGTTTGTATTCGGTAGAATTCACACTTGTTTTATAGAAAATTCAGACTTTTTTAGTGATCACTGCCCAACAAAAGGCGAGAGGTAGGTAACTTATTCATTGATCCCCCTTCTTCTCATTTTTTAATTGATTATCTTCAGCAAGGCATGTGGCCAAAAGATGTTGGTCATGTACCAGTTTCTAATGAGTGACTAATCAGATCTATCTATCTAGTGGTCTATCTACTCCTTTTTCCAAGCAAATCATTAAAACGTGAAGTTACTAAATTAGAAAATATGGCAAACAAATTAGAAAATTTAACAAAATTTTGAAATATACCAAAGTAAATTAAATACTATAGCAATCAAACTAAAAAAAAAGGCATTCAAATTTTGAAATATTCCAAGCAAATTAAAAAGGTAAGCAAACTGCATTGTGGCCGGGATATTTAATTTACTATCGAGGTAGAGGCTATTCTAATGGCCCTTTTTTTACAAGCCTAAATTCTTTGTTACACACTTACAAAATTAACCTTGAAGGAATGGGGAAGGTTTTGAAGAGCAGAGTTAACATTCCATACACACAGGTGTGGATTCTTATGTGGATTAACTTTGTTTGACACATTTATTTCCGGTTAATACCTAAAAAATTTTAATATGTGCCATTTTGACTCAATTTAAGATCTTGGGCTTACTGAATATGCTTACAATATCTGTCTATCTCTCCATCTCTGTATTCTTTTATTTGTCAACCTGTCATGAAATTTCTTTTATTTATTTCCATTTTCTCTTCAAATTCTTCATGGTTATTTCTTCAAAATCCTACATCTTCAATTCTTAAGGTTCGTTTTCTTTATTTCTCTCTTTTCCTCTCTGTTTCTCCCTCAATTCGATTCCCATTGTTTTTCTGCTTCTTTTTATCTCTTTTAAATCCTTTCATTGCTTTTTGTACATCTATTTCTTTCTTTTCCACAGGGTACTTCTCTTCCTTCATTTTCATATTTTTTTTCCCCAGTCCTTTTTTTTCGTTCTCATATTCCTTATCAATTCTCTTTAATATGCCTCTTTTTCACTTCTTGCTTTCATTTGTTAGTTTTTTTTCTCAAACAATTTCTAATTTTTTTCTCATTCTTCACTTAACTTCCCCAATGGCAAATCTCCTTCTCTACTTCTTCTCACCATCAGCCCCTTCCTCTTCCTCCTCCCCCTCCTTCCATTTCTCATCACTTACTCGTTTTCTTCTTTTTCAACTGATTCTCAATTTCTCCCTTTCTTCATTTTAATAAACTCCTCTTTTTAGAAGAAAAATTCTTCTTCATTTTTTCCTGATTTATCTCAAACTTCCCCTCTTCTCTATTCCCAACAACTTCTGCTTTTTGTCTACCTTTTCTTTTCCACACCCACGTCCTCTCAGTACCCATCTGACCTGACCCAAACCCCATCTCAAAGACCTCTTACCATTACCGTAGGTACCTGATGTTGCATGTCGGATTCTTCACTCTTTGGACTGATGCCATCCAGGCACGTGTCTGTGAGCGATTGTGTCTTGGTTTGATGGGCTCATTTTAAGACTTTCATGACTTATGGAGCCAGGTACCGTTTTTGACTTTTCAAATTCTTGGCATTTGAGCATTTACAAGAGAGATGAATGAGAAGAAGAATTTGAAGAATAGAAGAAAAAAAAAAGAAAAAAATCTAAAGAGATTGAAGAATTAAATGGAGATAGCGGGAAAGGAAGAGAAAAACCAAACGAGGTGAAAAATAAATTTCAAAAACTATAATGATAAGAATGAAGAACAAAAATGATAAGAATTCTGTAAAAGAGAAAGGAAGGAAGAATTAGAGGAAAAAAAACAATTGGAGAAATCTTAAAGATGAAAGTGTGAAGAATAGATAGAAAATGATGGAAATATTCAATAGAAATAAAAAAGTGAATAGTCTATTTAGCAAAAGGAAGAAGACAGTTGAAAAATTGAAGAAAAATTTGAAAGAGGGGACTGAAATGAAGAAAAAGTAAAAGGGAGAAATTGAATGAATAAGCAATGAATAACTGGATTTGGGGTAGAAATCATATGAAGGAAATACTGAAGAAGAAATAGAAATGGAGAAGGAAAACTGAGTATAAAAAAACAAGCTGAATAAAGGAAAAATAATATTAAAGTTGTGGGAGATGATATAAATAAAAAAAAGGAGAAAATGGAAGAAAATAAAATAAAAATATGAATATAAAAAAATGACCAAAAGTTAAAAAAAAAAAAATAAAGGATAAAAGAATTGAAGAAGGAACGTATGCATGAAAAATCTTTTTCACTGATGTCAAAATTTCACATTTGTCTTCCACCTCTTCCAACTTTTGGCGTCTTTCTATTGCTCGAGAGTTTATATTCAAAGTTATTTTCAATCTCCAGCTTCTGCTGCTCTCATTTTGCCGGCTGTCTTCTGACAAAAAAGTCAAAAAATTTTTGAGACTTATCCCTCTTCGATGGCAAAACTCTTCCATTCATTTATGTCATGCTGCCTGACAGTTTTTCCACCCTAGCCCCACCCATCCCCATACACGCACAGGAAAAAAGACTCACAATAAACGGATTCTTCTTTGTTTGCAATTCTTTTCTAGTTCTTTCTTTCTGTCTTTTTTTTTCTCTCCATCCATTGTCGTTTTTACCTTTTCCCGTCCTCCCCAAACATCTTTAAAAATACTAAAAGAAAAAAAGAAGAATAATTTGAGATTTTGAATTACGATATTATTTTTGAATAATTCTTTTTGAAAGGAAAAAAAAAGGCAATCGGGTTCAGTCTTGCTTGAATTGTGTATTAGAATGATAAAAAAATAAAACAAGTAAAAATATATATATATATCTCACAAAGAACCAGTTTATTCCTTTCTTTTAATTTTTTTTTTTCAGGTAGAAATAAAAAGAAATAAAAACAGAAATATTTTGAATTTTCTTTTTGTTTTTTAAATCAAAAAGTTATTAATGCAACTCACCTGAAACTATAGATGAACTCATAACTTTCAAGGGCTGTTGGGACTTTTGTTTGACCTGTGAACAATGTGAGGTATTTATCATGAGTATTCCAAAGGGCACTTTTCAAATAATCCTTTTGCAAAACTGTGCTGTTTTTGCATTATTGTCTGTAACCACACCAGCAATGACTGTTATATTGCAATTAGTGAACTTTTAACCTCCTGTCCAATGCTATAACTATGGAATTGCTAGCAGTCATAATTGAAACTTGTAAAACATTGAAAAATTCGGGTGAATTGTCTGTGAAAAATCATTTTGTTACAGAGAATTCATTTGTTTTATATCAACACTGTACTAGAGAGGGAGTTTAAATTATATTTGATTCATACATATAATTTGAATGAAGGAATGGTCTCTCTTGACAAAAATCCATTCATCAGTAATATGTTGAAGATTAGGACTAGAGAGTGGGGAACAAGTATGCAAAGCAAAATGTTGAAGTGATAAAAGTTTTTTTTTTATTGTGGTCAATGGGATTTCTGGTCTTCCTCATCTGATATTCAAGACACGGGGGTAGCACGTGAGGTGGGGGGGCTTGATTCTTCATGCACCCCCCATCCCAAACATTTAGTGAAGTGGTTTCTGACCAGTTTCCCATTATAAGTACAAGTGCAGCAAGCGAACTACTATTCATGAAGCTTTTGGGCTCCTTTTTCTGATTTGAAATTATTACCAACACTCCTATCTTGGCTATATTACTGATCCAAGGTTGATTTTATTTCTTGCTTCTTGTCTCATCTAGCATCCACCGCAGTAATTCAAATGCAGACCTTTTTTTCAATAACCTCTTTGAGATACCACTTTCACCTTCACTCATCAATGTAGATATGGTATCACACTCACATTCACTGTCAATGAAAACATTTTCATGGTACCGCACTCACATTCACTGTCAATGTAGACATTTTCATGGCACTACACTCACTTTTACTGTCAAGGTAGACTTTTTATGGTACCACACTCACCTTCATTGTCAATATAGACATTTTCATGGTACCACACTCACCTTCACTGTCAATGTAGACATTTTCATGGTACCACACTCACCTACACTGTCAATATAGACATTTTCATGGCACTACACTCACCTTTACTGTCAAGGTAGACTTTTTATGGTACCACACTCACCTTCACTGTCAATGTAGACATTTTTATGGTACCACACTCACCTACACTGTCAATATAGACATTTTCATGGTACCGCACTCACTTTCACTGTCAATGTAGACATTTTTATGGTACCACACTCACCTACACTGTCAATATAGACATTTTTATGGTACCACACTCACCTTCACTGATCAGGTGTGTTTCTGCATTGCCTATTGACTAATAGCCTTGTTGATGGAGATGTCATAAAAGTCAAAGGTTTAGGCCACGGATCAAGCAAACGAAGCAGATGTGGCTATAAAGTAAGTGCATTGGATCTATCTCCAACCATAAGAGAATCCGTATTTTCAATGTGTTCTCAAATTGTCTTGGACCAAAACATAAATGAATTGACAGCTAAACATTAATATGAATATATCTATTTCCCAGAAAATATTCCATTCATATAAATTCATAGCATCATTATTCAGTCATCAAAGTATTTTCCCTGGCTTTTTATGATTATATATAACCTTTCATGTGGGAGGTTGATGCAAATGTTCCCAGCATATTATTGATAAAATCTTTCATTCATATAAATTCATAGCATCATTATTCAGTCACCAAAGTATTTTCTCTGGCTTTCTATTGGTACATATAACCTCTCAGGTGTAAGGTTGATGCAAAAGTTTCCAACAGGTTATTGACAAAATTTTCCATTTATATAAATTCATAGCATCATCATCATCATCATATTTAGTTATCAAATTATTTTGCCTGGCATTCTATGACCACTGATGATACTCTTCAAAGATTCCCCTAACATTGTGAAGAAGATGCTACTACAAAAGTCTGTATCAACCTATTATGATGAAAAAAAGATTATCTTGCTAAATTCACATTCATAGAGACATATATAGATATTCACAAGTATAGAAAAGCACTCACACATGAGTACACACAAGTATATGTTTGCACGAGTATTCATTCACGCACATACAAGTAACAGATCTAAAAAAGATCTTTTCAGCCTGCCTGAGTACTGGAGATCTGTCCTTCAAACAGTACCTTCCCATCACATTCTAAGGGAAAGAATCTGATGCCTTTGGCTAATACCAAGCTATGAAAGACATTTTTTGGAATTGCCTAAGACTGAGTGCTGTATTCCAAATCATGTGGAAAAATGGATGAACACATATATAAGAATGTAGATGTAGAAACATATAAACATACATAGAAATGAGCCTCAGGATACGTATGAACACCCACACATTCTTGTATAAATTCTCAAATGTTAAGATGAAAGTATCAAAAAAAGAATTCATTTCTGGGTGTGTCAATTTATTAAACTTAGCACCAAATATTGGTTTCTCTCTCTGACTGTCTCTGTCTCCCAATATGTCTCTGTCTTTTTCTCTGTTTGTCTGCGTGTATGACTCTCTCTGTCTCTCTCTCACTATCACTCTTTCTCTCTGACTTTTTATCTCTCTATCTTTTTGTCTCTCTCACTCTATCTCCTTGTCGCTCTCTCTGTCTGTCTGTAATCCTCTTTGTCTTTCTCTGTGAGTCTCTGTCTCTCTTGCCTTTCTTTTTATCTCTCTGTCTTTCTCTGTACATCTTCCTTTTTCAATCAATGTGTGTGTCTGTCCTCTTTTTTTTATCACTCTGTGTTGCTCTGTCTCTTTCTTTATCTCTCTTTCTGTCTTTCTCTGTCTGTGTCCCTCTTTGACTTTCTCTCTCTTTCTCGATCTCTTGCTTTATGCATCTGTCTCTCTCTTTCTGTTTGTCTCTCTCTGTCTTTGTCTTGCTCTGTCTGTGTGTCTCTTCTTCTGTACCTGTGTCTCTCTCTGTCACACTCTTTATCTCTGTCTTTCAATTTCTGTCTTCCTTTTACTGTCTCTCCCCTGTTTTTCTCTTTGTCTCTGTCTCTCTCTGTCAGTCTGTATCTCTCTTGTCTTTGTTCTATCTCTCTCTCTCTCTCTCTCTGACTTTCTTTTTCTTTATCCCTCCATCTCTCTTTATCCCCTGTCTTTCTCTCTCTGTCTTTCTTTCACTTTATTGGTCCGTCTATGTCTCTCTCTGCCTTTCTTTTTCGTTATCCCTCCATCTCTCTTTATCCCCTGTCTTTCTCTCTCTGTCTTTCTCTCACTTTTTTGGTCCGTCTATGTCTCTCTCTGCCTTTGACTCTCTTTTCCTCTGTGTGTGCATGTGTGTGTGTGTGTGTGTCTCTCTCTCTCTCTCTCTCTCTTTCTTTCTTTATCCCTATATCTTTCTCTCTCTTTTTCTGTCTCTGTCTCTCTATCTCACATACATACTGATACACTGTAATCTATCATGTAATCCAGACGTAATGCTATCTCAATTAATTAGTTGCATTTGCAAACATTTTATTATATTTTTCCAAGCCAACATCAAGCTTCTTCCTTTAATGTAATTCAACTCTAAGCAAAAGAAAACAGACCCATTTCACACCATGAACAAACAACTTATGAACAGGTCTGGTTGGTCACTCAATAGAAAGCGCCATGTGACCAACGTCTCTTGACAGCATGTCTTACTGATGGTGATCAATTAAAAAATTGGGAAAAGTGCTGATTAATAAATAAGTCACTCCTCTCCTCTTTTTTTTGACTGGTAAAAACATTAATGTTTCTTCAAGACATAATGATAATTAAATGTTTAAATCTTCAGCCCTCTAGATCAACTGGTGGGGCCTGTATTTGCAACTCATGTATAGCCAGCAAGCCAGCCAGCCAGCCAGCCAGTCAGCCAGCTAGCTAGAAAATTGAAAAAACCTATGTCGACAGTTTTGGTTGATGGTTTCTAATTCGGATTCACATTGGGCATTTTTTCTCAGAAAGAAAATCAACTTCCTTTCAAAATTGATCACAGAAGAGTTTGCATCTTTCATAGCCACATATCAGATTTATTTTTTCATTTAATATATTAAGTCATGATATTTCATGAGAGTAGATATCAGTACATATATACAAATTATGCAAAATCTGTGTGGAATGTATCCAGCCATTTAATATTACTGAAAATATAGCCTACCTAAGGCAATTGAGCCTTACTCTTCTTCAAAGTACTTCTATACTCATACACTTATTCCAGCATTCATTCCGCTTTTCAAAACAATGTGCCAAGTTGTCTTAGTTGCGTCATTCTCCTTTCCTCGTTCATTGTCTAAAATATCTTTGGGAAAAGCCAGAAGCCCAAATCTGGACTGTAGTAGGGTGCTAACAGAATTTGGTGACATGATGTTTTGCAAAAACATTATGAATAACTAGTTTGGTCAAAGCGTATGCAACGATCATACCATTCACATACTAACACTGTGGTATATAACTATAGACTGAGTAACCCTCAGAAGTGTGTCTGTTCATATATGTGCATTTTAGTTTCCTTTGATTGGTTGCCAAGTTAAATTAAGGATCTTGAGATATTCAAAATGGCTGGATATTCACTGGACAGACCTTTTATCTATACATCATCATCATCAGTCTTTCAACATCCGTCATTGGACATAGACCTTCCCCAGATCTATTCATGCATATATACAAAAATTCGTTTATGTATAGAAAGATATATCCATATACATTTATATATATATATATATATATATATATATATATATATATATATATATATGTATAGATATGTATTGATATATGTATATGTATACGAACAATACAAATCAGGAATACAATATGAAATAATATAATGCAATATCCGATGGGTGATAGGTTTATTTCATAAAGTACTTGATACATTCAAAATTAAACGTTATATTGATTTCGAGTAGAGCTCAACTTATAACAAAGTAATGATTCCCTACACAAACATGTTTAAGTTTCTGTCCTGTTTTGGCTTGATGGACATCATGACCCACAACATGGAACCCTAGAGATCACATGTGAAACCGTAGCCAACAAAATACAAGTTGGAGAGATGAACTTGACAAATACAGAAAAAACTGGCTCCGAGACGCCCATAATAGAGAAATGTGGAAGATCCTGGGGAAGGTCTATATCAAACAATGGCCGATAAAAAAACTGATGATGATGATGATGATAATGAAGCAAATTTTGTATATGTACATATACATAAGGATATTTTTATTTATATATAGTAAAAAATTTTTACAGTCAATGCGGTAAAGATAGATTGGGTTTATAGGTATTCATTCATGGATGTTTTGAAGGGAATGACCCCCACATCATTAGCAAGATGGGAAAAAGAATTTTTTCTCCGCCATCTTGCTGATGATGTGGAGGTCATTCCTTATGAAACGTCCGTGAATAAATATTTATTCACCCAATCTATGTTTTCCTCGTCTGTAAACATTTTTTTACCATTATGTCGGATATAACTTATCTATCCAATAATCATATATATATATATATAAATATATATATATATATATATATATATATAGAGAGAGAGAGAGAGAGAGGTAAAGAAAGATAGAGATAAAGAGAGACATAGATATGTATATAGAAATATTGGAAGAATCTGAAATAGATGGAATATTTTGCTAGCATCATAGATATTTGCGAGTACGCAAGGCTATTGACTACAATGGGCATCAAGTCCTTTTGTTGTTGGGTTCCTCTGTAATCAAGATATCTGTCAAAATCCTGTCTTCTACATCAATAGATGGATACATACTGGAAAAGATTAGATAGATAAGCAAATGTGAAGGCAGATGGGCAGATAGGTCTTGTTGGTCACTCTATAGAAACCCTCATGTGATTAACGACTCCATGTTGGGAGTGCTCAGTGAGGTATGATCAATGAATATGTGACTTCTCATGCCTTTTATTGGATCACCAAAAAGTCTGGATTTCTAAAAAGTTAATTGGGCAGAAAAGTGACTAATTTAGGATAAACTTACATTGCAAGTTGAACCCAAACTTTACTGAAAGCACTATAGGGGGAATTTAAAAAAAACAAAAACAAAGTTTTTACTATACATAATAATGATTAAATGTTTAAATTTTCACCCCCCCTAGACCTGTTTGTGTAGCCCGTGTGCATGATACATATATACATAAATACATCACCAGTCAGTCAAACCAACTTAAAAGCTCAAGAAACCTTTGTTGATAGTCTTGGTGACAGTTTTGGTTGATGGTTTCCAATTGATAAATAGAGAGGTAAAAACCTATTTTAGGGATGAGTTTTCAAGAAACAAAGAAAACGTTTTTACTTGACACAGTAAGGAATAAAGGATCAAATTTTCAGCCCCTTAGCTCCTTTGATACAACCTCTACATGTGATACAGACATACATACATACATAGCTAGCCAGACCAACTTGAAGACTGAAGTTGCATATTCCAGTGGTAATTTTGATTGACGATCCTAACAGATAGTTTGATTGATAAATAGACAAATAGATAGATAGATAGAAAGATAGATAGATAGATAGATAGATTCGAACTAAAGTAAGATGAATATACGGACATGTAGGTAGATAGCTAGATAAGCAGAAAAGGTTGAAGTGAAGAAGAATCCCTTGAAGATTTTGGTAGTGCACTTGAACTTTGAAGAAGAAACAAAAGGAAAACATTTTTACTCATCTCAACAATTGATCATCATTAATTGACTTTTTTTTCTTAGGGTTCTCCTCTAATTGGGTGAATATTGCAAAAATTGCTTTATTATCCGTGAAAGAGATGTTCCTAAGACAGAGTGCAGAAACATTTAGGTGAATGTGGTAGAGACCTAAATTTTTGATTTTCACATTTTATATTTCTTGTACACTTACTCCGCTAATTGACATGTTTATGAGTTGTCCTTTAGCAAGTTTCTGGAATAGTTTCCAAAATAGCAATTATATACAAAAATATGAGTCAAGATCCAAATATATATATCTATATCTATCTATCTATCTATGTATCAATTTCTCTCTCCCTCTCTCTAAATATATATATGTATATGTATATATATATATATATATATGAATAACTTGATTGATGTGGTTAATTCGTTCCAAAATTTTCAGCATTGTTCAAAGCCTTATCATAAGTCAATGTGTTTTTTTTTTCCGGCTTCTACTTAGTTACATTAATTTGTACAGCTATATTTTGACTGTGCAAAATCAAAATTTGCACTAATCAAAACAGCACTATTTGTATATATGTATATGTATTATATAGATATATGAAATTAATAAGGCTATATTCAAATAGATATACATACGGGTTTACATATATATGTATATATATAATGTATATATGTACATATATATGTATACATATATATATATATATATATATATATATATATATATATATATATGTATGTATGTATGTACATATATTTATATATAATGTATATATGTACATATATATATTTTTTGTGCGTGTATTTATGTACATACATATCTATCTATACATATACATATAGGTTTATATACATATATGTATATATATATATATATATATATATATATGTACATTTATATGCTTGTGTGTCTATTTATGAATGCGTTATGAATGGATCATGTCTAAATAACTACATATGTTCATGTATGTGTATGTGTGTGTGTATGTGTGTGTGTTTGACGAATTCAAACCTATAGATCAAATTGTTCATCTGTCTGATTATATAATTCTGCAGGAAACACCATACATTTCATATATCTTTTGAAATCACTCCACCATGAAATTCATTTCAATTTGAAGAAACCATTTTCCACCTTCTACCATGACCTGAACTAGTATCCCCTATCTGTGAGGGATAGATGCCCAGGATGTCACCAAAGTCTCCAGCATTTTTTGACAGAATCTTTCATTCATATAGATTCATTGCATGAGTATTCAGTCATCAAAATATTTCCTCTGCTTTTCCATATTTAATGCCAATCTTCAGCTAAATTGTGTATTCCATCATAAAAGAATGATCCCAGTTTTGTTTTAATGAATTCTTTGAGAAATCCTTTGATAATTGAAACAGATGAAACTACAAACCAGACAAGAAGGATTCCATGGAGATAAATGAATGATAGTCTGAAAACGACAGGCATCTAGAACATGCTTCATGTGGAAGAACTTCCTACCTCAGCTCCGCAATATTCTGAATTTGCTACAGGAGGATTGGTATTGTCATGCCACAAAATTATTGATCAACTTTGTTGCCTTGTTGAAGGTCTTTTCCCTTACAAAGCATCCATCAAATGAACCGACTGCACAGTTATCAATTTTTCCAAGTGTCAGCAATTTAAAATGAAGAATTCCCTTGGAACCTTACCAAATAGAGAGAAGAATGTTTTTAATTGGAAACCATTAACCAAAGCCGTCACCAAAACTGTCAACATAGCTTTCATAAGTTTTGAAGTGATTCTGGCTGGCTGGCGAGCGAGCTATGTATCGTGCAAACTGATCCTATCAATAATGCAGAAAATTTAAACATTTACTCCTAATTATAATTAGAAAAAAATGACTCTTTTTTTTTTTTGGAAATCCCCCCCCGCCATATAGGTTCTTAGAGGATGTGCTCAATTCACAATATAAGTTTATGATAAACTGGTCCCTTATTTTATGTCCAGTAGCATTCATGCTTGTTTCTTGGAAATTCGGATTTTTTTTTATAGATCACTGCCAAACAGAAGGTGGGGGAAATAACTTATTCATTGATCACCATTTTTCTAATTTTTTTAACATCCCTAACATGGCATGCAGCCAAAAGTCATTGACCATATGATGGTTTTCATCGAGCAACTAACCAGACCTATTTATATTTAAATTACTTTTAGTTTAAGATTTTGAGGGCAGTCCTGGATAGCTATGATATTCTCTATCTTTGGTTTCTCATAATGAATCCATTTTTCATTGCTTGAGAGTATGTTATCGAAAAGTGACTTCATTGTCGAGCTAAGGAGACAGTCAAGTGTCTAAATGAGGACCAAAGTTCTCTCCAGTAAGTTCATGTACATCCTATTCTTTCTTCTCCTGAATTTTGTAAATGATGTACAACAGTTGACTGATAAGACAAGCACTAAAAAGATGAGTAAACTTCAAAGACACTTTTAAGGCTCCAATTGACATTATGCAAAAAGATGTTGTTGGGATCTTCCGCATCAACCAGATAGTTTTTATGTGCTTCTATTTTGAATGGAGCACATTACACGCGTACGAATAGCTGTACATACATTAAAAAACAATAACTTTTTTTTCCTGCCTTTTCCAAAACCATTGTTTTGTTCTGAATAACCTACTTCTGTTGCTGTCCATGTCAAATCAAAATATCTGTCACCATCACCTCCCCCCACCATTCCTGCCTCCCATCTCATCAATAATGATCTTCATCTTCATCTTACTTATTTACATATGCTGACAGGAATGTAAATTGTCTTCAAGGTTTAGTATTACATGTATTGTTCAGTTAATTAAACAGTTACTGTTTTCAGAAACTTTTCTTCGTTAGCTTTGCTCAAGCTAACATTCTATTTGTTTCTATAATATGTTTTTAAAAAAAAACATATCCTCTTTCTTTTAGCTTTCTTACTTCATTGGTATTTTTATTTACTTTCCTTAACATGATTTTTACTCTCCTTTCCTTTTCTTTCTCGTAAGAAACCATCAACCAAAACTGTCATCATAACTGTCAACACAGCTTTCTTCATTTTTGGCTGGCTGGTCAGGTTTGGATGTATCATGTGTACAGGCAGCACCGATGGAGCAAGCAACTTTTATATCATATATGAAAAAAACCTATTTATTTGGTTTCTAATCCTCACCCTATTAAAAAGGCTTTAAGTGGAGAAGGGGGTCAATTTCCAATGTAAGTTTATGCTAAATTGATCACTTAGTTTGTGTTTTGCAGAATTTATGTTTTTTTTTCAATTTCTTTCAGTGATTTCTGCCCAACAAAAGGTGAGAGAAGTACCTTATTCATTGATCACCTCTTTTCCAAATTCTTTCGTAGATCATTCCAAACACAGTCAGTGGCCTAAAGACTGTGGTTACAAGACAGTTTTTATCTAGTCATTAACCAGACATTTTAATTTGAATTAATTTTTTCTTCCTTTTTTCTAGTTCTTTCCTTTTCCCCTTTCCATCTTTCTCTTTTTAACTTCTTCGCTTTGTTGTCAAATTTTTTTTCTTTCTCTACCGCTCATTCATTTTTTTCTACTTCTTCTTTGGTCTTTTTCTTTCTCTCTTTATCTTTCTTTCTTTGCTTCTTCATATTTTTGTAGTTCTTCTTTCTATGGTCTAATTGTTCTCCTCCATTTCATTCTCTTCCTATTCAATTTCTACTTTTTTGAGTTTCCTCTCTCTTTCTTTCCCCTCTGTTCTCCTTCTTCCCTTCTTCAACTTTCTGGCTCTGTTGTCTAATTCTTTCGTCTTTCTAATTTTATTTCTCCCCTTTCTTTCTCTTCCTTCTTGCTTATTTGTGTTCTTTCTTTCTTTTTTGCGTTCTTTTATTCTCCCCATCTTTCTTCCTTTTTTTTCATCCTTCTTTATTCCTTTATTATTTGATTATTCTTTCATTTTTCTTTCTCTTTCTCTGCAGATTTCTTTCGTCTGAATTCATCTCCCCTTCTCTTTCTTTCTCTTCCCCTCTCCTATAGCCCTAGTCTTTTTTTTTCTTTTTTCACCTGGCAAAACAAAATCCTCTACTTAATGCCATGCAAAACACACCAATTCTTTCATCTCACTTTTGTGTCATTACTCTTTTCTTCTCTCATTCAGTTACATAATTCTCATTAGGTACTCATAAAGAATCTGGACTCCAAGACCAAATAGATCCAGATGTATAAATTACATTTTATACATACATATGTGTATACAGAATCCGTACGGAAAATATCCAGCCATTTTGAATATCTTGTAAACCAATTGTTCAGCTTTGATGTAACTTTGAGGCAACTAATCAGAGAAGACCTTACTGACTTTGCATGAATAATCACTCCCCAGGGGGGTCACTCAGTAGGCACCAAAATGCCATTGAGTGAGTTTGTATACTGTGTAAGCATCACATTCACAATGACTGAGCAAATCATGTCTTGTGCTGGGTTTTGTGGCAGAGCGTTGCACCAACCTGTACAATCCAGGTTTGACTCCCAACAACTTCTGATTTTCCTCAAAGAGATTTCGGACTCTTGACATGATTAAGGAGGTTCCTGATAAGGCAGCTGATGGTGATCCTGTTAGGAGAACTTGGCAGACTGCTTTGATAAGTGGAAGGTAGATGGGAAAAGTATGGGAGGTTCCAAGGGGAGCCCTTTTCAGGAGCACTAAGATACCATTGCCCTAGGTTGGTTATTTTTTTCCAAATGAAATGGCTGAATTTTTCCCGGATTCATCTTATATTACTCTTTTCCTATTTGATAATGTCAGCCAAAACTAACAATATAGGTGTTTTCAGCTATTAAGTTGGTCTGTCTGGCTGGCAATGTGTGTATGTATATATATATGTATGTATCTCTATATCCTGAGTACAGGTCTCACCGAAGTAGCTAGAGGCCAGAAAATGTAAACGTTTGCTCTTCTTCTTCTTCTTCTTCTTCTTCTCCTTCTTCTTCTTTTTTATCTTCTTCTTCTTCTTCTTCTTCTTCTTCATCATCATCATCATCATCATCATCATCATCATCATCAGTTTTTCAATGTCCTTCGTTGGACATAGACCTTCCCCAGGATTCGCCACACTTCTCTATCATGGGCGTCGTGGAGCCAGTACTTTCTGAATTTGTCTAGCTCGTTTCTCCATCTAATATTCTGCCGGCCTCGGTTCCACATGTGATTTCGGGGGATCAATGTCATGAGTCACGATGTCCATTGGTTGTCCACCATTTGTGCAACATGGCCAGCCCATTGCCATTTGAGCTTTTTAATGGATTCTATGATGTCCCTGAGTCTTGTCTTTTCCCAGATGTTCTTATACTAGGATGGCAAGCCTTTGGCAGAGCAAGCTCAACCATCAAAATAATAGAAAATCCCATTAATCCTAAAAAGAAGGGTGTATAACCAATGCATCCTCCCTATAGTCACTTATGGAGCTGAAACATGGAACCTAACCAAGAGACAGATACACAAATTGAGAACTACGCAACGTGCACATAAAAGAATTATGCTGAGGCTAACATGGAGAGACCACAAGACAGCACAGTATATCCGGGAAAAGACAAGAGTCAAGGACATCATAGGATCCATTAAAAAGCTCAAATGGCAGTGAGCTGGCCATGTTGCTCTTTATTGTGTCAAGAGAAAAGTTATTTTGTTTTTTGAAAATCCCCCATCCCTCTCAAAATCGGTTTTTAGTATTCAATGAAAGTATATACTAAATTGATCCCTTTATTTGTGCCCGCTTGTTTTTTTTTACACTATAACGCAATTAATAATCATTCTGTTGTCCATCTCTAGATACACACTCACACAAATATATATATATATATATACATATATATATATATATATATATATATATATTGGATGAGTTCCTTCTCTCACTTTTAAGACCATACGAACACATATACACACACACACATATATATGTGTGTGTGTGTATGTGTGTGTGTATAGTCTTAAACGTGAGAGAAGTAACTTATCCAATGACCATTTTTTCCAATTTTTTTATTGCTCACTCCCAACATTGGTCATGTGATGGTTTTCTGCTGAGTGACTATCAGATTTGTCTTAGATTTTATCTTTGCAACTTTTACGAAATAAATTACACGGATTTGAAATAAGAAATAAGCTCCTGATGAGATTCCCGTCCCTTTTACCTAAAGATTCTCCTTGTGTACAGCTCTGCTCCACTGACTGAGCTACTGGAGTTTTAACAGCTGAGAGACAATCATCCTTCATTTCTCTTCAATCATTTGGCACCATATCTGTAAGTTGTAGTAGCAGTAATATTATTCTATTTATTTCCATGAGGCATTGTCAACTACTGAGGAGATTTTGTTCTAGAAGTTTTAACTTAGAGATTTGTCTTTGGGGGTATTTGTCCTGGAGGAGTTTCGTCCTACACTTGCCTTGCCTGCACACATACAAACAGACTGACATGATTTGCCTTTTCATCTAATAAATGTGTTTTGTCTACTAAGAGAATGTAATAAAATTGGTTTGCCACTGCCTTTTCAAAAACCAAAAAATATCAAAAGTTATTACAGTAAAATACTAAGAAATAATGTCCAAATTTTACTTTGTTTCAAAAGATTTATTTCAGACGTATTGCTCTTTGAATGCACAATTTATGTGATTGCTTACTTACAAAAGCAGTTTTCTGATTTATGTTTACTTGTAGTCCTGTGTCTTTAATAAATATAAATAAATAAATCTCAAAATAGATAACAAATCCTTTTAGTTTGAAAAGAAAATCAAAATAATTACAATATTCCATTTCTCTCTCTGGGTACCAATAATATTATAGACATAGAGTATGGCTGGGAGACAGACATTGAGGAAAAAAGGTTTAGATTGAAATCAAATTAATTTTTAACCAAAATTTAGCGGAAGTGAGTGTGTTCTTCAATCGAAATTCAGCAGATGAAAAGAATATTTTGGGATGGAAAAAGTCATGCTCTTCCAGTGTGTCTACGTAAAATGAAAAATAATTCAATTTCTTCTGTCTGGAGTTTTTATTTATTCGTTTTAAATTAATTTAATTATTTTGTGCAGCCATTTATTTATTCATTTTAATAATTAAATCAACTTTAAAAGCGATATGCTGAGTTTTTCAAAGCTTTGATGTTTCTTTCTTCTCTTTTTTTAAAAATCCATTTTTTTTTCAGTTTGTTTTATTTTTTTTCAATTTAAAATATATACTTTTTATAAATGTGGAACTCTGCCAAAATATTTACGTAAAATCCATTCTAATTACTGTAAAACAGCATCTATTTTTCATTCTTTATCTATCTATCTATCTATCTATCTGAGTGTCCATATTCATGCACACAAAAACTCAGATATAGATGCTCACTCATTTACTCACACATTCTCCATACAGACATACATATATGCATATATATTTGTACATATGTTTTAGATATTACATGTATCCGTTTTATCATGAGAAAGCCTTGCTTTGTTGGCGAGTAAATATGATCTTGCTTCTTAGCTAGGGGGTTTCTCAGTCATCGAGATGCTAGTCGGAGGTGTGGCCAGAGATTTGGGGGTCACAGCTGGGTTGGCTCCTCAAGAAGCCCCCTCAAACTTTTAATGATTTTTCAGTAGAAATGCAGTAAGTGAACTACCACTTATAAAGCTTTTGTCAGCCCCCATTTAGGGCCTAAGGGATGTTTTCAAATAAAATCCTCAGTCCCCTCCTTGGCTACATCTTTGGTAATAGTGAGGTTGCCGCCCGTGCCATCCATCAGTTTTCAAGGACTAGTGCTGATTTTAGTAGAAATTGAAATGCTTAAAGTCCGTGGCTACATAATCTTTCCATTATACAACATTCAGTATACATTTGCAATGCATATGTGGTATGAATATCTATCTTGATTGACCCCCCCCTCAACTCTCTCTCTCTCTCTCTCTCTTTCTTTCTCTCCATACATAAGTATCTTCAGTATTCCACACCTCTTTTTCTTTAATGCTCTGAGAACTGTGATGAAAAAGCAACAAAAATAAGATGAAGGAAAAACTTGTTAAAAATGAATTACACTGGTAATGACAATCCTCTAATAAATATGAATCTAAGAAATTCATTAAGACTATTACAGTAATAATGGATTTTTGTCTATCACTTAGACCCTAGCAACAGCTGCACATTTCCATTTGAGATTTCAAATGGCTGAAGATTTTGAACTTATTGTTTGGAAAGATGACTGCCATTTAGTGTTCAATACTGGAGGAAAAACCTATTATGCAGGGGTATGGCATTTATATACTTCTCAATTTAAACAAATGTTACATTGTCCGAAAACAGCTCTACATTTGGTCATATTTTAATTTTAATAGTAATATTTTGATAGAATTATCCATGGGGTCTTACTGTGCCCCTGAAGCTCCTCCCATCTGCACGGGTTTACTTCACTCATTCTTGATGGATCCCATCTTGATGTATCCTAGATGAGTTTTACTATATACGTAGTTCTCAAATTCATTTTCATCAGTGGTCTAGTATCTTGATTTTCACAAATAATCTCATAAGAATGATTTTGATCATTGTATTTGGTTGAGTCGACTATTTACTTCACCTTCGTGGCTTATTTTTTATAACATTCAGACATGTACCTTCCGGCCTTCTTCAGGTGTCCTGTTTGTTCTGGAATGTTAAAACTGGTTCCTTGGGAGCATGGGTATCCCCTAACGTCTACCTAATATCCAGTTTTTTCATATCTGTATTTGGGGACTATTTCCCATTAACCTCTGCTAACAGCATGCTCCCCTCGGACCAGTTTCATCATTCCAGAACCTAACAGACTCCTGAGGAGGGCTAGAGAGTACAATACTGAATATAGTCCAACTAAACAACTGTCTCACAAAATTCAGGCAAGAATGATTTTGATTCAGAAAGCAAAAATGATGATTAGACAATTTTGAGGGAAGGATCCGACAATATTGACAATATTGATGAAAACATTTATTTGCCCACATTTCATTTAATCCACATCAAAGCCAGACTCAGATAGATTGAGCCAATAAACTTTGTAAGAGTTGACTGAACAAGAAATAATAGCAAATTGATAACATTTGACAAGACAAATGGAAGATTATTGTCAAAACTCACTACAGTAAGGGCTTGATCAAAACATGACTAAATGAAGCTAGCAGGAACTCAAACGGTCCTTTTGAGATCTCCAATGGTAAGTACAATCTAGAAATAATTCAGGGCAGACATATTCTCTAGGTTAAGTTGGTGTAAATTGCTCAGGACATTCAAGAAAATCTAAATTCTCATCTATTTCATTTACAGTGATACAAATTGATTTTGGTATCTCGGTGAAGCTGTATCAAGGATTAATACTTGTGGATCTCAGAAAAATCCGTCAGAGATGAGCCATGTGAACCCATGCAGCTGTGGGTACAGTGTGACCCTGTTTGTGATTTTTTTAGAAATGTGGCCAAATTTAAAAAAAAAAAAGGAAATTTATAAGTACCGTCCTCTATATGTCTCCACCATTTCTACTACTGTCAGCAGCAAGTGGACAAAGCAACAGAAAAAAGCGTTGGTGAACTCATTACTAGATGATTTTATTATATTGCTAACATGTTAGTACCATGGTAAGAGCCTTGCCATGGTTCAATGGTGGACAAGGTAGCATACCCACGAAGTACACCATTGCTTGTGTAGTGAATTTGATTCTCATTTGTTGCCTTACACATGTGGCTTTGTGCTAGACTAAGCTAAGCCTAGAAAATACCAATAAAGCGAATGCTCAGGACGCATGGTGTAACGGTAAATAAGCTATCTAACATAGTACACCATTAGTAATATTGTGTGTTTGATTCTCACCACATGCCTCACTCGTGTGACTGTGCTAGACTAAATAAATCTCAATAAGGCAAGCACTGAATATCGATCACATTCAATCCCATATAACATATCTCTGTATATAATGCACACCCTAATTTACGAGCTAGAACTAAAAAAAGTAAATAAAAGCAAAATATTTCAAATGTTTTAATTGTAGATACAGATGGATACAAAATTTAAATCGCAAAGAAAAAATGAAGTTTATATAGAATTTATTCACTATAATTGAAAACTTTTGAAGTCCGAAAATAAATTACTATCATCCCAGTGTCAGAAAATTAAAAAGCATTTTCTCTTCAGTAATGGCGTTCCTAGGGTTGGTGTCACCCGGAGTGTAAATTCAGTATCTCACCTCCAGTGTTGCCAACTCAAAAATATTTTTGCACTAAATCGACCTAAAAAGATGTCAATAAATGCCAAACCGCATTGAGTTGAAAATGGCTAGATTAGTCTGAGATAGCAAGAAAATAACTAAAGATGGGCTGAAACCATGCTAAAAAAAATAGTGCCAAAAGTAGTGGTAAAATTTTAATTTTCTCATGGCTAAAACATCATAGCATCACCCCTCTGAGGGTTTCATCTGGACCCCCACTAATTGGTACTACAACGCTTCAATACCACCCAGAACATTACCCATCCCACTTTTCTTATTTCTAGATTTAACAAAAATCTCTTCTTTCAGTGTCTACCAAGATGTCGCAACCCACTGAGACATACTATACGGGAATTTCCAGTCAGTACCTAATGCCTACACCTCAGTATTTCAAATGGTTCTGCTACCGTGATAATATGTTGCACACATGCTTCGAGTTACATCAAACACTCACTGATAGTGTATAATTTGCAGTTACTTTTTTGGGTGCTAAATTTGATTAACGATAACTGAATTATGTGTATGACATGAAATACCGTTCACTAGGTGGTTCATTACGGAGTATTCGTTAGCAAGCTAGTCTCACAAATCATGAATACTCTTGTGAGTTCAATCTTTGAAAAGAAGAGTCTACAAGCAATGCATCCTCCCAACATATTCATACATATGAATATTTGCATCCATAAAGAACAAGATGATCCCATTGATAAAAAAAAAGAAGGGTCTAAAACCAACACATCCCCCTGACGTTCATTTATAGGGTTGAAACGCGGAACCTAAACAAAAAATTAGCTCTCAACTCAGAGCCATGGATCGGGAACAGAAAAAGGTCATGTTGAATATCACACGGAAAGATTCAAAAACAGCTCAATTTATAAGTGAAAAATAGGTTTCAGAGATAGTTAAGAAGTTATTAGCAAGCTTAAATGGCAACAGATGGACCATGTTGCATGAATATCAAACAACCACAGGACATCACAACTTACAAAGTGGATTACTCGAAATCATAAGTAAAATTGTAGCCAGCAAAAATAAGATGGAATAGTGATTTGGATAGAGTCAGAATGTTTTTTGCACCGTGACAATCAGTAGTGAAAAAATGGCTGACTTTGAGGAAGGTCTATATCCAGCAACAGACTTAGAAGGCTGATTATCAGTAGAAGAGTTCAATCCTTGCTGGTGCCTTACATTTCTGGTTTTGTGCCAGACTGAGGTAAACTTCCTGTATGATTGTAAAGGTTCACCAAGAAACACAATCTATGTCCCTCTGATAAGAGCAATAATGCAGTCATACATACGCAGAAACAATGTCCCTTTTAATATTTAGCAGTCAGTGTGCAGAAAAACCTTATGTTGCACTAATTTTGTCAGGTGACAGAAAGTATGAGCACCATTTTGAATCCACCACCACCACCACCACCATCATCATCATCATCATCATCATCATCATCATCATCATCCTCAACACCACCACCACCACCACCACCACCATCATCATTATCATCAGTCTTTTAACGTCCATCATTGGACATAGACCCTCCTCAGGATTCACCACAATTCTCTATCATGGGCATTGCAGAGCCAGTATTTTCTAAATTTGTCCAGTTCATCTCTTCATCTTGTATTTTGTCGGCCTTGGTTTACGTGTGATCTCTGAGGATCCATGTTGTGTGTTGTAATGTCCATTGGTTGTCTGTCCTGGCCTGCCCATTGCCATTTAAGTTTTTTAATAGATTCTATGATGTCTCTGACTCCTGTTTTCTTCCTGATATACTGTGCTGTATTGTAATCTCTCCATGTGAAGTTGAGCATACTTTCAATAGAATTTCAATTAGTCATCTACAGAGTTTGAAATCTTCTGTGTACACATTAATTTCCATTGTGTGGTTGCAAAATGAGTGTGCACATACCCATGCACATACACAATGCACATGCACACACATGCATAGCTTAGAGCTCTGTTTACAGCTCGTAAGGCTGTGCAATATCAATCCCAAACTCAGGGATTTGGTGGGGGGAATTGTTTGTAAGAAGTTGAACTTGAAAAATAAATAATCCCTCAAAAGATGTAAACAGGTATAATAACTCAAAAAAAAGTTCTGCATGATTTTAATCCTGATAGTTATAGAGTGTTAATTGAAAAACTTTGGGCAAATATGTTCATAAAATCTACTCTTTCAGCTCCCCCAAAATGACAGAACACAAAAAAATATTATCTGCAAATAACTGTTGCAAAAATTACCAGAGAAATCTCTAGTCTAATGATAATCTATCTCGGTAGGTTTTAATGTTGATTTTAAATGATCTAGACAAGAATACAAAAGCTATTGAAAATTCTTATAAAGGCATCTTCTCCCCAATATGATATAAACCAAAGATTGACCTCCGACAAATCATTCTTTTTTAAAAATTTCTCTTGTTTTATAAAGTCTGATAAACAGCATCTGTGTCTCAGTTTTGAATATTATTCAAAGACATTGGCTTGACTTCTTCAAAGAATTTTTTTTGTCTTTTTCTTCCTTTATTCAATTTAAATATTCAAAGTGATATTCATTGTATTCTGGCTGCATTCAGCAAATTTAATTGGATTTTCTAATATAGGCCATTTCAATTATCTACTAATATTGTATTGATCAGGAACACCCTCAAAACATATTGGTTTATTTCATTTCATTTCTTTTATTGTTTCTTTCTTTCAGTCATTCTTTCTTTACTTACTTTTCTTTTTCTGTCTGATTTTCTTGTCTTTTGTTTCTGCCATTGAGAAACTCATTTCTCTTTCTTTTTAAGTATCTTTCATTCGTTGGATTTTTTTTACTTCTTATTTTCTGTCACCGTCATATTTCATGGCCTTTTTAAGGAAACAACTTTTCTTACTCTTTGTCTTATATTTCACAATTATGTCTTCTTCTTCTTCTTCTTCTTCTTTTTCACCAAATAGATGGACTTTTTTTACACTTTTTGATCATCTTCTTTTTTCTTCATATTCTTCTTTTCACTTTTATTTCAGTAATTTTGTTTTTTCACTCTTTCCTTCTTTTTGTTTTCTCTCTTTCAATTTTGTTTGTTCTATTTGTTATTGTAATTTGTGCATCTCTTTCTCTTTTTTTCTCTTTCCTTTCTTTCTTTCCCTAATTTTTACAATTCTTTTTTTCTTCTTTCTTTCTCTCTTCTTTTCATTCTTTCTTTCTATTCCAATACCTTTTCTTTCCTTTTTTTCCATGTTTTTCTCCTTTTTTTCATTTCTTCCTCTTAGTGTTCTTTTTTCCATTCATTTCTTCCCAATATTGTTCCTTCTCTCTTACTTCTTCCTCTTCAATTTTTCCTCATTATTGTTTTTCCTTTTTCATAATTTTTTCTTCATTGTTCTTCTATTTTTATTATCCTTTCTTTCATTCATTTCTTCCTTTTTTTTCTTCTTTTAATACTGTCTCCTTTTTCCTTCTTTTCCTCCTCCTTCTTTTTACTTATATGTATTGTCTTTGATGTCTGAAATAAAATCATAATGAATTTAACACTGGCATAGAAGAGGACTGCTGCTCTAATTAAAGTATCCAATAGCAAAAACCATGGCAACAACAGTCGTTGAAGTACAAAAACATAAGTAAGCCATTAATGATTATAACATTGATAAATATGAAGACAACTATTGTCAGAAAGCTGCCTCTTTGCATTGACCATTGTATTATTGTTAGCAGTAAGAAACTCAAAGAGCATCTAAATTCAAAGGCTGACAATAATTACAATTGCTGTACTGATCTTGTCATCTTTCAGTGTGTATATATCTATTGCCATAGCTGGAAGGTAGAGAGATGATTCATTCCTTTCCCAAGGGTAGGGCCATCTCTAGTTACCCTCAATACACGGAACATGGTGATAGAGGGGTGCCTGTCATATGTACCTAATGTCAAGAGCGGTGGATAATCCATAATGATATGGGGTTACTTTGCTGCCTGTGGTACTGGAGGCTTTGATTGTATCAAAGGAATCATGAAATCAAAGGATCACTCAGTGATTTTAAAGCTGAATGTGATACTCAGTGTGAAACAACAAGATTCGGTCCAAAGATCATGAGAGCTCTGGCACAACAAAAACTTAAAGGATACATCCGAAAGAACACAAGAATAGTTGAAAAAGGGGAAAAAAAAAAATCTAAACTGTTTAAACTGGCTGGCAATAAGTCCTAATCTCAATCCCAATGAAAATCTTTGGATACAACAGAAATCAATTGTCATATTTTCAATGTTAATCACAAAATGCAAGGATGAAGCAAAAATTCAAACTAAAAAGGAAGAGTGGGAGAAACTACCAGCTGACTAGTGCGAAAAAGCTTATAGATAGCTACAAGAAACATTTGGAGTTTGTCATAATTACCAAAGGGGGTGTGCAATGAAATATCAAAGGAAGTGTATCAATATTACTGTCAAGGTCATATTTTGAATTCTTCTTTGAAATTATTACATTTAAGTGGATAAATAACGATTATCCTTTATGCTAAGATGATACGAATAAGATAAACTTGAGATTTATAAAGTTTTAATGATTATATTTACAAGAACCTTCGGAAGCAGCAGCAAAAGAAGGAGGAGAATCAAACCTTTATAGAAGAGATTATATAGCAAAGATTTGTATAGATATTCATCGTTGCTCGTGTTTGTGTAAATTTCTTGTGGAGCATAGGGCCGCAATAATACCGCTACAAAGCCTCACTTGATCTGGCACATGGCTACATAGTAGATTGGGAAGAAGATTGTGCAGCGTCAGTCTTCCAGTGAGAAAGCCTTCCTTCCATGAAAATCAGCATTTAGAATCCTAGTTTGAACAAGACCATTTTGTACGCTTTCCACAGGCTATCGATCAACCTCTGGTTGATGTCTGTATAAATGGACTTTTTTAGAGTTTAAAAAAAATTGCAGTGATCATTCGAAGATATAAAATCAAACTTATTTTATAGATAAGTTTATGAGAATAAACATCATCAACCAAGTTTGTGAGAGCAAACATGTCCAACCCAGCACTTGAAATGGAAATCCAATTCTAATCAAACTTGCTGGTACTATAGTCATTGAAGAACCCGAAAGTCAGTGTTCAAACTCATCTGAAAACCAGAACGGTGCTGGGACCTTTTGCATCAACCTAATAATAATGACAGCAGAAATGGCAAAGAATGTTCACCATGTCAAAGGTCATGAAAACAGCTATTTTTAAAAGACAGAAAAAAGATAGGCAGGCAATAATTTATCTATGGTTAATAATGATATTAACTGTAAAGAAGCTATCTTTGGAGACAGATCAAGATTTTTCTTGTTGATAGACACTAGGTTTAAGAATTACATCAGGGTTAGGTCAGCTGTGCAGAACCAAGTAACTGAATTATGTACCTTAAAGAGATGAAAGAGTGTATCATATTCAGTCACCCATAACTGGCAAAAACTATCCAGGAGATGGTACTGGGGATGTCGATTTGGCTTCAATGAAGTGTTGCTAAAATGTCTTGTAGAATTAAAACCACTTAGACAAAAAGGAAAGAGAAAAATTAAAAGAGAAAGGACCTTGAAAGAAGAAACAAACTATTTCAAAGAAGAAGAAAAGAAGGGAAGGAGATTGATGAAGAAGAAAAGGGAGGTAGTAAAAGAAGTGTAAAGAAGAAGAAGAAGAAGAAGAAGAAGAAGAAGAAGAAGAAGAAGAAGAAGAAGAAGAAGAAGAAGAAGAAGAAGAAGAAGAAGAAGAAGAAGCAGGAAGAAGAAGAATCTGAGGAGGAACAGGAGGTGATGAAAAAAAAAGTGAGAAGAAGAAGCTGGTGGTAAAGAAATCATGAGGATGATGACAGCAATAATAACAATCATAGTGATAACACATACAATAGTAATAACGAAAGACCACATTGACTCTATCAGAAAGAAAGATGGAGAAGAGGACGAGAGAGAAGGAAACAAAGATAAAAGTTATGAAGACAAGGAAACAAGCAGGATGGGGTGTGGGAATCGGTTTTTTGTTTCTTCTATAAAAACTACTGATGCAGTGAGTTGTGTAAAGCGATCATTTTAACACTGATTGTAATCAACGAACTGATGAATGTCTGCAGAGATTAAGAAGATTTAGTGATTTTGGTTAGATCATTTTATTGGCCTTTTTGTGAGAAACAGTCAACCGAAACTGTCTATCAACACAGGTTTCTTCGGTTTTTAAGTGGGTCTAGCCAGCTTGGTATCTATGTATGCATTGCACATGTAGGCAGTACCAATAGAATTGAAGAGCTAGAAATTTGAATGTTTATTACTTATCATATATGGAGAAGTGATTTTAGTTAGATCATTTTATTGGACTTTTAGTGAGAAACCGTCCAACGAAACTGTCTCGAAAACTATTCACATAGCTTTCTTTGGTTCTTAAGAGGGTCTTGCTGGCTGGGTATCTATGTATGCATTGCACATGCTGGCAGCACCGATGGAATTAAAGGGCAAGGAATTTGAAAGTTTACTACTTATTATGTATAGAGAAACAGGTCTTTTGTTTTTTGAAAATTATCCCCAAAAGTAGGTTTTTGTTGGTGTGTTTGTCAGGGGGGATGAATTTACAATCTGATTCTATGCTAAATTGGTCTCTTAGTTTGTGTCTGGCAGCATTGGCACTCTTTTTTTAAAAAATATTTTTTTTTTTCTAGTGACCACAATCTAACAAAAGGTGAGTAACCTATCACCCCTTTTTCCAATTCTTTAATTGATCACCTCCAACATTGGCTGCTTCCAAAAGATGATAGTCATGCAATGGTCTCTATTGAGTGACCAACCAGACCTGTCTTTATTCCTCTTAGCAGAAGTATATACATTAATGGATAGCACTTTCATTGATACCAAATGGTGTAAACAAGGAAGGAAAAAAGACAAGGAAAAGGAACTTAAATTATGATGAGTTGAAAAAGGAGGAAGAAATAGGAAAGGATATTTATCTCACGTAAAGGAATCATCATTATCTAAAAAAATTATCTAAAAAAACAGATCATTCATCTAATATTATCTAAAAGATGGATTTTTGAAAAATTAGATCTTTTATCTACAATCATCTAAAAAAATAGATCTCTTATCCAACAGTATCTAAAAGTAGATAATTTTTCCAATATCACCTAAAAAATAGAATTTATCTAAAATTATCAGTAAAAAAGATCTCTTATCCAATATTATCTGAAAAAATAGATCTTTTATCTAAAATTATTTCCAAAAATTGATCTTTTATCTGATAGTATCTAAAAAAAGATAATTTATCCAATATCATCTAAAGAATAGAATTTATCTCAAATATCATAAGAAGAAAAAGATCTCTTATCCAATATCATCTGTATTAATAGATCTTTTATCTAAAATTATCTAAAAAATACCAGCACAAGATGGGGGGGGGGGCATTGTTGGACTGAAATGACCTTAGAGACAGAAAAAAGTATTTAAAAAAAAAAACAAGCAAAAAAAGTGTTTTTAGATAATGCTTAGTGGTTTACTCATACAATATTTCAAGGTTTTATCCCCCAAAATGCGATCAGGAGCCCCTGGGGACATACACATATACACGTGCTTAGAGTCAGACACTCATAGAGTGAAGAATCTGTTGCCTTCTTGGCCAGTTGGTAAGGCCATTTGTGGTGGTTTGCAAAAGAAAAAAAGAAGAGAATGAAAGAATGTTCACAATCTATGTCTGGCACAAGGTCACAGTAGTGGAGCACCCAATGAGGATTGAATTCAAACACCCATAAATTGGTCCACAAGACATGCTTCCTAACCATCAGGACACAGTAAGCATCCAAAAATAGTAGAAGGAACAAATAATTGAAAGAAAGAAAGAAAGAAGGAAATAAAGAAAGGGGAGAAGCCAAGAGGGAAGAAGGAAAGAAAGAAAAAGCAAGAAAGAAAGGAAGGAAGGAAGAGAGAAAGAAAGAAAATCATAAATAAATAGATAAATAAATAGTTTAGACTTTTAAAACTCTCTTCTCCCTGGATATTGAGCTTTTGTTGCTGCTATTGATTTATCAACTACAGACTCATTCTCTTTGTAAAGAGGGAAGAAAAAAAAAGATTGCACATCACAATAAAGAATTTATAATTATTATCAAACAACATGAATCATGCTACAATTTAGTTCAGAAAAGTCAAAATCATAGTTTCCTCTAAGCTGTGCTCATTTTTTAACCTGGGCACAATGAAAATAAATGTGCACAAAAGATTTCGAATTCCGTTAATAGCTAACTGAGTTTTTATTAAAACATATTGATTTTCTATGTTGGATTTAAAAGTGCACACCTTCGCTTGTCATAGGAAAAAATTTTCCCAATACAAGATTTTCATGTATACAAGTAAAATTTGGGGAGAACATCAGTTAAGATATGCCTAATATCTTAATATATATATCTTAATATCTTACTCAAACTTTCCATATGCATGAAAATAAATTGTGGATGGAGAATTAAGTGATTACTGACTGGAGTGAAAATGGTCTTAAAGACAACTATCATGTTGTATTAGTTCATATCAGGGGTTCCCATCCAGGGGGTCAGCTCCTCTCCCCTTGTGGGTGTAAGTAATTCCAACGGGCAGGCATATACCTATATAAAAAGAGAAAAATCCTCAAACCATTTTGAGAATTCTCCTTCCCAGTTTTTGCATAATACAACAAATCTTGTGCTGTTTTTTTTTTTAGTTAATTCTTTAGAAACAGATCTTTGTTTAAAAAGATATCTTTTTGATAACTTCAGAAAAATAATTAGTTCTGGTACACGAGTGGGCTATGGTGATTCATTTATACAAGGTGCGGATGTATAGAATTTGATTCACGGTCCCCACTGCCTCTCGGGAGCCCTTCGGTAGCAACTTGGTTCACATAAGCGTCAGGTTGGCTCTGTACTCATCAACTAATCATTCTATTGGAGATAGGAAGTGAGAGGTGATGCTAGGTCCAAATACTCAAGCAGGGAACGTGGTGGTAAGAAGCTGAAGAACCACTGGTCTATATGTATGTAATCAAACTATGCGTAAACAATTATTTTATTTTAGCTTTGTCAATTTTGAGAAATGTCAGCAATTAGAAAATACCAATATCTCATCCCTGACAACCTAAGTTAGTGTCAGAATTAATTGGAAAGAATACAAGTCCATTTATATGGAATTCAATATTGTATATAATATATTTTTGTAGAGATAAGCAATTTTCCAGGAAAATTTCACTCTGATTCCAACTGTTGGCTAATTCTTAAGATTCTTTGATTCCATGAATTACATCTGTTCGTTTGCTTGTATTTATACAGAAATTAAACAGGAGTTGAGATATTTGAAATAATGATAAAAGAACAGTTTTCTAGGAAAATTAAAAACATTGGGTTACTGCAGGAGTTTTCAGTTTTTTTTAGCAATTTTTTTATTGATATAAATTGATCTGGGCCTCCCCTGTTTTAACATAGTTAAAATCCACAATATATGACAGGTTTGGTATATCCCAACATTTCAACCCTTGGTATCACCAGCTTGTCTAGAACACCTGCGGATAAAAACAGAATTTCCCTTAGAACCTGTAAGTCTGATATGTCAAGCTGAGTGCTTTTTTTTTTACAATGCCTTGAATCTATTTGAGGTGAGAGGTGACAGAAGTCCCACCCCACTAAGAAATGAATTTAGACTAACTGTAAAAATGAACTGAATTAGATGAACATGTTTCAGTTGATGAATATATACTTCATCATCCTTGTGAGATCTTTTATGAGATGGGAAAATGGGTCATTTAGTCATATAGAGTTAAATCAGAAGAGTGAAAGAAATGAAGTCTTTCCCTAGTAATGGATTATAATCATTTTGGTAGCATTATTTAATAAAAGACAAACATTAAAGAAAGTCTTTGATTATTAGATCTTTCACCGTCTTCGTCCTTAAATATCACCCATATGCACCCAGCTGTCAGTTATTGCAGCTCAAGTATAACGTGGTTGGCTTTCTTGGACCCCAACACCCATGTTGTAAGATAATGCCTGTAGCATCATTATTCAGTCATCAAAGTATTTCCCTGGCTTTGTATGACCTTATGTAACCTTTCTGGTAAAATGTGCATTCTGTCATAAATTTTTGATTCAATTAATTCTAGATGATTTCCAATGAATAAAAGGTCTGGTATGGCCCTAGTGGGATTCACAACTTCAAACTAACCAAACAATGAAAATTTAGATTGTTAAATTGGGATAAAGAGTTTCTCCCTCTTCATTATTCATTTGCGTACAAGTAAAACCGAGAAAGAGAATTGCACTTTTAGATAATTAGAACATAAAACTAATGGCTAAAGGAAGTCAGAGATTCGATTTCATGTGTCACATTGGTGAGTCCAGAGAAAAAAAACGTGAAAAATGCTTGTAAAATCTAAATCATTGAGATCATATGAATAGAACTTTTGTTAATTTTTTTTCTATTTTTTGCAAAAAATCTGAGATTCCTTTGCGAAGGTCTGCCTTACCTATCCCGTAATCAAGGGTCATTGGGGCATCATAGATAATTTCAGCATTAGTGTGACGAGATTTAGATAACCCATCTCTCATCTGGCTGGTTTTGGATCAGAGTTGGTCTACTCTGGGACTTGTCGTCAACAATAGCTAGAGAGCCCAGTCTGTGCTATCATCTATCTATGACTAAGGGGAGAAGATGCCTTTCCCTAAGGATATGAGTGAAAATTTAAAGCAAACTATCTCAAGAGGAGTTTGAACTTGGTTCGCCAGTTCTATTCTCCATGCCATTATCTGTTAGGTCACTCCACACCTTGCATAGGAGCCTCTATGTGAAATGTAACATTGTTGATTAAAATCCATTGATTAGTTGTTCAAAATAATATCCGCATTCTCCTCAAAGAACTGTTATTGGTTAGAAACAGAGTCCGCAGTGGGCAAAGATGGTAGAAAGAAGAACCCCTGAAGGTACTGCACCATGCAGTGGTCATTCAATTTCATGGTATTTATTGGCCTGAGTGGTAGGTTTAAGGAAGCTAAGGTTGGACATTATGGACAGTGGTTGTTGGTAAGCATTCAAAAGAGAGAGACATGATTGAAGCTGAGGTCTTGGAGGCAGTTAGGAAATATATACTGAGCAGGTAAACAACTCATATAGATAAGAACTACAAGCATTTTCTGGGGTATCTTCTAAAGTGATGTGGGGGAGGGGAAGTCAAGAGAATCTGGGTGAGAGTTATCAGTGAGATCAGTTAGTGTGGGGAAACTAGAAGATTGACATTTTGAATGCACAAAATAATAAATGATTGAGCAGAACAAAGGAGGAACAGAATGAAAGAATGAATTGGTAGGAGGAATGAGTGAAGAGAAGGCATTAGCTAGGAGGCTATTTCCATATATATATATATATATATATATATATATATATATATATATATATATATATATATATATATATGCATATGCATATATATATATATATATATATAAATATATATATATGCATATGCATATATATATACAAATGAATATATATATATATATGTATATATATGTGTGTGTGTATATATATACATATATATATAAATATATATATATATATATGGGTTAATGGAAAGTTTATAGCCACACTGAAGAGATGTAATACATCGAAACAGCTGTCTGTGAACGACACACAAAAAAAAAAAATATATATATATATATATACATATATTCATACATATATGTAAGCACATATATATGAACACACGCACACACACACATAGAGACATATATGTATATATATATATGAACAATGGAATGAAACAAACTCAGGAGTGAAAGTATATAGAGACTATTTGTTAATAAATTAATTCATAAACAAATTAATTTGCATGTTTTGGGAAGAGTCCCCATCTACAGAAGCAAGTGTGTATTTTTTAGCAGTTAGAAGGTTTGATTTCTGTAGAAAACTAATTTACCGTCAAATGTTGCTTAAAAAATAAAAATTGAAATAAATGAGGATTCATGGGAGGCCATGGTAGTGAGTGAAAACTGTCTTATATCTATGGTGGTTTTACATATATATATATATATATATATATATATATATATATATATATATATATATATATAGACTTGAAAGCTTTGACACTTTAAATACAAAATAGTTATATTTATTATATTGGCTCCTCAGTAATGTTGGTCAAATATGATTTTATAATGTATATATATTATAATATATACATTCTGGCGTATATAACAAATATACAAAAAAAAGTATGTATATATATTCACACACATACATATAAACATATGTACATTAATCATATATACTCATATTTGAGCGTATTAGATTGATACATATATGTATATATATATATATATATATATACACATATATATATATATATATATATATATATATATATATATATAAAGAGTCGTGTACAAATTTGTGTTTATATATATATATATATATATATATATAGATATATATAGATAGATATAGATAGATATATATATATATGTAATCTGCATGAATACGTATACATACCCAGGTGTATGGATACGAAATTCATTTTTCTTACTGTACGTATATGCATATTTATGAGATTCATATATATATATATATATATATATATATATATATATATATTCATGTGTGTGTGTGTGTGCGCGCGCGTGTTTGTGTGTGTGTATGTGTGAAGGTACATAGAGCCTATATAAATGATATTCATACCTATAAGATTCTTATACATATAGCATTCATTTACATGTATATGTATATAAACATATATGTGTGGATATACACAAATATTTCTATGAAAAAGAAAAAGACAGGTATATATATGTGTGTATGTTGGTGTATATGTATGAAGATAGATCAATAAGTCAATGGCTTGACATAATTAGTAGTTGAATTTTGTTTTGTAATTTTTATTTTGTAAAGTTTAATCTATTTGATTAATGGAAAAAATGTTATGTGTATTGACAACGAAGGAGATTATGTTTGAAAATTAAATATTTTGTCAGGCAAAGAAAATGTTTTTTCTTTGTCATTAGGCTATAGTCTCATAGACAAACCCATATATATATATATATATGAGTATATATATATATTAATCTGTTTATGTATTACGTATGATCCGCATATGTATGTGTTTATGAATATGAATCCTCATATACTTATATATGTGTGTATTGATGTTGTCAGATTTCTATACAGCAAGAGATTGTGATTTCCTTACGGCCATTGAAGATGTATTCCTCAATGGATGTATTTATCTATTGAAAAGGAGGTAAAAAATGACTGTTCCCACTAAACCATCATCTCCATTCCTGATTTTCAAATTCTGGTTTCAAATATTTTCCCTTGATATCTTTAGTTTATCTATCTATCCTTCAGTCTATCTAATAAGACCTTACAACTAAAACTGTCACCATAGGTTTCTTTGTCTGTCTGGCTGGCTATGTACGTATGTAGGTATGTACGTATGTATCATGTATACAGACTGCATCAAATTGAGTTTGAGGGCTTAAAATACAAATATTTACTCCTTATTGTGTCTAGAAAAAATAGTTTCTTTGTTTTTTGGAAATCCCCTCTATCACTACGTTTTCGGTTGGGGGTTCATTCTGTAATGTAAATTTCTCCTAAATGGATCCCTTAGTTTGTGTTCGGCAGCATTCATGCTTGCTTTTTTAAAAATTCAGATTTTTTATTAATTGTTACACCACTGAAGGCAACTACCCTTTTTTTCAATTTTCCAATTAATCATCCCCATGGTGTGTTGCCAAAAGATGTTGGTCATAATACAGTTTCTATTGAGTTGCAAATTATGAAGGAAGTAACTACGATACCTATCTCTTTATCTATCTATCTTACTAAGTTTAGCTTAGTCTTTCAATGACAACAAGACTGAGAGAATCCAACTCCCTACACTAGTAAATAGTCAACTATCATTTAATGCCAGGTATCCTTCTTTATGTATATATATATATATATATATATATATATATATATATATGATTTATTATTAGTCAAAGTTTATGAGTTTTTCCTCGAATTATCTATCTTTCATCTATGTATTTCTTTTTGTGGCTTCTTCTCCCTTTTGAATCAGTGTAGCAATGATTACTAACTAACTTGATCAAACAATCAACCAAGTGACGAGGTATTCTTCCCTTTTCCCTCAGTTGTTTTTGTGGTATCAGCACAACCAGACGTACCTTTTGCCCTAGATCCTTCTAAATTCACCAGACATTGAGAGCATTCCATTAACCATTTTCTAAAAACCCTTTTTTGGATTAAATTTTTTTTTCTTGTTTGGATGATCTTAATGTAGTGTCAATACCACCAGACAATCTTTTGGTCAAGAATCTTGTTTTGTGGCCTTTGGTTCTAGAGGCCTTGACCTTATTTAAGGAATCATGAAATCAAAGGATCACCAAGGGATTTTAGAGCAAAAAATGCGACCCAGTAGGTTTGGTCCGACGATCATTTGTTCTCCAACACAATAATAACTAAAGAATACATCCAAAAGCACACAAAAATAGTTGAAAAGGAGAAAATGAACTGTTTTAAAGTGTCCAATGGAAATCTGGATTCTTGGTTTCATATCACACACTGAAAGAATCCAGCAAACATCAAAGAGCTTGAACAAATTGCAAAGGAAGAGTGGTAGAAACTACCAGCTGACAGGTGCAAGAAGTTTATAGATGGCTACAAGAAACATTTGGAGATAGTCATCATTACTCAAGGATATGCAACCAAATATGAGGGAAAGGTGCCAATATTATTGTCCAGGTCATATTTTCTGTTTCTATTCTGAAATCACTACCTGTAAGTTGAAATATAATGAGTTTTTGTTGATTTACTTAAAATATTCTGTTCTTATAAATTTGGCAGATTTCTATTTATCTATGAAGATATTGTATGGGTTATGCAAAAATTTCAAGGGTGCCAATAATCCTGACCATCGCAGTATATATTCAAATAAGTATTTGTATAGAGTTTCTTATGTGCGTATATATTTATATAAGTTTAGATTTATTCATATTCTTTTAACAATACACGCCAAAGAAACTGTATTTTCATATACTTATTGAAATATATAATTATGATATATATTCTTGTGTGCATAAATAAGGACATATGAATATGTGTGAGTGTATACATATATCTATACAGATGCGCACAAAGTGTATGTATATTTGATGATGCATCATATATTGTTTTATGTGCTATATATATATATGTGTGTCTATTTATGAATTTTTACATGTATCTACCAATGATTTTATAAATGAATTTATGTGTTATTGTGTACAAATGTAATACATCTATATCTATAGATAAGTATATAAGTGCATTATATATATATACACACACACACACACATATATATATATATATATATCTGCAAATGTGCATCAATGTATATGAAAGTATTGCTATATAATTATGTAAATGATTAAGTGCACATTGTCATTAACACATTTTGAAAAGCATTATTTGCTAAACTTGCACAAAGCATATAATATCTACCTCATTACATTTTACTCAAATAAATCCATTTAGATACATTCGTTCATATTTTGGCAGGCACCTCTCTGTGTACATATAAGCATCCTATATCTATCTACATATCTACATGTAAATAATTATAAGTCTTGATACTCTGTCATTAAAGTTCTTTTTATTCTTTCTTCTTCTTGAAGAGTTCTACTTCATTTTGTTATGATTCCCTGAAAGAATCATAAACATATTTCCTTAAATGTAGATTCTCAAAATGAATTCCTTATATTTATCTTTTTTTGCTATTTATTTATGTCTTCCTTCCTGATTCTCCTGCTAATTTCAACCAAAATTATATCTCAAATACCTACATACCTACCTACATACCTACTTAGATTTCGTGAATGCACGTATATGTAAATTGAAATAATTACAGGCTTTAAAGTGTTCGTTATCCTCTCTTCTCTCTCTTGTTTACATAAAAAGGCTTTCCCGACTTCAACGCATTTGATGAATCTGATGTTCTTGAGTTATTTGCAAAATTTTCACCAAAAAAATTCTGAAATAATTCCTGCTTTATTCGCTGAAAAAGATTTACATGTGAAGGATCTGAAGAATTTCAAAGTAAACTAAATTCTTTTTTTTTTCCTTAATTTTTAAATTTTTTCCGTTCGATTTTTCTATTTTTCATTTTATTCTTTTACCATTTTTCAAATTTCCCATTCATTCAATCTCAATGTCTTTTCTTCTTCACTCCTTTTTCTTTATTCTATGCTCCTTCATTTTCCCTTTTCATTTCTTCAAACTCTTTCTTCCTTTTTTTTTTTTTTTTTTTTTTTTACTGAACCTTCATTTTCTGTACATTATCTTTGTTTTTCTCCTTTCCATTTATTCTCTACTTTCTTCTTCCCTTGCCTTCTTTATTTCTTAGTTTGTTTGTTTCTTCTCTTCTGAATTCAATTTCTTTCTTTCTTTATTTTTTCTATTCTTTTCCTGATTTCCTTCACTCTCCTCCTTTCTAACACTTATTCTTGTGTCTTTCTTTTTTCATCTCTCTCTGTTTCATGTACTTACTTTCTCTTTTTGTCTTTGGGCTTAACTTTTTTGCTTTCTTTTCTCTTTTGGTTCTTTCTTTTTTTCTTGTATTATTTCTCACTTTACTGCTTCTCTTTTTGCTTTTTTGCTTTCTTTCTTTATTTCTTTCCTTCTTTCTTTTGACCTTTCCATCTTTCTTTCATCCCTCTCTGTTTTACCTTCACTTTCACTCTCATTACTTTCCCTTCACTTTCTTTCTTATCGCAATCATTTTCTCTTCTTATGTCTTCTTTCCTTTCTTCTTGATATCATTTAGAGATATGAGTAACTTGATTTCTTATCAATAATTCTTACTAGTCTTCTTTACTCTGTTAAGTTTCAGTTTAAGAATAAAAATGCTTTCACTTCTCCAAAAGTCTATTTATCATGGGGAAGGGTGATTTATGATTAGTTATTCGCTTACTGTGTTCTTACAAATTTTATACAATAACAAACCTCTCTAAATGTTGGAGAGGGCCCTCACGGAGCCAGTTCCCCATCCCAGGCCTTCAAATCTTTTGCTGAGTCATTGTCTTTAATGGTTAAACCTTTTTTGGTTAAACCTGAGGATCTTCAAAAGTCAGCCTATTGACCTCTAGTAATACCTTTGTGGATCCTTAAGGGTGCAGGACCCTCAGGTTAGGAACTGCTGCACAAAATCTTGGAGTGGGGGTGCTCAAGGAAGCCCCAAATTCCAAAATCTGTCAACAGAAGTTGCTTTAAAAATAAGTGTTACACTGGAATAAATGGATCAAATTTTTCAATGCTTGTAATGAGACTGAAAATTTGACTAGATGCAGTTCAGTTTTTATTATGGTTTCAATTCATTCTGAATGAGCCAGATCTTCTAGAAAATTGCCATCATATTTTCTCCATATTTTGTTATGGCTGATTGCCAGCTGGATAAAAAAAAAATGACTGAAGCTCGATACAGCCATTGGCTGGATTCTTAATAGGACTGGTTAAATCATTAGCCATTAAACAAACTTTAGATTGGGTTTTTAGAGTGAAAGACATCTGCTTGTAAAAATGTTGAATATTAACATCTAAAGATCTCAGTGCACTTCAGTAAAAGCATACAAATACATACATACAAAACAACTATCAATCTATCTACGAAAGAAAGAGAAGTGTAGGTGGATTGAAGGCTTGCAAATATATGGAAAAAAAAACCCCTGAAGAACAAACGATAGTTTTCTCCCTGAGTCATATGATGAAAATACCTTCTTCAAATTTTGGCAAACATTCTTAGGGCTTTTTACTAGTAAAGGAAACAATCTTGGAAATAAGCAAGGAAAACCAAAACTTAAATTGACACTGCAAAATCAAGTTCACACACACTCACGCATACTCTAGTATATATGAAATAAATACAGGAACTAGAGAGCACTCAGAGAGCACATACCTCTGCCAACACCAACGAGTAATTGTGTATGGGTCTGTCCTAAAATTTAATCAGTTCTTCCATAGCCTATTTTCCATCCTTCTATAAAATGTTATAGAAATTCATTGAGAACTTTTGGAGATATTGTGTGGACAGACATGAAATTACGGTGATATTATGTAGCTTTGACATATAACTACAATGTAGGGGACATAGTTTTGCATGGATCCACTCCAAAATCCAATCAATTCTTCCGTATCTTATTTCCCACTCCTTCATAGACTTTCATAGAAATTCATTGATAATGTTTGAAGACATCATGTGGACAGTCATGAGCATATACTAAAATTTGATTGAAAAAAAAAAATGAAAAAAATCTCTCAATAAGGAAAAAATTCCTAGACTTGGCCTCAAACTTTACCACTTCTTTTTTTATGCCTTTGTACACCTTTCCATAAAATTAAACTGAAATCTATTTTATGCTTTTGGAGATATCATGGACAGACATGAAATTTTTACTGTATTATGCGGTTTAGAAATATAATTACATTGAATGGGAAGTAATTTTGCATAGATTGGCTCCAAAATTGAAATTTATTTAATTTGTCAACCTATGTTATTTTTCAACATTTTTAAGTCTTTTTAGAACTTCAACAAATGGGTTTCTGCTAACTCTCTTGGGCCCCTTTGGCCCTTTAGGCCCCAGTGCAATGTACAGGCTGCACCCCCCTTATCAGAGGCCCTGCATCATAGAAATGCATGTAACATAGACCATTCCTTATTTTACATATGAGGCTGCTCTCTCATCTTTTTCTTGCTGAGCAAAGAAATCTGCACTAGACTAATACACTTCCCCTCTTATAATGCCATTCATTTTAGCATAGTTTGCCTCATTACATGGGTAGATTGTGAATCATGAGCTATCAATTTAGTTTCAAATCTCTTAATTTAGCCGCCAAATAGCTAGTTTTAGCGACAAAATACCTAAAATGATCACATCTCAGTTAGAACACAGTTTTATCCTCATTACACCCTGACACCCATGTTATAAGGGATGATGACTGTATACCATGAATAACGATGAAAAAAAAATATGAAAATCAATCTTTTCTGTTTTTCAAATTTCAAATAGACATATTAAAGACAATTTTATCTGTCTTTAGAGTCCTCCCAAGTCTTTATGTCTTCAGGATAATTTTCACAAAGAGTCGAAAAGTGCAACAAGAATAAAATAGAGGAAAAGATAGAGAAATATCAACAGCAATAGGAAGTCATTGGCGAAGTATAAATGTGTTGTTGTAGCTAGACTTAAGTTTTCAAGCTATAAAAATTTGGGGATGTGTCACTTTGAATGATAATTCTAATGATTAATGTGGCTGACCAAACCACCTAAAAGATAGCGTCTCCATTTTTGTCTGAATTTTGTTAGACGGGGTGTATTAATCATTGTGTTTGGTATGGGCAAACTATTTTCTTTGTCTGTACATTCATTTATTCACAATTTTTCAACTGTATACTCTCCAGCCTCTGTCTGGTGTTCTTTGTTCTTTATCAAGTAAAATATATGTATACATTCTAGGGAGTGATTCTGTTGTGATATTCAAATTATTTTGAGTGACCATATTGGTGATTATATTAAAAAAACAAATTCAATCATTAAAAAGTAGCTCATAAAAATTACAACACAGACTATAAGCCCCTAAAAATAGTGCAGGTGACATAACTTCTTTTAGCCCTTTAAAAATAATGCCCAGCACTTCCAATAATCCCCTTGCATGTAGAAAGCAGTTTTTTCTATGTCTCTCTCTCTTACACTTTCAAACTCTGATGTTGGACAATGAATCCAAGCGCCAGGTACCCAATTCGCTTCCAACCATGTGGGAATGATAAGGTCTATCTTATCCAAGTTCTGTTCCTCTCTTTCAACAGACTTTATGTCTGTTATGTGTACAATCACTCATTTACATCATTGATATACAATAACATTGATGTTCTTTTATCTGCTCAATTATGATCTTTTGTTAGTGATTAAATGATTATATCTTTATTGAAAACATATGTCTTGCTTGCATTTCCTGAGCCTGTATTCTACAGTTATATTCAACTGAATTTACACCCAAACAGTACAAACAAATATACATATACTTCATTCCAATGTTGAGTCTTACTAATCAATTTCTACAAAGAAATATATGTCAGAGAATTAATCTACCAAAACCAAACCAAACTGTCCAGAACATTTCTCATTCTTAACAAATTATATTATGGCGATCATCTTGAAATCATCATTCCTCATTTTCTGAATTTAATTTTTTGATTTAGCCACTCTTGTCCACTGTAACCATGATATTGAATATTATTGATATCATCATCATCATCAGTCTTTCAGCGTTCATCGTTTGACATAGACCTTCCCCAGGATCTGCCGCATTTCTCTGTCATGGGCGCTGCGGAGCCAGTATTTTCTCAATTTGTCTAGTTCGTCTCTCCATCTTGTACTTTGTCGGTCTCGATTTCACATCTGATCTCTGGAGATCCATATTGTGAGTCATGATGTCCATCGGTTGTCTTTCATTCTGGCAACATGACCAGCCCATTGCCAGTTGAGTTTTCAAATGGATTCTATGATGTCTCTGACCCCCGTTTTCTTTCTGATATATTGTGCTGTCTTATGATCTCTCCATTGTTAAGCATGATTCTCTCATGTGCTCATTGCATACTTCTCAGTTTGCAGGTTTGTCTCTTGGTTCGGTTCCATGTTTCAGCTCCAGAAGTGACTATTGGGAGGAAGCATGGTTGTATATTCTTCTTTTTAGGATTATTGGCATCATCTTTTTCTGAAGGTTGAGCTTGCTTTGCCAATTGATTTGAACAATAGTTAAAAGTTAGGAGTACATAAAACAAAAGAATTCTGAATGCTTTCTGATGACTTTTCCATAATGAATTAGAAGTTAACTAAAACTGTCTTCAAAACTATAAACATTGGTTTCTTCAGTTTTAAAGTTGGTTTGGCTGGCTGACTGACTATATGTGTATGTATGTATGTATGTATGTATGTAGGTAGGTAGGTAGGTAGGTATCACATGTACAGGTCACACCATTGAAGCTAGAGGGTTGAATATTTAAACATTGACTCCATATCATAACTAGAAAAATGATCAGTTTTGTCTCTTTAAAATCTCTCTGAATAAGTTTTTAGTTGAGTGTGTGGGGAGAAATTGCAATGTAAATTTATGCTAAATATGTCCCTTAGATTGTGTTCAGTAGTATTCACGTATTTTTTTGAAAATTCTGACTTTTCAATGATCCAACAAAAGGTGAGAGGAGTAAGTTATTCATTGATCACGCCTTTTTTCCCCTTCAATTTTTTAATTGATCATCCCCAACACAGCATGTTGCCAGAAGACATTGGTCATGTGATTGTTTCTATTGAGTAACTAACCAGACTGCTTTTTTTTTCATGATTAGAGCCAGCCTGAAGATAGATCCGAAAGATGACTAAGTTTATTTTGAATACATCCAGCATTTAAAGATGATAATATGAGATGCTTGAATTTTTAATTGACATCTTTATTGAGAGTGGGAGGGAGGTGGGGTGAATCACGTGGGAAGAAAATAAGAGAGACAGCAAAGGAAAAGAAAGGAAATAAAAGAAAAAGTAAGGAAAAAAATCCAAAAAGAGAGAGAGAGAGAGAGAGAGAGAGAGAGAGAGAGAGAGAGAGGGGTAATGGAAAGGAGGAAAAGACAAGAAGAAAGTGTTTGCGTGGTTGAGCATTGTATCTACCTATCTATCTATCTATCTATCTGTCTCACAATCTACAGTCACAATAAGATAAATTATAAAATATTATTCTTTAAAAATTGGAGGATTTTCAACTTGAATTTTTGAGATTTTGTATTGAAACACTTGAACATTATTCAAATCCTTTGAAAAATCAAATGACTTTTTACACATATACACACATGCACACGCGTGCATCCACCGCCCACACACCCTTATGATAATGTAGGATTATATCAAAACTGCAGACAAGTTTTCATTTGTCAATAACCTTGAGAAGAGTCATTGATTTTGCTGGACAACTGAAATTCTTCTCAGTACCCTTGATGTTTTAAACACAACTATGTGGTCTATTCATTCTTCAAACCTGCTAGAGAGTATAAACCGAAAAAAATCAGCAAACCCAGATTGAAGAAAAAAAATATTTGCCTCTTTTTTTTGGATCATACACTTGAATAGGGTGGAAGAATGCATTGGCTGAAATGTGTCGACAACATCAAAGATGCAAAGAAGAGATCTGATTGTCCCCGCAAAAATTGGGGGGAGATTTCACTTCTTCTATATGATGAATAATGGAACTTGCCTCTTTACCAGTACATCAATTGATTTGAATATGAACTACAAGAGGCATAGCAAGAAATTTGGGGGCCTGGGAGGCTTGCTTTATTGATGGCTCCCTCCAACATTTAGTGAAATTTCTTACTGTATAACATCAGTAGAAATGCAGTTAGTTAACTACTACTTATGAAATTTTGGGGGGCTCCCCTCTATCATGGCCCCGGGGTGTTTTCAAATGGCTCCCCCCAACCCTTTTCCTTAGCAGTGACTCTGTGTACTTCACAGCAAAACTTCATTGAAATTCTGATATTATAAAAATTTGTCTTGAAAACATCATGGGATTTTTTTCTCTCTTATTCTAAGTATTGATTTTCATTTATAACTAAATTACCAGAATTAGCCAAAATCTCTTTAATGATACACATGAAAGAATATATACATGAAAGAACTTATTCTTTCTGTCTCAATACCAGAATGTAATGAAAACTAATTTTCAGAAATTAATTTCATTGGAAATAAATCTTTCATTCAAATGATATTGATTTATAAAATGAACATATGAAAAAAAAAGACTGTCTTGTTTATGGTGTCTTTTCACAGGAAATAATAGAAATGGTCAAAACAGATATTATATTATTCCAATTTCTTCATGAAAAGTTATAAGACCATGTAAGTGTTGTTGAAACAATATATTTATGAAGTAAAATTTCCAAATGAAATATAGAAGCAGTTTAAACCTGTCTAGACTTGTTTGTTTTCGTGATCAATTTATATTTGAGTTGTGCTTTTTCATACTTGGTGAATTTTCTTTTCTTATGCATGTATGTGTCTCTGTTTCTGTTCATTACTCAAGGCAATCATCAGATTTTGAGAAAGATTGAATAAGAAACTAATTTATTCTTTGCAAATGAGGAGTTCTATGATCTTGATTTTGAACATTGAAAGTAGGCCAAAATATACTTCATTAAATTAAAATGAGTAGGTTTTAATTTTCCGTTGATGTTTTTGATGGTGTTGAGGAAGGAAGGGATGTAATGAAAATGATAATTTCCCAACATAGATGAACATTTCATAAAAAGTATCAATCATATGTATGATAATAATTGAATTTATTAAATCTATTTTTGGAAAAACTTTTATGTATATTAAGCTTTAAGTTCAATAGAGTATCAAATAAGAATATGTGACCATTGACTATCCCTTTCTTTCTGATTTTCTACGCAATGCCATAATAAAATCGTGTACTTGGATAGAATTATTCAAAATATTTATTCTCTTGTAAAATCATTAACAATGCTTTTACAAACCCAATGTGTAAAGTTGCTTTATATGTCTGCCTGTGTGTTCATACTCTCATAACTCAAGTACTATACAACCAGTGGAAAATTAAAGGCATATCTAGAAACATGTCAGAAATTACCTACAGTACAAATTTTTTGGATTAAATATGTAACTTTACAAGATTTTGTGAGAGGTTTGATTTACGATGTAAGTATAATGCTAAACTAGACCCTTCCTTTGTGTCAATCAGGTTAGATTTTCATATTGCATTGGGAGCAAGGCGTGTGCCTATTGGGATGTCCATTGAGAATCGATTAGCTTCCTTCTTCCACATTTTGGCAAGGACAACAAGGAGTGGAAAGTTTAATATCTTAGGTAGCATACTGAATGTTAAATGAAATAGACATGACTCTTTTATTGACAAGTGGTTTGTGTTGTGTAAGATGAAATATATCCAAGAATATACTGAATATACTTGCGTAAAAGTCGATATCATGTAAAAATCAATCCCCTGTTTTTTGCTCCAATAAATGGATTTTCCCTGGTATCTCATGTAAAAGTTGACATTAGTTCTTCACAGACAATAGATCAACAATCATGAATCAAGGTATCATCCTGAATATGAGTGTTACGATAAGAAAATTAATCTTTTTACATTATCATATTCTAACGTACACATCAAAACACATGTCCAACTAAATACTCCACTGAGAAGAAGTTATAAATAAAGCAAAGCAGTTACATTTAATATTGATCTGCACTCTCTACATAAACCATTGCTCCTGAACACAGTGATGATGTGTATTTCTTAGGTAATGGTTCATGTCTACTTTTTCTGCTTGGCAGCCAAGTAAACAGTGACAGGTAGCAACATAGCTAGGCCGAAATTCATCAAGATTACATTATTACTGGGTCAGTACATCTCACCATCATTTCTTATGTAAGCTATGCTGATGAGTATTTATTGGTAGTTCACTATAATTACCATATCTGAATGGGTACTTACAGTAGTTACGGTATATTTTGGTAACTTGAAATCATGATAACACAAGTCTGCACACTGTTTGCGGATATAAATGTAGCCATGGTATATAGCTTGATATAGCTACCCTGAATAAATTAGAAATAAAAATGTTGTATTCTTAACAATTACTCTGAATATGAAAATGTTGTGGTTGAAGTGTTGTGATGGCGACACACTGAGCAGGTCCCAGCCATTTACTCAGTGTTGCAGTAAGTAACAATAATATACTGTAATTATGAGCTTTGAATTTTCATTCAGTTAGTTTGTTGAGTGTAATGGAGTAAAAGAACATGTGTAAATATTTATGATAACTATACGGCCTTATTAATGTTTTGTTATTAGTAAAGAGAAACTGTAGTATTATTACTGTAATTCATTAATTTTGTTTTCTATTCATTTAGGGTGTGTTTGGGGCTTCTGCTTATTAAATCTGTATTTTGGATTGTAGTATGAATTCCAGACCTTTGAAAGTAGTATCCATGTATTAATCGACCCCATAAACTTACCCTAAAAACTAGTCTAAAAATTTGGTTTTATATGAGTATATACAGTATTTTTTAATGTATTGTCAGAAGTTATTTTTTCCTGGGGCAATGCGAAGAATCCTGGTTAGTTATACATATAGTTGCCCTATTATTGCCAGTAATGCCCAGTGGTATAATGCTAAAAAAAGTGAGGGAATGCAAGGCTACCTGCTCTAATGAGGAGAGAGATCTGGTGAGTAAAGCAAGTCTCTACAGCTGGATTTTTTTAATGCATTCTTAGTTAGTGCATTTAGGTGGAACTTCGTTCAATACATATTGTTACAATGACCTCTGAAAACCAATTTCTTCCTGGTTTTCAATTTGCAACATACTGATTCAGAGCTGATAGTTGCTTAAAGAAATTTCTCACAAAAATATATAGCATAATTTAGTAGGAAAATCATTGAATTCCACTTTTAAGTCATAAATTTGTATCTAAAATAATAAACTCAGATCAACAGGAATACCTTCTGATCAGACTTACTTCCCATGTACTTCTATGTAATTCTTTTTTATTCAATTTTCAAAAGAGTTCCATTTTTTAAAATTCCATACATTGAAAAGTTCTTGTGTGTTTAGGAGCAGTTCTGAATGATTCATGAATTTGAGAGTTAAACACTGATATTGCTTTGGTGATTTTGTTTTGTTTACCATCCTGTAGATGACTTTTCATTTTCTTGCATCAAGACCAACATTCATCAATAGTGAGAAATTTCAAATTTTCCATGTGCCTTTTACATTCTCTAAGCATACCTTTAAAGCTAATATTTTGCGTAAGATTTCTAGACGGACATGTTAAATAGTCAACTGTTTTGAATTGTTGATATTATATTCATTATATCTGTTTGCTCGCTAAATGTACTTTGGAAAATTTGGCATCTGCTTACTTTCTAAATATATAGTTTTCAAAGCACTCACATGCACACATTCACAAACTCACACAGGCATACACACATACACACACACACACATATATATATATATATATATATAACTTCATGCACCACTGAGAACATTTGCCCAGTTGCATTATAGGAAATATAGGAAATAAACACACACACACACACACATATGTATGTATGTATGTATGTATGAGATGCCTAAGTATATTCTGTAGGTTATTCATTAAAAACACACTAAAAGATTAATTTTTATCATAATTTTTTCTTTTTTCCTTGCATAATTTTTTGGCAAGTAGTGTGCTTTAAAATCTCATTAAACATCCTAATGTAAATGCTAATTGTAGATTGGTACAATTCATTTTTTTCCTTTTCTTTTTTTTCTTCGCATTGTATTAATTTTTGTCGAAACTAAATTATAGAAAGTAGAAATCATTGCTGTTATCTTTCCCAGTAACTGGGATTGACAAAAACAATCAAAAAAAAAAAAAAGGAGAAAGAAAGAAAAATGAAAATTTAGGAGTAAAATCATCCTTTTCTGAGATAATATGGCTTGAATCATCTTTAAAGGAGGGTGAAATGAAAACAGAGAGAGAGAGAGAGAGAGAGAGTCGTAAAACATAAGCCCCTTTTCAATTAATATGGTAATTGCAGACATTATGATATCTGTTTTTGTAGGTAAGAGGAAAAAATTAAAAACGAATTTTGCTTGTAAAACATGGAAAAGTTTTAAGTACTTTGCAAGGTTGTTTGACAAAAATGGGTTAAAAATTGGATTGTTTGTTGCTGGGTGAAACAAAAATAGAAGGTTGGTGAGTGTATGAGTTTTGTTGTTGCTTTCTGAATTTTCCTATTTACATTTCCTAACTAGATTTTGTAATGTATATATATATATATATATATATATATATATATATATATGTATATATATATATATATATATATATATATATATATATATATATATATATATATATATATATATATATATATATATATATATATATAATATATACTTTCCTGTCACTTCTTTATGGATGTTCAAGAGGAATCGTAAATGGAAAAGGCTGTAGTGTTGAATTCATATTTGAATTTATTTTGAGTGCTCAATATCTTCATTTTATACAGATAGAGCATCGTAATAATAATATTTAGGGGGACCTCAACACTGTGTTTCGCTACAGATGCTCATCAGAATTTGTTTACCAAAGCAAATACAGTACGGTGTGCTGAAAATGTAGTAGCAGATATAAACCTGATGGCTAAGGAATGAGGGAGTTTTGCACCACCTTTTAAAGTTCCTCTTGGATGCTCCTTATACATACATAGATAGACTGGGTGAGACTGAGACCGGTACATAGATTTAGATATTGATAGAAAGTTCTGAGTAGACTAGAATATACATTATGTATGTTTGCTTGTATGCCCCTCACCAAAGGGGGGCCAGGGCCCTCTTAGAGATTACCTGAACGTGATGTGAATTGATTTTAGTGAGCTAATTTTTACTATACAAACCATTTTTATGATACTGTTTATCAGATAGTGGAAGTTATCATTCTTGAGGTATAGAATCTTAGCAGCCAGGACAAGTTAAATTACATTTTAAAAAACATCCAGATAATGAAAAAAAATGTTGCCAGTATTTCTATCAATAGGCGGCTATTTTGTAATTCAAAATAGGCGACTGTGAATGTACATTCTTCTGGATATGACTGATACCATGCATGGATACATCCCAAATTTTAATTACTTCTTTTGTGGCCTATTGGCCGCCTATTCACAATATTTTATTGAAATCTATTGGGAACATTCTAAGATATCGTATGGACAGACAGTGGCAAATACAGATATGTACAAGAAGAACACAAAAATATATCTGAATCAAAGACAAATCTCTGGGTACATCCTAAAATTGAAACACTTCTTTCTCACAGTCAGGCTTACTCTTCCATTGAATTTAATTGGGACTGATGGAATACTTTGGGGGATTTTGCATGGACAGACAGGAGCAAATACAGAAATGTTGGAAGAAAAAAAGGGAAAAATGACTTTTGATCGGAAACAAATTCCTTGATCTGTCCCAAAATATAATCATGTCTTCCTCAGTATATGCTTTACCCATGCAAAGAATATCATTGAAATTCATTGCAAACTTTCGGGGATATCATGGGGACAGACAGGAGCATGTTGAAAGAACGGAAAAATATCTCTCGATGAAATATTTTTCTATTTCTTTCCACATACATTTATGTAATTGCTCTTGGCAATTGACGCAGTATTTTCTTGGGTTCTCAATGACTTCCAATGAAAGTTTGTTGGATCGACGGGCACGACACGGTGTAAGGGAGAAGTGAGTGAATTTTTGTGCGGATTTAGAATCTCGTTTTTGATTGAGAGATATCTTTCCATTTTAACATTTAATTATTTCCATATTTGCCCCTTTCTGTCAATACAATATTTTCAAAAGTTATCAATTAATTTCAGTGAAATTGTGTGTAAGAGTTATCCACATTGTATGATTAAGGTGAATACAGAGAATTATTGTTCATTGATAGATATTTTTGTGTTTGTTTTTTTCATAAATTTCTATATTCGTTCCTCTCTATCAACACAATACCTCCAAAAGTTCTCCATGAATGCCGATGAAATTTGGTGGAAAGATAAGTCAGAGAGAAAAGAAGTGGTAATCAAATTTTGGAATGGATCCAGGAATTTGTTTTTGATTGTGAGGTATTTTCTGCGTTTTTGTTCATAGATTTCTGTATTTGCTCCTGTCTGTCCCCATGATCTCTCCAAAAGTTCTCTATGAATTTCAATGGAATGTTTTGAAAAAGTAATGCACATAGTAAGGAAGGTTTGATTAAAGTTTGGGTCAGAACCAAAGGTTTATTACTGATTGAGAAGTATTTGTTTCTTCTTTCTTCCTACATTCCTGTATTGGCTCTTATCTGAATTGAATTTTGCAGAAGAAGTGATGAAGTTTGGGAGGGATCCATCTTCAATGATTTAGTCATATATGGAAAAAATATTCATTCACAGTCTTCCATTTTGAATTTCAAAATAGCTGCCCTTAAAGATCATAGGAAAACTGGCAACAATTTTTTTCTTTATCCCAATGGGTTTTAGATATGATTTAACCTTTTTGTCAAGATTTGACCCTAAAAATGATAATTCAAAAAATGTTCTAGGAACCAACATACTAACATCTCCAATGCTTGAAACTGCTTTACCTTTCATCATAAACTTGGTCCTCCATTTGTATTCATCACAATCCATTAAAAATAATAGTAACTACCTCCTTTTGTGGATGGGGAGACTTCAAGATTATGTAATATCGAAGCTGATCTTTGAACTCTGTTCACAGGTCAATCATTTTCACTATATTTCCAGAAAGAAAAGGAAGCAATATTTTTTTCATTTGCAAATATGCATTTATGCAGATAGGTTGAATTTTAGGTTATTGGAATGAGATGTATATACTCATAGGTTGGAACTAATTTCAGTGATAATATATATATATATATATCCTGCCTCGTGGTACTTGGTGGGATAATGCAAAGTTTATAGCCACACTGAAGAGTTGTAATACAATGAAACAGCTGTCTGTGGATGACACAATAATTAATGCTCCTCTATTCAGGGTTGAGCACTCTATAAGTGAGGTAACTCGTTCATTGTAAGCTTATGCAATGCTCTTCCATACGAATAGAGCACTCTGGTGGACGGGGAATTTAACCTACAATAAATAGATCACTTAAATTCAGCCTTACTGACTGTCCAGTTCTGTAGCTCAGAGGTAGGATATCAGCCTCCGGGTCTGAAGCAAAGGTTTCAATCCTGCCTCGTGATACTGGATAGGATAATGGAAAGTCTGTAGCCACACTTAGAAGTTGTAATACAATGAAACAGCTGTCTATAGATGACACAATAATATATATATATATATATATATATATGCGTGTGAAAAATTTGAGGATCTGAGTGAACTTGGATTGTATATAATTGTATATGACTGAAATACCTAGTCAGATGAGATCCAAGGGAAACCAATAAAAGCAAAAATCATTAAACATTATCATGTCCCTAATTGTTAATATAAAAAAGAAATCATTCATTAAAATCATTGTAATTTATTTTAATCAAACTAATTAGTGAAAGTTTATAACATTTGTTTTCTAGAGATTTTACAAGCACAAATATGAGTACACACATAAACAAAAATAACTTTTGCTTTATACATTGATTTATTCATCTTTGTTATGCTGAATTAACAAAAACAAAAAAGCTGAAGAATAAATTAATTCAGGATATCCCTTATGATGAACAGCCTAGCTCCACACATGATCATACATACATTACACAAAACACACACACATGAATATATAAGCATACACAACCATCAACCAGAAAAAGTCACCAAAACTGTCAACGTGAATTTCTTCTGTTTTCAAGTAGATCTTGCTGACTTACTTGCTGACTGACTGGTGATTGACCACTCCCAACATGCTAGAACAGACATTGGTCACATGACTGTTTTTATTGAGTGACCAATCAGACCTGTTTCTTGATCGTTAGTCTTATATAGATTTATATAGAAGCCAAAGATATGATTTCAAAAGAGCCTTTTGATTTGCAAATACCGAACATTTTATTAGTGGTCATCTTTCTGAAAATTAGAAGAATATAAATGAATGAATAAATCAAGAGGGAAAAAAATGAGAATTATGCTTTAGCCAATTCATTTGTTGTGTCTTCTTATACCAAATATTGAGAAGACGTTTCTGCAAGTATCATCCCGAAACTCAAATTTTCAGAAATATGTCTTTCTATAATTTAATCTTTGAGAAATAATTGTGAACAAATAGGTCCTATCGGAGACCATTGTTCGTATCAAAAAAATAATGACTAATATAACTTTATTGTTAATGAGAGCAATCAAAAACTAGTACCTCGTGTACATACAGGTTATCAAGTATAATGGAAAAAATTATGCCACGAGATCTACAAGACATGTTTAGAATACATTTTGGCATAAACCTTTAATTATTCTATGCCATGACTATGAATAAAAAAAGTATTATTGTCAGAGTCAATTAAAGGCAAACACTCTTAATGAAGGAGCAATATCTATAACTAGGAAATTAAACTGTTTAATTAAAATTGTGACCAAGGCAAAGCTAAATTTATTTTGACTGAACAACCATGAGCAACACAGATATTTATATGAACACACACACACACATACACACACACACACACATGCATATTTATATACTGTCCAAAATTATGAGAAAAGTCATTAGAATTCCATAAGGTATTTGGACTATTGAACTCATCCTTTGTGTGGCTTTTGTTGAGGCGGACTCTGGAGTCGACAGATCTGGCTAGTTACTTCAAAGAAACCGTCAAGTGAACAATGTCTTTTGACAGTATGCAGTGTTGGAGGTGATCAATTAGATTTTAAAAAGTGGTAATCAATGGATGAGTCAGCTCTCTTACTTTTTCTTGCATGTTGATCACTAAAAACCCTCAAATTTTCTAAAAAGTGTGCATGAATGCTGCCACAGACAAACTAAGGGTCTAATTTAGCATACAGTTACATTGTAAATTGAACCCCTTGCTAAAGCTAATGGGGAGTCAATGTTTAAATTCTCAGCCCTTATGGTCTTTTGGTGGGGCCTGTACATGCAACATGAACTGGAAACCCATGTTGACAGTTTTGGGGACAGTTTTGGTTGAATGTTTCTTGATGGGCTAAAAAGTACTAACGCAAAGATCATGAAGAATAAATGCCACAATCTGAACAACTCATGGAATATATGCATATATATTTTGCTTTCGGCAGAATAATGTAGACCGCAAGGAACATGTGTTGTTATCATGGAGAACTGATGGTACCGTGATTCTCTTTTGGGAAAACCATAAGCCGGTGGAGGCAGTGCGATAGTTTATGCAATTTTCTGTAGAGAAACACTGGGTCCTACCAATTATGTAGAAAGTACTTTGCTGAGTACCATCTATTTGAAAATCATTGGAGAGAAATTACACCTCTTCATCACAAGTCTTCTAAGATGGCAGTCGCATCTTTCAGCTAGACAATGCACAATGCATAAGCTGAACTTGAATGGTTTAATGAACATGAAGAGGACTGTACCGTGTTGCCCTGGCCATTGAACTCCTCTGATCTCAATCCCATTTAGCACTTAAGGGACATGTTTGACAAATCAGTTCATCCTGAAGAACCTCCACCACATAACTTGCAGTAGTTAAAAGACCTACTGCAAACACCTTGAAACCAGATCCCAAAGGGAATCATTGAAGGTTTTGTAAATTCTGTGCTTGATCTACTGTTTTGCAGACCCATGGAGGACCAACATTTTATCAGGCTGGTAGTCATAATGTTTGTCCCGTCAGTGTATATGGATACTAATGTTATGTATGTTTATAAATGGAAATCCCTGATGAAACCATCTCAGGTATAAATGAAATACCCTGTAAGAACTGCCATAAACACTACAGTGGCGAAACCTCAAAACCACTAAAAAGACTGTACTAATATGGAAGTGCATTAAAATCAAATGATAGTCTGAGTGCCCCTGTGAATCACTACTACAAAATGGGCCATAATTTTGATTTAAGAGAGGATTGAATACTCAAGAAAGAACACTGCAGAAATAAATGAAAATGCAATGAATCTGCATTACTTGGGGGAAGCAATACAGTAAAACAATGGCATGGATTCTGCGATATTTCTCCTCTTTAGCTAAATTTATACTTAGGCTGTGCAAATTGTTGATTCGTGGGAAGGATGTGAACTAACTGGAGGCCAGTTAAGTAAACATCATTGACAACCCTCCCCGCACTCCAAAGCTTGACATACACACACACACTTAGCTGACCATCTTCAGTCTTGTTTTGATATTTTTTCAATTCTTGTATTTTTGACTCTTTGGTCAAAATTCCGACAATTCTAAAACTGTCTAAAGGTGTTAAAATGAAGTTTATTAAATGACTCAAATACTTTTTGCAAACTCTGCATATATGCAAATATTTTTCACATTCACAGACAAATACACTAATAAAAGCACTCTTATACACTCACACATTTGTGAGATAAAATTATTTTCTGGGTAGGTCCTTCCGATTCAAGTTTTCATCATATTAACTACCCTAGCCTCTTCCGAGCCATTTTTCATATATGTATAACCTTCTAAGGGTCATAGCAGGAAATTTAGGGGCCCTGGTGGCTTGGCTTCTTGAGGGACTCATTCTGCCAACATCTGGTGCAAGGTTCCCAACCTGGGGGATCGCAGAAAGATCTCCGCAAGAACAAGTGTTGTCAGAGTAAATGATTGTGAAAACATAATTATGACATCACAGCATTTTCACTCACTGGTCACAAATTACTGAGGATCTGTGGGCAGACCTTTTAAAATGCTTGGGATCTGTAAACTTGTTGAGTAGGCAGTCCTTTCAAAAGCAGTGACATCATAAGAGCTTTGAGGGACAGGGTGGAGGGGCCAGACTCCTGGAAATGCCCCCTCTCCAACATTCAATTAGATAACAGAAATAGAATAGATTATTCATAAAGCTTTTGGCCAATCCCCCATTGGGGGCTTGGAGGGTGATTTAAAGTCACTCTCCCCCAGCTGTGCCCCAGATCCTTCTCGTAACCAATGCCCCTGGTCACTCAAATAAATCCAGCCTTTTTCTTTGTGCATCAGATAATCAACCATAGAAATCATAGATGTTTCTCTCACCTGTTTTTCTGTCTGATTTTTTTTCCTTACCTTTGGTTATCATTTTTTGGAATTAATTTTTTTCATTCTTTTTCTTTTTTTCATTTTATTTCCCTCTCTTCTCATTTTTCTTTCCTCCCTTTTCTCTTCTTCTTTTCATTTTGTTTTCTTCATCTTGCTGGTCTTCTTTTTTTCTTTATTTTTCTTCTTCTTTCTCCATTGGTTTACCCTACCCATCATTACTTATTATTCTTTTCTGTCTCCATTTCTTAATTTTTCACATTCTTCTGGTTTCATCATTCTTCACTCTAGAATCCTTTTCTTTTTCTTCACTCAATCTCCATACTTTTTTCTTCTCATTTCTTCTCATTTCTCTTTTCTTTTCTTAATCTTTGAAAAAAAAACTCTTCCTTTCTGTTCCTCTAAAAGACTGACCAAATCTATCTACAAATGGAACGTGATTTGAAAGATTATTCTTTACCTCTCTGAGTTTAAAATGGCCGATAACTGGAAATAACTGGGTTTCTTCTTCTTGACAATAGACTTTCATCAATTTCTTTATTTTTGTGTTCATTGTGGATACCTTTTTAGGAACAGTTTTTGGAAGTTGTCATTTATCTAAGAGATTTATTGAGCAAGCTTTTATTTCAGATATTTTTTTTAAGCTGGAAAAAAGAAAAAAATATTAAAAGAAAAGAATGTGAAAATGTGTTTTTAACTGGTTGAGAATCAACTCTGTGTGACACAATGAATATTAGAAATTTTTGTGACTAGTAAATGAGGATTTTATGAAGAAAGATTGAAAACATCAAATGGATACTACCCTCCCCCCAGGAAAGAGAAAAAGGAAGAAAAAGAAAATTACGTCAAACAGAAAGAATTTTGCTAGAATCAAGAAAGAAAAAGATAAGTAAGTATTAAACAGAGAAAAAATATTCAGAATGAAGGAAAGAATAAGTGAAAGAAAAAAAAAAACAAAGAAATTAGAAGTGGTATATTAAAGCCAAGACAGAGAGATAGGGAAAAAAGAGGAAGGAAGAGAAAGAAAGAGAGAACATGAATACAGATGAGAATGATGATAAATCAAATGAAGAAATTATTCACAAAAGAAAAAGAGAAAAAAGGAAAGAAAAGAAAGACAAAGACATGTTCAGGAAAGTAATACAGAAAGAATAAGTAACAGAAGTTAGAAAGAAAATATGAAAGAGAAAAAAGAAGAGAGGAAGACATTCAATGAAAAAAAATCAAATGAAGAAGAGAAATCAAAATGAAACAAAACAGAGCTAAACGAAAGAAAGAACGAAAGAGAATGGGAAAAAGAAGGCTGGACAGGAAGAAAGATAGAAAGTACACTGGAGAGAAAGAAAGAAAGAACAATGGTATGTTGAAAAAGAAGAAACACAGAAAAGAAAAAAAAGAGTGAAAATGAGAAAGAAAATGTTGATTGTATGGAAAGAAATGAAGGGACAAAAAAATACAGAAACAACACCAATGAAAATGCTCAGTCGACAAAAAATCATCGTCATTATTGGCGAATATTCTTTGCAAAAAGAAATAATTTTCGAATAAAGATGCTCCATTTGTGAATGTGTTCCTGTTTACCTATCCTGCAAAATAGCACCCTGTCTTGTCCTAGTTTTTACTTCATATTCAGATTTTTAGATTTTAGTTTTCTATGAAACAATCAAATTATACATTCTTCTTCCAATAATTCTTTAAAAACAATTATTGGGAGAAGAATGAGTAACCTTATCCGAAACTAGGTTCTTGGACATTACAAGAAAAGAATAAACACAAAGCAGCATTCAGTGTGAGGATGTACACTCTGCATATTACAATGCTGCTGTTCTTCATTGCACATACAGAGCTAAAAAATGACATTCTCACTCCAGTTATATAGGTTTTGTAAAAGTTAGAAAAGAATGAACTTATCAATTACTGCATATATTTGTGTATAAGTCAAAATTGTCATATCACTTTGGATGCTGTTCTCATATGATCAGCAATGTTAAGCAATGTTGAGCCTGGTCAGTACCTTGCTGGGGAACCATCTAGGAATACGAAGTGCTGCAAATAACTGTGGAGGTATCTTTTGCAACCTCGCTGATCTCCAAATGTATTGAGCACTTCTTTCCTTTGAAAGTTTTCAGCATGGTTGAGAAGGAGAGAAATGGAACTTGGGTACAATACTTACTCCATACTAAGTGTCCAGGCACAACAGCTTAAAGTACTGAAGCTGGTAAAACCGTCATCCAAAATGAAAAGAGCAATACAAAAAAGTTTAGTCCTGATCAACTTCTGATTTGAGGCTGAAAAATCAATTATATATTATACGCCAATTGCGTCAATCAACTAGTGAGGGTAAAAGAATGACAGGCATCATTTTATGGCATATAAACTATTTTTCAGGAAAGTTCCACTAAAAATCAATAACATAGGTGTATGTGCCTGAGGTTGCAGGGGCGGGGATTGGGCAAAACAGCATAAAATTTGGGGTGAATCAATGAAATTTAGGCAAAACCTTGTGAGATTTCAAGCAAATCGAGGCCCTTTGCTGCCCTCTCAAACAAAGAGTACTTAAATGCCTATGGTAAATGAGCCGAAACTGGTAAATGCTTACCGTTTATTACTTACTATTATATCATTTTATACTGAAATGCAGGAGGTTTCAGTCATGGTATTGTATACTTCCATTCAAGAATTTCTTCCATTCAATTTGAATATAGTATAACAACAATAAGAAGAAGAATTAAAACTGGCTTTGGTTAGAATCAATACAATTTATTCAATCAAAGCAATTTCTGGATACAGGAAGGTCTGTTTGATGGTTGGGATCTCATTACAGATTCAATTTTAAATACTTTATTGTTGTTTAACCCATTTGCAACAAAGTATATGTTCAGGGGTTTCAAAAACTCCCTCCTGGCCTCCCAATGGATGCAGGGCTCCCAAAAGCTTTATGAATTATAGTTCACCTAGTGCATTTCTAACAATATTATACAATAAAAAATCTCACTAAAAGTTGGAGGAGTCCCTCAAGGAACCAAGCCCTTTGGGCCTCCAAAATCCAGCAAGACCCCAAAGTAGTTTTTGAGATTGTGACTCCTATGCCAGGTTTTACTCATCAAAAATTATAATATCAGCAAGTCTTCATTGCATGTTCAACCCATTGATGAGATAACTAATTCTTGCAAGTCATCTGTCCAAAGCCATGGATGATATAATTCATCTTGAAAATATCTTTTTTTTTTTTTGTGCAAGGAGGTTCTACCATTTTGGGGAAAGAATAACACACTATCTTCAGAGGAGTTTTCTCAACTGTTGCAGTGGACTGACAACTTGAATTATCTTGTTCATGGCAGCAAATAGGTTAGTGAACTAGCAGACGAGGTTATCATTGAGGGAGAGGTCACATCAGAATGGAGAAATTGAAATGACTATTTTGAAGTATCCATACCCCAATGCATTTCAAAAAGTGACTCTCCACACAATATCTCCAAAAGCTCTCAATGAATTTCAATCAAATTTCATGAAAGGTGAGCTGCAAGGTGGATCTAGGAATTTGTCAGTATGGTGTGTGCTGCGGGGGTTGTGACCCTTCCCTTAATGATAACCCAGTCTATCAGATTATTAAACTGTTTGCTGTAACGGACAAGATATCTCGTATTAGTAAGTAACCTTCAAGGTATTTTGGAACCTTTTTTGGCTTTCCACCTGGGATCAGGGTGAAGTATCTGTGTTTGAGTTGTGTTCTCATCTTCAAGCAGGATACAGCATAAATGAGGTGAGCCTTGTCCAGTGGATTCCAGCAGCACTTCTCTATGGCACCATAAGCGGATCGTTGCGAGTAGTCCTGATGCCTCAGTCACAATGTTTGCGGCAACTGGACAATTTTTGTCTTTGTCCACACGTATATATATGGGACCCCGCAATAAGTCGGACCTTGTATTGTATTTGCCTTCATGGGGATGTAAATAAATCTTTTTCAAAGTATTCCAGATGACACAAATATGAAAATATTTTTTCTCATGAAGAGAATATTCCCTAGATATATAGCCCCTGAAATTGCATGTTTGAATTCAAGCTGAATGTTGAAATGCTTAAACCCCCACATCCAAGAATATTCATATTTTTCGATATAAAACACAATATGGGGAGATCAACTTAAATACTGGAGTAAAGATGATTTGTTAGAGTTTGAAACCATGAACTGATGTATATGTTGGCCCTACATGTACTATTCTTGCAAAATACATAATACCTAAAGAAATATTGATAGGTACCATTACCATATCTGATGGCATATAAGACCTGCTCTTATTTTAATGCGGGATATCGGGAAAAAAAATGCATTTCCATGAATTCTGCTCATTCAACATCCAGTTTTTCAACTCTTACTCAAGGTCTGCCCAATGTTTGGCTGAACAACAAAGGTTAACGTTTACATTTTTTTTGTGATTTGGGGGGAGGAGAAAAAGAGGGGGAGTCTTCTATGCTATTGAATAAAGTGTATGCAAGTGTAAATTTGTGTGTGTGTAAGAATGTGTATATGTGAATGGGTGTATCCTATCCAACTCATCAAATTGTCTGACCGTTATTTAAATACTCACCAGTAAACTGCTCTTCACGAATAATTGTAACTGAAACGGTAGTATTTCAAGTAAATAGTGTTATTATTCAAAGATTCAGAACTCTTGATTTGCGTGAAAAAAAAATTTAACTCCAGAGCAACAATCATTGGAGGGTGCCTTTTGACCCTACCTTTCAGCTGGCCAAATCCTTCCCTAGCCCCACACCCTAAGTGAAACAAAATGAACAAAAAAAAAATTAAAAATTGAAAGAATTGTAAATATTTTCTCCCCTTTCTCCCCCTGAATCCAGTCATCTCAAGGAAAATCATAATTTGGGTAGAAAGAAAACACGGATGGAAATCAGGGGTATGCAGAGGCAATGGGTATACCTACTTCTCAATTTCCAGGTTTTCTTGTATGTTGATTGTCTTTTGAAGGAGACATTACTGTATACCTAGTTTCCAAAACTTAGCTTTGCAATATACCAAGTTCCTAGAGACTCATTTTCCTCACTGAACGAGAGAGAACATAAGAAGAAATGAGTGCAGTAAGAGGGGGAGAAAAGAGAGAAAAAGAAGTAATAGTGAGAAATGAAAAGATAGAATAAGGAATAGAAAGCAAGAAAAAAAGGAGAGAGAGGGAGAGAGAGAGAAGAGAGAAATTGGAGTGAAAAATAAACAGTGGTAAGATATTGTGAAGGGTGGGGGAGAAAAAAAAAGAAAGAACAGATTTAATAAGTAACTCTACTGAAACCATCATATGACCAACATATTTTGGCAGCAGGCCAAAATATGGGATGATCAATTAAAAATAAGAAAAGAGACTGATCGATAGATAACTTACTTATATTGCCTTTTATTGCTGATCACTAATTTTCTGAATTTTTAAAAAACAAGCGTGAATACTGCAAAACGCACACTGAAGGATCAATTTAGCATAAACTTACATTGCAAATTGAAAAACCCCACTTTGAAAACCTATTTCGTGGAGGAATTTTGAAAAATCAAAATTAGATTTTCAGTCCTTTAGCTCCATTGACACATACATAGACAACCAGCCAGCCAGCCAGCCAGCCAGCTAACCTCAGATGAAAACTAAAAAAAGACATGATATTGACCATGCTGATGTTGACAACTTTGGTTGAGGGTTTCTAAAATGTAACAAGTTACTTCTTTTGCCTCTTGGTGGGTAGTGATCGCTAAAAAAGTCTGAACTTTTTAAAAAACAAGCACGAATGCTGCTGGACACAAAGTGAGGGGCAAATTTAGCATAAACTCCAATTGCTAATTGAACTTTTAAACAAAAATCTTTCCAAAGTGGAATTCAAAAAAAAAAGTGTTTAATTTTTCAGTCCATTAGATTTCATTGGAACAGTCTGTTTGTGTGATGCATACATACATACAAAGCTAGCCAGAAAACCTCTAGCTTGAAAACTAAAGAAACCTACGTTGCTAGTTTTGGTGACAGTTTTGGTTGATGGTTTCTAAAAGTAAGAAGAAAGAAAAAAGAAAGAAATTAACAAAAAAAGAAAGAAATCAACAAGGAAACAGAGTTAAAAAAAAAAAAACAAAGTGAAGAGAGAGGAGAAGGAGATAGAAACCAAAATGAGAAGTCAGTAATCATTAGGGAAAGTATTGGAGAGAGGAGAAGAAGAAGAGGGAGAAAAGGAGAGGAAGTGTGAAGAAGAAATGAAATGAAAAGAAAAGAAAAAATCAGATGGAAGAAAGAAGAGGGAGGAGAGATGACTATAGAACAGATTAAAAACATCTCACTTCAAACATTTTCTGTTGACCATATATATATATATATATATATATATATATATATATGTATATATACACACATATATATATATATATACATACATATGATATGTACATGTTGTATAAGTGAGGTATCTATAAATGGAAACCCTGATATTTCATTAATCAACAAAAGAGTCCAATGAATAAATAGGATCCCCTTTAAAATGTCAAGCCCCACCAGTTTAGAAACTTGACCCCTAGAAGAGGGTATTGCAAAGATGGTGGTATATAGAGCATAAGGCATTCTCTAATGTTTAATTTGGAATGCTGGCAGATGATTATATATTTTTTTTTGGTACTATTTATTGTAATTTGATGATTCTTTACTGGAGGAATGTTTTAATGTCCAGGATTCAGCTGCTCAGGTCGGGGCATAGTGGGTAAGCCGGCAATTTAGTGGGTGTGGAGAAGAAAGGATAAAATGAAAAAGGGACGTAACAAATAGATAGAAAGTTAAAAGCAAAAAAAAAAGGAAAAAAAAAACTATGGAATTTGAAAGAAAATTAGAAAATTGAAATCAAGGAATAAGAAAGGTAAAATAGTGAAAAAAAACTGATAAGACAACAGAACTGATGACTGAAAGAAAAAAAGAGAAGAAAAATGAAGAAAAAGATAAAAAAAGTAAAAAATAACTAAAAATTCCGATGAAAGAAAAAAGTAAAATAGATCTGGTTAGTCAGAACCATCATGTGACCAGCTTCTTTAAACAGCATTAAACAGCTGTATTGGGGGCAATCAATGAAAAAATTAGAAAAAGGGATGATCAATAAATATGTTACTTCCTTGCATTTTGTTGGGCAGTGATCATAAAAAAAACACCACTTTTTTGAGAAACAAGAATGGATGCTGCTGGACACAAACTATGGGACCAATTCAGCATTACCTTACATTGCAAATTGAACTACCCACACTAAATACCTATTTAGGGGCAGGGAGCATTCAAAAATTAAGAACACATTTTCTCTAGGTATAATGAGGAGTAAATGCTTAAATTTTCAGCCCCCTAGCTCCATTTTTGTGGCCTGTACATGTCATACATATATACAGAGATAGTCAGCCATGACAACTTAGAAACTGAAGGAACCTATGTCTGATGCTAAGTTTTGGTTGATGGTGTCTAATATAGACAAAATCAAAGAATTAAAAAGAAAGAACGAAAGAAGAAAAGAAAGACAGAAAGAGAGAAACAAGCAATGGCTGTAGGAAGAATGAAAGAAAGGAAGAATGAAAGGAAAGAGATTAGAAAGAGAGAAAAGTTGGATGATAAAAGAAAGAATGTAACAAACAAGAAGAAAGGAAGAAGGAAAGAAAGAAAGGTAGGGGATATGAGAAAGAAAAAAACAAATGAAGAAAGAAAGAAAGAAAAAGGAAAGAGAGGAAGTTTTGGGGAATAAGAGAAAGAATGAAAGAAAGAAAGAAAGGACATGGAATATTGGAAAAAAACCTTGGGAAAATGATTGTTCAAGAAAAATAAAAATACACAAAAAAACAAAAAGGAAAGAATGAAAGAAAGCATACACAAAAAAAGAGAAAGAAAAGGAAAACCTTTGTATGTTGTTATTAAATAAACTTCTAAAAAGGGTCATTTAGACAGCAAAATGTCATGGCTGAAGTTAAAATTCAAAATAACAAAAAGTTAAGCAAAGAAAGACGGAAAACATCCATTAGCTGCAAATGAAAATAGACGAGTGAGATCTGAGGGTTGGGAATTTTTGCTTAATCCAAAAGTGGAGGTTTCAAGGAAGAAAGGAAGGAAAAGAAGGAAACAGGCCTGGTTAGTCACTTAACAGAAACTGTCATGTGACCAATGCCTTTTAGCAGCATGCTATATTGGGGATGATAAATTATAAATTAGAAAAAAAAAGGGGCGATCAATGATTAAGATACTTCTCTCTCCTCTTGTTGGACCATTAGGAAATCTGGATTTTCAAGAACAAGCATGAATGTTGCCAGATACGAAGTGAGGGACCAATTTGGCATAAATTGGAATCTCTACCAAGAACTTATTTTAGGGGTAAATTCTCAAAAACCAAAACAGAACATTTTTTTCTTTACATAATAAGGAGTAAATATTTAAATTTTCAGCCCTCCACCTCTATTGTTTTTTTGCTTCCCACATGCACACAGACCCATACTTACTCACACACACATATCATCATCATTAGTTTTTTATCGTCCATCATTGGACATAGACCTTCCCCAGAATTTACCACATCTCTCTATTGTGGGCGTTGCGGAGCTAGTATTTTATGAATTTCTCTAGTTCATCTCTCCATCTTGTATTATGCCAGCCTTGATTTTGCATGTGATCTCTTGGAATCAATGTTGTGAGTCATGATGTCCATCAGTTGTCTGATATTCTTGCAACATGACCTGCCCTTTGCCATTTAAGTTTCTTGGACTCCTGTTTTCTTCCTAATACATAATAATAGTGTCTTGTGATCTCTCCATGTGAGGTTGTGCATGATTCTTCCGTTCAATATTGATTCCAAGAGATCACATGCAAAATCAAGGCTGGCATAATACAAGATGGAGAGATGAACTAGACAAATTCGTGTGTTGCATGCTTCTCAGTTTGTGGGCCTGTCTCTTGGTTAGGTTCAATGTTTCAGATCGATAAATGACTATCAGAAAGACGCATTGGTTGTATACTCTTCCTTTTAGGATTAATGGGATTGTCTTGTTTATATGTTTGTTTATTTGTTTCTATGTATATATATATATGTGTATATATATATATACATAACGTTGAAATGAATACCTATCTCATGTATGCGATGCTCAATTTCAATTAAAATTTATATTTTATCTTTATTATTATCAAATTTTTTGCATTAATTAACATACATTAGGTTTTAGGGGTGTGAAATAGTCTCAAGAATTTAACATGAGAAAATAAATCAATTATATGTGTATATACATACAGGGAGACACACACAGACACATATATATTTGTCTCTTTCTCGATATACGCATAAATATAAATATATGTATATATGAATAGATATATACATACATACATATATATATATATATATATATATGTATATATATATATATTTCTCTCACCCTCTCACTCTCTCTCCTATATGAATATATTCATGTATTTTATTTATATATCTTTCATTAAGAACAGAGACGGAAATTATATAAACTACCATAACAGATATAGAGAAATAGGTGATAGAAGTGACCCAACCAAACTACCAATCAATCAGACAACTGAACGAGAGCCAAATGTTTTCCCTTTTCCCTGATTCCAGTCGATACAATGATCTTTCACTCTGACAAAGACTGGATCTACCTCTTTCAGTTACCTAATTCCATTAACGTTAATATGAATTGATTTATTTTAATATACACTATTCATTTATTTTATTTCCGGACAATGAAACTCTCATTTACACATTCTTTAATTTTCGTTATCATTTCACTGAGGTCAAGCTAATAAGTTTTAAAGGGATCAGAATGTCTAATAATGGCTTTATTGGGAAATAATCTCACTAATTTCACCGCCCTGATTGACCATTCTCACAACTAAAGAAACAAGTATAAAATCAATAAATCTAAGAGTTGCTAAAACGATTCTTAAATATTCTGATAATATTGTTCTGTAAAATATATAAGATGGAATACTACTTATTCTAAAAGGCATTCTCACTGTATGGAATGGGAAGCTATTTCCTCTATCTAATAATTTGTAGATAAACATTCCATCCTCGATTTTAATATCCAAATCTAGGAATGTTGCTTGCATTCCTTTTTGTTCACATTTCAATTCAAGATCCTTTGGGTGTATATATTTCTATATGATTTTCTGAATTCTCCTCCATCATTAAGAGGACATAAATTATCAATAAAACGGGTATGACCTAAAAATGAATGAGCTCGTTTTATATTAATTTTGATTAAAGATGACATGAATATATATTCCTGTCTATGTAAGTACAAATTCATCCAGTAGGGAGCAGGATCAATTCCTATAGGGTCATCTATGATCTGATGAAATTTTATGTATATATATATATATATATATATATATATATATATATAAATATATATATATATATGTAGGGAGAGAGAAAGAGAGAGAGATAGATAGATAGATAGATAGATGGATAGACGGATAGATAGATAGAAATAGATAAATTAGAGCATTTCTAGAAACCTTCCATGAGCTAAAATAGTGTAAAGTGCAAGTTTTATTGATTTATATCGGAGAAATTTTGAAGTGATCCTATACCTAGAAAATACCTTTGCTTGAGATTTTCACAATGATTGACAGGGCCGCAATGACTGTAGAAAAATTTGACTTTAATTTTGTGAGTGCTCTTCGGTTTGCAAGATGTTTTGAGCACCTTCAATGAACTGTATCCTAGATTAATGTGTGAGGCCAAGCAATCACACATACTATTTTATTTTAAGCCCGACACATTCGCCACAACAGACAACAAGGGCAAACAAAGATAATTTTGGGGGCTGTGAATGCTCAATTTTTCTCATTTTTATATCAGTGAATCTTGATCTGAAATTTTACTGAATAATGTTTAATCTATGTGAATTATGGAATAGAGTCAGGTTAAGTGTATTGGCAATGAAAGAGATAATGTTGAAATATAAATATTATATGAATATTATTATGATGAATGCCTTTTTTCAAAACTAGACTTATAGATGTACCTATGAACTGCTTAAAAATTGAATTATATAGAATTCTTTGAAAAATGAAAATTTTAAAATTTGACTGTTCCTGTGATTGTATGAAAGATTTTCTGGACTGGATCTTACAGAAATGTCAATCTAAAATCGTAAATGTGTGTCGAAACAAAGACCAAAACTTAAGCAGAGGAAAAAAAAAGTTTTTCTCTCCTCATAGTAGATCCGATACTGCCACGGCTACAAAATAAACAAGAAGAAAGTGAAAAGGAAGAAGGCATGATTGATATGTACATACATGTTGTCGGTAGATGTTGTTTATATAGAAATCATGGCTGAACCAAAGGATTGATTAAGGTGTGTGTTTGTGGGGGTGGGGGGCGATATCAAGATGAGATATTTTCATGTGGAAAGTAACAGAAAAGTCAGAATTTGAATCCTCTGTTCATACAGAACCCCAAACCCAACCTGTATTGGCACGTGTTTATTTATATATTCGGAGCATCTTTAAGGGTGGGGTAGGAACACAGGATGAAGCCCTACCCTTTCGAGCCCAACTTCCTGGTGTTCCCCGTATTCTAGCCTTGCTGTTGGTTCTCATTCTTTCCCAAAGGCTTAAGTTTGGTTTCTTTTTATTGTTGTTGCTGTTGTTACTGAACTGGCCTGGGGTGGTACCATATTGAAATTAATTGTTAGGTTCTTCCTTGACCAAAAGCTTGTAGAACCCTTAGCAATGCAGACAGAGTGGTGGGTGGTGTAAATGAGTTATTTTTCCGCACCCTCAACCCATCCAAAACGTAACCCCCTTTGCTTTGCCTACGCACTTCCCTGTCTGACCTGATCTCCATCCCTGCAAGAAAAAAAAAATCGAAATGAAGAAGATGAAAGAGAAGTGATAGAAGAAAAATGAACGAAAGTAAAAAGAAGAATCTCCTCTTTTTTTTATTTTTTTATTTGGCGAACTGGGATGACGAAAAGAAAACAGGCAACTCAGATTGTTTCAACTGTGAGTGGTCAAATGATTTACTCATTCCTGCTGACCACTGTAATGGATCACCAAGTACACACACTGGAGAAAAATCCAAGGGCTACTGACAGGGGCACATTTAGAGAAACCCCAGAAATAAAACCTCTTCTGAAGATATGCTGTTAATTAATCGAGTAAAAGATATCTGACATTTTTCTTGGGCTGACCAGAGGGTGCTGGTTGGGAGGGGGTTTGGATTTGGGGGAAAAGGAATTGAACCTGTCCGCTATTGAGACAGAATGTGTTCTGGTGTTGAGTTGCCAATGCTTTTTCTTCAAACCTTCACAAGCCGGATGGCCTGGGCAGTCAGATGGACAGTAAGGACAGAATATATTCTTTTTCTGGACAGTCTCAAGTTTCGTGATCAAGGAAGACTCACCGATGCTTGTTTTGCAATATTTCCAACCTGTAATATATGTCAAAAGATGACAGTGGCTGGGGTAGGAATTGTAAATGGGGTTATTGTTACTTTTGATTGATGCGAGCTCTATCTAATCATTTATCAATTTCCATTCAAGAGATAATTTCATATATGTATATGTATATATTATTTAATAATTAAAAGTGTTAAAATACAGTTGATGGAAGCTTGATAGAGAATATTGACTTTAAGGGGTTGTGGAAAATGATTCTCAAATTCTTCAGTTGAATATGTTGGCAGAGAATTGACTCAAAGAAGTTTTTTTCTGTGTAATTGGTATTCTTAAAGATGATATCATAAGTAAGTTTGAATGCACGCTGAAAGTGAATCAGACACAACGGATATAATATTCTCATGGGTGAACTTTCAATAGAAATGATACAAACAGCAAGTCACATCTGTTGTTATACTTACCGATCCCTCATCTTTACAAACGTTTTTAGGGTAACCTACATAAGTAAACCTTGTTTCAAAAAATAAATATGTAGAGTAAAATAATATCAATATACGATATGTGTCAAACCTTATATGAAATTATAGACTACATATTATGGCATAAACTGTTCTATAAAGAGAGGTGGTGTTTGATCAAAACTGCTAGGGTGCCATGTTAATATAATTGTTTTGCTTTTAAAAATCCCTATAACAGTTGCATGGTAAACAATTGATGATCCCAACAAGGGACAATTTATACATTGTACAATAATAACAAAGTATAGAGGAAATAGGGGAAAAAATGCTGAAGAAAATTATATAAATTGCATTGACAGATATTGGGAAATGGGTGACTGAAGTGACAAAAAAAAACTATTGAAAAAGTTTTTTGATGTTAGAGTTCAAAGCTGTAGAGCTTTCTAGACTGTGCATATATATATATATATATATATATATGAATTGCATTACATTATATTAAAACTCTATTTGAAATGAACTCCTGTTATTACATGGTGAATGTATCATTTGGCCTGAACAATATGAATCAAATAAACAATTTTCTTTAATTGTTTATTCTATTTACATTGCGTTGGCTAAATGATACATTAACCGTGTAATAAAGGGAGATTATTTCAAACAGAGTTTCAGTATAATCTAATGCAATTTATTATCATTCTGTCAGATCATATATCCATCTCCTATAACATATATATATATATATATATATATATATATATATATATATATATATATATATATATATATATATATATGTGTATATATATATATATATATATGTGTATATATATATATATATACATATGTGTATATATATATATATATATATATATATATGTATATATATATATGTATATATAGGTCTGGTTAGTCATTCTGTAGAAACCATTACATGACTTATGTCTTTTGACAGCATGCTTTATGGGGAGTGATAAAAAATTGGAAAAAGGGGTGATTGATAAGTTCTCTGGCCTTTTGTTGAATTACTAATAAGTCTGAGTTTTCAAGAAAAAAACTAGTGTAAATGCAGCCAAACACAAACAAAAGGACCGATTTATTGTAAACTTACATTATAAATTGAACCCTCAGTAAATCCTATTTTTGCCTGGGATGAAAAAACAAAAACAAACGTTTTTCCCTGGGTATGATAAGGGTGAAATGTTTTCATTTTCAGCCCCCGAGCTCTTTTGGTGTGATCTGTATATGCAATACATACATACATTCATACCCAGTCAGCCAGCCTGACAGACTTAAAAACTGAAAAACCCCAGGTCAACAGTTTTGGTTGACTGTTTCCAATATATACATGTAGATAAACCAATACTTCTACCGCTTAATGATGAAAAAATATTTATTTAGCATGACAAATATCTGTTCTTCAATATCATAGAATCCATGAAAAAACTCAAGTAGCAATGGGCTGGTCATGTCACAAGAATGGCAGACAACAGATGGACTTCATGACTCACAATGTGGATCCCCAAAGATTACATGTGCAGCCGTGGCCGGCAGAATATAAGATGGCAAAAATAACTAGACAAGTTCAGAAAGTGTTGGTTACATGACGCCCACAATAGAGAGATTTTACGAATCCTGAGGAAGGTCTACATCCAACGACCAACGATGAAAGACTGATGATTATGATAGTCAATGCTCTTAATCCAACACTTCTCCATCAATTATGTGATATCAAACATTATACAGTGAAAATTTCAGATCAAGATCGAGGAAATAACTGTGTCAGGCCACAGATTCATTGATCCATCCGCGTGAGAACATTCTTGAGTCTGCATGCTATTGCCCTTTGGCCAAGTATGGATCAACTTCTCCCTGTATTCCGATCCCATCACTAGATATGTTGACAAAAAGTCACAAGCAACCCCACTACTACTGCCTCACTGACTGGGAATTAGTAAGTAAAAAAACTGTTACACCGATGGGGTCAGTCAGTCTCTGTTCCATCCCAATCTCTCTCTCTCCCTCTCTTGTACAAACATATATATATTCTATGACAGTTTCTCTCTTTTTCTCTCTATCTCCCATCGTCATCATCATCATCATCATCATCACCATCATTATCATCCTTTTAGTGTTCGTCATTAGACATAGATTTTTCCGAAGATTCGCCAGACCACTCTATCAGGAGTGTCACTGAGCCAATACTTTCTGAACTTGTCTATTTCGTCACATCATCTCAAATTTGGCGGCCCCAGTTTTGCACATGATCTCTAGGGATTCACGTTGTGAGTCACGTTCAGTGGTTGCCTGACAATCCTGCAACATGATCAGCTCATTGCCGTTTCAGTTTTCTAATCATTTCTATGATATCTCTGACATCTTTTTTTTCTCTTATATGTATGTATATGTTTCATTTCCTTTTCCTTTTACACATTCATTTCAATAAACTGTGTTAAAATTATCAATGCCTCGGAAATGAAACAATCACAAGTAATGATTCCCTTTTGGGATCTGATCTTCTCAGATTTGCAAATGGTATTTTGTTACTTTATGAACCTTGTATTCAGTTTCTCTACTCATAAAATCACAACTACCCAGTAACTCAGCATTTGAAGATTGTACATTTTTATTTCACCCCTTTGGTAATATCCAGAATTGTCCGACCATCATCAAGTTTCTTCCCTTTTTAGTTTTCTAGATTTTATTGTTCTCTTCTCAAAAGAATCAATCCATCTTTTGTTACTTATAATTTTGTATTCAAGCTTCAGCCTCTGCTCCCACCTCAGCTAAAGATATACATTAGAGAGGGAAATGACCACCATCCAGAGTTATCGCAGTTTCTTGGTCATATATTGTATCATATTTTCTTGCCTGAGGAAAGGTAATCTCACCTTCGTGGTGCCAAGATCCCTTGATAACATGGCTGAGTATTTCGTTGATCACTATTTTATTGCCTTGTTTGAAACTCTTCCTTTTTCCTTCCTTTGACTCAGAAGAGAACAGATAGAAATCTGTATCATCAATGTTATCATCAAATATATCTTTTCTTTTAGATATCTGAAACTGTCAACCGAAGCTGTAACCAAGATTGTTAGCATTGGTTTCTTGAGTTTTCAAGTCAATCTGACTTGCTGGCTATGTATGTATGTGTCACATGATCAGGCCTCACCAATGGAGCTAGAGGGCTGATATTTTCAACATTTATTCCTCATAATGCCCGGAAAAAATTTTCTTTAGAAAGTTCCCCAGAAGTAGTTTTTTTCATGATGGGGGTTCAATTCAAAGTGTAAACTTATGCTAAATTGGTCCCTTGGTTTGTGTCCCCCAATAGAACGGGCCTCGAAAAACTTCATGTATAGCAGTTCACCTACTGAATTTTTAGTATTGTACAATATCTCAACTCACTAAATGTTGCAGGGGGACCCAAAAGAGCCCCCCCCCTCACATACACACCTGGTACTTTGCCCAGGCTCTCAACAAGCTCACAAACCCCAGGCTTTTGAAAAGATCCATAGCAATACCTTCGTGGATGCTTAGGGGTCTGCAGTCCCCAGGTTTGTAATCACTTCACTAAATGTTGGAAAGTGGGGCCCTCAAGGAGCAAAGTCCCCCTAATCTCCAGCTATACCCCTGATCACTTTCGAAGTATTTACAAAAGAAATTCCTAATATCTTTGTAACACTGGAAATTTATTAATAAGGTTGATTTATTTGATCCTCTGACTGCTGACTAAGTGTGTCTCTGTTTCAGGTTTTATTTGCCATTCATAAATTGATGGGTGGATCTTAGATTTATCTCTTCTGTCATTGGAGACTTTCATCTGAGCCACTTTTAGCCTTCCTTAATTTGGCTTCTTTGTTCAACAACATATAGTTTATATTTCCTCAATCATTCATTTTACCTGATTTAAGTCATAAACTCTAAATCAACAATAAAAAGAGACTAAAAAGAAAAATACTGGGGAAAAAAAAAATCCACAAACGATATTGCTCACAATAAAATCAGTGTTCATTTTTGCAGATTTATTTGAATGATCAATCACGACAAGCTTGGTTGTACTGAGGTCAAACTCCTTCGTTTCATTAAAATCTAAAAATTCAACAAAACAGAATTCATTTCTCCATACAATATTATTCTAAAACTAAGTGTCTCATTTTAACTCATCTTATTAATACTCCCTGGAAATGGGATTTGTTAACTTCAGTAAAACAAGTCAACCTTAGTTGGGCTTTAGAAGAGGGAGAGAATTTGCCTTCAGTTTTTACGTACATCACTTTGTCACTGTTATTCGTGCATAACGTTTTTCTCCTGGTCATTGTCATCTGTCATTGTTACATATAAAAATGAAGTTAGAATTGAACAGTAACAGTTTGACAAAAGGAAGAAAGGAAAAGCCGACTCAACCTAATGGTTAATACATCACTAGTGTCGAAAGCAAGAAAGAAAGGAAAAGACCGCTCACTGTAATGGTTAATACACCACTTGTGTCGAAAGCAAGAAAGAAAGGAAAGGCCTACCCAGCCCAATGGTTAATCAACCACTGATCTCAAAATCAAGGACTGCCCCCTGTGGGATTCGATCCCCAAATCTACTGAAGTCTGGCAGAATGTCCTGGCCCGTAGAATCTCTATTGAAAATTGTTATTTATTTGTGAGCATAAATACCTCAAAATCACGGACAAACATCTACCACCTTTGTAAAATTCTCATGTTTTTGTATAGTCAAATGGTGATATTATTACTTTGTATAACTATTTTAATGGCATCTTCAGTAGTAGGATGAGCCAAAAAAGAAAAATCTGTAGCCTGTTTGGTTGGTTAGTCAGACGGACCATTCGTGGGGTTACAGTGATTTCAAAAACTGAGGTCAAGAAAGTCAACGGGTTTTTTGTGTTATGCCAAGTAAAATCTTCAGTAAACTAGAGAAATTATCTCCCTTTAAACTGAATGTCTTCATGCAACAACCGATATATTTACTTGTTTGTTTACTTCATTTAGTTTTGTTTTTGTTTTCTCTGTTTTCTTTTTGTTTACTCTGTGGATGACTGACAGTTTATACTTTTTACATTCCATTTTTTTTTGACATTTGGCAGATCATATAAAAAAGAACTTTGTTATGACTGGGTACTAAACAAGTACCATTATCAGTTGTTGTTTACCCAACTAGGTTATTTATATATATATATATATATATATATATATATATATATATATATATAATGCTCTTCTATTCAGGGTTGAGCTTGTATATGTATATATACACATATATATATATATATGCATTGGTATTTAAACAGACAGTGGTGGAGAGAGATGGAGAAAGATTCAATGTTCTGTTTATATATATGTATATATATATAACTGTACACAGTTATACCTTGGTTAGTGGGGTCAATTTGTTTCAGAATTTTTTCATACTGTTCAAAATAACACTGCTCAAGGTTTTATTATAATTTAATGTATTTTTTTAGCTTACACATAGTTGAATTAATTATTAAAGCAATATTTTAACCATACTATATCAAAACCTGCACTAATCAAACAACACTATTGATATATATATGTATATATATATATAGAACTTCTCATTAGTATTTGAACAAACAAACATTTTGCTTCTAATCACTTTGTAATTGAAAGTTAAAAACAGGAACATTGAATAAGAAAAACTAAAATTTGTTGCAATCAACATAACAAGGCATGCATTTAGTCATGTTTTGTGATTCTGAATGCTACATTCCTTTGAAAATGACTTTTTTTAAATAAAATTGTTAAATAAAAAAGTTTTATTTTCTATTCTTCTAAAATCTTGTTCAGAATCAAGGAGATTGAAAAGATAAACTCATATTGCTATTTGGAAGAGCTGCCAAACTGATTAGTTGATATGGATCCCTCCATACTAGCCACAGCAATCTTTGACAATAAAAAGCAGATTTTCAGCTTTTCCAACTACTTATGAGCGATACTTTTCATAAAAACAAACCATCGTCTTGAACAGTTTTTATGGTAAAGCATTGCATAAACCAGGTCTGTCAGACCCTTACTGTCAAGATTTGGTCCTCTGTCACTTCTGACTTTTGCTGTTATGATGGAGGAGATTTCAGAAAATCAATTAAAGAAATCTTGATGAGGCAGCTGATGGCAATCTCAAAAGAGGACTTTGTAGATCTTCGATTTTTTTTTCATCAATATCAATTTAGATTAGCTTAGCCTGGCACAATGTCACACAAAAGGAGCACCCAATAAAGATTGAACTCAGTATCAGTGGCTTATAAGACCAGCTTGCCAACACAGGTATTAATAGATAAGTAGATTGATATGTTTTGACTTTCTTATGAATATCCATAACCGAACAAACCAGCTCAGAAATATAAGTAATCATGCCTGGCAGAGAACAGTCTACAAAACAGAAAAGAAATAAACAATCTCAATAACAGGTATTTGAATAATTCTCTTCTAAAAGCTAAGAAGAATTATCAGGTAAGAATACATATGCCTTTTGAAGTAGCTTAGTGAGTAAGTATATCTGTCTATACATGTATTCGTACATGGGTTATATATATATATATATATATATATATATATATATATATATATATATATATATATATATATATATATATATATATATATACATATGTATATGTTTATATATGTACTTCAATACACTCACACATATTTCTCACTGTATATACATAGACATATAAATGTTTTTGAATGTAGCTTTGTGAAAGTGAATATTCATGCTTATGTACATTGTTTTAATACATAAGATAAGTATACCTGTTTAACTGTCCATATACAGCTGTGTCTTCATATTCAAGTATCTACTTGAATTATTGGGTAAAATTTGTGTTCACATGTGTGCAGCCAGCTATACAAACGTATTTGTGCTTCTCTATACATTTGTAACTGGGAAAGAAAACATGTCATCATAAAAAAAACATACATATTCACTGGTGAGCAGATAAAAGAATAAGAAGCAAATCAAGTATTCATTTGTCTGTGATCTATCAGCAATCTTTCTATTCCTATGAGATAATTTCCAGTTTTGGTTCAAGTTTTGTATATAAGGATCAAGCAAGGTAGACTCCACCACCCATCGAACAAATCCCAAATGCAAGCATCTATAAAATATCTAAATCCTGCTTTTGGTATATGGGAATATGATATTTTTACTAATCTCCAAATGTACCCTATTTCTTTTCATTTGATTTTAGCTGCTTTTTTTCTTTATTCTTAGTCTTCTTACATTGGAGGACAGATTGAATGGCATTGACTAATTTTAATCAGCCTCTGATATTGAGATCTTTGGGAAAATTGACTGTCATCATACGAACAACTGCATCAAATATACAAGCAATAAATGTGAAAGTAAAAGTACAATCAAAGTGAAAGTGAAAGTAGAGATCATATGACATATGACATATGACATTAACAGTGATTGCCTTTTTTTCTATTACTTCTATGACAGAAGGAGGAAAAAGCTTTTTTTCATTTATTTTGTCTGATTATATCTTCATTGGTGATTTGTCCTAAAGTACAACAACTTCACCAAACTTCCCTCAAAAAGTTATAACAATGAAAGTAAAAAAGAGCAAAATGAAAATCCAATTAATAGATAAAATAACAGGTCTGGTTTGTCAATCAGTAGGAACCATAGCATGAGAAATGTTTTTGGCAGAATCCTGTGTTGGTGTTGATCAATTGAAAAAATTAGAAAAAAGGGTAATCAATGAATTAATTACTTTTCTCACCCTTTATTGGTGGTGAATCCTCGAAAAAATCTGAATTTTCAAAGACAAAGCATGGAGACTTATGGAACCAAATTAGCAAGAACCTACATTGACCCCACCCCTTTAAAAATATATTTAGGGCGTGAATTTAAAAAGAATGTTTTATATGCATAATAAGGAATGAATATTCAAATTTCAGCCCTGTCACTTCAACTTGGGGTGGCTTGTATATATGACTCATGCATTCATTGATAGCCAATCAGCCAGCCAGCCTGCCTGCCAGACCAACTTGAAAACTGAAGAAACCTATGTTGATGTTGACTTTTTTGATGTTGATAGTTTTCAGAAATGGTGGAAAATGAAAAGATAATTCATAGATAAAAGAACAGCTGCACTCAAGTTTCAATAGATACATATAGCTGTAGATATCCTTTCTCTCTTGGTATGACTGATTTTACAAGCTGACAAATAGGAAGATTATGAAGTGCCAGTATCTATGTGCATCTGCCATGAAATTTTATATTTAAAATTTTGCTCTTGCCAAAATTTGAACTCTGATTATTGGTGACAAGTACATTCATAGGTTAGGCCACAAACAAAATATATATTTTTTGATGATTGAGCTATGCATATATTTTGATGGAAATATTTGTTCATGCTTGCATGTATGTACATGAATGCTTATATATCTATAAAGAGGAATAGGAATGAACTGAGATAGACAGTGAGAGAATTCAATGCAGACTGATAAATGTGGATGGACTGAAGCAGAACCATTGAGAGGGGGGTGCAGCCATTGCATCATACTTGGACCTTAGAAGACCAAAAAGGGCTAGTTTCTTGCATAGAGCTGTGTATTGAAACATGAGTCGATATGTTCCTTGATAAAATAGGTTATCTGTCATATCATGAACAAATAGAGTATAGCATGCTAAAGCCATTATAGCTGATGAGAACGGGATGGCTCAATGACTAGGGTGTTTGTTTAGTGTGTGTACGCATGGATGGTGAAAAAGCTTTTCACTGCCTTATGAAATTCCTCACAGTGGCTCTAGACTGAAGTAGATGTACTTTGTTGCTGTAGATATGCACTTTTTGAAACAGTCTGTAATGTTCTCTTTTGGGATCTCCATCAGTTGCCTCATTGTATTTTTCTAAATGAAATGGCTGGACACTTTTTGGAGAAACCTTACATAAATAGCTGCTACCACTTTATAGATGATCTTATTGATCTTGACTCAACTGTAAACTATCGAGAGAATTTTTTTGGTAACTTTAACGATGAAGAGGGAGAACGTAGGAGTATGGGGTATACCTATTTCTTAATTCCCATTTTTTTTATGTTACTCAAAATGGCCTAGAAATTGGCCATATCTAAGAAAAAAAAAGAGAATTACTCACAGGGGCTTACAGTGCTCTATAACCCTCGGCTGCACTGATTGACTTTACTCATTCATGGTCCCCAGGCATAAATTGTTGATACATCTTTCTTATTTTCCCATCAATGGGTAACTTTCAGAACTTTTGAATATCATTTTCCTGCAATAATTCTCTACATTATTTTCTTGTGAATTATCTGTTTTACTCAATTTGCTTTTTGTTAATACCAAAGATTTTTTAACAAAGCCGATTCAAACGATTCTTCTATCTTCAACCAAACGTGAGCGCAATAACAAAAAAGTCTGGGAGCTGCAGGGGTTGAACTCCTACTTATGTTCCCACCAGAGATAATGACTGCAACTTTTGTAATGTATATATAATAAATTATTAAGAAATATATTTTTTAGTATGAATACGTTTATTTATCAGGATGATATTAACTTGTCGATACTGAATTAAGAGTTGTCTTTTTAATCATTTGTAAGCCATTGCATATTCATTACATACATTTTCATAGATATGTAGGACTTGTCAATTTAGCTTGTTCAATATGAGAGCTGCCTACTGATTACTCAGTTAGGATTTCAAATCACAACTGGAAAATTTTAATTCTATATATCGGTTTGGTTTAACACTGTGGGACAGACAAAGTGTTAAGAATTTACTCCCCTGAATTTGGTGAGGAATGTTCTTTTTGTATTTTTTCTTCTTGTCATGGTGAAAAACAAATTCAACTCCAACCTCTGACTTAGACAAGAGTTCTGAAACACATGCTAGAAACAACAATAAATCCTGAGTTTTATAGCAGGAAAATAACTCCTTTTTTCTTCCAGTTTGAATAAATTTAAACATTTTTTATAGCAAATTGAAAGAAAGACGTTGAAAACAAGATGGAGGCAATATATCATGTAAAGAATTTTATTTTCTAATCAAGCGTGATCAGTGAATAAAATTTTTGAAGGCAAATTTAAAAGAAAAGAAGAAAAATAATCCCCTCTTCTGAATCTTTATACAATTGATCAACATGATTTTTATGTTCACAGTTTTTTAAAACAAAGACAAAATATGAAAACAAAAGGAGTCTCATTACTGACCTGGATTCTCAATTATAAATAGGAAAGAAGTGATGGAAAATGTTTTACTCTGTGCATTCATTCACCAGCCGTCAAGGAGTGACACCCCCCCTTCCCTCCCCCGATAGTTGTAATCCTTTAAATTAACAAACTGGCAGGAATCAAATGACCAGGAATATTTTTTTTTATAATTGCCAATTATCAAGTTTTAATATCCAATTATCAAGAACACATCCTGCAAAAAGGCATTTGAAAAAAAACAAGAAAGAAGAATTAACAAATGAAAAAGGAGAGAAAGGTGTTGGTGTTGCAATGGACGTAAGAGACCTGCCCACTTTCAACTGCTGCCGTTTTCCATTTTTAATGATTCAAAAGGTATAAGGGTGGAGGGAAGGAGATTTTATTTTTATTTTTTTAATAACAATTGTTTCTCTTGGCAGATCAGTCATCTTATTAAATCTCCAGCTGGAGTGAAGAGTTAGGCTAAAGTATACGGGGAAAGCAGACAAGAGAGAGAGGATGTGTGTGTGTGTGTGTGTGTGTGAGAGAGAGAGAGAGAGAGAGAGAGAGAGAGAGAGAGAGGAGATCAGAGATCAAGAGGAATTCTAAATGCTTGACAAACAGAAACACTGGACTCCAAGATTCAAAACCTTTTAAAAAAACACTGAAATCAGCAACAGTGTACTTGCAAATTCAAAAAAAAAAAAAAAAGAAATCTAAATTGACAACCCTTTAAATCTGCAAGGTTTTCCTTTTTTTGTTCTATTTCAATTTCTTTTTTTTTTCCTTACTTCGTTTGTAGAGAGGGAGGACGGAAATCATAATTTTCTTTTTAAAAGAAAATGTTGATCTGGAAATAAAAAGTCATCAAAAACCAGAAACAATAATCCAACTTTATAGATGATTTTGGATCCTCCAAATGCTAAGGAAATGACTGCCTGAAGAAGAAGTCATTATGGCACCAACTTGAACAGCATCAAGTTGAAGAGTTTTCAACATTGGAAAAAATATAAAAAGTTATCCAAAATGTTTCAAAAGTTCAATATTGTCGCATTATCATTCTTATTACTCCTTAGCAAGGTTATCTACTGTTGCCCAGGTTCAGATTTATTATTATCTGAATAATAATAAACACAGACGTTGATACAGTTGTGACCAATAGATGGATAAGTATGAAAAAAAAATGAAGCTATCTATTATCTTGAAAGTGGAATATGAAATCTTCTTTCTATAACATGGATATCACAGATTCTACTTTTGGGATCACCATCAGCTGCCTCAGGATGTTCTCCTTAATTTTGTCCACAGTCAGAAACTTGTTCCCTTTCAATAATGAAAAGTCAGGAGTCACGGGGAACCAAACCTGGACTATAGTGGGCTCTGCAATGTTTTGAAAAAAAATCAAACTCCATTATATGTGAACAATGAGCAGGCTCAGTCATTGGGAATCCAAATGTAACACCATGCAAGTTCACTCAATGGCATATCACTACAGAATGAGCAAACTCACAGGAGAGTTTTTGTTCACCCATGCACAGTAAAGTCTCCCCCGATTGGTTACCAAGTTACATCCAGGCTACGTAACTGTTTCTCAGGATATCAAAATGGCTACGTACATTTCAGACAGACTTTGTATTTGATAATTGGATACAGTCAATAATACTGTTCAATCTGACCTTCATGAAGAACAGTTTGATCACCGCTGTTATTTTCATACTGTTATTTACTTTACAAAAAAAAATTCTCATAAATAATTGTATTTCCAGTTTATAAGAGCAAATATTTCCAGGGAGAGAGCACAACCAGAATATGCAGAATAAATTTTATGGTAACCCTGTTAAATGATAGGCATTTTGCTATGTTAGCAAGTACAACCCACTTCATGATCCAGATGTCAAATGGTGCATTTGACCATTAAAAGAGACGCATGACCTGACAATGGGATGACACAATGGAGCAAGTGCCAGCAAATAACAATATGGTCTTTTTACATGGGAACATTAAGTTATGGTTGCATAAAACAATTGTACTGCCCCTTTATCGACTATGAGGTTCCAACTTTCAAAGCCCTTCACCCTTAGTGAGAAGGCCAGATCCGAGGGTGGGGAGCAAATGTCCGGTTTGTACCCCCATTTCCATCAGATACCAATGATTGTAAATATTTACAAAAGGTCCAAGGAACAATCATTCAAGTGAGAAAATGGTCAGACCTTTAGAGATTAAGTCTCATTTTTTGTTTGTGGCAGCAGAGTTTGCAGATTTTCCATGAATAAAATTAAGCAATACAAATACGTTATTATTAATTTTTGACTGTTTCTTTTTCTTCATTTAATTAGAAACTGTCAATCAAAACTGTCAACATTTTTTTTCCCATTTCCAAGTTAGTCTGGCTAGCTAACTTGCTAGCTGGCTGGTTATATATATATATATATATATATATATATATATATATATATATATATATATATATATATAGATATAGATATAGATATATATGCCTCGCGGTACTGGATGGGATAATGGAAAGTCTATAGCCACACTGAAGAGATGTAATACATCGAAACAGCTATCTGTGGATGACACAATAATATATATCAGCTCTATTGGCATACCCGTGATATATATATATATATATATATATATATTTATATATATATATATATATATATATATATATATATATATATATATATATATCACGGGTATGCCAATAGAGCTGAGGGGCTGAAGATTCTAATATTCACTTCTTATTATTTTTACAAGAATGTTTTTTTCTAAATTCCCTTGAAATACGCTTTTGGTGAGGGTTTTTTTTAATACTAAATTGATCCCTTAGTTTGTGTCCAGCAGCATTCATTTTTTTTCAATGCCCAACATAAGTAACTTATTCATTGATTGCATTTTTAACCAATCTTTTTCATTGATCACTCCCAACATAGCATGCTGCCAAGATACATTAGTCATGTAACAGTTTCTACTGAATGACAAACCAGACATATCTTTGCTTTTCAAATTCATTCTATCATTAAAAGTAGAGCGCTTGATCAAAATCTTTTTTCCCCAAAATTCAAGAGAAGATTTTTTAGAAGGCATCTAGTGCAGTACTGATGCCAATTCCCAAGTCTGTAGACAATGTTATAGTTTTGATTATACATTTTTTCCCAGACTGTAATTTCTCCTCAATCTTTTCCTGGCCAATCCAGCTAGATCATCATTCTAAACATAAGTAAAAACTATTAGATATGAAAGAAATTTGCTTTATTTTTAATAAAGAACATTTATGCCTTTTATGTTTTGCCCAGTAAGTTTAGCAAACACTTCCTGCCATTTACTGTGTTTTAGAATTTTAACTCTTAAATTCATGGACTGCTTGTAACTGATGTGGAATTCCTCAATGAATAGGATGAAAAAGGATCTCTTTTGAGAATTGAATAATAGAAAAAGTTTTTCAAATCACCAAAAAGTGCAATGGAGGTAACTTCAATCTGAAGTTACTGCCTCTGAATTTCTTTTCTTTTTCATAAATAGAATGGATTTAAGAGTTAACTTGTCCATCAGAAAGAAAAGTTGAATGGTCAATAGAGTCATAATTCTCAAGCTGTTTGCTGTATTTTCTATGAAATATTACTTGGCCATAGATCATTGGAGGTCAAAGATGATCATGTAAGGTGTGGGCCAGGTCTGGGTTTACAATTTCATCGTATCAAATCCAGGAAGAACAGTTTCCTTGCTTAAGTGAAAGTCTTGGACAAAATCTGATGCCAAATGTTGGTCATAAAAAAGGGATGAATCAAATTCTGGTTGACTGAGATGGGAAGCAATTTCATCTCCCCTCTCCATATTTTTGTATTTTTTATCTTGTTTGTTTTTCATTCATTTTTTTGTGCTCTTACTGTTTTCTTCAATTCCTTTTTCACTCTCATCTCCTCATCTTCTTTCTGCTTCCACCTTACAAATTGCTTTTCCATATTTTCTTTTTTCTTCTTCTTCTTTATCTTTCTTCTTTTTCTTCTTTATCTTTCTTCTTTTTCTTCTTTATCTTTCTTCTTCTTCTTCTTCTTTATCTTTCTTCTTCTTCTTCTTCTTCTTCTTCTTCTTCTTCTTCTTCTTCTTCTTCTTCTTCTTCTTCTTCTTCTTCTTCTTTTTGGTTATCTGTCAGAATCCCACACTCTGAACCAGTACTTATCTTTTGTCTGATTTATCACTCAAAATCTTTTGACAAATCTTTTTATTCTCTCTCTTTGACATTTCTTTTCTTTTTTTGTTCTTATTCTTCTTGTCCTTCTCTCATGCAGATCAAACATTATCGAGTGAAATTTCAGAAGAAATTCAGCTGAGAAATGTGTCACATACTTATCGATATACTCTTGTATGTATTCACACATTCCCACATGCACATACATATGTATGTACAAACATGTAGGCATTGGTCTGTAGAAATGAACGCTCTGCAAGCCTTATCATTGACTCCATGTTCTAAAACACCAACAACTAGCTCTCTCTAGCTTTCATTCATTCATTTTCATTCTATTTCATTCCCCATCTTTTTTCTATGAAAAGTGCCTCTTCTTTTTTTGTCCAGAAGGTTTATACTTTTATGCCTTTCTTTTTCTTCATTGTCACTTTTCATAATGTTTCTGGTAAGAAATCCACCTATCAAAAATCTCAGGGAATTTAAAGTTTAGCATTGGGGGTTCAGCAATGTTTCAAGATTTTTGTGGGTACAAATGGATAACAGGGTCAAGAAAGGGATGCCTTATCCTATCCATTGTCCATAGTAACAAAAAGTAACAAATCGTTTTTCATACAGCTTGGCAATTCTTCATTGCTTGTGTAAATGAAGCCATGTTTTGCACCTTGGAATAATCCTCTGAGTAGATTTACACAAAGAATCTAATGACAAAAGTGAAAGTGAAAGTTAATAGGCTGTAGATAATGCAGACCAACACCTACAATGTAGATATAACATACACACACACACGTATGCTTATCTATATGTATGAATATGTGGTTATGTATACAAATATATATTTTATATAAATACACACACATATATATATATATATATATATATATATATATATATATATATATATATATATAAGAATGAATACATATATAGGTTTTATTTATATTGATATATTTTTTTGAGTTTGTGCTTACAAGTATCTTAATTTTTATATCTTTATATACACATAGATATATCCCCACATATGCACATACATTCACACTCATGCCTCAATACTCATGTACACACACACTCACTCATATATATATGTGTGTGTGTGTATTGTAAAAGTGTGTATTGTATATTGTTCCCGCGCATTGGCTAAAGCATTCATACATACATGCATATACATATGTACAAGTAGATGGTGGGAATGGATGTTTTTCATTTTTGTGTTCGTCTCCATTACTTTCTCTTTTGCCAGAAAAGCTTGATATCTCATAAAAAGCTGGAAACATGGGCTTATGGGAAGGCTGGAGAAAAAGCAAGAAAGAGTAGCATTGAAGAAAGATTGAATAATTAGCAGCAGACTTGAATGAAGGAAAAAGAGGTGATAAGATGAAAAAGGTGAAGAAGAAGGAGAAGAACAAGAAGAACAAGAAGAAGAAAAAGAAGAAAGAGAAGAGATGGATGAGCTTTGAAGATGAGGAAGATAAATGATAAGAAAATTAAGAGATGATGAAAAAGAAATTTTCTAACAAATGGATTGTGAAAGGAATTCATGATAAGACTGAAACAGGCAAAAAAGGAGAGGGAAATTGTGATTCAAGAATAAGGTGTAAAGCAAAAGAGAGCGAGGAGAAGGCATGAGAATAAGGGGGTAAAAAAGTTGTATTAAAATGATGATGATGATGATGAGGGATGATGTGGACAAGGAGGTAATTGAAAAAAGAAAAAAAAGAATTGCAGAGAAGAATTGTGAAGAAGAAGAAGAATTGCGACGAAGAAGAGGATGGAGAGGAAGAAGAATAGCAAAAAAGAATCGTATGAGAAACATAGAAGAAAAGAAAGGAATCTGTGAGGAAAAAAATGTGAAGAAAAGAGTGCAAAGAAGAATTTAATTGTAAGAATAATAATTACAATATGAATAGTAGTAATAATTCTGAAATTGAAAGAATAAAAATGAAGGTTAGGAAAACTAGTAGACACTGATATCATAATAATAATCCAAGAGGGAAAACTTAAATCAATGAAAATAGATTAGAAAGAAAGAGCATAACCAGAAGAAAGAGATAGGGAAAGAAATAAAATAATGAAAAGGAGACTAAAAACTATTTCAGTACAGGTCCGGTTGGTCAATAAATAGAAACTGTCACATGAATAACAAAAAAATTTGAAAAACGGGTGATCAACAAATAAGTTACTTTTGTAAAAATCTGAATTGAAAAAAAAAAACTAGTGTGAACATTATCAGACACAATATAACGGGCCAATTTAGCATAAAGTTAGATTTTAAATCAAACCTTTCACTAAAAACATACTTTTTGTGGGGTGGGGTGAATTTCCAAAAACAAATAGAAATGTTTTTTCCAGACATGATGAGTAAATGCTTAGATTTTCAGTCCTCTAGTTCTATGGATGCAGCCTGTACGTATGATACATACATAGCCAGTCAGCCAGAATCCCTCAAAAACTGTAGAAACATATGTTGACTGTTCTGGTTGATGGTTTCTAATACATAGTTGCAGCATTAGCAAGAACAATGCTAGTTATGATAATAACAAGTCTGGTTATTCACTCAATAGAAAATGTCGTGTGATCAAAGTCTTCTGGCAGTATACCGTGATAGGGATGATCAATGAACAAATTGGAAAACGCAGCGATCAATGGATAAGTTATTTCTCAAAAAAAATTTGAATTTCCTAGAAGTATGAATGCTGCCAGATATAAACACAGGAAACAATTTTAAATAAACCTAAAATTTCAAATTGAGGGAATTTAAAAAAGAATAACTAATCGTTTTTTTCTTAATAAAGAGTAAATGTTTAAATTTTCTTCTGGCTTCATTGATGCGGCCTGCATGTGCAATAGATTCATAGCTAGTCAGCCAGACCCACTTAAAAACTAAAGAAACTTATGTTGACAGTTTTGGGTGATAGTTTTGGTTGACGGTTTCTAATTAGTGCATTTCAGTTGGGATTGTGTCAAATCTGTCTCTCCTATTGTTCTCCTTTCTTCTTTTCTTTTCTGATAATCTTTATAATTCAATACTGAACCAACGTTCACTTCATCATTCTGACTTATTCAATGAATCGTCTATGAAGGAGAAATTTGAAGCCTTATTCATTATATTGTCTAAGGACCACTTTATCATACCATTAGTATTGTCATCAATATTAAAGGATAGTAACTTTGGCTCGAAACGGTAAAGATGTGGTCACTTAGATGAGATGGTGAGTCTTTGAGTCAAAATATGAACAAGAGGGTAACCAAAAACAACCTGAATTATTGACTAATCCCTTGATACAACTTTTTGCTTTGAATTGTGACACATTTAAATGATTGTTGAATTCATGCCTTTCCCAAAGACCTTAGTGTCTAAAGCAGTCTCAGCCAATATTTGAATCGAGTTTGCTGATTCTATATTCAATTCTGGTAACAGTTAAGCCACCCTGTATCTCTTATGTAAAAATATTTGCATGTGAAAATAAATAGAAACCTCCATGTTATTGGAGTATAATCTGTTTTTCTTTTATTAGATATACCAGGATGCTTCTGTTTATCTCAGGCTGTATATCTCAATCTGTACGTATTTATTGAACAATTATATCCATCAAAGATGGCCAAGGGTTCCATCTTTCTTTGTATGTGTGTGAGTTTATGTATTTGTGCATTATTTTAGGTATTTATACATTGCAGCCTACCAGGCCATACCGTTTTATCAACAGATTTGAAAATTGGCATCAGTACACCACTAGACCTTTCTAAAAATTTTCTTTCCATTTTCAGAAAGAAAGTTTTTTTTGACCTTTTTTGAGCTTTATTTTTACGGATTTACTAGTAACATCTAGAGAGAATCTCCAGAATATAGATGTTTGTTAATGCTCTCCTAACTCTATCATAGATGTTTTTACCAATGGAAAAAGCCGGTGGTAAATAGAATTTAATCTGAACATATTTATTCTTTGGTGGAATTAGTTAAGATAACTTTCAATTTTGATGATGCGCTTTTTCAATTATTGACTCTGATGGTGAGTCTATCAATCTATTTATCTATCTATTTATCTATTTATCGATCCACATTCACAAAATTTTATATATTATGTAAATCAGTTCTCTGTTGCCTTACCTGACTATAACCAATTATATTGAGAAAGTTATTAAAAATAATAGCTGGATTCTGTCATGTCAGATTTCTGTCCAGAATGAAGCTTGCTATAAAATAACATCTGCTCACCTGAAGGTCAAGCCTTACTAAAAGACAGATTTCCCTTTTACTTGGGTGAAATGGGCCAGGAGGAGGCAGAAAGTTGCTTTACCCTGGTGTTCACCAGGTCCCTAATTGACTTTCCAGCACTGGGATTAGAAATCATAAACCCTTCCTTTCTCCCATTTATTATTTTCAATTTCATCTTTCTTTCTTTAAAAGAGAATTTTTTGTTTTATCTGCAAATATTATAAAGTTCCAAGATAATTATTTTAATGATGGCGCAAGTAACACTGATGATTACAATAATGATACAATGAGGAAAGTTACGATGAAATGAAAATAATTCATCTCCAAGGAATTTTGCGATATTTGGAAAGATGACTGTCTAGGGGCATTGAAGGGTATTGGACCATTGTGGGACTTTTCATGTGGTTTCCAGAATTTAAATAATGCTCTGTGTCGCTTTAGTCATTACTTTGGGATCCTCTCTGATTCGGCAAAAATATTGCCAATTAGGACATTTAAAAAGTTTCCAGGAAAAAAAAACTCTTAAAAATATAGAAAAAGAAAAGAAAAAGCTAATCTTTCATATGTGAAATCTATCACATTCTCACATATATGCAAATACACACGTATGATGTATAAATGTATGCTTTATCTTGAATATAAACTCATCTGCATATTCACAGAATAGATTTAATATTTTAGAAGCTAGCATGTATACAAATATACATCAGTGTGTATACACTCTTAAATGTTAATATATACTCTAAGTCATATATTCAGAGAGAAAATTTTAATTTGCTCACATATGTAAAAGCATACATAAATATCCATACACTTCCAAACAATAGATATACACTTGCAAGGCAGTCCTATACTCAGATTGAAAAATTTCATAAGCTCAAATATGTAAAAGCATACATAAATGTTCATACACTTTCATACAACAATATACACTTGCAGGGTAGTCATATATTCAAATGGAAAAATTTCCATAAGCTCACACATGTACAAGCATACATAAATGTTCATACACTTTCATACAACAATATACACTTGCAGGGTAGTCATATATTCAGATGGAAAAAAATTATAAGCACACATATATACTATTATGCATAAGTATATGTACACTATTAAACATTATTATACACTTGTAGTCACACACACACAAGATAAATTCAAGATTAATTCCTCATAAACATATACAGAATTCCATATTTATTGACATACACATGAATGCCCGTCAAGAATCAACACCTCAGATAGGTGCACATATGAAAGAAATCACCTGTTCCTATATATCATCATGTAATTACTTATATTTCTTCTTCTTAAAATGCAGGATTGAATTAATGGCTGAAGGTAGCTGAGTAAAAATGTAAAGAAGTCAGGGTGAGATTCTCCTGACCGTGTAATGGGCTTTTGTAGAAGACAGTAATGGTTGATAAAAGATTAAGGATATATATAAAAAAAAGTAACAAAATGCAAAAGAAAGACACTTCTTCCTCTTCTTTTTCTTCTTCCTCTTTTATTGGTTCATCATTTTGAACATTAACTCAAAAGAAAGAAGGGAAGAAACAGAAAATATTTTTTTTGACAAAATTTACAAAATATCCTAAAAAGATAAAAATGAAACAGGCAATGGAGAAAATATGAGAACAAGTAATTTTTTTTTGAAACCATTATCTGTTCATTTTTAAGTGACATGATATTTCTTTTTATGGGGATGGATATTTTCATACATAATACTACATATATATATATATATATATATATATATATGTGTGTGTGTGTGTGTGTGTGTGTGTGTGAGTATATGTATATCCATTTTGTTGTCTTCCCACCATTGCCTGTTACAATCTACCATTAAGGACTTTTGACTGAATTCTTCAAGAAATGAGTGTGACTATCTATCCTTGGGGTGTGGTGTCATGTGACATGTCTTTGAGATCTGTAAGATTAAAAGGAGTATCTTTCAATAACTGCTTTTGATGGAAGCGAACTGACATGTATTCTTCTGGCTCAATATGTATATATGTGTGCATGTGTGGGTACATTTACACACAATAATGCATACACACGCAGAGAAGGGACTGAAAGTGGTGAAATATACCTACATAGATTTTAATATGTATACATTAATGAATAGATTTAAACTATATATCCATACACACACACACACACACACACACACATATATATATATATATATATATATATATATATATATACGTATATATATATATATATATATGTATATATATATATATATATACATATAAATACATACATATATATACATACATATATATACATACATATATGCTCTTCCATAGGAATAGAGCATTCTGGTGGATGAGGAGTTTCTGCGTAAAATGAATACATCACTTAAATTCAGCCTTACTGACCACCCAGTTCCGTAGGATATCGGCCTCCGGGTCTGATGTGAGGGTTTCAATTCTGCCTCTCGGTACTGGATGGGATAAAGTCTATAGCCACACTGAAGAGATGTAATACATTGAAACAGCTGTCTGTGGATGACACAATAATATACATACATATATATATATTTGTATATTTCAAATATTTGTGTGAATACATATGTATGTATGTATATATAAATATATATATATATATATATATATGTATGGAAAAGCATACATAAGCACCTCCATTTGAGAGCATACATACTTACACATATCTATATACATATGATGAAATGAAGGATTTGTTACACAAACACGTTTATGTTTCAGCCCTGTTTGGGCATCCTCAGGTGAATGATTCAATCGATTTGGATCCCTCTTTAGAGCGTTATTAGGGTGTGTCTACTTTTGTTGGTGGAAAACCTTCCTCTCATTCTATTTTCCCTTTTTCTTTTCTCTGTTTAGTTGTTGGTCACTGCTTGTTTTATTTTACTTCGGGGAAATAGATAACAGTTTGGTTGCTATAAATTAATTAACAAAGGAATGTTGCAGACATTTTCGTAATCGATGTGTTGTTAATCCCTCAGCTCTTTGTGGTATGTTTCCTCATAATTACGCTCTACACTAACATAACTTAATCTTTAATGTTGAATGTATGGAGCACTTTATGAAATAAACCCATCACATGTCGGATATTGTACTACTGATTTGTACTTTGGTATACTTATATACATGTATATCTAGTATTCTTACCAATGACATCATAAGTCGGTTTACTGAGATTAAATCCGTCACATCCTTTGTTATACTAACTGATCCTGTATCGTCAAATACATTAATTGGGTAGCCTCTTGTTTCAAAAAATTAAATGATGTGTAGTATGAATTAATATCCATACACAATAGATTATTATAGTACTTAATGTAAAATAATGAACATCATGTATTACGATACGGCCATAAGAATAATTAAAAATGCTTGATATTAAAATCATAGCTTAAAGAGAGATGATGTTTGATCAACACAACTGGGGAGCCATGTTCATATGACTGTTTTGTTTTTTAATTCCTGCAACAGTTACAAAGTAAACAAGTGATGAGTCCAATGAGAGAAATTCACACTTGGTATGATATCAGATTCAGTGTAAAACATAAAACCCTTTGCAAAGCTTACATGAACTGCATCAGCATATTTGTTTAGTGTTTAAAGCTGTGTATCATCTAAATTATGACAGAAATAATTACAAATGCATTATACTATTTGAAACACTGTTTGAAATGACTTCCTGTTATTACATGGAGAATGTGTCTCTTGATTTAGATAGCATAAGTATGATAAACAATTAAAGAAGATGGGGATGCTGCTGGAATTGAACCTGTGAATGATTACGTTGCCACTTTAACGTAATGTTGCTTTAACCATCAAGCTAAACAGTCCAATGGAAAGGCAAAAGCCAAAATAACTAGTTGAATCTCACATTCTCATTTTTGTTTCTTCACAGTCCATATCTGCACTATTGTTTCTCAACATGGACAAGTATATTATTAAGAAATGGATATATAATCTGACGGAGATAATCATGAATGCATTATTTCAATTGAAACTCTACTTGAAATGACCTCCTGTTATTACATGGAGAATATGTAACTTGGCCTACACAGACTAAGTGTAATAAACAATTAAAGAAAATTACGCTTTAAGAACATGAAAAACTATTCAAATTTTCACATCAATGACAAAACCCTTCAAAGCCTCGGCCACTGCACTTTCAGATTACTCATACCTTATTTTTAGAGAGGGAAAGCTCAAATGAATTGTTTTGAAAAGTTTTGTTCATGGACTGCTGAAAGGTTTTTGTCTAATTCATTTCATTTTTACTGTTGGTTTATCAGTATAAGGCAAATACATTTCTTTATAGGGGTGGTTGGGAGTTGTGTCACCTCTGTCTTCAAATATGCTTAGAGTGAAGTAAAATACTGCTCAGCCAAGAATGTAAGGTTTATGGGTTTAAAGAGAAATTCTGTTTTTATTTGTGGTTTTCAAGTATTTTGCACAGCCACATTGTATCACAAACTGCACAAAAGTGAACCACATAATATTATCTTATATTCTCTTTTAACGTTATATCAAAAGTCCAAAGACTATACATATATATATATATATATATATATATATATATATATATATATATATATATGTATATATATATATATATATATATATATTATAGGATGTGATTTATTCGACATTATGAATACAATGAAGACGATCGGAAAACCAAGTGTAAATACAAGACACACACACACACACAAATATAATCCCCAGAGACCTGCCCATATTCAGCATACCTCTTTTTTCTCTCCTCAATGTTGACACATACCAACTTGGCTTTTTCCACACTACCGTGTAGATAAGAATCTTCCTTACCTACCCTCTGTTTTTCTGGGATTGTGCCATCATTCACCCATTCTTGGTGTGATGAAGCCAGTTCATAGCAAAATTATCACCATAAATATGAATAAACAATTATGTATCTATATTAGATTTGATTCAAATTTTTTCAAATTTTTTTCCTCATATGAATATATATATATATATATATATATATATATATATATATATAGGATAAGTTATGTTTATATATATACATATATATATATGTATGTATACAATACAAATCAAGAATACAATACAATATAATATGATGCAAATGTTTGATGGGTTTATTTCATTAAGTGCTTGATACTTTCAACATCGAACATTGAGTTAGAGTTGAGCTTTAAATACACCTGAAGAAGCCCAAACAAGGCAGAAATATGAACGTGTTTGTTTAGCGAATCCTTCATTTCATTATATATATATATATATATATATATATATATATACGCACTGCTTTTGCTATTGGTGAGTTATGCCATCAAGCTGGGCAATCAGCAAAAAACTTCATCCCATATTCATCTGTCTTGATTGTTCAAGAACTTTCTTATCAACTTGATATATGCAAATGTTCAAGTGACCAGACATATGCTTTTTGCATACTTGTCAAATGTATTTGTCATGCATAGACATGTTTTTTAGTATCTATTTACTGTAATTGTCTTGTCATTTTATTCTTCAAGTATTGTTCTATATTTTTATTAATTTTTCCTCTTTTTCTTTATATTTCCGAATTTCCTTTATTCCTGCTCTTCATTCCTTCTGTACTTTCACTTTCACTTTCAATTTTGTTTTTTTCTCATCATTTCTACTCTCCGCTTAATTGTTGACCAAATTAATGATGATATTGACAACAACAATAATAATAATAATAATAATAATAATAATAATAATAATAATAATAATAATAATAATAATAATGATAATCAGAAGAAGAAGAAGAAGAAGAAGAAGAAGAAAAAGAAGAGAATACATCACGAGGATAAGGAAATGTTATTGCTGGAATCTCATAAAAGGAATGAACACATGGGCTGTGTTGGTAGTAAGATACACACGACCATTCCTTGGATGGACAAAGGAAGAACTCGAATCAATGAACCAGTGAAGAAGAAAGTTTATGACAATGCACAAGGCCTTACATCCCAGAGATGACACATGAACTGTGTGTAAAGAGGGAAAATGGTGGTGAAGGGCTCATCAGCAAAGAAAACTGTGTCCAAAAGGCCAAAAAAGGACGAGAAATGTATGAGTAAGCGAATAGTGAACACATTATTAAGAGTGGCTAAAGTAGCACATCATGAAACAAAAAAGTAGCAAATGAAGGAGCAGAACAGTAAATAAGGAAAGAAAAATGGGAACAGAATAAAATATACAGAGAGGTCAAAAGATACACAGAATGTTGTAGATGAGAGATCATATATGTGGTCACACAAGGGAAAGCTGAAGAGAGAAACAATTGCTCATCATGGCAATCAAAACAAATGCATTAGGACAAACTACATCAAAGTGAAAATCGACAGAACCCAAACAAACATGCTGCCTATGCGGATAAAAGGATAAGACCATAAACCACTTAACAAGTGAATGTAGTCAACTTGCCCAGAAAGAGTATAAAAAAAGACATGATTGGGTAGCAATAGTAATACACTGAGTTCTGAGTGAACAAATGAGATTCATTCATGTGGAAAATACAAGGACCTGGAAAGGGAGCTGAGGAAGGTGTGGAACATGAAAGTAAGTTAGTACTAGTAATAGTAGGTGCGCTTGGAACTGTACCAAAGATACAGAAAGTAAGATTGGAGGAACTGGGGATAAAAGGAAGGATAGAGACTATACTGACCACAGCACTACTGGGGACTGCAAGAATGCTGAAGAGAGTACCAAAAATATGAGATCTAAAACCCCCAGCAGTTAGCAATGGCCTAACAGCCAAAAAAAAAATGACATGGTGAGGTTGATACAAACCATATCACTGCTATAATAGTTCAGGAAGATATGAGAGGAGGGTAGGAGACCTTAGGAGACTTGCTCTCACTCAGCCTTCAGCAATAACCACTGGGCAACTGATGTGAATCTGTCAACCAAAGCACTACAGTGAACTGTGAGAGTGTGAAGAGGAGGGCAGGAGACTTGAGGAGACTTGCTGTCACTCAGACCCCAGCGGTAACAACCTGGTAACTGGTATGAAAATGCTGCTGCTGATGATGATGTTGATAATAATAACAATAACAATACTAATAATGATATTCTTGATATAGTTGATAATGATAATAATGTTTACCTTTACAATATTAGGCACATCAATAAATGTCAGTAACATTAGCTAAAACCATATTAATGATGTTAATGAAATGATACAAATTTTCTTTATAATAATGAGATCAATCAGTTTGATTAGTTATTCAATCAGACAATTTTATGGCCAGTGTCTTGTGACAGCATAATGGATTGGGGGGTGATCAATTAAAAAATTTAAAAATTTGGGCTGGATGAATAAGTTTCTTCTCTATTTGTTGAGACATGATCACTAAAATGATTGTGGATTTAAAAAAAAAAGTGTGAATGCTGCAGGACTCAAACTAAGGGATCAATTTGGCATTAACTTGGATTGTAAATTGAATCCTTCATGAAGCTTATTTTAGGAGAATTTCAAAAAAACAAAAGGAATTTTTTTTCTAAACATAATAGGGAATAAGTATTCAAATTTTAAGCCCCTTAACATTGGTGTGACCTGCCAGATAGACAGTCAGCCCAACCAACTTCAAAATTGAAGAAACCTATGTTAACAGTTTTGGTGAGAGTTTTGATGGACAATTTCTAATGATAAGCAAAAAATAGAAGCTAAAGAGAGAAAGAAGTGGAAAAGAAAGGGATTGAGAATGAGAAAAGATAGAGTGATAGGAGAAGAGAGAGTGTGAGAGAAAGAAAAAAACTTACTAAGTTCTTAGTGAATGCAGTAAATATGATTGGGTGAGATCTGTGATGGGAACCATGCAAATGAGTTAAATTTGATCATAAAAGCAAATAGTACAAACATAAACTGAAAAATCTAAAAATAATTATGCAAATTATAGGATATATATACATGTATATATATGTATATATAATGAAAGAAAGCATTAATTTTACACAACAGTTACCTATTTTTTAGCATAATATTTGTTTTTAATGCTCAAAATTGAGGGTTGAATATTATTCACATACATCGAAAGTTATACAGTAAAGATTTTAGAGAAAAAATACCATTGGTAGAATGGTTATGACACAAGTAAAGATTTTTTTCAATTGCTCATTACTGATTATTGATTGTGTTTTACTTCGAAAATTTTTTTTAAAAGTACAAATGTACAATCTGTAATGAACCACTGAAAAAATCTTTACACATGTTACATATATATTTCTTTACATACATATATATATATATATATAGCTAGCTAGCTAGCTAGATATAGATAGATAGATATAGATGGATAGATATGTTTGTGTGTGTATGAAAATTATCATATTTTTTTGCAGTATAAAAATTTCAATTTTTCCCGGCACCTTAATTCATTGTATTTTTTTTTCATTCGTAAATAGAACTGTTGTAATTTTTTTTGCCACTTTACTTTTTCATGTTGTCACAATTTTTATTCAATTTTTATTTCTTCCTTCTTTAAATCTAAACTATCCCCTCCCTACCTCAACCTGTGCTCCTCTAATTCTCCACCCCTTCATTGCCCCTTGCTCCCTCAAAGGATAACAATGGCCGATAACCACAGGTTTGGGAATTTCACTGAGTTGAATTTAATTTGCCTCATCCTTCCACGGTTTCATTTCTGCAGCCTCCCAGCTGATGGTCTCAATGGGGGTTGAGGGTAAAATTTAGTGGAGACAGCATCTGGGCAGGGGCCGGGGCCAGGCTCATCATACAAAGAGAAGACAAAATAAATTTTTAAAATTATAAAGAAAAAATAAATAGCAGTGACGATTTTAGTGTCACAGGAGGTGATGATAAGATCAGTGGGAGAGAAGTTAGTTGCAAATTGTGGTAAAGCGACTTTTTTTTAAAGAATTTATTAAAAATATTCTGTTTTTTATTTTTCTAATTTTTATGGAGTGATGGCTCGGAGCAGGGTTGTTGATAACAGAACTGTCATAGTAAAATTAGAATTATCCTCGGCTTCAACTCTTGCAAATAACTATATTTTACTGTGACCAACACCACAAACAACAACTCAATCACTTCTCTCGCCTGCATAACCATTGTTTTCACAGTAATCAAATAACCAACTTTGTTACTATGGATATCACTCTGGCAACCAACATAACCTATAAAACCACCATTTTTACCATAGCAATTATCACTACCATCTCCATGAACTCAGTAATTTCTATTACTTCCACCGATAGTGCAAACTCTTTGGTATGGAAGCCAGCCTTCATCAATCAGCACCAAAACCGAAGTCCCATCCTCTTTCCATATTTCATAGGCCCAACCAACTTGAAAGTGGTTTGGAAGTTAATTTACCTAAGACGTGTCATATCCTCTGATATGAGGCTGGACAGAGAGATAGACCATAGACTAGCTGATGCAAACTAAGCCTTTGGTCGATGCTACAAAAATGCTGGACTAACAAAAAAGCATAATGCTGCCAACCCTTCTATACAACGCTGAATCTTGGGTTGTATACCAGTATCACCTATGCTTACTCATCAGCATTGCTTCTGTATTATCATGAATGTGTACTGGAATGATTTTATCACCAACACCAAGTTATTCAAGTCAGCCAGCGCTACAAGTGTTGAGGCTTTTCTGCCAAAGATCTACCTGAGGTGGGCTAGCCATCTGGCGAGTATGGAGGAGTATTGTCCATAAAAACCCTACTGAAAATCTAAGAAAAAAAACTCTATTGGGAGGACTAGTTTATAGCTGGTAAAGGAGAGGGGCCCCACTTAGAAGAGAAACTCCTTAAAAGATTTCTGTAAAACAGAGGTTGCTGATAGGGAGACATAACAACACATGAAACAATCTGTAGAGCAAGAGCAGAAGAAAGGAGACAGTGCCACGTCGGTAGTTTCCCCTGGCTGCAAGACCTTCTCCTGTAACCATTGTAGAAAGACCTGCCTTCTCCAGGCTTTGCTTACCATCTGAGAACTGGCAATGGACATGGAAAATCTTTCTAAATCTTTGTCCAAGCCATGCTAACAGCTAGCATCAGCATATCTATCCTATACATCTGCCATCATTTTATTTACCATTCTATCATCCCCTGACATTAACAACGCTACCATTATTAGAGATCAACCCCTGCTATAAAGACCATTCCTCCCATCACAACCATTAACAACATTCCAATCACTACCACTCTTACAACTATCAATACAACTGAGTTATAAACATGTTAAGTACCGAAGCATACTAATTAATGTTTTTACTTCACCTGTTAAGGGTCAAATAATGTTTGATATATAATGTTCATCTTTTTGAAATTCACACTTGTCTTCATCTTACCCTTCACACTGTGACTAATACCTGCTATTTAGTAATACAATTCAGTTTCTTTGGAATACTTACAATGTTCTATTCTCTGCCTATCCCTGTCACCCCCCCCAAAAAAAACAACATTGGGGCTGAAGGTGTCGATTGCACCTGATTCAGTGGTCCTTAAACTCCTTTGCCACAACATCCCTGATTTCCATTCCCATAGACTCAACCTCAAGATTTGGACCTCATATTTCCAACCAAAGGATTAGTCTGAAATGAGTACTTCAAATCTGTGAAAAAAAAATTAATATTATGGAAACACTTGTTGTGAGAATTCTCAAAATGATTAGAGAAATTCTCACTTTTTCCGGCTGGCTCGTGCCCGTTCTTGAAATTACTCACGCCTTCCTTGAGAAGGTAGGGTCGGGCTCCCCTGGTTTAAAAGCCACTGATCTAATGAGTAAACAGTGCCACTTGTGCTGTAAACATTGTTACAATGTATACAGCCGTTATCTTTGTACAAACGACAACCATTACCACCAGCTACTCTACAACTATAATAAAAACTTCTGACACAAGAGCACCATCTCTACCACCATCCTCACCATCAGCAAAGTTGCTTCCAGCATTGGCCCGATGTCACCTTAGCTGCTGTTATCATTACAATTGCTATTATCACTTCTGTCACCATCAGCGTACTTTTCACCACTGTCATTAACCACTGCTTTACTGGTAACAACATCACCCGCCCTTAAACACAGCAACCTCTCGACCCCTGCTAACTTCTTTCCCTCCCTCCTCTTAACCAAACCTTTGAATTTTTTTTTTTTCAATAAATTTATAAATCATTTAAAATGGGTGTAGGGAGGTGGGGAATATCCCCCCATTTCTCACTTGCTGTTATCATTGTTGTAATCGACAAGAGTCAAACCAAGCTGTTGTCAGTCTCATGTGTGGGCTGATTCTGTCAAGCTATTAAAAATGTTGAAAATGTGGAGCCGAACATGTGCGAACTGCATTTAAAATTCTTAAAACACGTCTTATAAACCTTTATCAGAGACCTTAAACCGAAACTGTCACCAAATCTGTCAACAGAGGTTTCTTCAGTTTTTAAGTTGGTCTGTCTGGCTGGCCAGCTGGGTTATTGTGTATCTATCTATGTATCATGAATACAGGCTGTACCAATGGAACTAGGGGGCCGAAATTTTACATCTACTCTTTATTATGTATAAAAAGATCAATTATACTTTTTTATGTGAATTACCCACCTCAATAGGGTTTTATAAGGGGTTCAATTTGTAATGTTAGTTTAAGCTAAATTTGTCTCTTAGTTTGTGTCATGCAGGATTCATGCTTGTTTTTTGAAAATTCAGACTTTTTTATGATCACTTCCCAACAGGAGGCAAGAGAAGTAACTTATTCAACGATCACCTCCTTTTTTTCAGTTTTTTAATTGATCACCCCAACACGGTATACTGCCAGAAGATGTTGGTCACATGACAGTTTCTATTGAGTGATTAACCAGACCTGTAATTTTCTTTCTTGTTGCTTCTTCTGTCACCCACTGATCCTCTCTATTCTGGCATCGAATTGCATTGCAATTTGCGACTGTTTAGAGATGATGATGATGGAAGTTGTGAAAGCAAGGATTGACCTGGAAATGGCTGACAAGATATTATTCAGCTGATGCAAATTGTCATTTACGTCCCCCACCCCATCCAAGGTTATAACGCGGACATTGGGGTCCAAGACAGCAAACCACGTAGCAACCAAGTCGCAATAAAAATAGCCATTTTAGAGATATATTTAGCTACTTTGGGGCTGGATCTAGCTATTTCAGGACTAGATTGATATTTTGGGGGTCTGCCATTCACCCATGTTATAATGCAAACAGTGCTATAGCAAACAACATCATTATGCAGAAGACCTTAAGTGAAAATTGACCACTGATTTTCTGGCAACTGGTGGTCCAGCACTCATAATTTGGACAAAATTATGAGCAACCCCTTGAATTTCTTGCAGTTATCATACTTGTTCATTGAATAGTCCCAGGAAGTGTTGTATCTGGCTGGGGCAATATATTAATTGTTTATACTGCGCTGGTTCTTATTGCTCCATAAACTTTATATAGTTCTTCTCAGCCTAATTTGTTGACATTTATTCATAGTAATGACTTCCAAGCAAGTATCAGCAAAGTCATGATCCATATTGATGCAAGGAAAGATTGCAATGTTTAGAAAACTTGACCGCACAGTTCCAGTGCAGAAACTGTTTAGGATGTATGCTATTGGCTCATAAACTATACTGTGTGTTTTGAAAAAAAATTGCTGAGAAAATTTAGAATAACTTTTTATTGCTTTGAGATTTGGAACTGAAATTTCAACCAAAATGATGTGCTAAAACTTTTCCACAAAATTTTAGTTTTTGTACTTCAGTTGTGTGACCACATACGCTATTTGAAAAAACTTGCTCCCTTGCTGGGACGGAACCAGACATGGATGCTGAGCAGGCACCAGCCGGCACTCGCAGATTTAACTTACACATATCACATCCATTTATAATTAATGGGTCAGAGGTATATTATATCATTACTATCTGGGTGACCCTGGGGTTAGAAATAACTCCAAATATAACAACACAGGTAAGTAAAAATATTTCATAGATATTTCATAAAGTTAAAAAAATAAGGGTTGTACTCAGGTGAACCCCTCCCCTTAGTCAAGCCCGTGGACACACAAAAACATAAAATATAACAACATAGGAAAGCAGAGTATATTTTAAAAAGATTTCATAAAATTAGATAATGGGTATAACTTGGGTGAATTTAGTCAAAAATTACTTATCCTCCTTTGATTTGAAAATGCTATGATTGCCCTTAATTGCCCTGACCCCAAATTAATCTGTAGGGACCTCAGAGGTCAGTGTCACCTGGGTCAAGTTACCCTTGTAAATAGATTTGTTGCTTCTAAGGTACAACCATTCGGGTGTCAATAAAACATATGCAGGAAAGCGAATAAGCAAAGAAGAATTATCTTTATTGTATTGGATTATTTTGTGACCGCTGTAGATCTGGCAAAATAGTTGATGTTATGATAAGAGAGATGATGGAGACTGTTTAATTGAATATTTCTTTTTTATTCTTGAATATTCAATTTTGTTTTTGAATAACAGTTTTGTTAAAGATACTTTTTGTGTAGGTATATATCAACTATGCTTACATGATTGGTCAAAGAGTAATCCTTTTCAGCCGCCAAATGGATGATAGAAATGGCTTAAGTAGATTTATTATGACAAGATAAAGCGGGGTCACTTAGAAACAACCCCCACCCACACAGATAGATAGCCAGTCACAGCCGCTTGATTAAAAAGACATTAAGAGAAAGAAAGTGAAAAGGAGTTGATATAAAAAGAGAAGATGTATGAGGATTCTAACGGTGAAAGAAAGAGAGTAAGTTTAGTAGTATGAGAAAAGAAAGAAAGCAGGAGGAAAATAGAAGGGAAAAGGGTAGATGATCATTTAGTTCTGGTGTCAGGTTAAAGAAGAGGGTAGCTTGATTTAGTAAAAGAGATAGCATTAGAAAAAAGACCCTCGTTTACGAGTTAGGGGACCAAATGTTGGTCACCAGAAGAGAGAGTAGTTAGGTAGAGTAACAGATACATGAGTGGTCACAGACCTAGGTCCTGGCCAATGGCAGTTGAAAGACTGATTAATTTCTCTCTCTCTCTTTCCCTCTATGTGGCCGAGGATTTGGTTTGGTCTTCAAGCGAACATTATCGATGAAGTAAAAAAGATGAAGGTCCGATTTTGAGTCACGATATGAGTCTTGCATTTTTCATTGTTTTCATGCTACAGTCACGGTGTGCAAAGAAATGCATTACAGCACATGGTTGAAATGCCTGGGCCATTATCCTACAGAACTAAAAGTGATGGAATATTGGGAGTATACCTATATATATGACCAATAAGGAAAAAAAAGTGATATTTTGTGTTCAGATTTTTAGAAATTCCATAAGAGAGTGAAATAAGTTTATTAAAAATTCCAGTCCCAAATAGTTAAGAATGCTATTTGAAGCAGTTTGTAGACTGACAATTCTAAAAAATATATGAACAAATTAAATCAAAATAAATAAAAGTTTTGAAAGTCTTAAATGAAAACTCAATGTTTGTTGTTGATATCTGTGATATAAGATATAATTACAAAAGTATTTCAAAAATTTTAAAATAACTGTTTGTGAAATATGAATATAAAATATGAAATTTTCGAATAAAGATTTTTTTAAATGAAATTTTCAAAATTTTTTAAAGAGATTTTGAAATTTTTAATAAAATATTTTGATTTTTCAAATCTAAAATTTTTTTAGATGAAATTCTAAAGAATTTTAATTGAGATTATACAAAAAATATCAAAATTTTGAATAAACTCAAATTAAATTCAAAATATGTTAGTAATCATATTGTGAATAAATATCAAATAGTTTTTTTTTTCTTGTTAAAAAATACCGTTCAAGTGCATAAAAAAGTTCTAAAACATATTGTCGTCCAAACTTGTCAAGAATGTTATCAAAAATAGTGCAAAGACTGACAAAATTTTTGGCAATAACAAATGAGTGATCACATGACTTGACATGCCTTTGAATAAATAAATGGATTTCACCATCGAACAGTTTTAAAAATGACAGTCAAATAGAGACAGATTTAATCTTTGTTTGAAGATAGAATTCTTTGTGTTTTAAGATGTGTTTGACTTCAGATATGCAAATTACAAGAAGATATTGATCACAAATTGCAAGTAAGAAGTTATCAAACATGGCAAATCAATCAATCTATTATCCAAAATGTATAAATTTGCCTACGGTTTCATTATTTGATAATGATTGGTGATTTGATAATCCTGTTTGCCTTCTCCCAAACTTGTTTTTTGCTCGAAAAACTTCAATAATTTTTTCAGGAATGATAGAAACAAAAGTTTCAGAAAAATTGATTTTGTTCATTCAGGATTTTATAGTATTCTTTTTTCAAAAGATATTCCTGCTTATCCACTCAATAGAAAGAGTCAAATGACCGACATCTTTTGGTAGCATTCGCTGTTGGGATGATCAATAAATGAGTTACTTCTTTTGTCTTTTGTTGGGCAGCGATCACCTAAAATGTCTGAATTATCATAAACAAGCATGGCATAAGATAAGGGATCAATTTAGCCTATACATACATTGTAAGCCTTTTGAGAGAGGGGATTTTCGAAAAAAAAACAAATAAACTGCAGGGTCTTTTTGACTTAACAAGGAATAGAATATTAAATTTTTTGCTCTCTGGCAATTAGGGTGTGCCCTGTACACATGATAAATACATACGCACATACTTAGCCATCTAGTCAGCCAGACCAATCAAAAAGCTGAAGGAACCAATGGTATCAGTTTTGGTGACAATTATTGGCAGACAGTTTCTAAAATTCCATTAAAAAAATGGAGCATTCTGGATTACAATTAAATTTCACACAGAATAGATGTCTCAAAGGACAAATTGTGCAAGCTCAGAATCAAACGTATGTAATATTTAATCCTTTTTTTAAAGGTGTATGAGAGTAGAGAGATGCTGATCATTTTGTTAGTTCATTGCTCTTTCTCTCCATCGATATTATCATCTATTTATCTTCTAAAATGTTATCATCTTTCAAGGTGGGTTCACAATATTTTGTATTAGTGACACAATCTCCTGAAATGAATCCCTCTTTTTTTTCTCCTTTGGGGATTTGAACATGACTGAGAAGGGAATGTTCATCCATTACTTCCTGTGAAAAAATATTCAAAGTATTCCAAATTTGAAAGAATGAATAATTCCTTATTCGTCTGACATCAATCCCCTGGCCCCCCTTTCACCAGCCTAACCCCTACCATCTCTCTCATCATATTTTTTACTCCTCCTGTCTGAATCAACTCTTTATTTCTCCTAAGTTCTTAAAGAATTTACTCTTACGTTTATGTGTTCGCGTATACAGAAATACCTTGAATAGTGCGGTTTTTATCAGTGCAGGTTTTGATGAAGTATTGTTGAAGTATTGCTGTACAAATTAATGTAATCAAGTATAAGCTGAAAAAAAACCCCAGTAAATCATAATAAGACTTTCATAGTATACTGGTATGTAACATTTTTTCCTGTAAATTGAGCTGGAAATGAAAAATCTAGCCAGTTTTATCCATCTTGAAGACAGTTTAAGTAATAAAAAACAATCAACACTGTTTCTTACACATTTTATTGAAATTTTTATAACTCTTGACGTCATGGTGTTTAATTCATTCAAGGTTTAACATCCTGTAATTTTGAGCCTCCACTTCCATATGTCACCTTCACCATCTCTTTTTTGTTTCTCTATCTTTACTTTAATTCTTAAAGTCATGCATAAATGTATATCTTTAATCAAGGGGAATAGTTTCCGATTAAAAACACTTCCTTTGCACTCTTAGGTATATCTAAATTCTTATTTCATTCAATTCACCATTTTTTTAACTTTATTCATTGAAGATTTCCACTGTGTTAAGAAGTGGCTTCAAGTGGTTCATAAATCTAAGAGTTAATTCATACTTGAAACTTCTTTCTCTATATTCTTAAGGTCACGCTCTTACTATGGAGTTTTGACTTTATTGATGCATTTAACAACAATGAAAGATGACATTGACTGGACAATAACCAGTTATGTCATGCATGAATAATCTAAAAAAGAAAACAAACTTTCATTCAGTCTCTCTCTTCCTCTTTTTGCTTCATCTTTAGTTGCTGTCTCTCTTTTCGATTTGCCAACTTTTCTTCTTCTCTTTTTCCTTTTGAACACTCTCTCAAATTCTTTTTTGTCAAACTCCAGAATTTGAGTTGACTTTTTCTACCGTAACAAGGACAAAAACAACAAGAACAATCCTCACCAGAATGGGGGAATAAAACAACATGTATATCCAATTGTTGAAACCCATTTCCATCACTGCATCTATCACTGAGGCATAGCGAGAAATTAAGGGTAACATATGGACTGGGGACTTTGGTACTTGAGAGGGCCCCCTTCAACATTTAGTGAGATTTCGTCAGAAGAAATGTAGCGGGTGAACTACTATTTATGGAGCGTTTTTTTGGCTACCCTTTGTTTGAGGCCCCGGAGTGTTCTCAAAGGACCCCCTCCCGCCTCAGCTACACCTGTGCTTGCTGTTTCCTGACTCTTTCTTCTTCAATCTAACTTTTCTCCCCCTCGATTATAATAGAAACTGTCAACTAAAATTGTTACCAAAACTGTCAACATAGGTTTCTTTTCCCATTTTTTAATTGATTACCCCCAACACTACATGCTGCCTAACAACGTTGGTTGCATTACAGTTTCTATAAAGTAACTAACCAGACCTGTTTCTTTCAACACAATACACGTTTTTTAATCACTTTCTTCCATTGGGAAAAAAAGAAAAGTTCTCTGAAATGTTTTTTCATTCTCAGCCTCATCTCTACGAAACCAAAAACTTGGAAAATGATGAATTTGACATCTTTCCCATTTCAAAAGTTTATCAATACTTTTTTTTATTCCTTTTAACCAGCTATATTGCAACAGAAATGAAGACTTCGAACACACATGCACATGCATGCGTGTATGCTCACACATATCCACATACATATGCACACTCAAGACTTCTATGCACATATACTCACGTACGCACATCGAAACACTTTCATATGCACACACGCACTCACACACATACACTCTCACAGAAGCACAAATATGCACACTCACACATGCAAATGCAAACACATTTACGCATACACACACAAACACATACACACTCATGTGCACACACTCATAAATACATCAACACACTCATACATACATACACTCCCACACACTGACATACATGCACGCTCACATACATTCATACACTCATTTTTTTAAAAAAACACTCACGAGCACACACACACTCACATCAACACATATGCACATACTCTCACATACAAACACACACACACACACACACACACACACAAGCATCTATTGGAATAAAATAGTGTAAAATAATTTTTTTTATACTTTCATTGGTTAGTTTTCCCTGTCCGCACTTCCTCAACCCATGAGTAACAAGGGAATTTAAAAATATTTTTCATCCATCCAGTAATAGAAATTCACTTTTAATGATATCTATGACAAAGAATAAATATTCCGCTTGGGGGACAATGACTCTGCCATTTAGTTTTTTCCATTTTCAAATAGTTTTCTATTTCTTTTTTTATATTTACGTCAAACGTATTCCTGTTCCTATGCAGCTCTTTTTCCTCTTGACTGTTCCGGGCGAACAAAATCACTTTTTGATTTGGGAACCGAGAAATAGAAGAGAGTTAACAAC
>OY735210.1:22055358-22112858 GCA_963457665.1 Thysanoteuthis rhombus | reverse complement strand
AATAGAATGATACAAATGATGAGATACGTAATAAAATGGATTAAGAGGATTAAAAACTGAATCAACAATTTGAATGATTCATAAAAGTTAATGTTTCATGTCATTGTTCAGGGCGAATTCTGTGTTTAAATGGATTGGTTCAGTTGGGAAATCAAACTCATTTCGGTGAGATAACCCCCAAGTCTGAGTTTCAATCTTCAACATCCCGTACGTAGGTCATGCAATGGTGTCACTTCATGTAGCAATTATTTTATTAAAATAGATTCCTCTATTGTTCGATGAAGTGTTTCAATCATTGTATGTAGTTGGTTTGGACTAATTTCCTCTCTGATTCCAGAAACACTGAGCTATAAATTCTGGATGCAATATATATCAGAGGGCATTTAACCCTCAGCCCGTCTGGATCGGGCCTTCTCAACAAAAGCGAAGGCGCTTGAAAGTTGGAACCTTATGGTCAATAAAGGATAATGATGTGGTACAATTGTCTTACGTAAGCCCAAGCTAACGTATCCATTTAAAAAGACTGTATCATTCTTCGTTGATAACAGAATTACCATTAAGATATGTTACGGATATGTCCTTTTTGACCCCACCTCCCCTTGGAAAATATACTTTTGCGCCCCACCCCCTTGAAATGTGGTATTGGATGCGCATGTCCCCTCGGGACAGGATCCAACAACATTCCAGAACACAACAGACCCTGGAAGGATAGAGGTTACATCATGAAAATAAACAAAACAATCCAACAACTGGTCTGGTCAGTCACTCAGTAGAAACTGTCTAATGACCAACATCTCTTGGCAGCGCACCTTGTTCGGGGAGATAGATTACAAAACTGGAAGAAGGAGTGATCAATGAATAAGTTGCTTCTCCCGCCTTTTGTTGGGCAGTCATCACTAAGAAGTTTGGATTTTCGAAAAATATGTATGAAAGCTGCTAAACAGCCTGATGGGAAGGCAAATACCCAAATAACTGCTTTACCCCACCCTTTGGGTTTTTGCCTTTCTGTCGACGCAACGTTGAACCAGCAACGTTATTGGTCGCAGGTTCAATTTATGCAGCAGCCCCTTTCTTTCTTGACTTGTTCATTTGATTTATAGGCTGAATGACAATCTCCATTCAATAAATCAGCTGAGAGAAAAAGCAGCAGAATACAAAATGCCACTCGCTGTAGCTTTTATAGACTTCAAGAAAGCATATGACTCTGTGGAAATTCCCATGGTCATGAAGGCCATCTCTCTACAAGGTGTAGACCTTGTATACGTCAGACAACTACAACATATGCACAGTTAGGCTACATAAAGACTCAAAGCCCTTCCAGATTCAAAAAGAAGTAAGAAACTCTTCACTGCCAGCCTAGATGATCTTCAGAAACATCGACTGGGAGAATAGAGGATTCAAAAAGGACGTTGAATATCTGAGCAACGTTAGATTTGCAGACGACATTGCCCTCTTCGGAAAAAAACCCACACGACCTACAACTATTGCTAAACGAACTAAACGAAGAAAGCAAAAAAGTCGGCCTACATATGAATTTCAGCAAAACGAAGGTCATGTGTTACAACAACGTCGGAAATAACACAGCTACCAAAATTGAAGAGATAGTAAACCACTACATCTACCAAGGACAACGAATCTCAATGAAACCCTCAAAGGAAGAAGAAATCAAGCGAATAATCACTCAAGTATGGCAAGCCTCTAGCAGAACTAGCTAAACCTTCAAAAACAAGATGATCCCATTAATCCTAAAAAGAAGAGTATGCAATCAATGCATCCTCCCGATTGTCACCAACGGATCTGAAACATGGAACCTAACCAAGACACAGAGCTGCAAACTGAATACCATGCGATGAGAATATGAGAGAATCATGCTCAACCTCACAAGGAGAGATCACAAGACAGTACAATATATCCTGGAGAAAACGGGAGTCCAAGATATCATAGAATCTATCAGAAAACTTAAATGGCAATGGGCTGGTCACATTGCAAGAATGTCTGACAATCAATGGACAACACGACTCACAACATGTATCCCCAGAGAGCTCATGCAAAACCGAGGCCAGCAAAATGCAAGATGGAGAGATGAACCAGACGAAATCAGAAAGTACTGGCTGTGATGGTAACGATAGAGATATGTGTCGAATCCTGAGGAAGGGTTCGTAGTGATATAATGCATTCATAACTATTCTGTCGGATTATATATCTTTTTCTTAATAATGCACACACACACACACACACACATATATATATATATATATATATATATACACGCATTGTATGGTCTGAAATACAAGACGTGTTGTTTTATTATTAAAAAATGCCTGTAATCAGCATTTCAGCCTCAGTCAAAAATTGCCCATACTTTTGTCTATATGAATTCAACATCGGTAGAGACATATTAGCAAGCAATAATGCCCATTGTTTTAACTCAATCCATTACTATGGTTTTGTATGAAGTGATATATATATATATATATCATGCGTATTATCTTATATCCATTCTGAATCATTTTTCAGGTAGATTACTCATCAGTGATGAGAATTTCTCTTTTATGCCCTAAAAACAATGACTGATAAGTTGAAAATGAAATAAGCTCATATTTCACTGACAGTCGACCTAGTGTCGTAAATTGTGTATTCATTAGAAGGGGATATTTCTCCTGGTGTTATCACAAAAAAGCTGGCTCGGTTTATGTTTGAATCAGTCAATTTTCTGAAATTCCATCTCCAGTTCCAAATTTGTCTCATGCTAAATGTTGACTTATATTAAGGAACATATGAGATATATATATATATATATATGCATACACTTGTATAGACTCCTTTATTTTCAGTTAGAATCAAATACTAAAGTAAAGTATTAGTTTCAGATACGAAACCTCAAGTCTAGCCACATATGCAATACATCATTCTTTTTAGCCCTTGTCCATAAAAAGCCCTTGACCCATCTGTACCAGCCTTCATCTGATCCGACTATCTTAGTTGGTACTTTTTCTCTCTTCCTTTCCTTCCCCCTGGTACCGATATTGTTTCACCTGCCTCCCAGCCGAACTTTACCGTTTTCCACCTTAACCAATCACCTAACCACTTTTGATATTGAGATCTCTCTCATACGCTCAGCCCGTAAATCACAAATCTCCTTTATTGGCCTGAATGCGTTTCATGTGAATGAAATGACAATGCATTTACTACATAACAGTCAACATCAGGAAGCGCACATGGGTTAAACTATAACGTGTTTTCCTTGATGTAAACCGTCATTTTGTCATGTGTTTTTCACTATCTGGGAATGGCTCCCAATTTGCCCTCGGGAACAATAAATTCTGGTGTTGCACATCGCCCCCAACTTGGCAGTAAGGCATACCACTGATAACCCTGTCTTTATGTTTATTCTTCATTCTTCAAAATACCAAGTATAATGGATTCAAAGCATTTCAGTTATCTCACGGCTACTACGACAATTACATTAAGATTCTACCTTTCTCTAGAGCTCTAACTTCTATCTTTCTCTTCTGCCTAGCAACTAACTCACACTATAGACCCATTCTATCATGGATCAAATCTTTCCTTCATTACTTAGCAATCAGGCTTATTTTATCAACGATCGTATCAATGTCCATAATGCTTGCATTTTTTCCCTTTCAGCTTTGAGTTTAATACTTATACGTGTCTTATTTGTCAACTCATTAAATATACTTCTTATTTTGTTTGCCTTGACATTTGCATTTGTCTTTACTTCAATTATGAACAACACATAATCTCCCCATCTGTACTCATACGTGTTGCACATAGATTCTCCCTCCTAACAAAGGATTGTCACAATGCCTAACATGACGTCACAACATATGGTGGTAAACTCAAACATGTAAGACAGATTCCTCTGTCCTCCATGTCTGTCCTCTATGATTACCATCTTCTCGATACTTAGAAACAACTACCATTACTACAATCATTCTCATAATTAAAGACTCATATCAACTATCAATTCTACGCATACATACATACATACATACATACATACATACACACCCACACATGTATATATATTAAAAAATATTCTGTCAATTGAAGAGAGAATGGAAATTAAAAAACTCATTGGTTACTTGGGTATTTTTTTTGTGCTGAAAGATCTATTCAAAACTGATCAAACCAGGCAAAAAATGTCTAATTTGTGTGTGGGTAGGGGCAAATCATTCCTCAACTCCTCATGGCCTTTTGCCAAACTCGTGCATGCATTTGAAATTGTAAATAAACTTCAATTTCTTATGAAAAAAATTAAACTTTTTACACTTGAAACATGTATCAATTCAACCACATTATTCCACACAACCAATTAGTCCTTAGCAGAACCAATCAAAAATGTTCATATACAATCTAATCAATAACTTAGTAAAGTGTTCATCATTGTCTTCACTGAATTGCTTTTGCTAAAAATTAAACCAAAAGATTTCAAGGGTATTAAACAAAATTGTCAACAAGATAATAATCTTTAATTATGTCTGCTCATAATTTTAATACTTTTCCTTATGAATAGCATTATTAAGATAGTATCAAGGTTCTGTTTGGGTATGTTGTTCATAACAGTCCCAAGAAGGATCAAGAGACAGACATATTTATTATGTAAATTTCTGAGGCCACTAGGTCTCACAACTCAGTTGAACTCACCTCTCATCTTTCATGGAATATCTTTTGGATTAATTAAATGTCATAAAACATTATTGGAAATGAAAAAAAGCATCAAAATTTGTTTTTTTTATTTCAATTCCAATCAAAACTATAATGTTAGATATTTAACTGATGCATAAAAACAGTATTTCTCATCTGTTTCTTTTATTACATCTCTACTGTGAATATTTGAATGAGAGAGGTTTTTTTAAATTATTATTCTTATTAGATTAAGTATTTAACTCAATTTTATCAATTTTGAATACTTTTTTTAGCTTCATTTCAATCTTCTGCTCTCTTTATAAGACTATTCATCTTAACTTTATAATAATGTATAAGGACATCAATAAATTAGGATGAAGTTAAAAAAGATCGGTTAAAATTTAATAAAAATATCCATACCTCTCATTTATTAATCACCATAGACTGCACATGTACCAGAACTTATTATGTACAAAAGTATCTAAAATTATTTTTTTTAAAATGGCTGCACAATATTTGGGCATTGTTGCTTCAAAATGACTACAAGGACCCAAAAAGTACTTTTTTGAAAAAAACGAAAAAGTATTTTTAGTTGTTGGCTAATGGTGTATATTTTAAGTTGTAGTCCCCAAAAGGTCACCAGGAGCATTCAGAGACACAGACAGTCAGACATATAGATATGAAGATGAGAATCTGCAGACCACTTGGCTGGTTGGTTGGGTGGGCCATTTGTTCATCTATAGTGATTTGATTGAGGAAAAGTGTTATCTAAGATAGTTTTTCCTCTATAAATTATAATGACTGAATTATTTAATAACATGTTGCATGAGGAAAAAGTGAATTATAGAATTAGTTTATACCCAAAATTTTTGAATATTTTTGTTAATTATGGATAATTCTTTATTAGTAGTCCTTTGAACTTACTTTTGTTGCTTTCTATTGCAACTCTCATCATCTAAAAGTTTATCTGAAAAGATAGATCTTAAAAATCATTTTTTTACAAATATTAGCACAATATCCAGGCACTGGTGGTTGGTCCAAAATAACCATAGAGACCACTACCAAAAGAAGATTTTTGATGGTGCTTAATAATGTACTCATGCAAATTTTCAAGGTTGTCTCCCCAAAAATGTCACCCGGAGGGTACACAAATACAGACAGACAAATAAACGTAGAAATGAAGCGAGAGAGAGAGAGAGAAAGAGAGAGAGAGAGAGGAATCTAAAGCCCATTTGGCTGGTTGGTCGGGAGGGTCAATTGTGAGGCCATGGTGGCTTGTTTGTATACCTCTTGACTACATTTCCATTTTTTTTCTCAAGTTGGTTCATAGTTTTCAACTTTTTCCTCAGTCAATATGGATTTGGATTTATGGATTCCATCCCTACCCATATACTTGAAGCTCCCTTAAAAGCTACCATGAGGCATACATCTAAGCAAAATGATGGAAAAAAAAATTCTGGACTTGGGAAATGAGTGCATGCATCTGTCCATACAGGTCTTATGTATATATATATATACATATATATATATATGAGTGTGTGTGTGTGTGTGTGTGTGTATATATATATATATATATATATGTATGTATGTATGCATGCATAGATATATATATATGTATATATATATGCATATATATATATATATATATATATATATATATGCATATATGCATATATATATATACATATGTATGCATATATGTATATATGGATACATGCATATATGTATACCTGGATATATACATATATATGTATATATATATAGGTGTCGATAGTCAAACAGTCAATGATATAGTGAATCAAATTAACAAGCCAAATTCAAGCTCTAGCTGAAAGAGAATGCATTCACTTTGCACTAATGCCCTTCGAAAAGGCATTAATCCATCTTTTCTCCTCCCACTATGAGTAAATAGCAGAGCAGACTGGGGTCTCTAGCCATGGCTGGTAATCAGTCATAGAGATTGACAACTTCGATGCACAAGTGAGTTCAGACTTAAGATCCTATAGTTCACCAGCAGAACTGAGGCTAAAGACCGACATGATGAGCATGTTGTATAGATGTGTGAATGTATGTCTCTATGTGCAGTATTTCCTGTGAATTAAGGATGTACTCATTTTTGAATGGCAACATGTTCATATTTTCTATAACAAAGTTTCAATGCTGTTGAAAAAATAATACCTGGTAATATCCATTTTGATTGTGTAATGTTATGAAAATTAACTTCCTATAAGAAAAAGTGGTCGGGTGTACTCATTTATGGGCGATATATATAGATATATATATATATATATATATATGTATAAATGTATGTCAGAGTGCCAAAATGTATGTATGCTTCATCATTAGTTTAGATGTAAGTGTTCACGTTTGCCACAGTGCCTGGTGGTCAAGTACTGATGTGTGTTTCTGTGTTTATACATGTGTGCATGTATACAAGTGTATATTGTCGGGGTACCAAAATATATGTATGGATTATCTCATGTTTAGATGCGGAGATTGAGAAAGCCGAGTCGGGAAAGATAAAAGAATCATTTGCACGGCAGGACCTCTAATATTGTCATTTCACTCGCATATTGTTGGATTAACTGTAATCCATACCAATACACTGATCATAAGAGTGTGTGGGTGTTGAAATGTATGTATGTGTCTTCCGTTGTTGTTCTGATGCGGATGTCCACTCTTTTGCCACGATGCCTGGCGGACAAGTACTTGCATAAATTAAATATTCCCGATTTTCTCTTTCTTATTTTTCTTTTTAAAAAAAAAAAAAGGGATAACCACTGTTCATTATTCATTTGTCCACCTTGATCACATCTTCCAATTATGAGAATAAATGGAATATGCCAAGTGGAAATGTTAAGTCAATCAGGGTCATCTTCATGTGCCTGACCAATGGATGATGAAACCATCATAAGAATGAAAGGAATTACTAGGGAAAAATATGGACACGCATTTTAATACGAGCTGATAGTTTTTAATCAAGTACGAGCCCAAAACAAATGCATTGGAATAAACTAATCTCTTTCTTATTTCTTTTTTAAACAAAAAATTTAATTCATTTCATTTGTAAGTTGGTATCAGAGACCGTCAGCTAAAACTGTCTGCTCAACTGTTAAAATAGGTTTCGTCAGTTTTCGGGTAGGTCCGGCTGGCTGGATATGTATCAAGCCTCACAAATGGAGCTAGATGGATCCACATTTAAACATTTACCCCTTTATGTCTAGAACCCCACCTCACAATAAGTTTTTTGTAGGGTTTTTACAATGTAAGTTTATGCTAAATTCGTCATCAGTTTGTACCTGATTGCGTTCATGCTCGATTTTTTTTTCAATTCAGGGTTTTTTTAGTGATCTGACAAAGGCAAGAGAAGTAACTTACTCATTGATCACCCTTTTTTCCAATTTTTTTTTGTTGATCATCCTGAACGTGTCTTGCTGAAGATGTCTGTCATGTGACATTGGTTTCTATTGACTGACTGACCAGACCTGATTTTTTCTCATTTTTTGACTACAATTTTGTCTCTTTCATTTGTAAGTTAGTATCTTTTAAATCTTTGTTGTTTTTTATTTCAAATGTGTTTCCTGATCCCGGAGAAAGAATAAATAAATTACAGAGTCTGTTTTATTTGCTCTTATGATCAATGTCACTTTATGAAAAAAAAGCGAACCAAAAAACTGAGTGAAACTAGTAATTACAAAAAAAAAAAAACGTACCAATAAATTTGAAATTTTGAATTTGAATTTCAAATGATCTATTGGACAGTTAAAAAAAGAAATTGCAAAGAAATGAAAAGATCTTCATTTTTATTCCTTCATTCACACGGCTTTAGAGTAAGGCAAACAAATGAATAAATTATTTTACAATGGAAATAACAAACAGAACAAAACGATGAAATGAATACTTATATAATAACCACGATATGAAAAAGAAAGAGAAAAGAAAGTTACAATGAAACAATGAAAATATAATATATACAAAACAGTTTTATTACTATAAACAAAAAAAAGCAAGAGTTTTGACTAAAGTATAAAATAACTAAGAGTTTGTAAAATATGATGTAAAGATTAAACTTGATTATACCAGAAATATTGATAGCAATAACATTTTGAACAAATGACAGATCACCTTATCCAGACCAGGAGACCAGACTCAGTTACTGCAGACAAAGAAAGGAAGATTTCATAAATGGTGAATTTGGCTGTCCTTGTAGGCCATTGGTAATTGCTAGGGAACTTGGAATGGTTCTATATGAGAGTATTGAAAACCAGGGGCATAATACCTTTCTATCCCATAGTCCACCCTTTTACATCATATTGAAATTCATTGAGAACCTTTGGAGATATTGTGTGGACAAACATAAGTCGATATATACTGTATGGGAAAAAAGTCATGTTGTAAGACTGGTAGACAACATCTAGACATCACAGCTCACAATGTGGATCCCCAGAGATCACATGTGTAAATGTGGACGGCAGAATATGAGATAGCGAGATGAACTTGACTAGTTCAGGAAGTATTGGCTCCATTACACCCATGACAGAGAGGTCTGGCAAATACAAGTAAAAAGCTATTAGTGGTTGACAATACTCCATCTGATAAAAAAAGGTAACTGATCATGAATGTCAACCATTTCTACTGTTAACATCATCTGCAACATCATTAACCATCAATACCATCATCTCTACATTTTCCACTACCCTTAGCTCCAGCAGCACCACCACCATCAACACAACCATTTCATCATTGCCATCATCACCATTCCTACCAATGCGACTACCACTGACACTACAATTTGCAACCCTCCTCACCATTCCTTTCAGAACCATCAATTCTATTACTGTCACAACGAAGGCAACAAACCCAACAATCACCAACACCATAGACAAGCCTGAAAGTCAGACCATAGACGTGCTAGTTCTTGCCTTGTGTGAATATCTAGCAGGGGATGTGTTTCCATCTTTATTTTCAAGTTTATTTCAAAGATCGTGTCAAAAACATCTCAAAACACCCAGAAACATCTAGATTTTCCAGATGTTTAGGAAATATTTGGTATGTTAATAATGAATTTAAGCTGGTTTCACTTTAACCCTTTTATTGATCCCAAGATATTTCTCTTACCATTGGCTGACCGTGGAGTGAGAAAATGTACTTTCAGGGTTAACTGAGGCAAAAATCAAGGTATTCACTCAGCAATACATCAATACACTGCCTGTCTGATGCAATACCTGTATCAATACCAAGTGGTACTGTGTTGCTGGAAGAAAACTCAACAGGTAAAAGGGTTAAAACTCCTTTGATCTGGCTGGGGTGTTATCTTGCACACAAGCCTTGGGGTCTATGATCCTACGGCTGGGGATATCCCTCCTTGCAATTTTTACTCTCGAAGTCAAATCATCTATTCATTTATTCATTAATGAATTAAGTGTGACTTCAATTTTCAACAATTTATTTTATCAAAATATGATGTAATTTAGTACAAACAGTGCTTATTACTATAAATTAAAGAAAAATATTACCTATTTTATCATAAATCATCTGAACAGTAATTTCTGACATCTTGATGCAAGCAAAAACATCTTAGGCAGAGATACATCCTAATTGGCAACTGTGAGTGAGTGATGTTACCAACGTTTGAATATGTCAGTCAGTCAGTCACTACAATTGATGCTAGCGATGCTATTAAATCTAAAAAACATGCCATTTCCCCATCGCCTTGTCTATCATCAACCTTATTGCCAAAATAACCAATACGAATTCCATCATCAATACCACAATGAAAAATACCATGGTTATCACCTATTCTATCCCTACTATACACGATCATCAGTGAAAAAACATCAATACCAGTGGATCATCACCTTCAAAACTAACATTACTACTATTGTCTGTGTTATCAAATTGTTACCACCTCCAACATTACTATGACTACTAATACCATCGCTACCATTGCTACCATCAGCTACATCATAACTATGATCAATGCCATTCTCTTATTCTTGCTATCCACAACATTATAAATACCATCATGAAAACCCTGATTTTCTCCCTCTTCATCATCACCAACAATACACTAAAATAACAGGTTTTGTTAGTCACTCAATAGATACTGACATGTGACTGATATCTTTCGGCAGCTGGCTTCGTTGGGGGTGATCAATTTGAATATTGGAGAAAGGGTTGATCAATACATAAATTGCTTCTCTCAACTTTTTTTTTTGCACTGATCATTAAGGAAGACTGGATTTTCAAAAAACAAGCCTGAATGCTGCGAGTCAAAAATCAAGAGACTAATTTAAGATACTTACATGGTAAATTGTACCCACCATTAAAACCTATGTATGGGGGGGGGTTAAAGAAACCTAATAACCTCTTTTTCTGGACATAAAGGATAATTGGTTAAATTTTCAGCTGCCTTGCTCAGTGTATGTATGACACATGCCTAGCGAGATGAAATTAAAAATTGACAGTTTTTGTGACAGTTTTGGTTGATGGTTTCTAACATCTCAACCATCAGAATCACTCCTTACTCCAATTTAGATTTGACCCCTAATCACCAATTCACTCTCTGAGTACAGCTATCCCAAACGGCCCCACCTCTCAGTCAATGTAAAATTGATGAGTGGGTTAAGATTTTGCTAGGATATTATTATGTTAATTGGATGGATGATACGGATCCAATCTCTTTCGGTCACTTGCCGACACCTTATTCTTCTTGGAATCATTTTGTTATTTTCTTAGAGTTCTGTTTTAAAAGTCTTGTGATTATTCATGCCCAAGAAATTGCTTACCAGGCTTGATCTAGATTATATGCAAGGAGGGAAAGAATGGAAGATAATAGAAGAGGAAGAAGAGGGAGATCAAGGGTGAGGGGGAAGCAATGAAGGAGACCAGGGGGAAGAAAAAGAAGAAAGGAGAAGAAGAGAGACAGATTTGGAAGAAGAAGAAGAATGAAGTAGTAGTAATAGAAGAAGAAGAAGAAGAAGAAGAAGAAGAAGAAGAAGAAGAAGAAGAAGAAGAAGAAGAATGAAAAATGAAAAATGAAGATGATGAAGGATGGAGTAAAGCAAAAAGAGAGGAAGTTGAAAGGAATCGCAAGAAGGAGGTAAATCATGAAAAGAATCAAGATAAGAATAAGTGTTGAAAAAGAATGAGGAGGAGAAGGGGTTAAACAAGCAGAATGAAAAAAAAGAAATTGAAGAGGAAGAATGAAAGAGAGTAGAATAGAAGAATGAGTAGAAAGTAAAGAAGAAAAAGAAAAGAGTGGAAAAGAAAGAGGGCGGAGAGGAGAAAAAAAATGAGAGGGAAGAGAAAGAAAAAAGAGAAAAATAAAAACAATAAGAAGAAAAAAAGGGAGGGTAAACAATAGAAAGGGAATGAAAAATATCAAGAAAAAGAAAGCCTAAAAAAAAAATGATAACTATCCTAAAAATATGAAAAAAAGAGAAGTATCTGGAAGAAAATGAAAAAAGATTGAAAGATGAAGAAAAAGAAAATATTTTCAAAAAATATGAGGGAAGAATAAACCACAGGAATGGAATGAAATGAGTTTAAGAAAAAGAAAGAAAAGGTTTTGAAAAAAATAGACATTTTAAAAACATAAGTGTCAATGTGCCACACACTAAAGGCCAAAATTAGCATAAAATTACATTGCAAATTGAGGGCAGTTATAAAGAAGAAGATGGTAGCTTGACCTAGATTATAGGTAAGGAAGTAAAGAATGGAAAAAGGTTGGGATGAAAAAAATAGAAGAGGAAGGAGAGGACCAAGAATGAGAAGACTCGGAGGAAGGAAAAGAAGAAAGTAAGAAGAGAAGCAAAGTTAGAGGAAGGGAAGATAAACAAGAAGAGAAATAAGAATGAAGAATGAAATAAAGCGAAGAAAAAGGAAAGAAAGAGAATGACAAGAAGGAGCAAGGAAATGCTGTTGAGATTTATCAAAAGAATATATAGAAGAGAAAAAATTTTCAAGAATATGAAGAAGAGAGAAGCAACAGAAAGGGAATGACAAAAAGATTCAGAAAAAGAAAGAAATATCTAAAAGAAGATAAGAAAGAAGAAGCAACAACAAATAATAACAAAATGTTTAAGGGTAAAAATATAGAAGAAAAGAATGAATGAAAAAAAAGGATTGAGTAATTTTTTATAAGCTAATAATGTCACTGGTAGATTTTTTTTCCTTTTTAGAAACTGTCAACCAAGTCTGTCAACAAAACTGTCAACATTCAAGCTTATCTAGCTGGTTGGTTATCTATTTATGTGTCCTGAGTACAGGCTGTATCAAAAGAGCTAAAGGCCCAAAAATGTAAATATTTACTCCTAATCATATTCAGAAAGAACATTTTTGTTGTTGAAAATTTCACCCTAAATGAGTTTTTAGTGGGGCATTCAGTTTGAAATGTAAGTTTATGCTAAGTTAGACCATTGCTTTGTGTCCAGACACATTCACACTTATTTTTTTTTGTAAAATCAGACGTGTCTGATGTAAGAGAAGTAACCTATTTACTGATCACCCCACTTTTTCAATTGAATACCCCCCCCAACATGTCATGCTGTCAAAAGATGTAGGTCACATGACATTTTCCATAGAGAGACTAACCAGACCTGTTTTTTCTCCCCATTTAATGCTACTACGTTCTTGTCATAAGTTTCTGGATAGTAAATACTGATAATAAATACATATTTATGTGTCCGAATTCAGATAACCTGAAACTGGGGAAAAAAACTGCTAACTGTATAAGAAAGAATGAACCTCAAAAAGAGGGGAAAAAAAAGTTGAATCGAGGGCTGTATAATTATTGTTATTATCTGCTTCTAGAATGGAATGATTGGATGTATTCAACTAAGAAGGGTAAGAATTGTGCAATAATAGTCAGTAAATGAATAAGTATTTAATACTTGCTCAGAGTTGGAGCTCTAACATACTGAAAATACCGGTTCTGACTTGATATACCAAGTTGAGCCGAGTATATTCGGGCCTGTACCAAGAGGAAAGTTAGTGGGTTTGGGCTAAGGGGTACCACACCAAATGCAGCTGGGGAGTTGGCAGGCAAATTTTCTGTAATTTTGGCGTAATTAAGACATAAAAGTAGCTAATTATTGCATAATTCATTTCAAAATGGTTTACTCTTTCTTTCATATTTTGTTTTATTCTCATTTCCTCTCATCTTTTTGATTTGCAAAAAGTTTGGAGGTCAATTTGTGTCTTGCCTTGCCCGAAGACAAAACGAGACATTTTTCATGAAAAAAACAACTGAAAATCATTGAAGATGAAAACTCATCAAGATTAATAAAAATATTGAATTACAATACTTCATCACATAATGATAAATAATAATAGATAAAAAAAAGGCAAGATATTTCTTAATAACCTCCTCACAAGGGCAAATACGACACAAGGTCAGTTTAATGTGGGTCCCAATACGCAAGTGCATAGGTAGAGACAAAAACAAAAAAAAAGGTGTGTATACGGTACTGGTATTTATCGGCATCAAATATAAATGGGCTGTCAAAAACTTTCAACTTTTAATGATAATGTCTTCCAATTGATATTTAGTTTACTTTCGACGTCCCCGCACCTTGAGACTATGATTCTTAATGGTATATAGATAGGTGCAATTTAAGACGTATATAAAAACGGCTGTTGGTTGGAGAAATTCAGGTGGGCTGAGCGGAATGTGGCTGTATAATGATATGGTAATTACAGGGGACAAAGAAGTTGTATGCATTTTAAATGATTACTTATCTGGAAGGAAGATGCCAAAAAAAATAAAATAAAATAGAATAAAGAGAGAAAATCTCTAAAGAGAAACTGAAATGCAGAAGAATGAATAAAAGCTACAAAATGGATTAGAAGCCTTGAATGTCATAATTGTTACTGTGTGATGGTTAAGAGAAAAGAATGCTGAGCCAAAGACAGTAGATTGTATCATCTAACATTTCAGTTGCCTTTCAATGTTAGAAACAGTCAAAAGAAACTGTCAACATAGCCATCGTAGATTTCTTCAGTTTTCAAGTGTTTCTTCCCGGCTGGTTGACTGACTGATTGACTATTTATCTATGTGTTGCATGTATGAGCAACACCAATGGAAGCTAGAGGGATGAAAAATCAAACATTATTCCTTATTGTGTCTAGAAAGAAAAATGATTTTTTTTGTTTTTTTAACCCCCCCCCCGATTTTCGCGGGAGGGAGTCAATTTGCAATGTAAATTTACACTTAATTGATCACCTGATTTGTGTTAGCAGCGGTTGGCAGCGACAGCAGTTGTTTTTTGAAAATTTCAGCCTCTTTTAGTGATTGTTGCCTAACAAAAGTAAGAGAAGTAAGTTGTTTATTGATCGCCCTCTTTCCATTCTTTTAATTGATCAACCTTAGCATGCTGCCAAAAGATGTTGATGATGTGAAGGTTCCTTTCAGGATATTTACAAAACCTAAAATTTTTTTAAACAAGTTCAGAGAAAGCTGCTTATTGTGATCAATTTAAGACAGGGTCTTTTAACAATAACCAACTGATGAGATTTATTGAAACTTATACTAAGCAAGCTACTTAATGTGATCACTTTAAAAAAAATGTTTTGAACCAATGGTTTTCGGTAATGATCACCATTTGATAATATTATCCAGGATTATGATTAATGACCTCCTCTGTATTACAGTTGGAAACAATAAACCTTACAGCTCTTCTTTTGAGTATGTGGCTTGACCATTTGATAACTGTCAGTTTGATCCTTATAAAACATTCTAAAATTCAATTATCTTTTACCAGTGTTATCATGACAAGAACAAATATGACTTTTACCAACTAGGTTACCAGCACCAATCACTAGTTGGTGACACAGGAAGATACTTTTGGATTAGTTAGTGCATAATTTAGTAGACCAATAATTGAGAGGTTTGAGGTTTCATTTCAAATGCCAAGTTGCTTCCTACAGGAAACCCCAAAGGAAAACCATAATTGAAAACAAAGAAAGATAACCTTGGCAGCACTAGAGTCAAATTCTATTGGTTCATTAAAATCTAAGAGGTAAATAAGACAGAATTAATTTCTCCATACAGTATTACACCAAAACTACATATCTCATTACAACTCCTTCATTAGTTATTCCTGTGATAAAACAATTGGACCTGAGTTGACTCGAATGATTGACAAAACTGATGACAAATTTACACTCAACTTGTGAAAGTGAATTCCTCACCAGTTTTTATGTACATTACATGCATAACGTTACTGGTTTTTGGTGTAGTCATGTCATTGTTATGAAAATCGGAAAATAAGTCAAAATTCATTGATATAAGGAATTTGACTAAAGGTATCACCTTTCTCCTGCCAAAGTCATTTTATTAGCAATGGTCTGAAAGACTAACTTTCATCATACTACTGCAGATGCACAGGTTATTTATTCAGCATGGTGTGTAGCACAGAGCCACTGTGACCAAGCACTCAGTGAGGATCAAACTCATTACACTCAGGTAGGAGTAGCGAATCTATGAAACCTGTGTCCAAGATTGCATGTAAAAACACTTTATTGACATGCAGGAGATACAATTTTTTGTTGGTGATTTTATCATTTTTGAATTGGCAACCATTAATTTATCAGCTGTCACTTCAGTTATCGATCGTCTCTAAACAGACTTTTTTCTGAATGCTCTCAAGCATTTTGTTCTTGTTCTCCATGAAATATTTTGTAAAATACAAATATGATAAAAATGATTATCTGAAGCTCAAAAATTCTCTTGAGCACATTAGGGGATTTCATTACCTATGTAGACATTCGTGTTCAAAAAAGGTTCACCAGCCATGCAATTGGGTATCAGTCAATAAGAATAGCTTGTTTACCATTACTATATGAGATATGTGCGGAAAATATCCAGCATTTTTTAACATCTTGAGAACCGCTTGTGCAGCCTCGATGTAAAAAACAAGAGGTTATCTTACCGGATATGCATGAGCAGACACTATCCTGTGGGGTTACTCAGCTGACAGTGAGACACCACTGAGTGAGATTGTGTAGTGTGTGATCATCACAGTCACAATGCCTGAGCATGCTCGTTCTTCATGTCTCCTGCCGGTTTTTTTGGAAAACATCACATCACTGAGATCTATCAGCTTTGGCTCTCTGTGACCTCTGGCTTTTCGCCATTGAAAGAGAAGTAGTTTCAGACTGTGAATTAGATTAAGGAAAACGTGATAAGATAGTTGATGGTGATCCCAAAAGAGGACTTTGAAGACTGTTTTGAAAAATAAAAAGGGGCAGTGGAATAAGTGTTTGAGGTTCGAATAGGAGTACCCTGAAGGGAACTAAGGTGCCGTAGCCATAGGTAGGCTAATTTTTGTTGAATATCTAATGGGTGGATAATTTACAGACAGCCTCATATAACAGTTATTGAAACATATTTCTAACCACATCTGTTCAGAAAATCTTTACCTTTATCACATGACCTACAATATTAAAATCACCCTTAGTCATATCTGCACTTGCCCCTGGAAACACAAAGTCCAGTGTCTCTTGAAATTAAAGTGAAGAAAGACTCCATTATTCAGAAACTTCAGAGGAGAAACAAACACGATTAATGTATACTAATCGACGAATGTAAATTAGGCATCTTGTTTGAAGTGGCCCTTGTGTAAAGTTTGCATTATCATAATATCAGTTCAGAGGGCTTCCTTTGAAATGTCAGGGTAATCTTATTAAAAGGTCCTCAGTGAATGAAATAAAAGGTCATTGCGAGTAATAATAACTTTTCACTTTTGGACAAATCTCTTTGTTGTCAGTTTCATTAATGCTAAAACATGAATCTTTAAATGTTTGGGGAGCTTTTTGGAGATTTTTTTCTTCTGTGTATTGGGAGTATGTATGCGTGTCTCTCAAGAAACTTACGTCTAGACAGAACTTGGCAAATAAAAAAATAAATGACCTTTTCAACGTATCATTAACTATTCTTATTATTAGCCTTGTCGTTATTATTGTAATGATGTTACTGTTTTAATAATTACAAAGATTATTTTTTGATTTTACTAGTTATGGTAGTATGATTAATATACTAATTATAATGATTACGTATTGTTAATTATTATTTTCTTTGTTCAATATTGACATTTATATTAAAAATATATCATTTTCATATCATTTTTATTGAGTATTTTATTTTGTTCCTCAATACTGAAACATAAATCCTGAAATGTTTGGGGTGATTTTGGGAGATTTTTTTTCGTGTGTTAGGGGCGTGTACGCGTCTAGGCAGAGCTATGCAAATAAAAAAATAAATGACCTTTTCAATGTTATTCTTATCAATTGCCTTGTCATCGTTATTATAATGATGCTACTGTCTTAATTATTACAACTGTTATTATTGATGTTCTTTAGTCTTGGTAGTATGATCTATGTACAAAATATTATGAGATTACGATGTAATATTCGTGTTATAACTTCCTTTGTTCAATAATATGATTTATGTCATAGCTATATCATTATTATATTGTTTGGTAGTGAGTTACTATTATTGTAATAGTTAGTTTATCATAGAAGTATTATATAGAACTTAATTATAAATGTTTTCATTATTATTTATGTTTTCCCACCAGTGTAGTACAATTATTATTAGTAGTAGTGATAGTAGTGATAGTTGTAGTAGTAGTAATAGTAATAGCACAATTGAGTTTTTGTACAAGTAAGGGTTATTATTTTAAAATCAAAAGTGATAACAATAACAAGCAATTGCTTCTTAATCATATGGATACTCCTTTTTTTTGCAATTATCAGAATGGTAATAATTATCATCCTCTTCATTATTATCATTATTGTGACAATCATTATCATAATGTTATTGACATTAGAAGTATGAGATGTAGAATTACTTATGTTATCAGTGGATTCATATGAATTAATTTGATAATCATTATTATTATTTTTTACCATCAAGGATTGTTATCAATAATATTGGCATGTTATTACAACCATAACCATTTTTTATCATGATTGCTGGCATTGTTATCATCATCATTATTGTCATCAGTATTAACAGTTTTAACATGGTTATTTTATGGTCATAATTCTCTGTCTGTTCTTTATATTTTACCTGTCAGTCTTTTAATTCAAACACAAACAAAGATGATCCCTAGAGAGTAACAGAGTAAGGGACTTCCTGAAGATTGGACAACCTGTGCCGGAAGTCCTGTCTAATCTCAGATTTGCATAAATATGAGCGGCCTTTTTTAAAATTCAGGACACGTAACCAAGGCCAATCTTGTCTCACAGATTCCGTTTGTGAACTTTCAAATTTTGCAGGGAGGGGCTAGATATCAAATCGGCAGTTGAGGAGGAGAGTCAGGGTTAGGTTGAGTTACAAGAGGAGGGGATCTCCATGAAGAACATACCCAAATGGATTAGTCTGTGTGATAAATCAAAGTTGTAACAAACAAAGGGAAATAATGTCTTTTATTTTTAAAATTTTTATCACTCATTTTTTTTTTTCTTCCCTTCTTTGGAAAGAGATCATTGGAAGAAAAGCAAGAGGCCTTAAAACATGTTTTGTTCAATCCTGGAGTCAAACAGTAATGTCAGTCATGTAATATGTCACTAAAATGGAGATTGAATGGAGGATAAAAAATGGTGTTGAACTTTGAAATTTGATTGGGAGATATTTTTGAGGCATATCTTTTTTTGTTGAAGATGTTTTTTCTACTTTTTCACGAATTCTTTATTATATTTCTGTATTTTTTGACATTTTTCTTTAAATTTATTTTGCTTTTCTATTTTCAGTCTTTTTTGAAAATTGTTTTTTGCTGTTTTTAATTATTTTTTGTTTTCCTTCTTTTTTGATGCAATTACTTTTTTTTCTTGTTTTGTTTGGTCTGATGGTTTTCATATTTTTCATATTTTATACTTGTTTCTTTTTTATTTGCTTTTTATTTTTTATTTTTTATTAGAAACCGTCAAACAAAACAGTCACTAAAACTGTCAGCACAGGTTTCTTTAGTTATCAAGTTGGTATAGCTGACTGGCTATGTATTTATTTATCATACGTATGGGCTGTACGAATTAAGCTAAAAAGCTGGGAATTTATCATGTTAGAAAAATGTCTCTTTGTTTTTTAAAAATTCTCTCCACAATAGATTTTTAGTGGGGTGTTCAATTTGTAATGTAAGTTTACGTTAAATTGATACCTTAGTTTTTCATTTTTTTTTGAAAATTTGGACTTTTAGTGATCACTGCTTAATAAAAAAAAAGAAGTTACTTATTCATTGATCACCCATCTTCAAAAATTTTCTAGAATACTGCCAAAAAGCCTAGATCATGTGATAGTTTCTATTCACTGACTAACCAGACCTGCTTTTGATATCTCTTGTGTTTTTTTATCTCTTACTTTTTTTCTTCTTATTTCTTGCTTTTTTTTTGTTTTGTTTTGTTCTTTTGTTTTATGAATTTACTTGTTCTTGGATTTTTACTTTACGTTTTCAAATTTTAATTTTTTGATTTCTTTCCTTATCTTGTCTTATTACTTTGATTCATTGTTGTTCTTATTTCGTACTTTGATGAATCTTCTTTCCCCCATGTAGTTTTTTTTCTTTACCCTTTTTTCTTGTTTTTCTTTAATAGTTTGCGTTTTAATTCCGTGTCTTAGATCTCACATTGTTTTCATTGATCAGTTCCCTGCATTGTTCTTTTTGTCTTTTCTTACAAATTTTTCCCTATTTCTCGGCTGCTTTCTCTATTTGCTCATGTTTATGTTTTCTTTTTATCAAATGAGGAGAAAGTACAAGACACTGCAAAAGCAATTAATTGAAACTAACAAGTGACTCGTGTCTTGAAATAATTTGATTGAAATGAATAAAGAATGAAATGAATTTGAATGAAATATTTGCAGACTCTCTAAATGTGTCCCAGAGTGTGCGTTTTGTTTACAGATTTTCAGTTCCAATTTGAATAAAAGGAGAATTCTTGAACAAGTTTCAATTTTTTTCCCAATGATGTTGACACGCCGCTTCCTTGCCTGTGTTTGGTGATGATGAGAAACCAGATGTCAAATCTTCTGCTTCAACTCTGCACCTCAACCCACAAAAAAAACAAAAAAAACGACAATTTTTATCTTCCATGAAGTTTCAAAACTTCATTCTCCATGAGAAATACCATGGCTGATCAAATTGAATCTGAGAACAGGTCTGGTTAGTCACTCAATAAAAAATGTCATGTGACTAATGTCTTTTGGAAGCATGTTGTGTGGAGGGTGATCAATGAAATTGCTACTTCTCTTGCCTTTTGTTGGATTACGAAAAAGTCTGAATTTTTGGAAAACAAGCATGAATGCAGTTGGACACAAACTAGTCGACCAACTTAATATAAACTTACATTGTTAATTGAATGCCCGCACCAAAAACATGATTTGAAGGGTTTAAACCACAAGGCAACCTTTTTTTTGCGATATAATAAGGAACAATTGTTTGAATTTTCAGCTCTCTGGCTCCATGCATGATATACACAGCCTGCCAGCAAGCCAGCCAGACCAACCTAAAAACTGAAGAAACCTATGTTGACAGGTTTGGTTGATGGTTTCTAATATCCCAAATTTCCCATCAATAGAAAACATTTCAAATTCTAAGCCCCAAACATAATTTGATTTTCTTCCTCCAATTATTACAAGCAATTAAAATTGAACGATTTGTATGAAATCATATTTTCTTGAATAAATCATATTTTGTTAATAGATATAACAGTGTACGATGCTTTCAGAAAGTTATGAAAAAATGGTCAACTTTTGTCTTGCGTGCACCCACTTCCTCTCTCACTTACAACCCTGTCTCCTATGATATTCACCCCCCAGAAAGAAAATTCCACTGACTTGGCAAAACATACAATCAACACCATTTTGAGAGTCTATGAAAACTGAGAAATTCTCCAGTATAAATTATGGTAACTGCTTCTTTACTTCATGCTTATTGGCTTATGAGAAGTTTTATAAGGGTGCTCTACTCTCAGATAATGAAAGAAACCTCAATCTTTATTGGTGGGAAACAGGGAATAATCTATTTTTTCACATTTTTATGTTATGTTCAAACAATGAAATTGAGCTCAAAAAGAGATCATATAAGACAAATTTGAATTAATCACTTTCAAGATAGGTTATGCAAGATATTTTAAAAGAATTGAAAATGAAATTGGAAAGAAAAGTAAAAATAACTAAAAAAAATAAAGCAGCACAAATCATTTTAAAATATAGAATAAATGGTACGAAGATATAAATCGATAGAGATAACCATGACTGTCAGACAACTTTAAAGCATGAATTATAAACTGCAAAGATGCTCTCAGTGATCAATATTTGATTGATAAACAAAAACTTCCATTGATCATGTTAATATTTTGATAACCAAAGTTCTTGCTTGTTAATCAAATATTAATCATCTACAAACATATTGGGAGTTCATCCTTTATACATGCATAAAAAAGTATATATATATTAATATATACCTATATATATGTATATATATATATATATATATATATATATATATATATATATATATATATACATACACACATATATATATATATATATAGAGAGAGAGAGAGAGAGACACACACACACACACACACACACACACACACATATATATATATATATATATATATATATATATATATATATATATATGCAGAGAGAGAAAGAGAGAGAATGGATAGAATTTTGTTTCAACAAAAACAATATCATTAGAATTTGAACAATTTTGTTTCAATGGAATTTGAAAGCCACAACAATTGGAATGAAGGTAAATAATAGCAAAGAATTAATAAAACCATGATTAGAATTGGAAAGATTTTGTTTCAATTAAAAACAATCTGCCTCTGTATTACATACAATACATTTTTACAAGTTTTTTTGTATCCATATGAAGAGAGTGATTTTGAGAATGATATGCATCATAAATGAAAAATTTCAAAACTTCAAAAATATATTTTCGTGATTTTTGAATTCTTTAGGTAATTTGGATTTGAACAATCAGCAAGGAACGGATTTCAGGCAACTTACCTCTTGAATGCAGTTGGTTATCAATCATATCATCATCTGCAAAATATACAGGTAAATTGGTCGGGCATGATTCAACTATGAAAATATCCATTTAGATTAGAGGTTTAACATCTGGTGTCAATAGTGGAAAAAGTCCACCTACTGATAATATCAACTGTATTTTTCTGAAAAACTGGTAAAAATAATCACTTGTAAACTGCACCACAGTACATTCATACGGATTTTTGTTTTCATCAAGTTATTTCAATGATCATAGCAATTCTGGAGTAAATATGGTAAAGATTTTGGTATGTATGTGATTCTTGAAGAAGTTGCCGAGAGCTTAGGCAAGTTTCTCAAATTGATTTTTATATGTAATGAAACTAGATCTAGAAATGTATTTGGTTCCCAATATAACAAAGGTTGCAAAAAAAAGATGATAGTTTTTGGTCTCATCTGTTTTGCCAATCCAGATCGGTTATACGACTGGAAAAATTCAGCAAAAGCTGGATTTTATCAGAGTCTTCATTTGTTCTTCCCACAGTGTATCCAAATAAAATTTTTCTGATATGTGTGAGAATTGTAAAAATGAAACAGATAAGATATTTTCAATGTTCTTAATCCAAAAACAAATAAAGTAAAATAGTAATTGACAATAGTAGTTGTTGTTGTTGTCATTGTCGTTGTCGTTGCTGTCACAGTAATCCGAGTAGCATCCGTTGTTGTGAACAATATGGTTCCTATGGACATTTAAGAATTGAAAATCTTTATATCTTTGCTTGAACCAGGTGTAAACATAACCGGGAGTGATTTTTAGCGTCTAAAATCATAGAGTATCATGGGAAGACTGGTTTTCCAGATTTTCCTTCTTGGTTTTTCATGTGAGATAATACAATACGATGATTTGAAAAAAGAGGAAGAAAAAGAAGAAAATAGCAGAAGGCAGACAAAGATAGGAGTAAAGAAAAATTTATAAAGATAAAGATATCAGAATAAGGGTCAGGCACCCTATGGAACATTCTCGTCAAGAAAGGCTTCAGACTTAGAAATATGATTGCTAGTCATAAAGGAAAAACTATTTTATATTTCTTTATTCTTCCTTTTCAAAATAAAAAGAAAACTTCTTATATTTGTCTGGGTATAATTTCTTTTATCTTTTGTGACTTGTCAGATCTTTTTATTTTAACATCATTTTTTTGAGACTCAATCAGCTTGTCCCATTTTTCCTGCCTAAACAAAATCTATATATATATATATATATATATATATATATATATATATATATATGTATATATATATATAGACACACATTCATATAAAGCTATGCTACTTAGAGTTTAAACACAAACAAAATAAAAGGATGAATATATATCAATCAAAATATGTGTGTACGTTCGCATAATAGGAAGTATACTGTACATGCACACACACACACATATACATACATGCATACATACATTCATGCGTGGACATATATGTATATACTATTCATATATAGTTATCAATTCTTTTTCAAATACTTATGTGTACACATTGTACATATAATTCAAAAAGTTATATGTGTGGACCATACATACACGTACATATTTTTTATACACGCAAGCATATCCAGATGCATTACTCCCAGTGTGTGTTTATATAAGTATAATCATATGATCACATATATAAACATTAGTAAAAACTTTTGTGTGTGTGTTCATGTGTGCACATGTCTGTGTCTATGTGTCTATGTATGTGTTTCTGGAAAGATTTTGTTTTAAATTTGTTCAGATGTCTGATGTCGAATTGAATTCTCCTCCATTTTGTATTTTAAAACAGAAATTGTATAATGCTTTGATAATTCAAAATCTAAATTTGACAGAAGGATAATTCAGATCAAAGAATCCCCAAGAGTACGCACCATTAATTGTTAGGGCATTGGGAAGGTCATGGGGGCGGCAAGGGGGGGGACACGGAAAGGAAAAGAGAATAAAAACAAATATCAGAAGTAAATCAGGCACAGGAAAGGAAGCAAAGACCAAATTATGTATTTATATATATATATATATATATATATATGTATATATGTGTATATATATATATATATATATATATATATATATATATATATATATATATATATATATATATATATATATATATATATATATATACATATATATATATATATATACATATATATATATATATATATATATATATATACATATATAAAAAGAGACAAATGGACAGAGATTGTAAATGTAAATATATAATTGTAATATATACATATATATGAATGTATTTAACTTGTCTTTCTTTCTGTGAGATTGATACTAAACTTCTTTGGAATAAATATGTCATCATCATCATCATCACCACCACCACCACAACCACCACCACCACCACCACCACCATCATCATCATCATCATCATCATCATCATCAGCCAATATAAGTCCATTCCTGGGCAAAGGTCGTCCCCATCCCCTTTTGATCTTCTCCTAACATTGTTCTTTCTATTGCCCTCAGTGTGATTCTGAGTTGGATATTCGAGTCTTGAGGTTTGAACAAGACTCAGACCGGATGCACAACATTACAATAATATAATTAAACATAAATTTGCATAAATGGCTCTTTTATGGATAGATAATAGAAAAGCATCAAGAAATGATAATGAATAAGGACATCATTTTTGATATGATTGCAAAATGAATTCCTACCACTTCTGATGAATACTATTGAGAAAAATTTTGTCTGGATTCCTGAGATGAAGAATTATCATGATTATACACTGATTTAGTCAGGGTAGAGTCGTTATCTTGGTTGTTAAAGTCACAATGTTTCAGCTGCTATACCCTCCATCCTTGTGCAGGTTGGTAACCTTTTGGGAATTTCAAACAGAACCCATCATTCAATCCACTGTGGGGGTATTGTTCTTATTCAGCTGTCCCTATGATCTCACTTATATGCCTCATCCACTGAACCAAAGTATGCAACTTTTTTGCACTACCTAACTCAAGGATTGAACTCAGAACTGTCAGGCAGGTTACTAGATATGCTTAAACAATGCTTTTCTCTAAAAGGCTATTGTCATATAAAACAATCCACTGTTGAAATCGGTACAACAGCCAAAACGCTGTGACTGAAACAACTAAGATGAAGAGATTAGTCTGAGTAAATCAGTGTATAAAACAATACAAGAAGCTTATGATGATGATAGATTTAAAAATATATTGAAAAGTGACTACATATTATCAGAGGTGTAGCTGAAATGGGGCTGACCCTCAAAAGCTTTATGAATAGTTGTTCACCTAATGAATTTCTACTTATATTATACGATAAAAAAATCTCACTAAATGTTGGAGGAGAGTCATGCCCACAACCTGGGCCCTCAAATCTTTAGCTACATCACTGTCTTTATATCCACAAGTAGGTTTTTGAAAGGCGACTCTCAGCAATACCTTTGTGGACCCTCAAAGGTCTGTGGCCTCTTTTCAGATCTCAATACCATAAATGTTGTTGGGTGGAGGGGGGGGGTCAATGAGTCAATTCCCTGGGCTCTGAAATCTTCACCTATGTGAAGTTCACAATGAAGTTCTTTTGAAAATTATTTCTTCATTAATGTTTTTTTTTCAGTTTTGCAAAGGTCTGTGATTTTTTGTCCATTTCTATTTCATTTTTCAAGTTTTCATTTTGCTTGAAAAAAATCTTTTATACTGCGGAGGAAATTTGCCATCATTTCCTCTGTCTCCTACATTCAATTTTAGTTGCTTGCCTTTCTTCATCCATATCTTAACATTGACTTCATTGTCATTATCATCCTTTTATTTTTTCATTCTGTTTGCTAGGGCCTTCTTCCCTTTTCTTTTTTCTTTACTCTTTGTTGCCATTTCTTTTTGTTTGAATTCTTTGCTTAGGATTCTCAGTTTTCTTTTTTTTCTCATTCTTTTTCTTATTCTCATTCTTTTTCTTGTCATTTTTCTTCTTATTCTCATTTTTCTTCTTTTTCTCATTTTTCATCTTATTCACATTTCTTTTCTTACTTTCATTCTTCTTCTTATTCTCATTTTTCATCTTATTCTCATTCTTTTCCTTGTTCTCGTTTTCCTTCTCATTCTCATTTTTTTCTGATTTTCATTTTTCTTTTCATCCTTATTTTTCTTCTTCCTCTCATTCTTTTCGTATTCTCATTTTTCTTCTTTTCCTCATTCCTCTTCTTATTTACATTTTTCTTCTTATTTTCATTTATCTTTTTATCCTCCTTTTTCTTTATTCTCATTTTTTTCTTATTCTCATCTCTTCATTGTAATTTCTTTCAGTTTTTTTATTCTCTCTTTCTTTGTTATCAATTTTTTTCTCTTTATTAGAAACTGTTGACCAGAAACTGACTATGTCAACATAGGTTTTTCAAGTTCTCAAGTGGGTCTGGCCATCTTTGTATCTGTCGCATGTGCAGGCTGCATCAAAGGAGCTAGAGGACTGAAAATTCAAACATTTACTCCTTATCATGTTCAGAATTGATGGTTTGTTCATTTTTCAAAAAATCATGCCCCCCCCCCCCCAAATAGGTGTTTAGTGGGAGGATGGGGAATCTACAATGTAAATTTATTCTAATTTTGTCCCTCAAGTTGCATATGACAATGTTCACATGATTTTTGAACATTCAAACTATTTTAGTGATCACGACCCCATAAAAGATGAGACAAGTAATTCATTCATTGATCACCCCCAACACAGCATGTTGCCACAATAAACACGTGACAGTTTCCATTGAGTGACTAACCAGACTTCTTTCTTTTATTCTCTTTCATCTCTTTATTCGTCTCTTGCTTCTGTTACCAGTTGGCTGGAATTGTTGATTATCTCTTTCTTTTTCTTTTCGACTCTCATTCCTCATTTATTCATTCTTTATTTTATTCAATTCATCCTCCCTTTCACTGTCTTACCTATCTTCCTTTTCTTTTCATGTTGGTCATTGTTTTATTGCCTTTCATCTTCCCCATTCCTTATTCAAATTACCAAAACAATATAGCATACCGACCCCTTGACAACACCAAATCTGCCAAGATTTCTTCATTTTTCAAATCATGTTTTATTCTTTGAAAATTCATAGTGCCATTTCCTGCAAATAAAATTACAGTCTCCATTCTTTCAAAGTTTTGCACGAACTCTTTAGACAAAATCAAGAATTAAAATTCATTGTTCCTTTTAGAATTGATAAATTCACAAAAGAATGGAGGCAAAAAGATTAAAAGAAAAGCTGCCATTTCCTTCTCTTTCTGGGAGGAAACACAATAAAAAATTGTTTTGTTGGGTCTTTCTGACCTATTTTTTCTTTATTTCATCACTTTCTCAAAAAAGGCCGAAAACAAGTTATTGTAATTTTTTGTAATGGTTTAGATATTAAAAAATTAGGACATGAATCTAAAGCGAATTGATGAGGACTTCAAAACAAAAGAATAAGTTTTGAGAAAAAAAAATGAAATTAAAAAATATTGGAAGATTAGGGTTAATCAAAATAAAACATGAAGGCTCAGGTAGGTTTTTTCTTTAAATTTGAAAAATAAAAGAAAGCAGTACGAAAAGAAATTCACGTACATACTAAAAAATACTACTGCATCCATTTTGTTCAGAGAAGTTCATCTGTTCATTCTTTGAATAATTTGCTAAAAAGATTTTTATTTGAACCCCAGTTTTTTCTGAATATTTCTTTTAGTGCACCCTTCCACACCCACCAAATATCTCTTTGCAAAACCATCAAAGACAGATGAAATTAAAGTTTACTTTCAGGTTTGATTAACTTCTGGCTTTCAAATTAAGGAATGCCACATTGTCTGCCATTATGGTAAAACTATGTGCCAGAATAAGTGAATCTTATTGCTCATATATTCATATGTAACCTTTATTTTAGCTGCCCTCAAAAAAGAGAGAGATAAAAACACCATTATGTGCCGTTGCTCGGCTCAAAAAGAAAAGTCAGACAGTTAGAAAAAAAAAGCTACTAAAGCCATCTGATTAGTCATAAGAAATGATAAAACGGGAAAAAATAATGAAAATGGTAATGGCCGTAGTAAATTCATTATCTCATTTTTAGATACAAAATCCTTTTTTTAAATTGAAAGACTTTTTGAAAAAATATAGCAGTAAGAGGGTATAAAAATGAATCTCTGCTGGCCACAACTGTGTTAATTAGATTTTATTTTCGTTCAAATTGCCATTGAACAAAAACAAATTAAACACGAAATGAAATAAAAACAAGCAACAAATTGTAAAATCGGAAAAGGAGTCAAATAAACACTTAAACGCAGAGAGAGAGAGAGAGAGAGAGAGAGAGAGGGGGGGGGGGAGAGGGAGGAAAGGATTTTATTAAACCCTACAAAATGTCTGAAAATAAAACAAAATGTCTGTCTCTCAGTTCAAACAAACCAAATTCTATTTCAAAACAAAATTCAATGTTTTTATTTCCGCACTTTTCATTATGAAATTTTTGTGTTTTAGTTCTGCTTTTGATTTGTGAATTGCTGAAGCAATTAAAATAGAGGATTCAATGAATTTATCGGAAAATTTTTCATTTTATTTTTCTGTTTGGGTGAGCAATGGAAGAAAGAGAGAGATTTTGTATGATGTATAATGTTTTGTTCTTTGCTTCTTTTATTTTCAAAGTTTTGTTCTTAATTTAGTTTTCATTTAATTTCATACAATAACACAACCAGTCTTTAAAGGAAGGATTAAAGTATTTAGTGTTGCCATTTTTTTTAATGAAAGAAGTTCAGTTTGGGCACAAAATGAAATTTAGAATTAGAGGAAAAAAATGTGTGTAAAAATATGAATTGCAAAAACTAAAAACCAGAATTAGATTGTTGAGTTTGCGATGAAAAAAAAAAGAAGACGTCATAATTGGAAAAATGTTTTAAAGAAAGAATAGAAGTTTTGGGAAAACCATCACAAGGGTCATAGAACTAACTGGGTGAGAAATAAAAGTAGAAAGAGAAAGCGGAAGGAAAAACAGAAAAAGAAAGAAGTAAAATAAGAAGGAAAGTAGGAGAGAATAGAAAAATAGAAACAGGAAAAGTTAATAAAGATGAAAGAAGATAAAAGAAGAGAGAGAGGAGAGAAAAGAGGAGGGTTAGAAATTATTCTTTTAAGAGAGAGAGAGAGAGAGAGAGAGAGAGAGAGAGAGCAAAACACACAATTGAAAAGAAGGAAGAAGAAGTAAAAAAAGAAGGAGAAACAAAAAGAGTAAGGAGTAGAATGGTTGAGAGAAATGAAGAAAAGAAATTTAAAAAGAGAATAGTAGAGTTAGTTAAAAAAAAAATGTTGTCTTGTTTAGCTTTTAAATAAAGCTTTCTTTTGTGTTCAAATAAAAATAAGAATGATTTGATTATATTTTAGACATTGTCCATTATATTTTAGTTCCACTTTTATATTTTTTCACTAAATGAATTTATTTTCCTTTCGGTTTGTTGAAACTGTCCAACAAAAAAATCTCCTTGAATTAAGCTACAGTGTTTTGGCTGGTGACTGATGGCTATTATCAGACATTATTTGTTTTTATCTTAATAGTATTTACACTCCGAATTTCTGTTTTTCTTTTGAGTAAGTGGACTCTTCATTTCTTTTTTCTTTTGTAATTTTATTTATTATATCATATTATACTATTTGTTCTAATAATATCAACACTCCTAATGTTTAACTTTTTTTGGAATATGAGTCATTTTTACAATAATTTTAAATTGATATTATATTATGTTATATCATATAATATTAGGTTATGTCATGTTATATCATTTTATATTCATTCATCATTCTCATGACTTTTTATTTATCATATTCTTCCAAAATCTTTTATTTTTTGCGGTGGAGAGACCAGTTTTTATTTTTTAACAATCATATTATTTTTTCATTTTTTCTGATATTATTTTTATTGCAATACTTACACTCTTAATTTTTTCAACATTTCCTGGAATGGGCGTCCTTTTTTTATTTGATATTTTGGGGAGAAATTTTATTGTTTTTATTTTTTTTAATATTTGCTTTTATTGCTTTATTTACATTCATAATTTTTGTCTTTTTTGGGGGGGGGAGTTGCAATTTTTCCATTTTCTAAAAATTTTTAGAAAATTTTGTTTATTTTTGAAAATTAGTTTATGATTCTTTGTAAAAAAATCTTCATTAATAGAATTATTCTTTCATTATTTTGTTGAAAAAAAAGTATAATTTACTTAAAAAACAAATCGAGCATGCACGGTCACTTTGACTTTTAGTTTTATTTTCTTTGTTAGTTTTTTTCTGGTAAATTTTCTCCTGGCATTAGCTGATGAATTAAAAGCAGTGGGAAGTGAATTTAAAAAAATGATCTGCTACAAAGGGATCTTTCAAGATTCTTTCACACCAAAAAGGAAGAGCAAAATTTGGATCGGTACCAAAAACAAAAAAATGATAAAAAATAATAGAAATCTGAAAGGATTTTTTGAAAACAATGGGAGAAAAATCCAAGAAAAAATAATCAGCAACAAAAAATCCAGGAAGAGCTATTTTTTAAGGGGAAAAAAAATTCTTTGCATTTTTTTTAAATTCAGAGATTTCATCATTATGTTACATATTATTCTACAGGGTCGAAAGCAGGAAAAGAATTCATCAATACAATATTAGATAAAACGAATTGAAAAGAATGATGATATTTTCTTTTGGCTTTAGAGATAAAAAAGCTATGGAAAAGGGCAGAAGCAAAGGTTCCCTTGTGTTGAGATAAAACATAAGTTATTGAAATCTTTAAAACCTTTCTAAAGTCATTGAAAATTTACCTTAAAACCACAAGACTGCAGAAAGAGAAGTTTTGTCTTGAAACATTCTATAGCTAGTATTATTTCTTTATCTGTCTGTGTGTATGTGTTCTTGATAATTTTGTCAAAATTGACTCAAAGAACGTATTTTTGCAGTCAGGAGAAATCAATGCACATTTTAAATTTTTTATGATTGTGAAAAAGGCTCATTTCATTTGATTTACTTATTTATGAGTCATCTTCAGTATCAAAAAGCACACTGTATAAAAATGAAGAGGATCTTTTTCTTATTAGAAATCATCAACCAGAACTGTCAACATTGGTTTTTGCAGTTTTTTGGTAGTTCTGGCTGACTGACAATATATCTATCATGCATACAGGCAGTACTAATGGTGCCAGAAGACTGAAAGTTTAAGTCTGTCGAATATTGGAGAAGGTTTATGTCTAACGACAGATACTAAATGACAGATGATGATAATGATGATGATTATGTCATGAAAGAACATTTTTTTGTTTTATGGAGATTCTCTCCAAAAATAAGTTTTTAGAGGGCAGTACAATTCACCATGTAGGTTTATGCTAAATTGGTACCTTAGATTGTGTCTGGCTGCGTATATACTTGTTTTTTGAAAAGTCAGACTTTTTAGTGATCAAACAAAAGGCAAGAGAAGTCACATATTCATTATTCACCCCTTTTCCTTAATTGCTTGTTCTATATGTGTTGCCTAAATGATAGAATTTCAAAATAATATAACGCATTTATAATTTTATATATATATGTATACAAATAAAATTATATATATGTATATATATATATACATATATATATTGCCAAAATATGTCCTTAAGATTGTTATGCACCTTAAACTACTTCAATATGTGTTAGCCTTTGACATTACCTTTCAGATTCACAGGTGGGGATTAATATCCTTTTTTTAAAAAAAAAATAATTATTACTGTGCAGTTGAAGCTTTTCATTTAATTTGGGTTTATAAGAAAGGTCACCTAGAGTTTAATTTGGGGATTAGTATATGGATTGGGTTGAGGGTGTTAAAAATTCAAGAATAGGTGAGGGGGTTCATTTGTGTCACCTGTAAATGATATCAGACAATTGTTTAATGCTAAATCCTGTCTTGTGATCACAAATTGAAAGGAAAATGTTATACTTTAAAGAATAATTTTCAACAGAAAAAAAAAGAAAAAAAAGAGAGAGGCAGGTCAGGTTAGTCACTCAATAGAAACCGTCACATGATCAACATCTTTTTACATCATGCCAAGTTTAAAGTGATCAATTAAAAAGTTGGAAAAGGGGGTGATCAATTTTTGTTTGTAAGCTATTATTTGAAAGTCTGAATTTCATCTCTTGTGAATGTTGCTGGACACAAACTAAGGGGTCAAATCAAAATGAACTAAAATTGTAAACTGAAGCTTGAAACCAATTATGGGTGTAGAGGGCATGATTTTCAAAAAAAAAAAGGAAATTTTTTTTCCAAAACATAATTAGGAATAAATGTTTAAATTTTCAGCCCTCTAGCTCCATTGATGCAGCCTGTACACATGCCATATACATTGCCATTCAGACCAACTTGAAAACTGCAGAAATCAATGTTGGCTGGCTTTGATGTACACGTTTTTCCACTGCTAGTTTGTTCATCTGTGAGTTTACTATATATATATATATATATATATATATATATATAGATGTCACTACCAGCTGGAAAGTTATTTTGTTTCGTCTTGACTATATATATATATATATATATATATATATATATATATGTATGCACACACATATATATGTATAAGACTATCTTATTTTATATCTTGGAAACAATTATTATATTGATGGGAGTGAGATGGTGTACGATGTGGAAAAATTAGGTCTAAGGTTGATGATCTTGGAAAAAATTTGTCAAATTTTCTGATTGAACATGTTGGTAGAAAATCAACTCAGAGAAGTTATTCTATGTAACCAGTATTCTTAACGACAATATCATAAGTTGGTTTGCATGCAGTCTGATATTAAAACATATTCAATATAGATTGAACAGATTTGATATTCATATAGGCGAACGCTCAAAAGAAGTGACACAAAAAATGAGTCACGTCTGCTATAACACCAATTGATCCTTCAACGTCAAATACATTTGGAGGTAACCTACATAAAAATCCCCTGTGATTGAAAAAAATTAAATGATGTGTTGTATGAAATAGCATCCATATAACAAACATATCATAACAAAGCCATAAAAATGATAATATAAAGCTATATTTCAAAATCATAGCTTTAGGGGAGATGGCATTTGATCAAAGCAGCTGGGAAGCCATATTGATGTAACTGTTTTGTTTTTAAATCCCCAAAACCGTTAAATGGTGAACAACTGATGATCCCAACAATACAAATTCATATATAGTACCGTAATATCTAATTCTGTTTAAAGATAATAACCACTGAAAAAAATACATGAATAGCATTAACAGAGATTGGAAAATAATTGACTGAAATGACATGAAAAAATAAAAAATTGATAGGTCTTGTTAATTTGACAGCATACTGTGTTGGGGGTTATCAATAAAAAATTTGAAAAAAGGGCTGATCAAAGAATGTGATCAACTAAGCATAAACTTACATAGCAAATTGAATTCCTCCGCTTGAATCCCTTTCGAGGGAGGAATTTTCAAAAAACAAAAATTAGAAGTGAATGTTCAAATAATCAGTCCCCTAGCTCCATTTGGTCATCATGTATATTTGATACATGCATATGTACTATGTTTAAGCATGTATCACACATAGATATATAAGCATATACATAAATATATATCTCTATATATGTCGATAAATATACACATAGCCATCCAGCCAGACCAACTTGAAAACTGAAGAAAGTTATGTTGACAGTTTTGGTCGACAGTCTCTAATTGAAAATCAGGTTCTTAATTTTCTTGTGGTGTGATTTTGAGAGAAGTATGTAATGACTGACAAAACACAGGAAATGTTTGGATGACCAATGAACAGATTGATGAATCTGTTCAAGTTCCCTGAACTTTTCAAGAGCACTTTGTATATTACCTCATCACAAACAAATGGAAGATGTCCCCACAATGTTCTGAAAGGTGAAGAGAATAAAAACACTGACACATCAGAAACCAGTAACATCCTCAGACCAACCATCTACAAACATCCAATGCTGCTGCCTTCCAATTTTCATTGGTGCTAAAGGAATGTGGAGCCATCGCACTCAAATAGGATGCCTGGTATTGACCATGGCTTAAATCTCAGACAGAGATTAATAAACCAAGAGAAGAGAACCAATGCCAGGACAAATACTGCAGATTTGAAAAACAACACAACTCTATACAAGTAATCATTAAATAAGCTTTAAAGTAGAAATATAGTCCGAGGATTTTTATTTGGCTTTTATTTATTTTTTTTTTTTAGATTTCAAGATTACCCCAAGTTTTTAAAGCCTTGAACAGTCGGCAGAAGTAAATAGAATGATACAAGTTTGCAGATATGGCTAGAATGAGACAGGCAGAAGTGAACAGAATGAGGCAGGCAGGTAGATGTGAACAGATGGGACAGGCAAGTAGATGTCGACAGAATGAGAGAGGTCGGCAGAGATGGACAAACTTTACAGGTACATAGACATAGCTAGAATGAGACAAACTGACAGATGTAAATAGAATGAGACAAGCAAGCAGATGTAAATAGAATGAGACAAGCAGGCAGATGTAAACAAAATGAGACAGGCTGGTAGATGTTGACAGAATGAGAGAGATCGGCAGACATGGATAGACTTTTCAGGTACATATAGCTAGAATGAGACAAACTGACAGATTTGAACAGAATGAGACAAGCAGGCAGATGTAAATAGAATGAGACAAGCAGGCAGATGTAAACAAAATGAGACAGGCTGGTAGATGTTGACAGAATGAGAGAGGTCGGCAGACATGGATAGACTTTACAGGTAGACAGACATGGCTAGAATGAGACAAACAGGCAGATGTGAACATTATGGGATAGGCAGGCGGATTTGGACAGAATGAGACAGGTAGGTAGATGTGTAAAGACCAAGAAAGGTAAGAAAATGTGGATAGAATGAGACAGTGAAAAAGAAAGGTTTAGATTGTTATTGATATGAAAATAAATTGAATATAGATTGAAATTAGAGGTATTAGAATTAGTTTTCTTCATTAGTTAAGGGAGGGGAAAACTTTGATAATCAGAAAGAGTGTGAAAGAGGGAATACAACAATATAAAAGGGAAAAGGAAACCCAAAGAAAATAGAAAGAGAAATGATAAAAACTAATGAAGAGGAGGGAGAGATGAATACATTTACAATTGAAGAGGGAGGGAGTGTATGTGTGAGAGAGAAATAGAGCAAGAGAGAGCGAGAGAAAGAGAAAGAGAGAGTGTATATATGTGTGTGTTTGCAAAGTATATGAGAAGGAAAGACACTCACACTCGAAAACATAAACGCACCCACAAAATATATCAGAATAGAACAGAAATGAGTATATTAATTAAATACAAGGTATAATAAAAAAAAAAAAGCAATGCGAGAAAGACTGGGAGGAAAAAAGAGAGAAAGAGAGATGGCAAAGACAGATAGAGGGAGATTAAATAAAGATCAGGAAAGGAGATGTTGACAAAAAATCAGAAAATGAAAAAAAAAACAAAAAATTTGGAGATATGTAAAGAAAAAAAGGGAAAAAATGAGAAGGAAATTCTGAAGGAAAGATCAAGAGAGATTTAACCATTAAAGGATTTTAAAATCCAAAAAAACATGATAAAACCATCTGCTGAAAAACCAAGACATGTTGCTTTGTAATTAGTATTAAGTTGGAGATTTTGGTTTTGTCTTAAAAGAAACATTTGATGAGTATGAATAATATTTTGCCTCATCTTTTAGTAAATTTGGCAACTTTTAATATAGAAGGTGCGTCAACAATGATCCACCTTAACTGACCTACTTGTCTGTTGGGCACAGGTGCAGAATTCTCCAGGGTTGCTAAATTCTGGCTAGATCCTTTTTCCAATTTAGCCAATAAAAATCTACGATAGCTGTTTAAACCTAGTAAGTTTGATATAAAAAAAAATCATCAATTTTATTAATACATTGTTCTGGAGGCTTATATGATTAATCCTTTCAAGTGTGCCTTTGGTGAGTCCAGATATATACCTTGAATGGTGTGGTTTGGTTTTGTGTAGGTTTTGATTAGTATGTTTTTTATATGGTTAAGGTAATGCAAATTAATAAAACTAAGTTCAAAGTAAAAACAACATTAAATTATAATATGACCTTGAACTGTATGGTTAGGGACAGTACAGAAATTTTTTTTATGTAATAACTGTACTAATCAAGGCATATCTAGATATATATTCATTACATTAAAAATTTATCAAATTTAGCTGCTTTTAACCATTTTGATGACCGTTTTAGCAATCAATAACAAGCCATACTTGGCAACAGTGGTCTTCTCCCTTCCAACTCATTGGTAATGTCGGTCAGGTCATTTAGTTGGTGATAATGATTGCAGTCTGTGAGGGAAAAGCAAACCATCTGAAATCTGGGATGATAATTTAGCCAGTTGTTTGGGACAAGATAAGAGAGGTAGGTAGAGATTAGGAGAATCAGATTGATAGATAGGTAGATAGATTGGTAGGTAATAATAGAAGTAGATAGATAAGTAAATGAATTTGATTGTTGAATGAACAAATATTGAGATTTGCATATGTTTGTAAAGATAAAGAGACAGACAGATAATTAAAAGCCAGATAAATACAAAGAGGATGTTTTTCTTGCTTTTTTCCTATAGACTCCTCTGTGGAGCAATGGGCTGCAACCACTCCGCTGCGGTTTCAGTAGCAAGTAGGCTTTTCTTCAATGGGATGGAATAGCTTGCTCCGAGCCCAACCCTCGTTCTTTATCCAGGCTTGGGACTGCTAAGCTGTATGTTTTTTGTTTGAGTAACTTTCTCTCAGATGGACTGGTGAGGTGAATGTGAATGTTTCTTTCTGTCAATATTTGGAACAAATATATATGAAATAAAAGTTTCTGCTTTGCATTCAGCAAGAAATCTTACATCTGCTCCAAAATATAATCAATTGTTCCTTAGCCCATGGCCCACACATTCCACAAAATATCATTGAAAGTAGGTTTTCTAAACAGGAATAAGTTGCTAGCTCCAAGTCCTAGCCTCCTCCTATATCTAGGCTTGGAACCAGCGAATGCAACTGCCAAGTTGTATGTTCTTTGTTTCAGATGGACTGTCAAACAATTCAGGAGAGGTGACTCAGCTTTAATTTTCCACGTTTCAGACTAATATATGAAAAAGAACATCTCTCTCTCTCTCAAATGAAAAAAAAATTCTGCATCTGCTCTAAAATTCAATCAATTGTTGCTTAGCCCTTGGTTTACCTTCCTCCAAAATGTCATCGATATTCACCGAGAACTCTTGGAGACATTGTATGCATAAACAGATCAGCGAAACTGTTTTCATTGAGAGATGAATTGAAGAATGAACAGGAGTTATTTTTATTTTTCATTTCTTTTTAGATGAATTATTTAAAATCATTATCCTCAATTCTTGGAATACTATCTATGTTCATTTTAATTTTTCAGTTCCTTTTGATTGCAGCATTTACTCAGGCTGGCTCCCCCTTGGCAGTGAATAAACAGCGTTCATTTGAACTTCTGTTCATCAGTTGGCTTCAGTAGCTTGATTGGCAGAATGACAGGGTGTAACCCTGGTTTCCCAGGAGAGATGTGAGTTTGAGTTTCACCAGGAACTTATTTTTCATTTCCTAAATGCCATTTACTCACTACTGAAGGGAAGCCAGCCTGAGTGAAAATTGCGGAAAAAAGCAACTGAAAAATTAGGATAAGGATAAATAGTAGTCAAAAATGAATAATAATTAATGTTTCTACTAGATGAGTAATGACACCTTTCTGCTTAGCATTTGCTGGAGTAATCAATTGTGGATCAGTTCACAAAGTGCACTTTGTAGTTGTCTTGATGCATTTGCATTTTGAGTATTTTATTACACAGTGTTTAAGACTTAATTATCCCTACATATTGGACCAATTATTATTTGATACTTCTTCCATTACTAAGCACTGCACTATGCTCAATGACTGTATGAAATTACTGATTAATAAAAATCAAAAGACATTTTAGAATCATTTTGGGTGTAAAGACTTCGTTCTAGAACAAATTTTCACACAAACATACACACGTGCATGCACACCCATACACTCACAAATACACACACACGCATTCATACTTATGCGCGTGCATGTGAGATATATATGAGTGTGTATATATATGTGCCTTCTAGCATAAATTCTAATGCATAAAATAGCACAAAACACACAGATATAATATATCCATATATACACATGTATATATACATTATGTATGTATATGAATATATGTATATACAACAAAACTGGAATATTGAGCACTATCACCATATATATATATATGTATATATATGTATATATATATATATATATGTATAATATATATATATATATATATATTTGCAAAGAGAAAAGGACTAAGATACATGAGGCTGCATCAATGTCTATATCCTGACACATTATTTGCCAAATTTTTGATCTTTGTAATTAATATTCACCACTGAATTAAGTGCATTGACAAGGAAGGAGATTATATTGAAAAATAAATATTTGTTATGTAAAACAAATGCTTCTTTCAAAATCTTCAAACTTATGGATAACAGCAAAACAGCCTGTTGGTGAGGTTGAAAATACTTCATATGTGCTCCGTATATTTCTTGATACAGACAATTATATTATTAAGAAATAGATATATAATCCGACAGATACTTACATGTGTATATTTCTTGGAGAACTTCTAAAATTTATTTGGGCAATCAAAATCATAGCGTTGCTGATATTGTTAGCGATTTTCAGCCAATCAATTCAACAGCCTTCTTCAGGTGCAAAATCTGTAAAGGAAGAGAGGTTTTTCTTCCTATAAGCTGATGTTGATTGATTAAAATGTTATGGTAAGAATATCCGAAACATAAGAAATGAGTTTAATCTCACAAACAATGCTTGGCTGTCTGTAAGATTACTTACAATATTAGAAACTGTCCACTGATGCTGTCACCAAAATTGCTGACATAGGTTTCTTCAGTTTTTATGTGGTTCTGTACAGGCCACATCAATGGAATTGAAAATTCAAATATGTATCATTATGTCAAAAAAAAAATTCCTCTCCACCAAGATTTATAGAAGGAGTTCAATTCACAATGCAAGTTTATGCTAAATCAGTCCCCTAGTTAGTGTTCAGCGGCATTCATGCTTATTTTATTGAAAATTCAGACTTTTTTGGTGATCAATGCCCAACAAAATTTGAGAGAGGTAACTTATTCATTGATCAACCCTTTTCTCAGTTTTCCTATTGAACACACCCAACACAGCATGCTGCTGAAAGATGTTGGTTACATGATGGTTTCTATTGAGTGACTAAGCAGACCTGTCTGAAAGGATTTTTTGTTGTAGAGTCAGTAACAGGCTGATCTCACAAGACATTGAGAATCTGCGTGGTTCTATAGAAACTCTTTGGTTAAGGGGGAGGCAAAGGCACGATTCGCTAAAAAAATCACAGATAATCTAGAAGTACTAATTTCTAATAAAAATTGTTTCCATCAAGCAACATTACACAAATAGTGTTAATCATACAACATACAACTTTAAAGAAACGTTATTTTCTGTTGTTTTAGTTGCAAAAATATCAATTGCCCAAATTTTCCCCTCTGCCTGAATTTGCCCTCCCTGCCTCTCTGGCTTGTATGCATTGGTCAGTTGCCCATTGCCATTCGAGTTTCCTAATGGTTTCTATGATGTCTTGGACTCCTGTTTTTCCCTTCATATACTGTGCTGTCTTGTGGTCTCTCCATGTAATGTTGAGCATGATTCTTTCATGTGCACGTTACATTGTTTGGTTAGGTTCCAGATATTTATCATTCACTTATGACCATGTGTAGATGTTGAGTTAATATAACTAGACTCCTTGCACAGCCAATTTGAGCCCCTACAAAGTCATGTAATGAGTATCAACTTTGAACTTGATCTACTCCTATTTTGGCCTAAGCTATAGACGTCTGAGGGCACTCAGCGGGTCTGAAAAGCCCATGCATGTAGGGTGCCAGAAAATCTAAGATCTACACAAAGCCTTTTTTTATCATATACCTTGAACTGTATTTACAAATCTTGACAAGTTGCATTACACATATGCATACAGATTGAAAGATTTGCTCAATGCCTGGGTATTTTCTCCTAATTTCAATGGATGGTGAGCAAGTTGCATGCCCAGGTAGTTTGCAGGACAGTCCCTCGGCAGGATCTGCAACACACAGGCATCAGAAGAGCCAGTAAGTGAAGGGCCATCAAACTAACCACGAGGCAGCAGGAATTGCTTCAAGGAGACTGTGGGTTAATTGAAGGAGTGAGATTGCTCAACTGGTACTCAAGCCTGGCTGGTGAGGGCATTTGATTGTTGAAAGACCCACAACACCCTATGATCTCAGGCAAAATCTCTGATGTTGTGTCTTGGTGCATCAGAAGGGGTGGTATGGGAGAAAGAGAAAACTAAATATTTATAGCCATCAGGACTGGATCTAGGTACCAGCAACATGTGCAGTCACCTAGGGTGTCAAGTGCTAGGGAGTGCCTGTCATGTGTCTGCAACAGTAGGACTCTAAAAACAAATGAAAAAATTAATCAAACAGAATAAATACAGTCAAAAATATATATCTATATATATTCATTTTTCTCATTGTGAAACAAATATGAATAGATATGACAGTACCACACTTCAAGGGGCTCCAAAGTTCAACTTGCCCAGGTTACCAGGAACCCTAAGGCTGGCCCTGGTGACAGTATGACAATCAGAAGAGCAAATGTCTTTACTGGATGAGCGATGATATTTACCCCACTTTATTTTAAATACTTAGCGAAGAAAACTGAATGTAAATATATATATATTTCTTGGGAGTGGATTAATTGATGTGGAAGGCGATTAAGTGTGTGGAAATCAAAACAAGAACTGATCAGACATACGATGATGAATATTTAATATCATTTAGTTAATTATAGATGGGGATTCGGACATAGAATGAATTTTTAGAAAACGAAAGAAAAAATTAAAGGAATAAGATGGAAGTGAAATTTTTTTGTTCCTTTCGCAGAATTAAATTTTAATAGGTACTGACAGTAATGATGATGGTGATGGTGGTGTTGGTGGTGATGGTGGTGGGGAAGTACAACCAATACAGATTGAGAATAATAATAATGAAGTGGTTGTGATGATGATGATGATGATGATGATGATTGCCTTGGTGACACTGGTGGTGGTTGTGATGGTGATGATGATGATGATTGTCCTGGTGACATTGGTAGTGGTTATGATGATGATGATGATGATGATGACACTGAGGTGGTTGTGATGATGATGATGATGATGATGATGCTAAGGTGGATGTGATGATGAGTATGACACTGCTGGTGGTTCTGATGATGTCGATGATGACGATGGTGGTGGTTGTGATGATAATGATGACACTAAGGTAGTTGTGATGAAGGTAATGATTGCGTTAATCATAATAAGTGATGATGATGATGATGATGGTGGTGGGGGTGGTTATGATGATGATGATGATGATTGTACTGGTGGATGTGGCTATATGATGGTGGTTGTGGCTGTGTTGATAATAGCTGCTGTGATACCAAAGCCGATGGTGCTGATGGTACTGTTGGTGCTTAAAGAGATTCAGCTCAAGAGGAAGGGAGGGTGGGATGAGTATTTTGGTTGTGGTGGTAATGGGGTGGATGGGTGTATATCTATCACCAAATGATATAAAATTTGATACAAGTTCATTTTTGATGAAAACATACAAAAAAAGTTACTTTAGGCCCTCTAGAATTAAAGGTCGAGCGCAGATCATGAAGATAAGAAAATTGATATGTGTCATCGGTATCAGGGTTGTTGGGGAAAGGTGTTCTCATATTTCTACTGATTATGGGTATTTAGGAAGTATTAATTAGTCTGGATCCTAAGCGAAGGACACCCAGTGAGAGTCAAACTCACTACAATAGCAATGCCTTGTGAAACTAACCTGCTATCATTATTCATAGCAAGTGTGGACTTTATAAAATGATGATGCTCAAAGTTTAAAATATCAAAACAATAACGATGATCTTCATGCCAAAAAGATCTCCAAGACAAGTCTGATTAGTCACTCAATAGAAACCATCACCAGATTAATGTCTTTTGGCAGCATGCGATGATCAATTGAAAAATTGGAAAAAGAGGTGATCAATGAGAGAGTTATTTTGCTTGTCATCTGTTGGCTGGTGATCACTAAAAAAGTACAAACTTAAAAAAAAAAATAGGCATGAGCACTGCCAGACACTAACTGAGGGACCAATTTTCAATAAACTTACATTGTTAAATCAACCCTTCACCTCTGACTAAAAACCTATTTTGGGGAAAATTTCCAAAAACGTATTTTTCTAGACATAATCAGGGATAAAATTAAATTTTTCATCCTTCAAGCTCCATTGGTAAGGCCTGTACAGGTGGCTCTTACATAGATAACAAATCAACCAGTCAGATGCACTTCAAAACTAGAGAAATCAATGTTAATGTTGACTAACTATAGTCAACATCAACACTGATATCTCCAGTTTTGAAGTTGGTCTAGCTGGCTAATGGGCTATCTATGAATGAACCACGTTAATGGTGACAGTTTTGGCCGATGGGTTCTAATATTATTATTGATTGTAATGATATCTCTCATGTTGATGATCATCATGATGATGGCAGTGATTATTATGATATTAATGATGATGATTCTGAAGATAACAATGATAGACACTAATGAAAAAATGGCTTTGTCTAGAAATACCCAGGAACGGTAAAAATATATGTTTATATACATCTACATACATATAGCAAAGAGTAAGGATAATGGCTCTAAAGACAGCAAATGCAGTAAGAAAAGACTAGACACAAGATGGAGAGATTAGATACTAATGTTAGTAAGTAAGACATGGCAGGGGTTAGTACAGTCATGATCGACATGGAGGGATCTGTTAAAGACCTCTGTCTAGCTGTGAACTGTTATGATTCCTATCTATATATATATATATATATATATACATATATTTACATATATATATATATATATATATGAATATATACATATATATATATATATATATATATATATATATATATATTATTGTGTCATCCACAGACAGCTGTTTCAATGTATTACATCTCTTCAGTGTGGCTTTCCATTATCCCATCCAGTACCGTGAGGCAGAATTGACACCTTCACTTCAGACCCGGAGGCTGATATCCTACCTGTGGACTACGGAACTGGACTGTCAGTAAGGCTGAATTTAAGCAATATATCTATTTACACTGAAATTCCTCATCCACCAGTGCTCTATTCCTATGGAATAGCATAGCATAGGCTTATAATGGATGAGTTACTTCACTTAAAGAGTGCTCAACCCTGAATAGAGGAGCATTAATTATATTTATATATATATGTTAAGAAATGGATATATGATCCAACAGAATGATTATCAATTGCATTATATCGTAAAGAAACTTATCTGAAATGATCTTTCGTTATCACACAGTGAGTGTATCATTGGCCTTGTTTATTATATTCACACTGTCTAGGCTGAAATTTCCAAATTATATCACTCATTTTGCAGGAACTTATTTTTGCTTGACACCAATGTTTCTTGGTCACAAGCACTCATATATATATATATATAAATATATATATGAATAAGAATTACAAAGATATATACCCACTGAATGTTAACATTTCATGCCAACTGCACTCATCAGCTACCGGCACAAAATGTTAAAATTCTATATCCTTGTAATTCTAATTTTTTTTAGCTATCAATAGCTCCATTTACTGAGTTAAATATTGAACATTGTGATTAAACATCTACAACATAAAATCTGTTTTCTATTTCTTTCTTTTGGCATTTTTTCAAATTGAAAATGAATATTATGAAGTATGCATACATATATATATATATGTAACAAAGTACAAATCAGTAATCCAATATTCAATGTGATGGGTTTATTTCATAAAGTGCTCAATACACAAATATTTAGTTAGAGTAAAGCTTTAAATATGGTGAAATAATGGATTTGTTACACAATGGGGCCTATATGTAGGATAGTCCTCTGGTCTGTGCAATGACCAACATATATAATCACTGTTCTGGTTGCAAAAGCAAATTTTGAAGGGAATAATTGACATTTTAAAATCTTTTGAGATATAATCAACCAGAAGATAAGAAAAAGTTGCCTAGCATCATGGTGATACTTGAGGTGATGGGTGATAAAAGAAACTTGCTGGAACCATTAACGCCCCTTCAAAATAAAGATAAGTTCAAAATAATAACGGCGTCTTCTAGCTTGGGGAACTTATCTGTAGTTTTAAACATTCCGTTTTATCTCAAAATGAAATTAAAGAAAAGTAATGAAAAGAAAATACCTTCAAAAATAAAATGTGAACATAGCAATCATCATCTACTCTTTGGAAGTTAGATTTACACCACGTTTTTGCTTCCATGAAAAAAGACAGAAGGCAAAAAAATGTTCTGTGGTTATATTGTAGGGAACTCTTCCTTTTACTCCTAAAAACCAAGTCACTTGTACCACCCACCATTGAAACCTCTATCAAGTCTTCATACCTATCTCACCATTTTTGGGGGGATCTGGGAAAGCTGAATAATCTTCACATATAAATCAATGACAATTACATCTTCACTTTGGACTATTTTAGTTTTTATAGAAACTCTCTATTTTCGGATAGTGGAGAAAAGTACTGGGGTGTAGCTGAGTGGGAGGATGGAGGGGCGATTTTTAATCCCCCTCCCATCTCCTGTGGCAGATCCCATATGGAAGGGAACCCCAAAAAACTTTATGAATAGTAGTTCACCTACAGCGTTTCTATTAATTTCACTAAATGTTGGAGGGGACCCTTAGAAAGATAAGCCACCAGCTCAAGCCTTCAAATCCCTAGCAACATTACTGTCTTTAACAATTTTCATTTTAAATATGCTACTAGAGTCATAAGTGTGGCAGATTTCATCAAATCAATGGTTTCATTACTAAGGACATCTTTTATTGAAATGAATTTCCATATGAAACCAAGGCTTTTGAAAAGTTTGCCCACTCATCCAATGTAATACCCTAATGGACCCTCAGGGATCCTTAGCCCCCAGGTTGGAAACCATTGCTCTAAATGTAGGAAGGAGAGGCCCTCAAGAAACAAAGTCCCCCCCTATCCCACTAATCTCCACTGATGCCCCCCAACCAGAATAACAAATTATTTTGTTAAGCAAAACAAGAGCTTCCAATTTCTCAAAACAAATTCCACAAATAATCTTGATATCATTTTAATGAGACATGAAGGAATTCTATGATTAATTTTCAAGTAAGTGTAATATTTTTATGAAAGCTGTCACCACCAAAGAGTTATTAAAAAAAAAACAATTTCCACTTTTCTTAATTCAATTCTCTCAAGTTCTTGTGTTTTCACTCTTAATGTGTTACTTGCTTCTTTTTTCATTTTATAAAAGAGGATAACATTTTTTTAATGTTTGAAAAATAAAAACATCATCGTCTCTCCCGTCCGCTCTCGCAAACTAACAATATTTTTTAATTTACTTTTACTATCTCGTTCACCATCATCCATTTTATATTTGCAGAAATTACAAAAACAAATTCAGCAAAAATTTAAAGAACACACTTGAAAACCAAAAGGATAACACAAAAAAATAATACGATATTTTTTTTTTTAAATTTGTATTTTTTTCTATTTTTAAGAACTCTTGAAACACTAATAGATACAAACTGATTTTTTTTTTCATTTAGAACATACAAACGCAGATTTATAAAAGGAAGGTTCGAGATTTAACATAAGATGTTTTGAATCTTTTCTTTTGAAAGAAAAACTTGAAAATTAAAACTAAAAAAAAAATCTTTCCAAAATAATTCTGATACCACTCTCTCTAGGCAATAGCTTTTTTACCCATTAAATATGCTGTGATATTTTGAAGTAGAATTTGATTAAATAAAGATATTTTCGAATGGCAAGTTAAGCAAAAAATGTAGAAAAAAAATAAGAGGAATACATGAGAGATTTTCAAAAGAAAATAAAAGTCCATCAGAACATTTTTTGATTAGATCTGTGAGTTTGATAAAAAGAATGTGTCTGTCTGTTTGGTTCTAATATGTTTATACATATATATATATATGTATATTCATATATATATATATATATATATATATATATATATATATATATATATATATATATATATATAAGGTATACATGCATACACACACACACACACACATATATATATGTATGTATGTATGTTCATACAGTGACAGTCAGGATTATTGGCACACTTTGATTTTTTGTAAAACCTGTTCAATATCTTCAGAAATAAATGGAAATCTACCAAATTTGTTCCAGCAGAATATTTAAAAAAGATGTCCAAAGTAATTTAAAAACAAAAATCATTTTTCAACTTATATGTAGCTAGAACATTTACGTTAGAGTTAGATATGATTGAGGATCCATAATGTTGAAGGGCTGCTTTGCTGCCTATAATACTGCAGGCCTTGATCATATTAAAAGAATCATGAATTCAAAGAGATAACCAAGAGGTTTTAGAGGAAAATGTTTCATCCAATTTAAGAAAACTATGTTTGGTCCAAAGATCATGGGTGCTCCAGCATGATAAAGACTTTGAGAGGGAGAAACTACCAGCTGACCGGTGCAAGAAGCTTATAGATGGCAACAAAAACGTTTAAAGGTAGTCATGCCCAAAATCTTTTTCTAAGAATTCAAACTTCTTTCTATTTCTTTGCTATATCTCAGGTGTCTTGAAACCCTGTTCTGAGAGCCATTCTCAAGGAGGGCCAATGGCCCTCCTGATATCTCAAGCCTATTTGAAGGGGGGCATAGACTGAGGTAATAATAAATGAATTTCAGTCCTTCTGTTTACGTTGTATCCCTGTTTGACTGGAAGCGCTGGAACTTGAGGAGAGCTCTTAAGGGAGCCATGGCCAGAAAAAGGTTGAGAATGGCTACTTTATCAGTTATGATAAATTTACCTATACAAAATCTAGTAGTGGGTGTTGAACAGTAAACCTAGAAGTCTTCTGTTCACTGATACAACCATTAAGCTACCAAGAAAGACTAGTGGCAAAATTAAAAGCAGCACTTAAGAAGTTCTTACTGAATGACTTATAAAAATGATTGGGACATCTTGAAGGCTCATTTGAACAGCTTCCAAAGAAAAATACTTTGAGGAAATCATAAGTTGGACATAAAAATGATTTCATTAACAAAGTTCTTTACTTTCTTCCTTAATGTTTTTTTAAAGCAGAGTTTTGGTATTTTTGTCTCTTCTCATATCAATAGGAATGTAATTGCTTTCTATATGTCTTTAATTGTTTATGATTTCTGGCAGTTAGAATATTAAAAATATATAAATGTGTAAAATAGGCTCCGGTGAAATCACTCTGAAACTTTATGCCTTTCCTCTTACCTGCAGGTGTGTGAAGATTTCTTACCTAGATGTTGTAGATGGTTTTGGATGAATATTTGCTGATATTAGCCAAAAGCTATTTTTTTTCTTCTTCTTCTTTTGCTTTATTTCTGTTTGTTGTACAATACGTTTCATTCGTTTGGTTCTCCCCCCCCCCTTTTTTTAATGATCCTGATTTCTTTCGACCAATTTTTCTTCATTTTCCTCCTTACTTTTATTCAACATACCTTTCTCTTTTCCTTATTTTTTCTTTTCTTTCTTTCTTTTTTCTTTTTCTTTTTCTAATTTTCTTTCTTTCTCCTTTCTTTTTAATAAATATTTTTCTTTCTATCTTTCTTCTTTTTTTTCTTTCATTCTCTCTGATTTTTTGGTTTTCCTTCTCCTTGCTTTTTTGAAAAGAATATTTTTCTTCCTGTCTTTCTTTTTTCTCTCTTATTTTCTAATTTTTTTTTCCTTGCTTTCTTTTAAAAAAATATTTTTCTTTCTTTTTCTTTCTTTCTCTCTTTCCTATTTTCTAATCTTCTTTTCCTTGCTTTCTTTTTAGAAAATATTCTTCTTTCTTTCTTTTTTCTTTCTTTCTTTCTTTCCTATTTTCTAATTTTCTTTCTCCTTGCTCTCATCTTGAAAATATTTCTCCTTCGTTCATTTTTTTTTCTTGTTTTGTTTGTAATTTTCTCTCTCCTTGCCTTTTCTTTCATTCACTCCTGATCCTAATTGCTTATCGTTTTTTTTATTTCTTTCATTCCTTCATTCCTTCCTGCTTTCCTTCCTCCCACACTTCCTTCTTACCTTCTTTCTTCCTCTATTTCTAGCTATGTCATTATTTTTCATCTCTCGTATGTTTTTATTTTCCTCTTTCTTCTATGGAACTTTTTTTTTTATCTCTCCCGTCTTCCTCTTTGTCATTCTTCTATCCTGCCTCTGTTTATCCTCTTCATTCCCTTATATTCAATCCACCCCGTCTTCTCTCTGTCTCTCTTTTCTTTCATTCTGTATTCCTTCTTCTTAGATTTTTAATTCTTGAATGTTCCTCTATTCTTCTGTTTTCTTCTTTTCTTTCTTTTTTTCTTTCCTTATCGTTCAACCTACTTTCATTCAATCACATATTCATCCTGCTTTGATTTTATACATAAACAAAAGCTACAAAGACACCAATCCTCTTCCATTCATACATATGCATATACATATATATATATATATATATATATATGCATGTATGTGTGTGTGTATTTGTGGATTGTACGTGTAGTGTGTATTGTACGTCATAGCATGTTTTCTCAGTATGTGTGCATGTGTGATTCACACATAAATACAAACACACCATAAATGTATGTATATATGTGTGTGTGAGCTGTTCTAATGAAAATGTAAAAAAATTTGTCACCATTATAACGATACATTTTCATTAATTTTTTGTCCATATTATCATTATTCTTAAAATGCCAAAATTAATGGAATCTTGATTTGATATCCATTATTCTTTATTATTGCTGTAATTATTATGAAAGGATAGAATCATTAATGCTACAGTAGGTAAAAATTATCAACAATATCATCATTATTACTATTATTATTACATGTAGTAGATCTATAGCCATTCTTCCAGACAAAATCAACATAATTAAACTTAATATGCACACACACCTGCATTTAATATATATATGGCAAGAAAACTTATTCATGTTACCTTTATCATTATTATTATTATTGTCATTATTGCTATTAGGTTGGTGCAAAAATAATTGCGGTTTTTGTTATTTTAAATTCGATACTTTTTTTGGAATAAACTATTATTTAACTACATTCATGAAGTGTACCATTTTGAAACGTGAATTTTGCTCAATTTATCTAAAGTAAATCTTTTCTTTTCACTATTTAATTTGATTTAATCGAGGCTGTCAAATCATTACATGAACAAAAAGGAAATTCAAGAAATTTTGTTTTATGGGCTCAAAATGGGACTTAGAGTGATGGAAACTGCTCGCAATATCAACCAAGATTTTGTCCATGGGATCATCAACAAACTTATTGCTCAATATTAGTTCGAAAAATTTTTCAAAAAGGAGATGGAGGCCCTGAAGATGAGGAGGGTTGTGGACATCCTTCCATAATTGACAACGTCCAATCGAGGGCCATTATTGCAGGGGAGCCACGAAAAATAACTCAAGAGATTGCAGAGGAGCTAAACATTGACCATTCTTCAGTTGTTTGATATTTGCACCATATAAAAAAAATGAAACAGCTTCACAAATCGGTGCCACACGAGCTGAAGGAAGATGAAAAAATTGATAATATGAAATCTGCTCTGTGCTTTCTTTAACAAAAAAGAACCATTTCTTGATCGCATTGTGACATGTGATGGACAACAATTGACAGATCTCCATGCAGTGGCTGGATTGACTTGAAGCATCAAAACACTTCCCAGAACCAAACCTGCATCAAAAAAACTTATAGTCTCTGTTTGGTGGTCAGCAAGTGGAATCAATCACTACAATTTCTTGAATCCTGGTGAAACCATCACAACAAAGAAGTATTGCCAGGAAATTGACAAAATACACCAAGAACTGCAACATTTTCATTCAATAATGGTCAATCAAAAGGGACCAATTTTTCTCCATGACAACGCCTGACCCAATGATGCGCAAATGACCCTGTGAAATTGGACAAACTAGGTTTTGAAACTCTACTTCACCTAGCTTATTACCACTTTTTCAAGCATTTCAACCACTTCCTGCTAGTGAAGTTCTCCAACAACCAAGCTGCAGCTCAAAATGCCTTCCTGGTCCAAGAATATGTTTCCGGAATGAATGGACTTGTTTCTAGTTGGCAAAAATGAAAAGATTCAGAAGGTTCTTATTTCGATTCATAACTTTTATTCCAAGCCGAGATATACTGCTTTTAAGTTGATGGTGGAAAATGTAAATTTTTTTGCACTAACTTAATACTATAAAGATAATTTTTATTATCTGTTAATACTATTTTGCACCTAAAAATACTAACCGCATTAGTATTTTCACCAGGGACAATATAATTTACTTAATAATATACATGTATATGTATTAATATACATGTATATGTAATATTTATGCAAGCATGGCACTTGACATTGATCAATAGTTAGCAAGGTTGTGAGTTTAATTCTTACAAGGTGCCTCGCTTATGTCAGACTAAACTTAAATATCTACAGATGATATACAGTTGACATATGTATATTTGTTTATATAAATATAGGAATACTTTGAATAGTGTGGTTAATTTGTTCCAAATTTTTCCACACAGTCTAGAACTGCACTGTTCAAAGTCTAATTATAATTTAATGTGTGTTTTTTTTTCAGCTTATACTTAGTTACATTAGTTTTATAAAGTAATACTTCAACTGTACAATATCAAAACACAGACTAATCAAAACAGCTCTATTCATGGTATACTTGTATAAAAAAATACTTATCTCCATTTACATATGTAAATCAATGGGTCCTTTGCCTGATAATGAGACGAGCACTTTTTTACACCACATGCATTCATTTTTTTTAACAAAGTCTTGTTCTTTGTCAATGCTCTTGATCATTCATTTAGATTGAACAATCTTCTATCATTGAACATTATACTGTGAAAATTTAAGACGACACTACAGATGCCTCAAAAGAGCATCATTATTTTTGCATCATCATCGATATCTCAACCACCAGCATTTTCCATCAATACCATTACCATCAGGTTTGCCCCCAAAGATCATGACCACACTACCATTCTCATTGCCATCAATATGACCACCACCAATTCACACATAATGACCACTTTCGCTACCACCACTTCCACCAAGACTAACATTGTCTCTACTCACAACACCACCACCACCACCATGACTAACATTTTCATGACCACCATTTCCCTACCACCTCATCATTAACAACATCACCATTATTATTATTGCCTTTGTCAATATCATTATACCTCTCAGTATCACCACCAACACCACTCCCATCATTTTTACGACTAATACCACTGTTATATAGGATTAGCTTGAATTATGCAGTTTTGATTAGTGTAGGATTTAATGTAGTATGGTTAAGGTATGGCTGTACAAATTAATGTAACTAAGTATAACCTAAAAGAAAAATTAAATTGTAATAAAACTTGGACAGATTGTTTTTTAAAATACACAATATTTTGAAATGAATTAACCGCACTAATAATATTTTCTAAACTACTCTTAGAATCCCGGTAGGTCAAATTGAAGTGAATGGAGATAAAGAAGATCATCTTGTGCCAATCTTCCAGTAAAGAAGGCTTACCTGGCCAGAAAATCAGCATTTCAAATCAAAGCTGTGGTCTGTATAACTGCAACCTTTCCTCTGATTTGTAACTCATCCAATCTTGATTTTAGTGTTTTTAGTACAGTTCCATGCACAGTTTACTATTATGGGAATAAGCCAAATCTTGTTATTCCCCACCTTTCTCAGCAGGGTTCTGCTATTTTTCCAATTTCTGACTGTTCTTCACGTTCACTCAGTGTTCTGCTGATGCAGATATGTTCATGACCTGGTGGGTCTTTTTCCATTATTCATCCTGCCACTTGCTTGGATAGGGTGGTCAGCCTGGAGGTCAAAATCCCACAACACTCCATTTTTTTCCCCTCCAGGATAGTCTCTAGTTTGTGATCATACTATTTGTTTACCTAGTTGAACCCAAGTTTTTTTTGCACAGTTCCTAGTGCATGACTGTTACTTCTCTGCTTTGTTTTTTTTTTGTATTCCTTCTTGGTCAGCTTACAACATTCTTTGATTTTCTGGTTTACAGCCTTATCTCTTTTTCTGTATTTATTGTTTCCCTGGGAAATTTCAATCTTTGCCTTGATGTAGTTTATCTTGATGCTTTTGTTCTGGGCTGTAATGATGAGGATTTCTGTTTCTCTCTTCAGATGTCCTCTGCATAGGTATGTTAAGAATTACTTATCCATGAGGTCTCCAATTTGCCTTTTGTACTTATTGAGTTTTCACACCATCAATTGATCTTGAGGGCTGAAAACATTTATTCCTTATGCCTAGATAAAACATTCTTTTGTTATTTGGAAATACACCCACCTTCAAATATGTTTTCAGAATGGAGTTCAATTTGCAATGTAAGATTAGGCTAAATTGATCCCTTAGTTTGTGGCTGGCAGCATCCATGCTATTTTTTTTTTTTGAAAATTCAGATTTTTAAGTGATCACTGCCCAACACTAGGCAAGAGAAGTAACTTATTTGATGAGTACCCCTTTTTCCAATTTTTTCAATTGATCATCCCCAACTCAACATGCTGTCAAAAGGTGCTTCTTTAGAGTGAATGACCAAATATTCAATGCACACCACTTTTTTCCAATATTTTCAATTGATCATCCCTAACACAATATGCTGCCAAAAGGTGTTTCTATTGAGTGAATGACCAGACCTGTTGTTCTTATCAATTATTATTATCATCAATATCATAATTATCATTATTATTGCTATTGTTGTCGCTGTTGTTGTTGTTATTGTTGTTGTTGTTATTGTTGTTGTTGTTATTGTTGTTGTTGTAGTTGTTTGAGGATAAGAGGAAAGAGCAGAGACTGCACTCTAGTTGAAGTGATTCATTGTTATTATTTAGGTGAGGATAGAAAGTGAGGGACTGCTGTGGCAATGATGTGAAACCTGGTATTTTTATCATTTTTGTCAATATTATTAGAATAATGATTGATTTTTTTATAATATTTATCATCATCATAGTTTTCCTCAGTTATTAATTTTGTTCTCACCTCCTTTTGAACATGTTGTAATTATCTGATGAGGCTTATTTGGGGTAATTGTACAAAGTTATCTTTTTTTTCCCCCTGTATAGAGGCATTCAATATACATTTTGGACAGAATTAATAGCCAATCACCTCAACAAAAACTCATTTATATTCTTTTAATGCTTACCTGACTGCATCAGCACCCACATTGAAAGAAACGCAAATTCCATAACAAACTGAAATGAATAACAGAAACAATGATAAAAATAATGACAACTTTTATTATATTTTGTAAAAATTATAGTCTTTGTGCTTCTGTTGTTAATGACTTGAGTGTGTATAATAATAAGAGTGTTAATTTTAGTAATTATGATAATGATATGCCTGGCAACATTTATAATGATGATTCAATTTCTTATCTCCGCATGTGTATCTATTTTCACTCTTCACATCTATCTAACTATTGTGTTCATTTTTCTCTCTCTTCCTCACTGACTGTTTGTCTTTCTCTCTCTCTCTCTCTCCATCTTCCTCCATCCCTCTCTCTCTTTCTGTGCACACATCCCTGCAAGCATATATATATATATATATATATATATATATATATATATATATATATATATATATATATATATTGATTAAAGTGAGCAACAACATGAGGTCATAAAAGGTGCCACACCATGGAGTAATGATTACTGAGCTAATCTACGACCTTATAGTGAGTTCAATCCTCACTGGGTGCCCCACAGTTGTGGTCATGTATCAAAGTAAGTTCAATAGATAGATTGATAGATCAGTATGTTTGTATGGTTGCTCTCTAATCTGACTCTTGTTCTATCACTTCATCCGTCTATCTATCCATCAAACTCAAACTGTTTATGTCAATCTCTCCATCTATGTCAGCCAATCTTTCAGTCTTTCTGTCTGTCTTTCTATCGATGTAGGAAATGTGTGTTAGTTAGTGCTCTTTCTCTTGGGATATTATTGTTACACAATCTTTCAGCACATTCAAGAACTAGCAAAATCTGTAATACCCAGATGGTATAGATCTTTTTCTTTCCACTTGCTCAGTAGTTGATGTATTTGTGATTGTACATGGTAACCAATCAGTCAGTGATGGATTTCAGACAAAAAGTAATGATTTCAAATGATGAGCTTTCAATTTAGACAGAGCTTCTTCCTCTTTATAGAATAGTGCTACACAATCTTCTTCTTCCTAGCAGTGATTCTAAAATGCATTTGAATAAAAGTAAATGAAAACACTGATTTTATAAATATTTCTATTACCCATGATTCAAAATTGGCTAAATCTATGATTGTTCTGAGAGCTTGAACATGAAAGGGTCCTGGGTGTCCAGACAATCCCCTACTCTGGTTAAGCACAATTAAAGAAATAAATTGAAAAAAATAAAATCCCCAAATAACCAGAAATTAACCTTAAAAACATGGATCTATTATATCCATGTCTAATCTGACGGATTGAGTGGAAAAAAAAAAAATTGTAACTCCCATGGCTTAAATCCTGGATCCTTTACAGTACAGTCTTACTATTTTTACATTGATACTATATTAATCTTGTTCCATGTTTTGTCTGGATTTCTAATATTAGTTATTTCTTACTTTCTTCCATGTATTGAAAATTCTGGATTTGACGCATATTCCACATTGTAGACATATTTCATATCATGCTTCTTCTCCTGCACATATTTCATGTTCTGCTCCTTCTGCGCATATTTCATGTGTTTCTGCTTTGCATTTAATCCTTATCAATGACGTATCTTACTTTACATGTTTTCCTCATATTTTACGATTATAAATGTTTTACACCTGTTCGTATCATATCCAGATTTTTTACTCATTTTAATGTTTCAAATATTTTTGATGCTTTATGTGTTTCCAATTTGCATTATTGTCTCTTCCCTCTTATGTTTTATGGTCTCAGTGTTTTACACGTTTTTTCAATTCTTTCTCTTAACCCATTACATGTGTTATGCATCTTGATGTTTTGTGTATTCTTATGAATGTTTTATATTACATTTCATCTTATCTATAATTTATGCATCTATACTTTTTAAATGTTTTCATGCAATGCAATTTTTTTCTTTTGCTTCATTTGAACCGTATTTTATGAGTAATATGTTTTCCATGCAATTATGCAGTGATTTTCCAATGTTTTATTGACATTCTGATTTGGGGTTTTGTTTTACAGAACCTTCGGGATTTTCATTCTATGCTACATGCCTGGCGTTTTTGATACTTCGTTTTAGTTTGATTGTTTTATTTGTTGTCTCTTTAAACTCTTTCTTGCTCAACATCAATTTTCCGCTGTTTTAGACCTTTATTCAGCATTTAGTTTTTATCTTTTTTTTTTTAGAACTAGCTGTAAAACTATCATTTTTGGATTTTACATTTTCATATCTTTTCTCTATCTTTTTCATTCTTGTTGTAAAACCATCATTTTTTTTTGTCCTATTAAATATTTGTTATCTTTGAGTAACAGGTTTGACATATTTGTCGTGTCTATTTCATGCAGTGTATTATAGTCTTCCTATTTTTAGAGGTGTGCCTTGGCTTTTTGCTTTAATTGTTTGATAGTGTATCTTGTATCATATTTTGAAACATTTCTTTTTTTTTAAATGATTCTCAACATTTGGTTATTTTTCTCAAATCTTTTTTGATAAATTTTATGTTTTTGTTCTTGACTGCATCTTTTGTTGTTGGCTTTGAGGAAGCTTTCACTGGTATCTTGTACAGAAATATTATTTGTGTCTTGGGTTATTTGCTGCATTCTCCCTTGCTCTGACATCAGCATCTTTGGCTGAAGATGGTGGAGAAGATGCGTTTTTTGACGTTTAAGTCGTCAAATTTGCTACAAGCAATAAAATGAGAAGAAGCAAAAAAAAAAACAAAACCAAAAACAAACAAGAAAAAAAAAAATGGCACACGAAGACAAGTTTTCTTTGAATGTAGCCCACCCATTGTCATGGATTTCCTTGTCATAATGCAGGACAAGAAGGCAGCTTTGTAAGGCGCCGTGAATCCAATTCAAAAATATTGTGCCAAAAAAGATTATCGATTCTAAAACCAGAGTCAAAAATGGAAGTTACTAACACCTGATGGGCATAAAAATGAGTGACACAAACCATTTTCTTTGTGTTCACATTTTATGTATACATATATATATACATATATATATATATATATGCACGTATACAAAAGAGAGAGAGGAAGAGAGAGGTTTATGCATACAAATCCATAAATCTCTTTTGCACTCACACGCACACACATACACTCACACACACACACACACACATGTATTTATGATATATATGCATTTATAAATAGACATATATATATGATGATGTATATATTTATATCTATATTATTAGAGTGAAAGGACAATTCAGAAGACCTAGGTGGATAAACTGGTGAAACATCAAAATGAACAAAGAAATCTCATTTGTACAAAACAAGATCTTCTGAAATGTCCTTTCACTCCAATATTGTCAGAAAAACTATATTTCACATAAATATACTGGTCATATCTATATCATGCTGATATATGAATGCCCACGTTCATACTGATAAGTACATATACATACATATATATATATATATATATATATACATACATTTATAAAATAAGATTTACAAGAATATAAACACAGTGAATGTCAACATTTCATTCCTAACAC
>OY735210.1:21987858-22052858 GCA_963457665.1 Thysanoteuthis rhombus | reverse complement strand
GGCCTGGATCTTCTTACTTGGGCAGTGAATCAGATGGTGGATAAAGACAATTCATTAATGTTAATGAAAGCAATGAAATTTGGGGGTAAAATCTCCATACAAGAAGTAACCCAAAACTGTTTTGGCATTTGGTTTTATTATAAAAACTCCAAAATTGGGAAATGTTAAACAGGCCTGGTTAGTTACCCTGTAGAAACCATCACATGACTGACATCTTTTGGCACCATGCCATGTTTGGTGGCGGGTGATTGATTAAAGAATTGGGAAAAGGGCTGATCAATCATCAAGTCACTTCTCTCGACTTTTGTTGTGCAGGTGATCACTAAAAAAGTCCAAATATAAAAAAAAAATGTATGACAGCAGCTGTATATGAACTAAGAGACTGGCTTAGCATGAACATATACTGCTAGTAACCCCCCCCCATCAAAACCCCATTTCAACAACCGTCACATGACCGTAGTTTAGTAGTATGCTGAGTTGAGTGTGATCAATTTAAAAATTAGGAAAAAGGTTGATCAATGAGGAAGTTGTTTCTCCCACATTTTGCTGGACGGTTGATTGGTTGAAAGTCTGAATTTCCAAAAAAACGAAACAAGCATTAATAAGCCCCAAACCTAGAGCTCAATTTAGCATAAACTGACATTGTAAATTGAACTCCCATCCTACACTAAAAATCGATTTTGGGTCATAAGGATCAGATGTTCAAATTTTCAACCCTCTAGCTCATTTGATGTGGCATGTATAGGTGATATATCCATACATAGCCAGCCAGCCAGACCAACTTAGAAACTGAAGAGACCTATTTTTATTGTTTTGTTGATAGTTTCGGCTGATAGTTTCTAATATGTGAGCAAATCATTTATATTGTGGACATCTATTTTCAAAGACATTATGAAGACATCTGCCTTATGACTGGAAAAATGAGATGATATCCGTACCTCATATAAATGGATCACCATAGCCTGAATGTGTATCAAAACTGATTATCTAAAAAAAAAAAAAAGATCTTTTATCTAAAATTATCTTTAAAAAATACCAGCACAAAATTTGGGCATTGTTGATCCAAAAATGACCATAGAAATCGAAAAAAAGCACTTGTTTGAAAAAAAAAGCAAAAACTTCTCTGATGGTGCCTAGTGGTGTACTCATGCAAATTTTCATGGTTGTTGTCCCAAAACTGTGATCAGAGGTACCTGCACACACACACTACCACACACACACACACACACACACACGCACACACATGCACACACACACACACACGCATACGCGCACACACACATGCACACACACACTACCACATACACACACACACACACACACACACACACAAACACACACACATTTCTATAGCCTATTTGGCTGGTTGGTTGGGCCTCACATTGATTTGATATTCTCTTATGATTGTACTGTGTTCAATTGTTATTCAGATTCATTAATCTGTATCATCTTAATAACTAAAAAGCTGCTGACAAGATTTCTCACTTGAAATTTTGTTGTTCTGGAGTAGTTGATAAGATATCTTGCAAGAAATTCCCTTGTCCTAGGTCTTATTACTCTGGAAGTGAATCGGATTGTAATTCAAGACAATTCACAGATCATGATGAAGACATTGAAAGCAATGATTGTACTGGAGCAGCTGACAAGACATTCTGATGACTTTGATAGTATCTAATATTCAGGGGATGAAACGAAAAAACATTGATATGTTAACAAAATCCAGCCATGTTTTTTGCTTTCTAATTGAATCGATTACAAGAACATTTCTCATTCTTTTTTGATTTCACATAGGTCTGTTGGTACACTAACAAGTAAATATCTTTTGAAGCAGATATACCTTTTCAACTGTATAAAACTTCAGATGACGATTGGCGTGTATTCATAGTTTTATATATGGATGCATAAATTCATTTTTATACACATATGTATAAAGTCATGTAAAAATAAATACCTATATATACAACATATTTGCTTTAAAAGTACTAGCATTGATATTTTCTCACTCATACACATAGATTGCCAAACAGAAACGTGTATGATCACATGCACACACAAACACGTGTACACTAATGCACAAACTCACAAATACACAGATATACACGCACACATCTGAACATATTCATCCTTAGAAAGGAGGAAGAATTTTTAATGAAACAAGAAGATGGAAACAAAAAATTCAAAACTGAAATATAATATAAAATCTTTGAAGTGTAAAGCTGATAATAGATACTTACCAAAAATAAAATATCTTTAAAAAAAACGGAAAAATCTCTTTGTTTCATATGAGAAAAATATTGAATTTCAGATTTTTCAAAGAAATTGTTTTTTTCCTAATAATGGTCTTAAAAACATTTTTTCTCTTTTCTTTTTTCTTTCAACTTCTTGAATAGGAATCTATCCAATAATTCTACAGTTTTTCACTAATTATGTACCCACCTACACGCCAATATACTTACAATCATACACAGACGCATACACTCGCACATACCTACTTACACATATCTATTACAAATATATATATATATTTCTGTATATATGATTGAATTATTGATTAAAGCACTAAATCTTGTAAATCTTTATTTGTAAACAACATAAAAAAACAATGCTCGAGTATTGATTTTCCTTAGAATCATTCCAAAAAATAATCTTGTGACATTTTCCTTTAATTTAAAATTTTTTAAAAATGAACATTCGACCTTTTACATATTTTGGCACACCTACACTCTATCAAAACAAATTTATATATATGGCTATAGCATATTCAACACATTCTCTATTTATATCATTATTATTTATAACAAATATCGTGATGACCCCTCAAAAGGAATTGTAAAAACTGATTTCAAATTCTGATTATGACCTTAGATATTCTTTGATGAAAGGAAGAATTTACTCTGGTATCCAGTCCTATCAACAGTCATCTTACAAAAGATTCATTTCTATGATACTGGAATAATTGATTTAGTTTGGTTTATCTTCATCCCTGTCGACTCCTTGTGGAGCTTAGTGATATATCTGCACAAAACCAGGAGACAATTGCGGGTGTGATACTGCTGCAGTTTCTGTAGCATATCCCAAGGACTCATCTTTTAAAGCCTTTAACCGAACTAGGCCCCTAGAGTTATCATGCTTGATGGGATTCTCATCTGTAGGCTTCTTCCACTATCTTTTTTCTTCTGACTCTATTCCACACTCTATTGTTGACTATCATAGTGATAATGATTTGACCCAACTAACCTAACCAAGAACCTAACCAAGAGACAGACCTGCAAACTGAGAAGCATGCAACATGCATATGAGAGAATCATGCTCAACCTCACATGGAGAGATCACAAGATAGCAAACAAAGTATATCAGGAAGAAAACGGAAGTCAGAGATATCATAGAATCTATTAGAAAACTCAAATGGCAATGAGCAGGCCATGTCACAAGAATGACAGACAACTGATGGACATCACAACTCACAACATGGATCCCCAGAGATCACTTGCGAAACTAAGGCCAACAAAATACAAGATAGAGAGATGAACAGGAGAAATTTAGTAAATACTGGCTCCGTGATGCCCACAATAGAGAAGTGTGGCGAATCCTGGGGAAGGTCTATGTCCAATGACGGACGTTAAAAGACTGATGATGATGATGAATCTTTCCACCACAACAAGTATTTTGACCAATTTTCTTTTTTCTAGCCTTGTTGTTATCTTTGATTGCAATATTTTCTCAGCTGTTGATACACAACAATCATTTTCACATCTAACAAAAAATCCTTTCGTATTTAGCAAAGAATTTCTCCTTGAAAAATTGGCAATAATCGAGTTGTATAATTTTTGCAGAGATCAAACTCTTGCTGTGAGTGTTTGCGTTCATTTCACACCAATGCCCTTGAAAAATGCATGAATCCATTCCTCCTCCTAGGTGTGGATAGAATAGTACAGGGTAAAGTGAGTGACTCCTCTTTAAATACTTGTCATCTCTACTTCTATTTAAAAAATCACAAACAGTTCCAATAGAGCTAAAGGGCTGAAAATTCAGACATTTACTTTCTATCTTTTTTTCCCACTCAAAATCGGTTATTAGTGGGGGTTTTCAATATACAATGTAAGTTTATGCTAAATTGATACCTTAGTTTGTGTCCAGCAACATTCATGCTTCTTAACTGTCCAACAAAAGGAGAGGGAAGCAATTTTTTCATTGAGCACATTTTCCAATTTTTTTAATTGATCACCCCCAACATGACATGCTGCAAAAAGACGGTCACAGGACAGTTTCTATTGTCTTTTATTTGTTTATTTACTTTTTGAATTTTTATTCATCCATTCAAGAACATTGACTTTATTTCATTTGCAAATGAACAGATGTTTGCTGGTGTCAGTTGATGATGTAAAGTATTCCTCTCTTTATATATATATATATATATATATATATATATATATATATATATATATATATATATATATATATATATATATATATAGTTTATAATGCAACCACTCCAATGGTCATTGAATGTTTCGTGCTGTACAGCTGCTCCCTCACATCATCCAAATCGGATATTCATTTATTTAGGGTCTCATCGCTTGTTGCTTGTCACCCATCGTTCAACCCTTGTACTATTTAGCTCATTATCCATCAGGGCAGTGATGGCAAGTTTCCAACCAAATGAAACGAAAAGACGAAAGGGAAGTCAGGGAGAAACAGATTTAAAATCAAATTGAAAAGCCATCATTTGAAATTATTACATTTTTATCTGAAATTGTACACTGACGAATAGATTTGCATATGAAATCACTTCTTTTTGAACCAGAGTGCAACTGAAAAGATAAACATTGATAAGTGCTGGAGGCGCTTGTCATGTGTCTGAGACAGTAAGACTTTTCAAATACAAAATGGAAAAAAAAATGGGAAAATGAATAAATTAAACAAATTGAAAAACAGAAAAAATTTTTTCAGGAATATAAGATAATACTATACTTTGAAGGGCATCAGAGTTGAACTTGCCTGGGGCGCCAGTAACCCTAGGGCCAGCCCTGCTTAAATGCACTTAAAGCTTGTGGCTGGAAGATGGTGTAGCAGTAATTTCCCAAGGAGAAAAAAAAGGTTAACCTATGCACATAACCTACATTGATAGATAGATTGTTATGAACAGTTATAGAAGGAAATATATATTGATATGTAGAGATTGAGATAGATAGATAGATAGATAGGTAGATAGGTAGATAGATAGATAGATAGATAGATAGGTAGATTGATAGATAGAGGACATGTTTATAACAAAATAGAGCATGTATCTGAAGAAGGATAGAAAACACATTAGCCAAAATGTAGGAAAAAACAACATAGACACAGATATTAGTTTGGATCATTCAGAGAATAATGAGGGTTTTGTTTGTTGCAAGGAAAAATAAATGGGTTCGTACTGCCCACCTCTCTCTCAGAACTGATTTTTTTCATTTTAACTACTAAGATAAGAATGAATTTTTCAATTATTTTTCCTTTTTTGTCACTTTCTCATTCTTCACACTTTGCTTTACTTTGTTTTGTTCCTTTATTTATTTTTTGTTCCTTCTCTCTTTACTCTTTCATTCACTTTTCCTTCCTTTTTTTTCCTTTCTTTTTTCATCTTTCAATGTCAATTCTATTTTTTCCTTATATCTTTCATTCTCTGTTTATTTATTTCCTTCATTCTACTTTTCTTTGTTTCTTTTTTTCTTTTATATATCCTTCTATTCTTTCTTTTTCTCTTTCCATTTTCTCCTTTTTTCCTTTTTTCTTTCTTTTAAGCTTCTTAAATGTGTTTGCATCTTTCATTCATCATTTGTCCATTTTCTAACTTCCATCTATTTTTTTCACACATATGTAGATCTATTTTTTTACATAAATTTAAACTTTTCACAAAAACCTTTCAACATTTTTGTCCTTATCACAATTCATTTATTAAAAGATTGAGGAAAACATTTTTTTCAAAATGCCAAAAATAATTCATACTTGTAAATGGAAGGGAAGTACATAAATCATGAAAAAAACATTTTATTCTGTCATCTTTCCATAAAGTTTGTTACAAAATCTTATTTAATTCTTAGAAAGGTTCTTTGATCAATAAAAGATGATTTGCTTATTTTTTATCCAGTGAAAGTTTGCGTAAGGCTTTTTACCTCTTCTGCTTTTTGAAAAAAATTCTGAGATTATTTTAACCCAATTTGTAGTTCTTTTCAAAAATATCTTTAAGTGAATTTAAAAAAAAAACTAATATTTCTATCTTGATATTTTTTACTTAGGAAAAAAATTAGTTTAAGAAAAAGTGTTTTGATTAATTTAAGTTTAAAACTTTCATTGCAAAGGAGCAACTCTTGTCTTCAGGTTTGAGAAGAAGAAAAACAAAAGATTACGGTATAAAAAATTGAATACCTGAATTGAAAAAGGAGAAATCTTTTCCAGGATTTATAAAGGATAGAATAATAACAATTCAATAAACTGTTTTTTTTAATTCTACTATTTGCTTATCTCACAATCTTTCAAATTTTTCACTTTTTCAAATTTTTCAATTTTCCATATTTTTCAATTTTCCATATTTTTCAATTTTTCACACTTCTAAATTTTGATTTTTTTAATGTTCTTTTCTTTACGATTTTTTCATTATAAAATTTTTCCTTGATACAATTTTCTTATTTTACAATCTTTGTTTGTATTTTTTTACAATTTTTATATTCTAAAATCATTTTTTTATTTTTCAATTTTGTACCGTTCTGCAAAATTGTTAACTCTTTGGAGTGAAGATATCAGTGTAAACCAAATGTATAAGAGATTAGCCTTGGAGAAAATCGAATGAAATTGTCTTGTTTCTAAATGCTTTGCACACAATGATTTTTTTGATTCACCTAGTAGCAGACAAGTTTTCACCTTTGTTCATTCACATCAAAGCAAAAATATTTCAAAATATATTTTTATAGGAAACCAATATCTAATTAGCAAAGAAGAAAATTGGTCAGCCTAATCATTTATTGTTTCTGTAGATTATTATCAAAAACTGATCAGAAGGCTGAAATATTTACAAAAATGAAGCAATTTTTTCAGCTATTTAAACAGGAAGGACACCAAAACTCTAGTTCACTGACAAACAAAAAAGAATCAAGTCAAGGTGAAAGACAGTCAAAATAAAGACATAGCTGCATTCGCTGCATTATGCACAATATTTTATACAATTTGATTTGCAAATTTTTCAGGAATTTTCAACTTGAGACATTAGCACTTGATTGAAGAATTGAATGAACAGAACTGTTAACATAGAGACAGCAATAATAATTCAAATTTATTTGATTAATTGCCATCAACCTCGACATAAAAGCTTTTGCTTCCTGTTGCTTCTCCTATTTTATCACAGCAATATATTGATTGAATAACCAATTCATGAAAAATGTCAGTTTTAAGGCTTTCCTCTATTTTTTGTTTCTTTAAATATGAAGGCATTCATTTTTGAATGGGATTGTCAAAAGGTTTTGAATAAAATCCAGTCAAAATTTGAACCTACATAAAAAAAAAGCTTTGGTCACAAAGGTGTGTTTTTTTAAGGTTACCTAGTTAAATGTTTATTTGTATTTTTTTTTTTTGAATTTGTGAGTCAATTTAAATCTTTAAACATTTTTTTCATGTTTCAGAGTCCAATGTTGTCAATAAAGATATTTTTTTCCTAGAATATGAGTTTGAGAGTGAATCCCAGAATCAAAAAATTGAAAAATCACATCTAAACAGGTAAGTTTGAATCTACATAAGTTTTGGTTACAAAGGTGTGTTTCTTTTGGGTTGTCAAATTAAATGTTTTTTTTGTTTGTTTTTTTATTCAACTTAGCAACCATGGTTTTGATGGGGTTATTGTTGCCAGGTTTATTTCTAAAATTGTCTAACCATGGTTTCACACTTTATATCCATCCATGTAACAAAAACACCTGATGGGAATTTTATTCTAGGTTTAGTTTCGTGCTTGAAGATGACCATGGGTTTTAACCATACCATTGGCCAATGACAATAACACCATCGTAAACCTTGTCTCTTCATGTCCTGTACTTCTGACTTGCACAGTTTTCACACTTTTACATTCCACTGTTTTATTGTCTATAATGTCGAAATTCATAGAGTTTTCATCCATGTTTCCAATATTTGACAATAGGAAATGGTGTTTCTGCTTCAGACGTATAATAAACTGCTGAAAACTGATAACTTTATGATCAAGATCTTTTGATAGTTTCTGAGCAATTTTTGGTTTTTGTTGGACAACCAGATTTTTCCTGTACATAAAATGGTTCTACCGCTATACTCTACCGTTCAAAATCCCTACTGCGTCCCAGGTTCCGCCTTCTCCACATCAGTGCATATAGTCTGATGTTCTCTTTCTTGTGACAATGCAGCAATCCTGCCTCTGTTAAAGTATCCATTCTGCAATGTGATTTTCCAACTCTGACCAACAAGTAATTCCTTTTCTCATTAAACATTGTTTCATTAGGGTTTTTCTTAAAACACTTTCTTTCTTTCTCCCCTCTCTTAGCATCTTCTCTGTTATTTCAAATGTCCTTGCAGCAGCACTGTTGTTAAATTCCTTGGGCATTCCGGTGTCTTTCAACTGGAAACCTACTTCATACTTCCCTCATTTTACTGGTGGCTTCACTGTAACAATTTGCTAAAAGATCTTAAACTGGTTGATATAGAAGCTAGCTATAGACTGACCCATGAACCTGTGTTGAGTCTACCGGCCATACCTACCAGCTCAATCAACACCACACATATAGTATATAAACAATGGTCTTGAACTACTACCACTGTTAGTCTGCATATGATATTTACCTTACCTCATTGATAACACAGCGACAATTGAAATGATTTGCAGATAATGCATTAAAGTATAAGCCCATTACTGTTAGTACATTCAAGATATTTAATCAATTGTATTGGTATATCACCATTGATTGCTTGGTACCCACTGACTTGAAGTTCTCCACAGATGGTTGGGTAGTTCAGGAGTTATTTTATACTACCAATTTGGGCTGAAACAATGAAATTTAGACTGAAATTGGTTTTCTTGTCTCATCTGAAAACACTTTATCTACCCAAATATCCTGTATGTATGATAGAATCAAGAAATCTCTGAGCTTTGACTCTGGTTTTAATGAAGAAACATTTCATCTTGAACAGAAGACTTCATAAATCATCAGCAGCAGCAGCAACAGCAGCTGCCCTTTAATGTCCACTGCTGGACAAGATCTGTCAGACCTCTCAGTCATGGGTGTCATGGCACCAATACCCTCTGAACATGTCTAAATTATCATATCATCTTATCTTTTGGTAGCCACAATTTTGCATATGATCTCTGATCATGTCTGACAGTATGGCCTTCCCATTGCCACTTGAGTTTTCTATGATCACCCAAGGTTGGCAAGCTTTCGGCAAAGCAAGCACAACCTACAAGAACAAGGAGACCCCATTAGTTTCAAAAAGATGGGTTTTTGCCCTCTCAATAGTCGCCTATCGAGTTGAAACATAAAACCAAACCAAAAGATTGGCCCTCAAACTAAACACCAAGCAAAGGAAAGGATTATGCTAGATATCACATGCAGAGATCACTAGCAGGGGGGTAGGGGGTTTGGAGATTTTGGGGACTCCATTATGCAATGAGATTCATCAGTTTATGATGTTAGTAGACATGCAGTGGGTCAACTACAATTCATAAAGCTTTTGGTGGCCCCTCTCTATTGAGGCTGGGGCTTGGAAATTTCAAATTGCCACCCTCTCTCTTGCCATACCCCTGGAAACATGACAGCACTCTATATAACAGATCACTCATTAAAAAATTATATATAAAAACTACTACATACCATTTTTTTTTTTTTTTTTATCAAAATCTGAGCAAAAATAGTTAAGGACGGGGTTGTGCCATATTCAAATGGACGCAGAAAAAATACGTAACTAAAATTAAGCCCATTTGATGAGAGATGATAGCTCGTTACTCCACTAAGAATTATATGATAATCTGGCCAGTGTCATGCACAGAAGCCTTCAAGAAGGCTCATCAAGTAACAATTAGATATTAGACAATTTTAATGAGCAATCACGGAAAATAACATCAACATGTATTAGGCTGTTGGGAGAGTAATTTCACATTATGAACACAAAGATTTTGGACAAAAAAAATTATGATAGTTGTGAATTGATCTTCCCTCTGCTAAAGGTTTTGCCTCAAAGAAAGTCTTCCGGTGATCTGATTACATTTGGTATCATATCCAGTGAGTAAGGGTGCTGAGGTCAACATCATCTTCATCATCATCTGACTCTTAGCATCTGTCGTCAGACATACGCCTTCCCAAAGATCCACCAGACCTCCCTATCATGGGCATTGTGAAGCCAGTACTTTCTGAGTTTGTCTAACTTGTCACATTATCTTGATAAATGTTGGCTGCAATTTTGCTTATAATCTTTGGACATCCATGTTGTGAGTGTGATATCTAGCTGTTGTTTGATATTCCTGCAATGTGTCCAGCTCATTGCCATTTGATGTTTTGATTATCTCATATGCATCTTACATGGTTCTCAGTTTGAGGGCCAATCTTTTGGAAATGTTCCATGTCTCTGCTTCATAGGTGAATATTGGGAGGATTGATTGTATACTCTTCTTTATAGGACTCGTGGGATTTTCTTGTTATTGAAAGTCGAGCTTGCTTTACTGAAAGCTTGCCACCCTTGAGTGATTCTTTGCTTGATTTCCTCTTTTTAGGATTTTATGGAGATTCATTGCTCTTGGTAGATGTAGTGGTCTACTTTCGTCAGCTCTGCGTTTTCAATTTTGATCATTGTAGCTTTGTCTTTCACATGTGGAGGCTTTCTTTCTTGCTTTTTTCTTTAATTCGTTTAGCATTATTCAGGGACCATGAAGGTTCTCTGCAAAAAGGAAGTCCCTTGCAAATCTGAGATTACTTAGGTATTCACTGTCTATTCTGTTTCCTTTATGTTCCTAAGTCAGGTTTCAGAAGATCATCTCAAGGCAGGCTGTGAAGAGTTTCGGTGAATTGGTATCACCTTGTCTCACTCATTTTAGATTCTTCTAACCCTCCTTACTGCAAAAGGTTACTTTAGGATCAGGTCAATTTGGAAGTTTCAAACCTGAGGGAGACAAGTAATTTTTCACCTGAGTTACCCATATGCTACGATCTTTTTTTGTGTGCGCATTGGCCATACTAGTGGGAGAGAGGTGCACCCTTGCCCCCTGATTTAATTTAATGAAATCTCTATAAAATATCATTTGCTTTTATGTTTTTTTTATGTTTGAAAGATTTTTGGTGTACCAAGGCTGACAAACGGATCTAAGTGCAAAAGAAACCCCTATTTCTTTAAATCATTTTTATGAAATCTCCATAAAATTTAATTTGCTTTTGTGTGTTTTTATATTTGAAAGGTTTTTTTTGTGCGCGCAGGCCCACCAGTAGATGTATGTGCAAAAGAGCTCCCTATTTTATGGGAGATCATTTTATGAAATCTCTATAAAATAAAATTTGTTTCCTTGCGTCGTAATATTCAAATTTTTTTTCCCCTGGGAAACGTACCCTAGCCAGTATATATATATATATATATATATATATATATATATATATATATATATATATATATATATAAAGAGAGAGAGTGAATGGTTGGGAAGTACATAAACATGAAGACAAATAAGACAAATGACAAAGCAAGCAGATGGATATGGCTTTTGCACGGACAGCATCCAGTTGAAGGATTTTGCAAGGAAAATAAATAAACAAAACAATTTCAAAACAAAATGCTTTGTCCACCCCCCTCTGAACAAAAAAAAAAAATGGAAATGAAACAAAAAATGCCATTACCAGTGCCAACAGAAAGCCATTAGATGGATGAAAATTTGTTCTTGAGTGGAACATCTTGCAGTTGGGAAAAGAGTTGAGGAGAAAGGAGGAATCTGCAGTTTGTGGCAACTTGGAAGAATTTTATCCCCAAGAAAAAGAAACATTTTTTTTTCTTTGTTATTACAGTTTTCTTTCTTTTGTTCCCACGCCTGGGCATTTTGACACACTGTTTCAATACAACCAGGTAGCGGCCATCTTGATAAGAAATGAAAATAAAAAGGAAAACATACGTAAAAAATAATAATTCTTCTTCTCAAAGACCACAGGCAACTCAATGAAAAGGAATATATGTGTATATGTATGTAAATCTGTGTTTTCATTTATATTTCAATCGGTTCGTATTCATATAAATTCTTTTCAGTGACCACTGGTGATTCATACATTTTTTTTTCTTTTAAATACATGTTTTTTTTCATTTGGAAAATGATTGGAAAATTGAGGACTGTGTTGAACAGGGATTAGCTTTGAGAGCTGGGGATTGGGTACATGGTTGATATTTTGTTTACCATGATTTTCTGTGTTTTCATTTTATCAGTTTTTTAATTCTTTTTGTTGACAATTTTTATCATATGATTTTCATTTTTTCAATATTATGTTTTATTTGGCTGACTTTTTTCCTTTATCTTTTCGAATGCTGTTTTTTTTTAATTATTTCTTTTCAGTTTTATTCTTAGTTGGATTTTAGTTTTTTTCGCCTACATATTTTTGTTTTGAAAAAAATGACAAATTGTAAAAACCACTTTTTGATATTAATCTTAATTTCTGTTTTTTTTTTTCTCCTTTTTCTTTTTGATTCCTCAATTTTGATATTTGGAAGTTTGTGAGAAAAAATTATTATAAGTAAAAAAAAGTGTTTTCATACATTTTTATTGCATTTTTACATTATTCTATGATTGTTTAGAGTTTCTCTTATTTTGATAATCATAAATAGTTTTTGTTCTCATAAGATTTGATCAATGATTTTAAACATTATTCCATAATTTTTGTATCACTTCACTCTCAATTTAAATTTCCAAATGAAACTTTTAGAGATTCTGTCAATAATTTTGAAAAAAAAAGTCATTAAGATTCGAAGAATTTTTTTGACTACTGAACCCCTTCTTGTTTTTGTTATTCACACAACATTCCAGACAATTCATTCTTCAGCCTTCTTCAGATGTAATATTGGAAGGAAGAGAGCCTTTTTTTCTGGTTTCACATTTCTTTCTTCATTTTGTATCATCCATCTGCCCATCCACCTTTACTCTCTTTCTCTTCATTTTTGTCTCTTTCTTCCTTTTTTTTTGTTCTTTCAGCACATATCATATGAGGCAGGGATCTTTCAAACCTCCAAAAGCTTGAACAAATTGCAGAGATAGAACAAGAGAAATTATCAGCTGACGGATGCAAGAAGCTTAGAGATGATTACATGAAACATTTGGAGTCAGTTATCATTGCCAAAACTTGAACAAAGAAAATCTAAGGAAGGGAGCCAATATCACTGTCAGAGTCATATTTTCTATTTCTTTGAAATTACTACCTGTAAGATGAAAAATAATTTGTTTTGTTTAATCTCTTTGGGCATCCTATTAAGACATTCTCACGATACAAATTTGGTAGATTTCTTTTCATTTCTAAAGACAATGTATCAGTTATATAAAAAATTCAAGGATGCCAATAATTGTAACCAGCACTATATATATATACCTTTACTGTTTTTGAATGAACTTTTTTTTTCATATTGAAATCGAGCATAAATAAGATTGGTTGATATTTTCTATTTGGTTGTTATTAATCAATTTTACACAGCCATTGTAATCAAAGAAGAATGGTTTTTCTTATTCTCTACTTGTATATAAAGACAAGAAGTAAAGAGAGAAAACCCAATAGTTTGTTGATTGCAATGGCAGAGTGAAACTGATCAGTAACAACAAAATGGCAAATATCTATCTATCTATCTATCTATCTATCTATCTATCTATCTATCTATCTATCTCACTCACTCACTCACTCACTCACTCACTCACTCACTCACTCACTCACTCTCTCTCTCTCTCTCTCTCTCTCTCTATATATATATATATATATATATATACACACACATAAAGTACACATTATATATATATTTATATATATATATATATATACACACATATATCTATATATGTTTGTGCAGGGATAAGAGTGTATGTATATACAAATTCTTGCACGTATAGGTTTGTGTTCATATATATATATATATATATATATATATATATATATATATCTAAGTCTGTTAATGTAAGAGAGTATCCAAATGTCCTCCTTTATCTTAACCAATAAAAATTGGCATAAAAGAATTCTACCATAAAATGGAACTTTTCTTTTCAAGAATATTTTCTTCTTTCATTTACTTGTTTTTTTTTGTCTGTGAAGAAATAATTCTGATAGAATTTATGAATGCTTTCTGTAATTCATTCTGTGAATGGAATCAGGTTCCACAGTGGAGCAGAAAAATATCCCCCTACAACCAAAAAAAAAAATGAGAGAAGAATTTTTTCATTGTCTTTACCAATCACTTCTCAAAAATTTTCGTAAAGTGTATTTTTTGACATTCTCCATTTCATTAGAAACCGTCAACCAAAGCTATCACCAAAACTGTCAACACAGGTTTCTTCAGTTTTTAAGCTGTCTGCATGTATGGAGGCTTTTGTAGCAGGTGGTTCAATTGGCAATGTAAGTTTATGCTAAATTGGTCAGATAGTTTGTGTTTTTGTAGCATTTACACTTGTTTTTTTTCTTTTAAATCCAGACTTTTTAATGCTCACATCTGAAGACAAGACAAGAGAAGTAACTTATTCATTGATCACACCATTTTCCCGATTTTTAATTGATCATCCCCAACACACTGCTGAGAGACATTAGTCATGTGTTCATTTTCCATTGAGTGACTAACCCGACCTGTTTTCTTGGCATTCTGTATTTCATTTTTTTCATCTTTCACCTGTTTTTTGGTCTTTTTATCTCTGTGGGTTTCTTTTTTTTACATTATTGTTTTTTTTGTTTGTTTTTTTTTTACATTATTGCTATTATCAGTATAAAATTAATAGCAGTAATTATAAATGATAACGATTATCATCATCAACATTATTCTTGTTTTATACAAGTTTTCATCATCATCTCTCTATCAATATCCCCATTCTCATCATATTCATTTCCATAAGATTGTTTATTTCTTCACATGCTCAGACTATTCATTGTTCTTTTTTCTCCAGCAATCTGACACTTGAGAGATACTACCCATGGAGCTTAGTGGCAAGTTATGAAGTCCCAGTTTCTGATGTATGCTTGCAGGTCTTGAGTTTGGTCAGGACCAGAATTTTATACCTACAAGTTTTTAGGACCACACCCTTAGCAGGACGCCATGACACCAAAGGGATACATCTACCCTTAGAACACAGCTTAGGGTATACTCAATTAGCTACTGAGTGCATGAGGAAATTTTTCCTTATCAAGAGTTTCCAACTGTTTTTGCTCATACTGGGACGGTCAGTGAGTGTGGAAGATGTGCTAATCATTACACTATCTGAGTGGACATTTTTGACAGTATTTTAAAATTAGTTTGTTAATGTTTACTATTATTATTACTGCTATCAAATGTTCTGACTATTTTGGTTTTTCTTAACTTTTTCAAGACTCCTGGGACATTTATATCCTGAAGTTTCCATGACTGCTAGGAAATATATGTCTAGGTATCTTTAAAAAGTTTACAGGGACATTTCAATCTAAGGATTAAGGGACACCTTTCGGTACCTCCAGGGCAGAAAATAACCCTCCTCCCCACTCAGATATCCTTACCATACTTGGGGCATTTAATAATGGTAGACTTCAGAAAAATGTTTTAATTCTTATCTTATTTTATCCATATTATTGTAATCTTTTTGAATCAGTAATCTGATGGTCCTTGCTGATGAGTGAGTGGCAACAAGTCCCCTCAGATTTCTTGCACCCTTTTGGGTATTTTTGCTGATTCCAGCAATACTGTTGTCTAGATAGTTTCACTTATTACCCAAAACTCTAATTTTTACAGTTCCTGTTAAACAACAGCAGCCATCATTATGCATATGTGTGTTTACATATTTCATTTATTTATTTGTTTATGAGTTAATTTTTATGCTCCAGCACTACTGGCCATACTGTTTTGTCTACAGACTTGAAAATTGGCATCAGCAATCCACTAGACTACTTCTAAGAACGTTTTCTAGAAAAAACACTTTTTTGACCATTTGGGGTTTTTATTCTGATAGTTTAATGAATAATGATGTTTGTAGATGATTTTTTTTATTCTATTCTAGGTGTTTTTGACTGGAAAATGCCAGTGATTTCATAGAGAGAATTTATTCTGACTGCATTGATTTTTTGATCGAATTTTTTTTTCATGACGACAAATTCTGACGCTATGGGTGTTCAATTATTGACTGTGATGGCGTGTATTTACTAAGCTCTACCCAGAATGACACAAGACTGAACCTCAAGATAATGGGCCAAGAAAATATTCAATTATCCAGCCCACCAAGCTGGCCCATAATTCATATAGTCTAAATGTCTTTATGATCTGGTTTTCCGGCTTGGATTGGGTGATCTGTTTAAGTCTCAAAATCTCAAAGGATTTTATGTTTCATTCTTGTCTGCGTATTGATTTGTATGGTAAAAGAAGTTCAGTTGCTTGCACAGTTTCCAATAGATCATCTTTCCAACCCAATCATGCAATGCTGTTAATTGTCTTATCTTCCTCTCTGCATATCCTACTTTTTCTCCTTGGTTCTTATGTTGTTTTCCTGGACTGTCGCAACTCCTGCTATTGCCATCATCATCATGATCAAAATTTCATGTATATGACCACTATCATCATTTTTGTAATGGAATAGCCAAAAAACCTTTTTTCAATTTTTCATAGTATCAGTTTCTATTTTAGCAGAATATTTGTCATTGTCAATATTTCTTTTTAGCAAATGAAAAAGGAAAGATGAAATAACTAGGATATAATGGTTGAGAAATTACTTTTAGCACCCTTGGGTGAGGAGAGAAAATTATACTGTCTCTCTTCAGACTTACTGGCATCTTTGGCAAATTTATGGAACTTAATAATATAAATCTTTGGGGTAATACTATCTAAAACAGTGTCTACTCACTCAGTCTGTGTACGCACACAAGTCCTAAGCAATTGTTGGCCTACAGAGTTAAGGATCTTGTAAATTTCTTTTCAATGCAGCAGTGGAATTTAAAATGAGTATTTTTCCATTTTTTTGTAAGTTATTCAACAGGAAGATAGATATTATGACAAGGCTGTACTGTGGGTCTTATCAGAACATTAGCCTAAAAGAAGTGCAACCAAAGGTTGTCAAGCGTTCAGATATATGTGTATAGATCTTTTTATCACTTTAGGATAGGTACAGAGCCAGTCCAAGGTAGCCGCAATGGAGGCTGTCGCCCAGGGTGCCAAACACTAGGGGACACTTGTTATGGGTCTGAGATAGAAGAATGTTCCAAGTACAAATTGAAAACAGGAAAATAAATAAGTTTAAAAGAATTTATTTAATGCATTGTGATTTGAATCATTGATAAATTAGTATCAATCAGTATAGTATAGTATCCATTTATATTACAATTTTTTTTATACATTTTCTCCCTGAAGAACATAATTAAATGAATTAGATAATACTGTATTTTAAAGGGTGCAGAGGTTCAGCTTGCCTGGGGTACCTAGAATACAGGGACCACCCCATATATGGCAGCAGAAAAGGGTCTTCATGATATACATTAGAATTTTTAGAACTTGCACAGAGTCAGCTTCTGTTGTATAGGAATGGTTTGAGTGCAAGTCTTGCAAGCCATTATGTGTGTTGTTTTCTGGCTGGGTACTTCATAATACAAATAGGTCTAGTTGGTCAATCAATAGAAACTGTCTCGTGACCAATGTCTTCAGGCAGCACGTGTGTTAGAGGTGATCAAATAAAAAGTTGGAAAAGTTGGTGATCAATGAATAAGTTACTTCTTTCACCTTTTTAATCACAAAAAGAAGTCTGAATTTTCATCAAAAGAGATGCATGGTTAATTAATCTAATATAAAATTTAATCATAAATTGCCCCTTTACACTAAAACCTGTTTTGTGAGGGAATTTGAAAAACAAGACAAAACAATGTTTCTAGACATGATAAGGACTAAATGATTAGTTTCATTAGTGTGGCCTGTATACGCAACACATACTTGAATAGCCAGCCAAACCCACTTTGAAACTGAAGAAACCTATGTTGACAGTTTTGGTTGACAGTTTCTGATATATTCTGATGCCGGATATCTAATGTGCACTTAGGGATGTTCATATTTTCCCTAAAAAAGGTAAGAAAGACAGATGATGTAGCAGACAACAGTATTGAAAGATTCCACTACAAAGAATGTCCAGAAAGGATCCAGCCATTTGATATCAACTAAAAGAACTGCCCATCTTAAGAATTGCCCATCTTAAGAACTGCCCATCTTAAGAACTGCCCATCTTAGAAGAATTTTAGCAATCAGTAGAGAATAATCAAATTTCTTTTCAGAAATATTTAGTTTGTTGGTGCAGGAAATGATTCAAGGTAAAGTGGTGGAGCAGCAGAGTCGCAGTAAGGTCAGTGTGGAGTGGTTGAGTAATGGTAAGGTCAGTGGGCAGTAAAAAAAGAGCTAAAACTTTGCCTCTCTTCAAATGCATTTAGTGCTAAAATACATCAGATCATCCTTTCATTTTTCCTGACTGTCAGAATTTGTTGTGTCACTATATATGTAAGGAATGAAAGTTTCAATATATGCTCTATAAATACTAACTTATGATATCACAGGTTACATAAGCAAGTAGATGTAGGTTGTTATACATTAAATATGGTTTTTTGAATTATAAGATGGAAGATGGTATAATCAAAAAAATTGAGATCGATTTGAAGCAATAACCTTTTTCTCAATAATCCCCTTATAATAATGTGCCATCTCTATAAAATACATATAGCTGAGTGGTGTGGGGGTCTGACACTGTCATGGAGCATTTCATTCAATTTTAGTGGAATCCATTTTACCAACTTTTCAACAAAGGTATGTTGCGGTTGTTGAAGTCCTAAAGTCTCCAGAGAGTGCCTGAACCATTGTTTGTGGGTTATTTGTCACTGCTGTCAATAATTCTTCATCATTGAGAATAGGTTTGTGCCTCTGTTGAGGTTAACAATTTGTATCCATATTTCCAGATTTAAACCTATCGAACCAATGCTGAACAGTTCCTGCTGTAGGAGGTCCAATCAATGGTTAAATGACCTGACAGATGCAGATGTGGTGCCATAGCCAATTGTGGTTTCGCTTCATGAGGCTTGGCATTGCTAGGGTGTCAGGATTTGACCTGAGACCTTGAGACCAGTGCTCGTGTCTTTGCGGCAATAATTATGCTAACAAAGAGATTTTTTGGTGCTATCCTTCCTACACCTTTAGGGGTGGGTATCCCCAACATTTTGTCACATTCTATTCTTATGAGGGTTGCGAATTAACTGGATAGTAGTGCTTAATCTAAATGTTTTGTTGATGTGATCAGAAGTTTGAGTTGTATTATGTCCAAATTTGGAATTGTTCTTGAAAATAAGTCTCAATTCTTGGGTTGCCAAAATTGCTGTTAAAGGTTCAAAATCCTTAAATAATAAAGAATTATATCTTTATTTACATTGAATCTGTATAAAAATGCAATTATATTGATAGATCTTTCACTTTTAGCAATAATTTCTTATGATGTAAAAAAAAACTTGACATTTCATTTGTGACAACAATCAGGGGCGTTGCTGGAGATTTGGGGGCTCTTAAGGGTGACTCTTTGAGGGCTCCCCCTCCAACATTGTCACATTTGTCATTGTATGATATTAGTAGAAATGCAGTAGGCGAGCTATCATTCATAAAGCTTTTGGGGGCCTTCCTCCATTGGTGGCCCATGGGTAAAAGCAATTTAAAGTCGTCCCCTTCTCCTTCAGCAACATTAATGATAATATTAACAGAGTTTCTGAGGCAGTGTCTGGAAAAAGTTAAAGATAGATTTTATTTGTTTTGCTAAAGATCACCACGAATAAAGACTGACCAATCTGGTTTTAACATATAAGAGATTGTTCTCCCATTCATCTCCTTTCCTCTTCTCTTCTAATAGTAGCCATTAAAACCAAGGAAATTGCAATTTAAATCCAGAAAGCAAAGATTAATGGTAATTAAACCATCTGCTGGACGTCCTATTATTCCAGTGATTGGTTATTGATCTGCAGATATAGATCGGAGGATGTGTCTCACTCTGATGGGAATTCAAATCATTACCACTCCCGTTATCTGCCTGGTATTTTTCAAATTCAAACAGATCCTCTTCCCATTGTGGCTGGTCATGGATTTTGTTCGGATACAAAAATCCCCGCTGAGCCAAGCTCACCTTTGTGCATCTTAATGATCCAACAGAGAACTAAAAACTAAGAAACAATAAAAGAAGACAAAGATGAATTGAACTTGTCTGTCTCTTGACAGGGTGGTTGGTTAATATTTCATGGCAGGAGACTCAATTTGATTCAGGAAGTTGTATTCTGTTTGAAACCACAAGCCTCAAGGGATTAAGCCTTGTATACATGTATAAAAGAGCATTATATGCAAACAGATTGTTGCTGTTGTTTTGTGGTCACTTTGGTTCACTTCAGCCATTTGCTTGGAAACTGCTAACTATATAAGTATATATAGCAGCCAATTAGAAATGTAGTTTGTTTGTTTCTTGTCACTTCTAAATCTGATGGACACCGATTAATTTATTCAAAGAGTCTTTCAGGTTATAGGACACATTCTTCTTGTCGTTACTACGATGTTTTAGCTGATGCATTTGTCATGTATATAATTAGTATTGAAAGAGAGTGGCTCTTTTTTTCTTAGTATCACCAAGTAAGAACTGTAGTTAGCAAAAGTAATGGTGACAGATATGATGATTAAACCATATTATTTACTGCAACATGTGTAATACAAGTGATTCCATATTGACTGGATAAACTCATTCAGTGCAACCCATGGAACACAGATGATTCCATATTTTTATACATGAAAGTTGCTCCCCAGTCGAATTTTTGACTAAGCAAACAAATCCAGCCGGTAGCAACAGCAACAAAAACAATGATTTCAGTCGTCTGACAATTTCTTGAAATGAACATGCTTCATCTTGAAATTACAGACTAAACAATTCATTGATGAGAAGTTTTTATCATTTTTCTTCCTTTATCTTGTTTATTTATTTCCTGTTTCTATGACTCCTCTATTCTATCTTTTAATCTTTCTTATCTTCTCTCTTCTTTTGAAACACTAATTCATGTTCTCTCTATATATATATATATCTATATATATATATCTATATATACATATATCTATATCTATCTATCTATCTATATATATATATATATATATATATATATATATATATGTATATATGTATATGTATATAATATATATATATATATATATACATATATATATATATATATATATATATATATATATATATATATATATACATATATATATATATATATATATATATATATATATATATATATATATATATATATATATATATATATATATATATATATATGTATATATGTATATATTTCTTTCTTTCTTTTTATTTCTTTTTCTATCTTCCCACTATTTCAAATCCATCTTTTCATTCTTTTTCCTTTTCTGGAGTTGACTTTGTTTCTCTTTCTGCAAAACAGAAATAACAATCCTCACCTAATTCGATGTAGTTAAATACCTAAAAAATATTTGTGTTAGCGTTTTTACAAATAAATACATTAGTACTAAAAGATATGTATCTATTCATGATTTCTTTTATTCATTATATACACGATAGGAAAGATGCAGAAATCATCTTCTGTTGGAATAGAAGTTGAAGTGGCGTTTGATCCTGCAGCAGCCAGGCATGTCTTTCCAGTTTTTCTTTTTTAACCTCATTACTGACTCCATCTTTTCGTCTCTTTCTTATTGCTTTCTTATTTTTTTCTCATTCGTCAACCTTTTTTCCTTCTCTTTCTTCTTCTACCTTTGTTTCACCTGTCTGCTTGCTTATATTCCTCTCTGAATCTACATTTTGATTTTATTCTTTTTTATCATTATGTCTTTCTCACCATCATTCATTTTTTTTCACTTTTTCATAATTTCTTCTTCTTTTTCTTTGTTTTTTCCTTCTACTCATCTTTCATTCTTCTCATTCTTCATTCTTTTATCTTCTCTTGATTTTCCTTCTCCGTCTCCTCACTTCCTCCATCATCACTTCTGTTTCTCGATTGCACAATTCAAGAATTTCAACCAACAACGTGTATAAGAATTGTTGAAAAATGAAAGGGCCTAATAATCCAAAGCTCTTGAAAAAAAAAGAAGAAAGGTGAAGAATAGAAGAGGAGATGAGAGAAACGATGTTGGGGGTTAAATATGATTCAAACAATAAGCAGGGATGCAGTTGAATAGGCGAAGATTCTTGAAAAAAATCTGAAATTTAATGCACCTTATTAACATCTTGTGAACAAATGTTGGCAGATATCATCTGCAGATTTGGGAGAAGAAAAGGTGAAAAAAAAAAAACGTTTCTGTCTTAGATTGATTACCTTTTATGGGGGGAAAGCTTTTGATATTTGAGTGTACACACAGATTATTTTGGGGTGTATCAGAGAAGAGTTTCAGGTTCCTTTTGATTCTATAACAACGTGCTTATACACATAAATCCTTATATATTCTTATTTGTTTATCGGTTTTTACACGGTTGTTCCTGACTAAAATATGTGTTGAATTTTGTGTGAATATTGTTATCTATTTTTGTTCTTTTGCTTGAGGGATTCAATCTGGTCATATATATATATATATATATATATATATATATATATATATATATATATATATATATGTATGTATACAAATATATACATGTGCATGTATATATATATATATATATATATATATATATATATATATATATATATGACTTATGAATTGTGTCGTATTATATAAAAACTTATTTGAAATGATCTCCCGTCATTACATAACGAATCACTCACCCTAGACAATGCAAATAGAATAAACAATTAAAGGAAATGTGTATGTTGCAGGAATTGTTAGCAGGTTTGATTTACAATAATTGTTTATTTTATTTATGTTGTCTAGGGTGAGTGACACATTAACCATATAATGATAGGAGATTATTCCAAATAAGTTTCTATATAATATTATGCAATTTATAATTCATTCTGTCGGATCATATATATCCATTTCTTAACATATATATATGTATATATATATATATATTTTTATATATATATATATATATATATATATATATATATATTGATCACAGATGTGATTCCTGCAGCGGCTCCATTTTCTTTAATTGTTTATTCTATTTATGTTGTCAAGGCCAAATGGTATATTCACCATGTAATAACGGGTGATCATTTCAATAAGAGTTTCTATATAATGTAATGCAATTTATAATCATTCTGTTAGAATATATATCCATTTCTTAATAACACACACACACACACACACACACATATATATATATATATATATATATATATATATATATATATATTCATTCAGCTCTGTTTTATCAATATTGAGCATTATGTTTTAAAAGACAATGATTGTTACCTAAAAAAGTCATTGTTTCACTAATATAAAATATGGAAAAAATTCATCTAAATCACTACACCCAAAATATACTCATACCAAACCAAACACAGCTACTTTCTCTTACTAACTGAAAGAATCGTGTACCTTATAAAAAGGATGAGATGGAAAGCACACTTCTATATAAGAGATAATGACAACACCGGATCTGAAAAAAAAAATTTCGGATTTAAAACAGATAAAACTCCACCACGGAACAGATTCAAAAACTGATTTGAAAAAGATATGATGAACTTGATAAGATAAGAAACTAACAATTCAAAAATTGTGCTAATGAATTCTGAAAAAATATTTAAACAAATCAATCATATGAAATATTTATGTTCGCTGTCAAAACAAAAAATATCTTTAAAATGAAACCAGACAGATATGAAAGATTACTATGAGACAACATAACCAGTGTATACAAAAAAGACAACAATAGTATAGAGTATGATAGAAATAAGGAAGTTATGAATATAATGAAAAAACTAAAAGTAGACAACCAAATGAACAGAATATGAACATCACTAACATTTATCATGAGTAAAGAATACAAGGATTCATTTAATACAAACAAATCTGAATGCAGACTTGTAAACAGTACAAGAATTGAAATTAGGATAATTAACAAAAAATACTGGAAATATAAACCTTAAGTAGAGAAAACAACTGAATATAAACTTTTGAGGAATAGAAAAGAAGTTATTAATTGGTTTAAAAAGATACAAAAAAATGATCTAATCCAAATTTATCTAATTCAGCATTAATGATTATTACCCATCTATAACAGAAAATACCCTGGACAAAGTCATTGAATTTGCAGGAAAATTCACAAGCATTAACAAAAAAATATAAGGATTATCAAACATTGCAATGTTATTTGAAAACAAAAACATTTGGATAAAAAAGAAAAATGATAGATGCTTCTACATAGCTATGGGATCATACAATTCTTGTGAAGTATCAGAGATAGTTGGAATTTTCTAAAAAGTATCATAAAAAATTTGATAAAGAGAAAAAACATCGGGTTAAATAGAGATGACGGATGATTATTCTCAAGAATTATAATAGTCAGAAAACAGATAAAATGAAAGAAGAAATAATAAATGTATTCAAAGAACTAAGATTCAAAATTGATATAAAAATCCAACTTAAAGAACAGAATTTTTCACACATTGATTTACCAATACGTAAAAACCTTATTGGAAAGAAAATTTCATAACACTTTTTATCAATGATGATTCAAACGACCCACCTAATATATCTAATTCAATAAGCAAAAGATTAACAGACAACTCAACAAACTAAGAAATTTTTATAGTATAAAAGACTAATACCAGAATACCTTGAAGATTTGTGGATTAAACTTTAAACTAGAAATCAAACCAAAAATGGGAAAAGAAATAATCACAAAAGGAATATCACATGGTTCAATCCATCTTTCAACCTAGATGTAAAAACTAATTTTCGGAAAATCTTCTCAAATTTTATAAACTTTTCCATAAGACAATATACTATGTAATATATCAAATGAAAACACCATTAAATTAAGTTATTCCTGCATAGAAAACTTATGATAAAAAGACAAGATAACAAAATAATTAGAAATAAAAAAGATAAAAACGCTGACTCCAACGATATACAAAATTGCAATTATAGAAACTCCAATGAATGTCCCATAGAGGGAAAATGCCATAAAGCCTACGTAATTTACAGCGCAACAGTTAATACCAAAGAGAGCCAATAGATACACAATATGATATAGGAGCTACTTAATCTAAATTCAAAATTAGATTTGACAATCACTAATTTTCATTATAACAATGAAGAATATAAAAACAGTCCAACTCTATCTAAATACTTTTGGAAATTGAAAGATGATAACAAAACATTGATTATAAACTGGGAATTTTTAAAAACAACACCGGAGATAGATAATGCTATCTAAAAGTGCTATTTGTGTTTGAAATATCTTATTCAATCTATTTTATGTAAATTTTATATAAAATAATCATATTTTATGTAAAATAATCATATTTTATACAAAATAATCATAATAATTCTATGCATTAAAATACTTGAATAACAATAGATTTTGAGCAATGGCTCTACAAAGTAACAAAGTAATTTTAACTACACAATTGGAATAGGCTAATCATCTCATGTGAAAGGAGCACCAACTGCTCACTACAGGAAGTGAACAAATAATAACAAAGCATACATTTTAAAAATTTTAAAGGAACTAAACACAGGAAAAAAGATATCTAATTGATTTACCCAATTGAGAAGTACATTAAAAGTATGGAAAAAAATTGTTTTGGGAAAACTTCATATATTTGTGATTTATCTAATTATATTTACATATATATATATATATATATATATATATATATATATATTTGTATATATGGATAAAGGACCAATTTAATGAAAGCTCACATTGCAAATTGATCCCAATAATCGAATGTGGCGATGAAGGATTTAAAAAAAAAAATTTTTCCAGACATGAAAAGATTACATTTTTGAATTTTCAGCCCTCTAGCACTCATTATGCATGATACATAGATAACCAGCTCGACCCACCTGAAGATTGAAGAAACGTGTATTGAAAGTGCCAGTTTTGGTTAACAGTTACTAATATATATATATATTTATTTACAATATGAATGTTTTTATAAAAAATAGATATAGATAAAGATGTATAGATATATAGAATCCTAAAAAGAAGTGTTCTCTATTGTAAAGTCATCAGTCTCTTGGCCTCCGTCATTGGACATGGACCTTCCCCAGGATTTGCCACATTTCTCTATCATGGGAGTCTCGGGGCTAGTACTTCCTGAATTTATCCAGCTCGTCTTTCCATCTAATATTCTGCCAGCCTCGGTTGCGCATGTGATCTTGGGGGATCCGTGTCGTGAGTCACGACGTCCATCAGTTGTCTTTCATTTTTGCAACATGGCCAGCCCACTGCCATTTGAGATTTTTAATGGATTCTATGATGTCCCTGATTCTTGTCTTTTCCTGGACGTTTTGTGCTGTCTTGTTGTCTCTCCATGTGACTTTGAGCATAATTCTTTCATGTGAATGTTGAATGATATCAATTTGCGGATCTGCCTTGTTTGCAAAAAAACTTTTTTTGTTTCTTGAAAATCCCTCTCCTAAATAGGTTTTTAGTCGGGGTTCAGTTTGCAATGAAAGTTTATGCTAAATTGATCTTTGGTTTGTGTCCACTTACCTATCTAAATTTTAGACTTTTTTTGGTGATCACTGCCTAGCAAAAGTAAGTTATTGATTGATCATCCCTTTTTCCAATTTTTTAATCGATCACCCCTAGCATGGTATACTGCCAAAAGACATTACATTCATATCTATATGGTCTATCAATCTATCGTTCAACATCATTATGCATATATATATATATATATATATATATATATGTTCGTATGTACATTGTATATTTAGGCAGCAATTTTTCCTTTATGCAAGTTTCATTGAACAATATTGACATTTTTTTATATTTATTTTTCTTCTTAGTTTTTTGAGTATTTGAATGGTGTTCTTTATAGCGAGTCAGAAGAAGCGCATGAATTTTCCAAAATTCATGTTGCATTTATCGTCAGTAATTTTCTGGGGACTATTGATCATTGCTGGTCTTTTTCAAGGTTAGTTTTGGAGTTGCAGAACTGTGATTGTACCAATTTCCAAAGGTATTTGACATCCTGCGCTTGCATGGTCACGTCGGTTTGTTGTAAGTTATGAACCTATTCAACTTACTTCAAACTGAAGTGACGTAGCTAGCATGAGATGTCAAATACCATTGAAAATTGGGGCAAACATAGCTTTGTGGATTTAAAACTAACCTTGAAAAAGACCAACGATGGTTGAAAGAATTTGGAAAATCAATAAAGATAAGTACAACATGAATTTTGGACAATTTATGTACTCATTCAGATGAACTACAAAGTACACACAGAAATTAGAAAAACTGACAAAAAAAAATCCGTCAAAAAATGTTGGTAACTGTTTAACAAAACTCTCATATATCTATCTATCTATCTATCTATCTATCTATATATATATATATATATATATATATGTATATATATATATAGTGAGTGTGTGTGCATGTGTGCATATATGTGTGTGAGTGCAATGTGTGAAAGGGTATGAGCTTAGATATATGATATTGGAATATATGTATCACCTTTGTATTGAGCCCAAGGGAGTTAGGAATGCTATCTTGGACAAATCTGTATATGTTTTCAATAGTGTATATGTGTGTGAGAGTGTGAGTGTATATGTGTGTATCAGCATGTATAGGTGAATTTGTGTAGGTATATATGGCTTCATATGTGACTTTGTGAATGTATATGTCAGTATGTATATGTGAGTGAGTGAGTGAGTGAGTGTCAGTGTGTGTGTGTGTGTGTGTGTGTGTGTGTGTGTGTGTGCATGTTTATGGGGGGAAGAAAATGTGTTTCTTTTCTCCTGACTGGTTCAACAATGAATCCTTAGAAGTGACCCCTACCAATCAGGCCACTGAGTCGGAGGTGGAGAGACCTATTGCCAAAATGGCTTCAGCTAAGTTGTTCAAAATGAACTGTGGGCTTTCACTTGATTGTTACTATTTCCGTATTATATTGCCTTTTTTATTCTATTCAATGGAACCATCTTATCTGCCAGTACACCCTCCACCCACAAACACTTCCCCTTCCTTACTCTGCCACACCCTTTACCCGATACCCTTAATACCTGCTTCATTTTTACTGTTGCCTGATCATCTGCAGTCACAAGCTGCTCTGTGTTGTTGTCCTTTGTAAACTTCAATTTAACATCGTGATCTCTGTTTTTTAACCTGGGCTTTTGTTTTCTTTCTAAACCTCAATAGATTCTGACTTTTTCTTTTGAAAAAAAATCACTCTAGAGTTAGATTCTCTAAATCAAAAGAAACACTCACCAGTAGTCATAATACCAGTGCATTGGACACAGTGTAATATTTGCATAGTTTTCCTTAATTGAAAGTTCGTCTTACATAACGTCGCATATGGTAGATTTTTTTTCTTTTATTTGAGGATCAATAATAACAATTTTTTTATTATGTTTAGGAAATTGAAGAAAGAAAGAAAAAGAATTGATTCTTGTGAGTAAGTGAATTTGAAATCGATACCAGTTTAGAAATTGTTATTTTCTCAGCTTTAAAAATGATCCAAGCTGTTGCCAGTCGAAAAAACAAGAGAAATAAAACCTACACATCTGTTTTACCTAGAAAAAAAATAACATCATCAACAGATGAAAAACAAACAAAACAAATAGACACGCATAACAACAAAGCCGAAAAAATACAAATCTAAGAAAATATTTAAACAACAAAAGAGGAAAAATGATGTTCTAAAAAAATAAACATGCCCAACCCAAATCCATAAAACAAACCAGATATCTGAAATATCAATCAATAATTAAAAGGAAACCCATGCCTTCCCACAACAATTGGAAAAATAATAGAAAATACACAAAAATATACACATGTCGGCACATAGACACATACAAGAGTATTACATTTGAAAGATAATTCAAATATCGAGTGAAATTGTTCAGAATAATTATTTTGGGTGCCCCTGAGGAATATTATTTTAACATAGTAATTAATGTGAATGGTATCTGAGTGGTAAATAAAGGACTCATAAATAAAAAAGCTCTTTGAAACTTAAGTCATAGCTGCTACAGAAGAGAATAAGATGAAAATAAGGTAGTACTATTACTTAGAAGTCACCTACTTGTTGTATTATGTGGCCTCATCGTAAATAAAAAAAATTAATCCCTTTGAAAGTAAAGATCCATGTGTTTAGATATTTATGTGTATTTCCTTAATCTAGGTCCCATTTATAACATATGCCACAGGTCGCACATTTGTTTAATACAGCCTCTAGCCCTGCCTCCACTAAGTCTCAAAATCCTAATTTAGAGGGATTTTTTTTTGAATTCTTAAAAAATCCAGAATTCCAGTTTCTATTCTCTTCTTTATAGGAAAAAATGAAACTGTAACGACGATGGAGAGAGAAAAGTTATAAACTTGGGAGTTTTAGGGCTCACATTTAGTACTATGTGCTGCTTTTTCTTGTTCTCAATTCACGCTCATTGATTTTTTTCATGTAGTTACTACAGCTATAAAGGAAATTTTGAAAGTATACCATTTTTATTATGACATTTTCTTGGTTTCGATTTAAGACATTTCAGCAAATTTTGACCATTTGAGCCACTGTCACTATTTTATTTACATTTGCTGACCACTGATGGTGACCAAGAATGTTCTCTTTTCTGAATATTCAGATATGGCAACCCTAATTGATGGGCAACATTGATTTTTGTCAACTCAAACCGAAGTCAATTTATTAAGATGCAAAGTATGCGGAATCCTAATAATTCACAAAAATATCTCTTTAGCCAAATTATAGCAAAAGTGAACATCCTTGTAACAATTGATATTTGATAGGTCTTGCCAAAATGGAGAGAAAATAGAGTTAGTGAGACTGTGATATGCAATTTTTTTTTATATTAGTGGGGGGGGGGTCAGCCTGCCTTGAAAATCAGCATTCGAAGTTTGAAATTGATAACTATTTCAAACATGAGGCAGGCCAATGGAACTTTCTATTAATGAAGAATAATGACAATGGGTTAATCCTGTTGGGAGTTTGGCAGACAACTGTAGGACACCATGACTCACAAAGTAGAGACGTAGAGATCACACACAAATCTGTAACCGACAGTAAATAAGATGCAGTGATGAACTACACAAGTTCAGAAAGTATTGCCTCTGTCCGGCGAATCTTCAAGAAGGTCTATGTCCAATGACCGACACAAAAAGGATGATGATGATGATGATGATGATGATGATGATGACGATGATCTGTTTTCCCTGCAGCACATCCTCTGACTAAGACATGAATATCAGATGGACACGAGTTGAATGAACAAAATCTTGGACAATGGTCATTAACAATGGTTACACTATAGTAATCACCCTAAGTCAGAAAAAAAGACACAGATTGAAGGGATATGCAGAATGATCTCAAACGGCTTTTTATGCAAATATGTTCTAGTTTCTTTGGTCTTCTTAATCCAGTGGTTACTTATTTACTTCCACCAAAGGCATGGAAAATTTCAATTTGATCATTGACAAGTAAGATCAAGTTTTCGTTAGTCATGTTTCATTGTGATTGGTCTAAAAGAGTAATGAAGATAATGGACATTCAGCTTCAATTTCTCAATGTCCAGTGTTGGCTGATTATGTAGAGAAGGGAAATACTAATAAATCTTGAACTTTTTTCTCTATTCCATTTACTTATTTATTTGTTTCAACAGGAGGTTCTTTATATGTATATATATATATGTATATATATATATATATATATATATATATATATATATATATATATATATATATATATATATATTGGAATCTCTTGCGCGTGTTTTTATCATTTTTCTTCACTTACTTTGAAGATAATTACCATGAGTTTTTTCATCTCTCATTATTTTTTCCTATGCTTTCTTTCTCGATCACTCATGCAGGAAGATCGAATTACATAGGTGTAGAGGCCTGATAACAAGCTGATTATAAAACAACACCAGGGAGAAAAGCTAACCAATTTTCTCCACAAATTACTCATCACTTTCAAATCTTTCTTTCTTCATTCTCAGTTTGTTTGCAAATATTGATGGATGGTTTGTGAGATTTTCTGTCAAGCATATTCCAAGTTATTGAAGATTTTATAAGCACGCAAATCCTCAAACTGTCGACCAAAACTGTCGGCATAGGTTTCTGCTGTTTTCTAAGCTGGTCAGTCTCGGTGGTTTTGAATGTATCACGTGCACAGACTGTACCAATTGAGCAAGATTGGTTAAAATATCAACATTCACTTTTCATTATGTCTACAAAAAACTTTTTTATTTCCGAAAATTCCCCCTCAAAACATGTTTTTAGTGGGGGTTTCAACTTACAATGTAAGTTCATGCTAAATTGGTCGATTAGTTTATGTCCAGGAGTGTTCATATTTGTTTTTTGGAAATTCTGACTCTTTTGTGATCACTGCCCAACAAAAGAAGTTACTTATTGATCACCTCATTCAGCAATACTCCAATTGAACACTCTCCCTCATGGCATGCTGCAAAAATACATTATTTGCCCGATGGTTTCTATTGAGAAAATGATTCTCACATGAACTTATACAAAAGAAAAATTAGCATATGAACACTTGTCTCTCTTGGCTCAACCCAGAACAAGTCACTGGCCAAGAATAATTGATATCTTATGAGGATCAAAAATGAAGAAAATTATGGCTTGATCCAAGATAGCCCTCAACATCTTGAGGGGTAAAAATGTTTTGATGGGATTTGAAGGGAATTCTTTACTATAGATTGCTGGAACCAGGAAAAACTCTTACAGCTCAATGCCACAGTGAGCAATTTCTTTGGTTGATTGATATATTAGAAGAGAAAAGCTTTTTGAGGGGTGAGGAAGTCAACCAGTGATTTTTCTTTATGACAATACCTTTCAAAGACCATTTATAGTGTAAGCAAGTCCGATCCACTTTAAGATCCCAATGTCAGATGGTTTACTTGTCTGTTGATGAAGTCACATGACAGGTGACACGATGGAGTGAGCACCAGCGAATAATAATGTCTTTTTATGTGGGAACATATATATAAGGTTATAACTTTCAAACTGCCCCTCCTTGACAAGGCCTGAATGGTGGTAGGGGTGATCCCCAACCCCCATTTGCCCTGAGCTCCTGGTTTAGTGGATAACCATGTCCACCTTCTGAAACACTTTACTCCAAAGTATGTTTCACCCCTGGAACATTGCAAAATCAACAAAATTCTGATTCAAACCTTTTTGACAAAACAACCTCCAACAGTGCTTTCTGTTACCATCCGTAACAAACACATAAAGGATGCTGGAAGATCCAAGAGTTTCTTACAGACAACCTTTGATAATGTTACCATTACTCTGTCACTCCTATCATACCTGAAGAAGGCCAGAGGCTCCAAAAGCTTCATACAGATCATATTTGACAATGCTTGAAATAGCCTGTCATTCTTTTCACAGCTGAAGGCCAGAATCTCCAAAACTTTTTACGGATAACCTTTAACACCATTTCCAATCACCTGAGACTTGCTCCACTCCTGAGGAAGGGTGGAAGCTCCAGAGGCTTCTGACAGATGACCTTTAATAACATTTTTAATCACCTGTCACTCCTTTCACAAGTGAAGAACACCGGAAGCTCCAGAGGCTTCTTACAGACAGCTTTTGATAATGTTTCCAAATGCCTGTCACTCCTTTCACAACTGAAAAAGGCTAGAAGGTCCAAGAGCTTCCTACAGATAACCTTCATATTCCAATAGTGTGTCACACTTTTCATACCTGGAGAAGGCCAGAATCTCTGAGTGCTTTTTTATAGACAACCCGTAGCAATGTTTCCAATAGTTTGTCACTCCTTTCACACTTTGAGAAGCCCGGAAACTCAAAGAGCTTATTGCAGACAACGCAACAACATTTCCAATAGTCTGTCACTTCTTTCACCACACAGTATCCAGTCATGGATTACAAATGTTTCAACCTTGGCCGACTATTCAGACTACATATAAGTTATAATCAGGTTTCACACATGGCAACTGGACATGAATTAGATGCTGATGACAGATTGATGAAGATGGAGCCAAGCTTTCTATAATACTGGCACTCATCAACTGGTGTGGGAGGTAGGTAGGAATTGGTGGGAAGAGGGTCATTGTACAGTGGTGAGGTAGTTTAATGACAGCCTGTGTGTGAGTTATCATTGGTGTATTAATACTGGCCTGCTGACTGCACCCAACCTTCTATCACAGAAGGACCATTCAGTTTGATTACTACATCAATTTCATGTGGCTAGCTGATCACCAGATAGTGGAGAAATTTGCCAGGCCATTGATGAGCAGTCAATAAGCAGAAAAGGTGATGATGGTGCTGATCAGTATAAAGTGAGTGGGGTGGTATTGTTTGTCTGTTTTGGGCAGATGAGGCTGAGTGGAAATGTATACAATGATATATACATTTGGCTCCTGGCTCCTCCCAAAGCTAAAATCATTGTTAAAAGGAGAAAGATTTCAAACCATGGATGAGATTAGGAAGCATGTGATGAGGCAGCTGATGACAATCCTTGAAGAGGACTTTGCGGACTGCTTTTAAAAATTGGAAGGAATGCTAGGATAAGTGATGTCCCATGGATAGTGATTTGAAGGAGACCATTACTTTAGGTAGGCTTTCAAACAACCGTACCCATCAAAGATGGCAGAGGGTTCTATCCTTTTTTTATATGCATGTGTGGGTTTGTGGGTTTCAGTTCTCCTGGTCATACTGTTTTGTCTACAGACTTCAAAATTGGCATCAGTACTCCCTTATGAAAATTTTGTTTATTTTGGAAAAAAATGCTTTTTTTTTACCTTGGTACGATTGGTTTATTCCCCGGAATCTAGATATTTCTAGATGTTTTTCTTCACCCTATTTTAAATGCAACTAGATGGGTTTTTTTTACTCCATTTTAAATGCCAATGATGTAATAAATACAATTTATTCTGACTATATTTATTCTCTGACAGAATTTTTTAAATGACTTGAAAATTTAACTCAACAGTTGTTCAATTATTATTGACTGTGATCGCTAGGTTTAAATTTTTTTTAAATACCTGGATATTATCCAGACAGATTTTGTATAACTACTTCCAAGGTATGGCTTCCAATTATCATAAAATCATAGGCCAACCCATCAAAATACTTTCACTCTCTTGCTTTTCACTCATTGGATATTTACAAATGTGCAAAAATGTATTGATGCTTACACAGTTGATCGAAACCTATTTACACACAGATCAATGTATGTGTTTGTAAAATGATAGATTTTATAATACTCTCTGCCCATAAATCAATTCACTTGTAATATTCACTTATAATTATGAGGATTCCTGTCTCAATTTTTTAGATGAAGGAATATTATTTTGTAATGTTTTTTGCAGACTTTTGTCTTCATCCTGATTCATTTTTTGAACACAACGTTTCAGCCATTGTACCCAACGGCCATCTTCAGGTGATGAATGCGTGAATTTTTTTTATAATCGGGATGGAAAAAAAAAGCCTGTCTCGTTAGTTGCATGGAGACAATAAAAAAAATACACTCATTCATCACCTGAAGATGGCCGTAGGGTTCAACGGCCGAAACGTTGAGTTGAAAAAAATGAATCAAGATGGGAACAAAAGTCTGAAAAAAAAAACATTATATTATCATGAGGATATTGAGGAATTTTTCTCAGTTAGAAATTTTCTGTTAGAGGGGTTGTGTGATTGCATGGGTGCTGAAAAAACAGTTTGAGTCTTGCATCTGGACGATGGAAGTAATAAACAGTGGTGGGAATGGAATAGGGGGGAGAAGTGATACACGATGGTTTGGCGTGTACCTATTTCTCAACTTTCTGTTTTTCTATGTCTTGAAACAGCTTCAAAATTGACTGTATATTCAGAAATTAACCGCAGGATCTTATAGTGGCCCTGAACCCTGAACCGCGTGGGTTCATTATGGTTATCCCTGATGAACCTCTCTGAGATCTCAGAGTATAAATCTCAGATACAGTCTTTTCTTATGCCAAGTTCCCAAAACTCATTTTGATCCCTGGCTAACAGGTGGGCATTTTGATAAATTGTATGATTTGAGCGGAAATAACAAAGATCCAGTGCTACAAATGAGATAAAAATATTTCTTACAATGATGTTTGTAAAATTCAATTTTGTTTTGTGGATTCAAATTCATGTACAATATGATGAATGACAACTGATTATCCAAGTATAAAAACCCATATAGCATAGATGACCAGGTCTTCAAATTTGTACCCTAGGGAGAGGAAGATCAATTATATTTATATACGTGCGTGTCTGTTGGAGAGGGGGCAGTAAACAGTGCATTCGCCCCCCACTCCTCCAATGAGGCTTTATCATCAAGGGTGAGGTGGTTTGGAAGTTGAATAATGGTGTTGTACAATTGTTTTATGTAACTCGAACTGATGTTCCTGTATAAAACAACAATATTATTATTGGCTGTTAATAGGCTCGCATCCAATATATATTCCAAATTTATCATTTCCCCCTCCCTTCCCTTCCAAATTAACAACACAGCAAGGACTGTGACTAATATTTTGGTATGTCAGTCAGTCACAACGAATGACGATAGAGATGCAAAAAACTGTGTCAGTGATACCATCCATATATCAGGGATCCCACTCAGTTTTGAGTAAGATATATGGAAGATTGGATTATTTATATAAGTATCAGCACTTCTCCCTAGGATCAGAGAATCTGCGCACTCTGTCTTGGATGAAAGTGTTGCTCCTTTGTCCCAAAGTTTATTGCATTAAGCAGCTCCCTCTGTATAAGCAGTGTAACCTGGATGGTCAGACTTGATTTCAAGCTGTAGTTCATGTTTACCAACTACTCAGCATCTTGATATTGTTAAATCTTACCATCATTGAATAAATGTTCAATTTCTGGACTCGTGTATAGTGACTGGAAAGTTATGAATACAAAGATATATGACACGGTTGCATTTTTATCGGTTATTTCCTCACTGTCAGAGGAAACCATCAAAGATCTGTTGGTATTGTTAGGTACTTCAGGGATTTGGTTCAGTGGTAATGATGCTTCAGCTCTGAAACCATATCTGACCCCCAAGTCAACAACTGATGAAGGCATCATTGGTAGCACAGCTGTTGTTTTTTGCAGCAGCATGAATATGAAATCCTACAGCTGTTGTTAAGATCTTTTACTTGAGTTGGTTGATTTAAGCTATTTTCCCTAATAAATCAATAGATATCAAATCAAGATTGATTTGAAATTTTGTTATCCTTATTTCAGAACATCTAAACTGTTACAAAGCATGAATTTAGGTAAGTAAAGAATCTGTGCTTGGCCAAAACCATCTGTTATGAAGAGGCCCCAAATATAAAAACTACTTTTGAATATTAAAACACATTATTTTTTTAAATTTGTTATATAAAGTAATTAAATCATTTTATTTTCTTCACAACCAGATGATATGACAAATATGTCAGTAATATTACCACTTTGTTTGATCTCGGTGTTATGGCTATGACTTCAAAATCACATCATCATCAGTCTTTTAATGGCTGTCGTTGGACATAAACCTTCTCCAGGATTTGCCACGCCTCTCTATCGTGAGTGTCGCGGAGCCGATATTTTCTGAATTTGTCTACTTCATCTCTCCATCTGGTCTTGGTTGCACATGTGATCTCTCGGGATCCATACTATGAGTTATAATGTCCATTAGTTGTCTGACAATCTTGCAACATGACCGGCCCGTTGCTATTTGAGTTTCCTAATGATTTCTATGATGTCTTTAACTCCTGTTTTCTCCCTAATATTCTGTGCTGTCTTGTGATCTCTCCACGTGAGCTTGATTCTCTCTTGCATGCATTGCATGGTTCTCAGTTTGCGGGTCAGTCTCTTGGTTAGGTTCCATGTTTCAGCTCGATAAGTGACTATCAGGAGGATGCATTGGTTGAATACCCTTTTCTTTTTTGGACTGATTCACATGCTGTTATGTTTATCCATCATGTAAGCATCAAATAGAAACCATACTTCAATTAATTACCATGTTAGAATATTACCCCCAATTAAAGGTGAAAATTGATTGAAATTGCCAACCTTGGACACCCAGTGGTTCATAAAAGTTGAAAGTAGTATGGGACTATAATAATGGTTTGCAAGCATTTAGCGCGGGGGTGGGGGCCTTAAAATTACAGAGCCCATAACAAGTGCTAATTTTGCTACATAGTTAATATGGCACTGCAATGAATAATAAAACCAACAGGTTTTGTAAAGTGCCACTAATCCTACATAACATTCCAAAAGTATTTGCTTTTATACTCATTGTGAGTTTACATTTACTAAACAGAGCTTAGTATGTACAAGACCAAATAGAGAGGAATGGAAACAGGAAGATTGTGATGCACCTGTCTTAAAAGTGGGAAGGGCCCATCTGCTTACCTAAAAAATCAGCTTGAGTACTGACCTCTGGTACTAGTAGGAAATAACTCAACCACAAGTCAAGCCAAGATGGTGAGTCAATATATAGTAGGATTAACCCTTCATAAAATGCCTTAACTTGAAAAGTTCACCATAGTGTTTATTCTCATGAAACATTCTCATAAGCAGGTGTACATACTAAAAACTATCTACCAGAACAGTCAACATAGTTTTTTTCAGTTTTCAAGTGAGTTTGGCAGGTTGGCAGGCAATCAATCAATCAATCAATCAATCTATCTATCTATCTATCTATCTATCTATCTATCTATCTATCCATCCACCCATCTATCTATCTATCTATCTATCTATCTATCTATCTATCTATCTATCTATCTATCTATCTATCTATCCATCAGTATGTTGAGCATACAATGGAGCTAGCTGGGTTAAAACTTGAACATAAACTCCTTATCAAATTCTTTTTTTTGTGTTTTTGAAAATCTGTCACCCCCCCCCCTGTGTTTTTGTCAGGTTCAATTCATGATGTAGATTTATGCTAAATTCATCTCTTAGTTTGTATTGGGAACATTTGTTATAGTTTTAATTGTTATCCTATTTACGTTGTGTAGATTGAATGATACATTAACCACGTAATGATGGGAGATCATTTCAAATAAGTTTTTATATAATCTAATGCAATTTATAAATCATTCCGTTGGATCACATACATCCATTTCTTAATACATAACTGTCATGTTGGAAGAAGCAAACCAGCCGAGAATAAATAAAATGGGACTTTGATAGCAATTATTTGGGCTTTTGCATTACCAGTAAATGTTTAAGAGTGTAAACTAGGCACACCTTACATGGTTTGCATAAACCCAAAGATATGTCTGAAGAAAATGGTATAATTGACATTTTGCTCATCACAAATAGGTAGATACCAAAAAAAACATTATGAATTGTAGCAATGATCACAGATATTCTTATGAAAATTTTGAAATGTATTGCAATAATTTGAATATTTTCTTCAGAGTTTTAATTTTCTTTTTATTGCGAGAAAATAGCAAAAAGTTAGTCATGAAAAAATTACTTTTGTGTACTTGGAGTTTTAGACTGTTTTTAAAGTCAATTTTTGTCATCTACAATTAACTTTGATTATACAATGTTCGATGTCTGTTGAAAAAAAAATTAAAACTCTGTAATTAAAAATCTTCCAAGTATAAAGTAGCCATTATAGAAATATAGGAATCAATGAAAATTATAGCTTGGTTGGACTTTTTTTTTCACTTGAGATATAGTGAAAAATACATTTATTTAGAATAGGTGCCTGTTACTTATCAATAAAGGTCAAGTGAGTACTACTTTATCAAACTAATGAAAAAAGCCAAATGAATTTTGATGAGCTGTTGTAAGGTGTCTTTTCAATGCAAATTAAAAGCTGTTGCAACCAAATCTTAAAATATGACTACCAAATTTAAAAACTATGACAAATGTTAAAATATGGTAACCAAATTTCAAAGTATACCAAGCAAATTAGAAACTATGATAGTCAAATTGAAGAATAATGCAACCAAATTTTGAAATTTGTCAAGCAAAATAAACAATATGCCAAGCAAATTAGATAAGACTTGAAAGCAGAATTGTCGTATGGATTTCTAATTTGCATGGCATATTTTTTTAATTTGCTTGACATATTTTTAAATTTGGTCCCTATATTTTTCTGTTTGCATGATTTGATCTTCAATTTGCTCTGGTAAAGGTATAGAGAAATAGGAAATATTTTCTATTCATTGTGCAGGATTCATGATCATATTCATGTCAATTAATAAAATCCAAAACACAATCAATGATTTATGATCAAAAAGAATCTCATAATTACAAGGGATTTCAGGCTTGCCAAATAGTTTTATAGTGCATGAATTCTAGCTTCAAATAACTCTGTAATGAACCGATATAAAATTGTTTTTTATTGTAAAATCAAGGTTTAATGTCAGATTTATTATCTTTGATAATTTGTTCTGGATGAACACTTGAATGTTTAGTTCAGAGTAGGGATGGCAAGTTATAGAAAAATGTCACAATAAAATCTCTCTATTTATATTTGAACCCGAAATCCATCATTTTTATAGTTCAACTTCAATATCACAAACCGAGTGATCAACACTGGGTGAGAATTGTTGGTTGGAGATGTCCCAATGATTTAAAGTAAAAGTACACTGACCTCCGTGGGGGAAGACTTTCAATGTTTTATGTGATGTATGCAGGATTTGAATTCATTTTGATTAATTTTATTGGCGGCTTTTTTTGTTCTTGCAACATATGTTAATATTTTGGGGGCTAATTGAAAAATCTATGAGAGATTTGTGTTGCCAATAAACTTCAAAGGAAAGTTGAACGTCTAAACTGTACAATTCTCTTTGATTTTTACAGTTCCATGCTTTCCAATACATGAAGAATTTCTAAACGTTTAATCAAATGGACTTGACAGATTACAGGTGTGTATACCTGTATATCTATCATTGAGTGTTTGAGTATATGTATGTACTTGTGTGTATGTATGTCTCTGTTTTTGTGTGTGTATCTTCTTTTGTGGGGGGAGGGTCCATGATTTAGCTTTGAATATCAAAAGCCATATTATAGCTATGCAATCATTCAATCAATCTTCAATAGTTTTATTATATAAATTGCGAATGATCGATATTTGCAATGTGACAAAGAATGGAAAATTCAAAATGGCCGCAATTTTGTAAATGAGAGTCGATGTCCATGCAATTCATCATACCTAAAGTATTCATTGCAGTGATAATTTTGACAAATATGGCTTTTTAATGTTGTTTTCGGATGTCTTTAAATAAAAAGGATTGTTTTATCATTTTTCAGCAGTTTTTCTCGTTGAAGAAGTAGAATCTCCGTAACAGTCATTTTTGTATAGATTCTTTACTACTTGAAACTAGCCAACAAGATATCTCATGACAAATTTTCTCCTTGGAATGGCAGATGAGACATCGAGAAAATTTTCTTTCTCCTCTAGCAACTGATGATATATTTTGCTAATATGATGTAAGACAAAGACATTTTTATTAAGCAGAGAAAAAAGTGTCATTTTTCACTGCATTTAAAATAAAAATAAAAACATACACCAGGGTGCAAAAAGAATAAAAAAAATATGCCAGGTAAACAGCAAATCAGCTAATACTATAAACAGGTCTGGTTAGCCATTCAATAGATACCGTCATATGACCAATGTCTCTGAGCAGCATGTCTTGTTGGGAGTGATCAATTGAAGAAAGCATCACAATTATGAACAGCATGCAACTGCCAACAAAAGCATTAATCATAGGTAAAGTCCCCAAGTAACACATTCAGTGACAGGGGACATTAAATTGAATTAAATACAGATTTCACTACTTCACTTTCTAAGCTCCCAATGACATTAAATAACATTAACATCCCCCTTTTTGAAAAATGCACTTTGTCTTCGTTTTGTCTTCCCCACATTGCTGTGAGAAATACCTGTTTTCCAGCAATGCTATTCAATCTCTATTGTCCTATTTTTGGTCAACATCAATCGGCACTGACGATGTTAATAAAGGTCCAATATATCATCCATTTTTAAAGACTAACTTTAAATCTCTCCAAGTGTTAATTTTCGATATGGAAATATCAAAATCTTGTACAATCTCAATCTTTATTATAATAATTCTTTTAATATAATGAATACACTCTTAATCAAAACGGGTCTGATTAGTCATCCAATAGAAACTGTCATGTGATCAATGTCTTTCTGCAGCATGCTGTGTAGGAAGAAAAGGTGATCAATGAATGAATTACTTCTCTTGCCTTTTGTTGGGCAGTGATCACTAAAAAAGTCTGAATTTTCCAAAAAAAACAAGCATAAATACAGACGGACACAAACTAAGGATCAAATTTAGCCAACGTTTACATTGTAAATTGATCCTCCCTGCACTAAAAACCCATTGAGGGTGGGGATTTTGAAGAAATAAAAAAAACATTTTTTCTTGGCATGATAAGGAGTAAATGTTTTAATTTTTAGCACTCTAGCTCTATTGGTAAACCCTGTACACAAGACACATACATAGCCAGCCAGCAAAAACACCTAAAAACTGAAACCTATGTTGATAGTTTGGGCTGACGCTTTCTAAGATGCACCGTAAACTTCCTTTCGATTTTCAAGAGTTTATTCTTTGTACAAGTATAGTATATGTCAACTTGTTTTTAATTACAAAGCATAATTCAAGTATTAGATACATCTAAAGATTACATTTTTTAATATTCAATGAAATATATATACTATAAACCCTCAGTTTGGTGGATTAATTGTGGGAACGGGTGTCTTTTAATACCAAAAACCTACTAAATCCAATCGTAACCTAAAGTGCATTTTTAACCAATTTTTTCTCATTTTTTTTCTTTGTAAAATAAACTAAATTATGATAAAAAAACAAATAATATTTAGTTACTTTTTTGACCGTGTGGTTTAACGCTTTTAAACCTTTTTTGATGGTGACCCAAAATCTCATAAAAAATCTATCATATAGACCCATGTTTTCAAAAATGAGATTTATTCTAAGTATGATTAAAAAATATTGGTTATTAAAAAAGAAAAGTGAAGGGTAATTGACAATTTTATTAATGGCTAATGCTCAGAAATGAAACAGAATATTCATGAAAAAGAGCTGTTAAATCTCGAATCCGTTGAAGTGGGGCCCCTAAAATCAAGGCTTCACTGTATATTCAGATTGAACTGATTCTCTTTGCTTATGCAGTTACTGGAGACTGGAGAACCTTTCAACTAATGACAAAGCATGAAAGAGATAAACCCTGGATATACAAAAGTGCATTTGAATTTAGCACAAAGAAAAAGGCAGGATCAAAAGTATGAGTCTTAGTTTTTCAAGAATATATTTTTTTACTGATACGCATAAGAATGAAAAAAAAGTGAAACAACAATAAAGTCCAGCTGAGGAAGAATGTGTTGAAAACTGACTCCCTAGACAAAAAGATATAAAATTTTGGCTGACTGGAAACATATCTTACCATAAAATCTCACTAATAAACCATTAGAAAAATGACATTTTCATGGATTTTTACCTTCTGGCCCAGAAGCATTTAACATTCGCTGGCAAGGAAGTGAAAACTTTTATTCTCTGATTAAAAACAGACGTGTGGGAATTTTAGTTTGTGGCTGAGGGGTCGGGGCATTGGTGAGGGTAGTATTAACAAGAAGTGTTCCATTGTAATTTGTAGAAAAAAATGTGGGTAGGGGAGATTCTTTGTGTTTTTTTTCTTCTTTTCTTTTTTTTCCTTGAAGAAAGGAACTTTGAAGAATTTTCTGGAAATGAAATACAATATACTAGAGCTCTGATTCATCTGTGACTTATTTGGAGCAATTCTTATCTATCCTTGTCTGTTCATATATCTATTCTAGTCTGTTCATGTCTGTCTATTTATATAATTATCTATCTATCCATCGTTCTCTGTCTATCTCTCAATCCTAATCTATTACTATCTATCTATCTATCAATCCTAGTCTGTTTATATCTATCTTGCCCACTCATAAATATGTATTAGCTCTTAGTTTCATATCAGGAAATTTAGATGTTAAGGGAAGATCAAAGTTACCTCCCTTTCAACTTTGGGTGAAGTTTTTTTCAATCTATCTAACATGATAAGTTTAAGAAACCTTTTTTTCTGCTGCAGAAGAGCTCAACTGTCAATTGGGAATGGTCTCCTACAGTTTATGACATTAAGATTTAATGAATTGATGAATTGTTCTATCTATCAATCTATTTAGCAATCAATCAATCAAAATATTCATCCCCCCCGCCTTTCTCAGTATGAGATAGTTGCCAATAGTCAAACTCCAGTGCAAGTTGCATGCTTGAGCGAGCTTTTCCATCAGTAACAGCAAGAACAATCGTCACCTAAATCACTATTTGTTTGTCCTGTCATGTTAAACCAAATCAATACATGATATTAGGATTTCCCTTAGGAGATTTGAAATCACAACCAAGTGATTGGTAAGCGGCTCACTTACCGACGAAGCCAAACAGAAAAATTCTTATATATCTATGAAAATCCATATCTATGCAAATTTATTTCGTAAGCAAGGAAATCGAAGTAGGAGTGGAGTTTGACGCGGCAGCCAGGCTTGTCTATTTCAATAGTCGATGTTCAATCCCAAGTAAAAGTCAGGATTTTGACTCGTCAGTTCCTATACAGGCAGGCCCTCCTCAATTGAAAAATTGGCACAACATAATCTTTCCACCTCTGTAGCAATAAGTCTATTTGTGTACTTGCTCAATAATATGCAATATCTACTCGGTATAGTATAGTATAAATAACTTTGCTTAGATCTATCTATCCAGTCTTCATTATGCCTATTTAAAGTTTATGAATCATAGCATATTGTGCTTCTTAAAAGTTTTGGGAATTCAAACAGAGTGATCGAGCTGTTCATCTTATCTGGTTTCCTTTATCTCACCATACGTTTCATATATCTCTTAAAATCACTTCCTCTTCATCATCATCATCAGTCTTTTATTGTCCGTCGTTGGACATAGACCTTTCCCAGAATTTACCAGACCGCCTTATCATTGACATTGCAGAGCCAATACTTTCTGAACTTGTCTAGTTTGTCTCTACATCTTGGTGTCAGGATAATTATATTTACTATTAAATTCCCTGAAATTTCATGTTGCCCCTATAATTCATACAATTAAAATAAATTTTATCTATCTATCCATCTATCTATCTATCTATCTAATGTATATACAGGCCACCTCAATGGAGCTTGAAGATTTTAAATTTAAACATTTACTCCCTATTTTGACTAGAAAAAAAATCGTTTCTTTTTGTTTTTTTAAATCCACCAGTAGGCTTTTACTGTGGATACAATCTACTAAGTAAACATTGGTTAAGTTGGTCCCTTAGTTTGTGTCCGGCGTCATTCATGCTTATTTTTCGAAAATTCAAAATGTTTTAGTAATCACTGCCTAACAAAAGGTGAGAGAAGTAATTAATTCATTGCTTGGCCTTTTTCTAATTTTTTGATTGATCTCCCCAAAGAAAGCATCCTACCAGAAGACGTTGGTCACATTACAGTTATCAAACCAAACCTGTTTTTACTCCTTTCAACATTTCTTCTTACATGCTTCTTCTGGATGATTGTTTTCTGGAATCTAAATACAAAAAGACTCAAAAATATATACATATATGTATATATTGAGCAAAATAGTCATCAAGTTGGGTTAAAGCCCAAATAACTGCTATATATAACAATTCTTATATTGTTCATATACTGTCCCTATCTGCTTTATCTGTTTCTAAAACTGGACAATTATATTAAGAATAAATGGAATTAGACAGAAATATTCATAAATGCATGATATTACTTTGAAACTCTTTTTGAAATGACTTCCCATTAATACACACACATACACACACACACACACACACACATATATATATATATATATATATATATGTATATATACATACTGTAGACCCTCTTATTGATAGACTAATAGGTGGAACAAGAGATTGCTAATAACCAAATTATGTATGTTTACAATATATATAAATATATACATATATATATATATATATATATATATATATATATATATATACACACATATATATATATATATATATAGAGAGAGAGAGAGAGAGAGAGAGGGAAGAGAGAGAAAGAGAAAGAGAGAGCAGACCAATATTTACGTAGTCTGACACTATTATCAGTTGAATTTTGAGGAATTGACATAAAGTGTATTGGTAAGGAAGGAGATTATGTTGAAAAATAAGTATTCGTTATGTAAAATAAATGCTTTTAAAATCATTTTATTACATCTTACAGGCCCATTTGCCGGTGTAGTGAATTTGATCCTCATTAGGGGCTTCACTGTTTTGGGCTTATGCAAGACCAAGTCAAAATTAGTGAAGACCTCAACCCAATGTATTAAAACCTTTATTACCAGCATTGTTTGGACTAATAAGAAACTGTCAACATCAACATCTGTCTAGTTGGTTGGCTATGTGTACATGTGTCACATGTTAGGGCTGCATCAATAGAGCTAAAAGGCTGAAAATTGGAACATTTAATCCTCAAAATGTGAGAGAGAAGGTTTTTAGTGGAGTTTCAATTTACAATGTAGTTTATGCTAAATTGGTCCCTCAGTTTGTATCCAGCATCATTCATCCATATCTTTAAAAAAAATCAGACTTTTTTAATGATCGCCTCCCAACAAATCTTTTCAATTGATCACTCCCATGCTGCCAAATGGTTTCTATTGAGCAACTTATCAGAGACCTGTATCCTCATCCTTGTTGTTTTTTATCACACTCCTTTTTTTTTGGTATATAATTCATCTGGTAATCCTTCAGAAGTTTTCTCTTCTTTTTGTAACTAATTCCAGATCCGAGTGACAAAGATTAATGGAGACAGATGAGAATACTAGTCCACATAACTCATAGGATAAAAAAACACAATGACTCATCTCAGAATTTTCAGACAACAGATTTACAACTTATTTATCATATATATATATATATATATATATATACATACCGACATATATAGTACATATTACTTGTATATTTGAATAACATATACTTGGGTGGCACTACAAGTACCAGTACAGGTTGAGCATCCCAAACTCAGCAAACTCCGGTCCAAGGTTGTCAAGAGTTTTGGAAATTCGCAAGTTTTTGGTGTAGCTTGGGCTAGGTCTAATTTCAGTACTATGTGGTCAGGTCTTTAACTTTACAGAATTACATTAAAAACTCAGAATTTTAGAGTACAATGAATGTTAAATGATGTTTGGGTATTTTTATAAGTAATCTAATCATATAATAAGCTCATATATTTTTTGTTTGTTGTTTTTCAGATGAGATGATCTCATTGACTGAGTTACCTCCCAATTAAAACTGCTTGAGATGAGTTGAGACTTGAAAAAAAAACATAAAATTAGGGTACTTAAATTATCAAAAAAAAAAATTACCCAATTGAATAGTTTCAGACCGTGTAGTGCCAATCCATTCATAAATAACCCCATCATTTTGAGTCGGTATATTTGAGTATAATATAAATAGCTAATTCTAAATAATGATAAATAATTATATAATTTTCAAATAGCCAGGTTTCATCTGTTATCAAGTTTCAGACGCTGAGCTGAACCTGTGTTATTAAATTTGATCTAGGTACAGGGTCTTTGATATGCCTTTAACATTTCCAAACAGAAATTATATCACCAGCACATGATATAAAAAACATCAAAAACAAATTTACAACAATCCCAATAAATTTTATCATACCTATCAGTTGTTCTTGATAATGACCAACAAAAATACACAAACCAGACTGAATTGTTGAATGAATTTTGAATGAATTTGTTTTTTCATTCTATCCTGTTACAGTTTTGTTTAGAATCAATCAATGAGTTTCAAAAGGTTAACTAACATTGCTATTTGGAAGAGTTGCCAAACTAATTAGTTGAATAGCTTCCAACTTGACAAGGTGTTCTTGAGGGGTATGGGAAGCAAATTCTGATGGTATGGGATGTGATACAAGAAAATTAAAAAATTATTATCACAATTAGTTGTACATACCACCCTCTAGGCAGTTCTCCTTAGATATATTGAGCCTTTGATCATAAAATACAGAGCTCTCTGTCGTAAAACCTCAAATTAAAATATTAAATGTGTATCTAGTCCACAGACTTGTTACTTGAAGCAATAGATATGAATTTATTAATCATTTGGGGACAGTTTATCATTAGATACCTATAAAAAAATGACCTCCCTTCCTCTTTGGATTCAAGGACATATTACGTTAATGTATTTATCATGGAGGGATCAGTCTATACTTCATAATAATAGAAAACTGATCCCCCTTTTATTGATCTTCCACTTAATGTACAGAGTCTTTGAAAAGAGTCTAATATCTGCTTTAAGTACACAATTCTTTTTTTCTTTCAATATCATCATATTTGAATGTATGTTGAGGCTGAGTATGCAAAATATGAAAGTTGTAGTCTGAGCACAATTTTAGTATGACTAATTTACTGTCATGAAGCCACAAACAGCAGTATTTATTAGTACAGATACTAGAAACAAAACTGAACTCCTACTGAAATAAATGCAGCTAAAGTAAAAATAACTGTATGATGATTCTAACTTGCTTAGTTTTAGTTATGTGAACAAAATACTTATGATACGATAATGATTGCTGTTTTCAACATCCGTGTATTGAAATTCAAAACCTAACTTTTTGTCAAGCTATCAAAATGCATTTTTGAGTGAAAAAAATCATGCATTTTTCTGGAAATATAACCAATAACCATTGAGTGGAATATCTGAAGCTTACAACCATTGATCTTGGATAAAACATGGTTGTCAAGAAGATAGCTTAAACAATTTTCCATAGGATGAAATATGCATACATACAGTTGATGATATGTATATACACATAATGACTAATCCTTATGCTTCATTTTTCAAAAATTATTGCCAGCCATGTCAGTCATTTATGAAAGCAAGTATGGTAGGCTGGAAGTGACTAAAAACATCTATGGCTTGATAAGCCTAAATTTATAAGGATCAAATGAAATATTAGAGACGGGATTACACCATTTTTTACATTTATCTATATCTATTTATTTTACAGAAAATCAAAAACTTTTTAATTAAATTAAGAATTAGAGAGGGAATTGAATTAATTAGAAATTAGAGACCGTAACAACATCGGATGTATTTGATAATGTATATTTATTTATAATTGAATGAAAACATTAAAGTGAAAAGCTTACTTTCCTGCCTTTTTTTCCTTCAAGATAAAGGAGAAATCCATCTATTTCTTTTTCTTTCCTTCAAAAAGGAGGAAAAATCCTTCAGTTTCTCTCTTTTATTTTTCTTGTTGAAACTACCAGGCTAAGAATTTGGAGGAATCTTTGATATGGCCAACCAACCAACACAGAAGAAAACTTCAAGTAAAGTGGTCAGGATGAAAAGCAAAAGTACAGAAAGTATTAGGAATGAAACAGTAATTCAATGATTTAATATTTTTCGTAAAATAAATATATATAAATAGATGAATATAACAAATGGTGTGATTCCATCTTTAATACTCCATATAACCCATATAAATTCAGGCATATCAGGACGTAGATGTTTTTAGTAACTTCTGGCCTACCATATTTGCTTTCATAAATGGCTGACATGGTATGCAAAAAAATGCCACATCCACTTATACAGAAGTATACGTCTATAAAAATACACTTATATGCATGTATACATACATACAGATCGATACACATATACAGTCTCATACATTCATTTATACGCATGTATTCATACACAGAGATCAACATATTCCATTATGCATACTTACGTATAGACCGATACATCAACTTACACAGAAGATTACATACACGGACTAATACTTTCACGTATGAATGTATACATCCATACAGATTAATACATTCATTTATACACATGTATACATACATGGAGACTAATATAATCACTTATACACTTGCATAATGTATATACATACTGACTGATAAAGTACAGGGAACATAAGAATCATACATACACACTAATAAGTATATTACCATATGCATAGATACAAGTTCTTTTTACACATGTGTAAACTCTTGCTTTCTGACATATATGTACACACTCTCTGACTTCTCTCTCTTTCTCTCTTATTCACATGCTCACACAAACACAAATACATGCAGATACATTTTTCTACTTATATACATATATATCAACTCGGGTCACCATGCTTGCTCATTCGGTAGACAAACACCAATTATCTTAGAAGCTAGAATTCTTTCTTTAGTTTTGCTACATAACTTTTGCGGCATTTCTCCTGCACGATGAGAATGAATGAACTGCGTTCACCTCATTAAATCTGAAAAAAAATTTGTACCAACTTCCCTGGGGTAACTAATTCCTTTCCTTACCCATCCCGTTCTACCATCTCCATGTCCGGTCTCAACAGACAGACCCCCAAGACCTATCAAGATTTTTGTATCAGATAAAAGCCTAGAAATTTCATTGGTTAATTACAGCCCCTATATTGAAATCCCATTGGTCAGGTTGAACATTATATTTTTTTCCCTTCACTCCCTCTTAAATTTTACTTGCTTCTGATTGGTTTCAATTTGTGGCCATGTCCAGAACATACAGGAAGTGGAATTTTATATTTTATCAACTTTTTTTCCTCTTCAATTCAGGCACTTTTTATGCTTCAAATTTTATCTATCATTTCGTTCAATTTATGAACAGAGATTTTTTTTTCTTTCTTGTGGGAAAGTATTTTGATCTTTTCTTGGTGTTTTTTTTAAAATCTTTTTCAAAACGTCTTGACACAACACTTCTATAAGAGAATAAAATAAAGACCATATGCATTTTAGGAAAAGAGATAAAAAGGTATTAATAAATGGATAAAAAACAAAAAAAGTTAGTTGGCATCCATGAAATTCATAGTTGTCGGTTCCAGAGAGCATCAAGTGTGAATCTGTTTATTAAGACAGATTTCAGAATCAAAGTTTTGGGTTATATGGGAGAGATGAAAGAAAAAACAGAGAGGAAGTAAAACATAGATATACACAAACACACAAAATGTTCTCTTATATACAGATAACATAAATATGCCCATTCATATATATATATATATTTATATATATATGTATATATATATATTAATATATATTTGATGTATGATTGGATTATATATATATTTAATATGTATACATACATCAATCGTTAATATATAAATGTATGTCTATAAACACACACACACATATATATATATTTAAATATATATAGTGCATATTCCAATTGTACAATATATATATATATATATATATATATATATATATATATATATATATATATATATATATAGTGTACATTTGAAATATACACCCATGGATATACGTATATTTATAAACAATTGATGTGTGTGCATACATCTGTGCATACACAAACTCATATATACGTACATACATATATATATATATACACATATATTCACATAATTATACCCACACACACATATTTGTATGTATATATATATCTTTATAATATATGCACACAATTTATTTTATTCATTTGATATTAAGAAAAATAAGCTACCTAGGGCAATGTTGACTTGGTCCACTTCAAAATACCTATCCAAGCATCCCTTCCACTTTTTAAAACAATCTACAAATTCCTTTTTTTGGAATGTAATAAGTTGCCTCACTATGTTCTCCTTAATCCTCTCCACATCCTGATTTCTCTTCAGGAAAAAGCCACAAGTTGCAGGGAGCCTAAATCTGGACTCTTTGGAAGGGCTGAATGATCTGGGTAATGTCATGTTTTGCCCCCAAACCCTGCACAATTGAATGAGATGGTCACACAATGCACAACCATGAAAATTGATTACTTACCCAAACTCCTACCTTCTATCCTCTCCATCATTGTAATCACCTTGGTTATGTATACAGTGATCTTATAGAAGGTACTACTCATAAAGGGTAGCAACAAAAATCCATACTACATTCAGATTGCATGCATTGATTGAATTCCCTGAACTTTTAAGTAGCACCTTATACATACATACATACCTTTTGGCCAAATGTGATTGTATCTTGCAGTAGTCAGTAGTATACTAAATAAATAATAAAATGTGATATTTCCCCCAAACAAATGGCCAAATGACATATTCACTGTATAATGATATACTTTCAAATAGAGTTTCAATACAATATAATGCAAATTATAATCATTCTGTCAGATCATATATCCATTTCTCAATAACACACACACACACACACATTTATACATATGTACATTAATTTGCACGTGTGTTTGCGAAGAGATATATGTATATTTTGCGTATTATGTATATATATACATATGCATGTGTGTGTTAATATATGTATATATATATATATATATATGCATATACAAATATCTGTGTGCATTATACATGCATTCATATATATACATATATATGTATACATATATATATATACACACATGATTCAAATATATATATATATATATACACACATAAACATGAACGCATGTGTTTGTTCATGTGCGTACAATCATATCTACATGCTTGATATACACATAAACAAGATAAAATAGTACATTAAATACAAAAGGGCAAAAGTCTCCCTTTTCCCCTCCGTAGAATTTCATCTTCCTCTTTCAAGACATCTGGTTTTGGAACTTATCTTTTGCCTGCAGGCCACAAAAGAAAAGAAAATTACACAAAGAAAAGAAATCATTTTTCCTTAATTTTATTGAGCGCAAGAAAGATATGATATTTGTGGAATGAACACTTGGAAACTGTTCCCATTGTTTTTTTTCTTCATCAGGCCCATGCAAAACTGGTAATAGGCCCAGGACTGTTGGGAAACGTAAGCCCCATTTTCAAACTGATCATTAAGTATCTTTGTAATCAGTACTAAATACATAAAACTTATGTTTTTCAGGGCTTTAGATAAGGGAGAGGGCTATTTGAAAACACTCCCAGGTCCCATAGTAAGGTATTTTTTTTCTATTCTTTTAGAGCCAGATAATATGACTTTTTCGTTTTGATTTTTGTGCAGTGGTTATGACTTCAGTTTAAAATAGCTCCATATTTATGCATTGTACAAGTATTACACACATACCATATTCCAATTGATTACTACATTAAATCAATATCACCAATTAGTGATAACAGACTAAAATCGTAAACCTTAAACATGCTGTCATTCATGAAAACTTAACGCAGTATAATACTACAGTGATAGAGCAAGTGCAGAATCACCAAATCAGAATTGATAGATTGCAAGAATTTAGTGCAGAACCCTTGAAATTGTAGGGTCAGTAACATATGCTACTTTTGCTGCACTGAAGGCTTGTCCATGAATTGAACTGCTGACCTAACGAAACTGGAGAAGAGTGCTCCAAAGCTAGGCCACGTTGACCGTTACGGTTTCATATACCAACATAGTAAGTTATAGGAAGTTCAAGGGGAAACTTTACATTTGTACAATCCAACCAAAGGGGTATCTGTGTCATCAGCTTTCAACAAGGTAGTCATTTTGATTACAACACAGCATGAAAACAAAATAATTGACCAGTTCCAGCAATGGTTGACCAGGCTTCCTTGAGGCATAAGGGACTTGAGTTAGAGTCTCACCGAAACCTTAACCTTTATTTTCTATCCATATTCTTTACTCCCTGCCTGGGATTGATGGCCTGCATAAAGTTGAAATAAAAAGCAACAAAAAAATGTTTAACTAATAATAATAATGATTGGCAATGGTTCATCTAATGGAAAAAAAAAAGTAATATTAAAAACTTATGGTCATTTATACAATAAGAGGTTGATTGAGAGAGGTCAGATCAAAAGGCAGTAAGACAGAAGGCATCAGTCAAAAGGACAATAGTGTAGTACAGACTTCTGCAAGTGATAATCATGTTTGGTCAGAAGGCATCAGTCAGAAAGACAACACTGTACTACAAATATTTTTACTGAATTTGTACGAATTAGGTAATTTTGAATTAAATTTTTATTCATTTGAATTTACACAAGAATACTAAATTGGATCTCTTAATTAGTTTATAATATTTGTAATACAGTATTATCATTTTAGACTGAAGCCTTTTGATCGGATGCAGTTGTAACTTGACTGCATACTAATTGAGATGCTGGACAAAACTTAAAACAAAAACAACAGAAGTGATGTTTGTTTTAGTCAGTTATAATAATGCGATAAATATCTTTTTTGATAAATATCACTTTGAAGATATAGTAACAAAGTAAACCATTGTTTCAAGTGGATTGGTGACAATCCGCTTCAGCTCAACTGTTCAATTAAGTGCAATATAAAAAGTTTTTCTCGTGAAATTCCATCAAAAGTGATCAGATAGTTCATACAGCTATATATGTATGCACTTAGAGAAAGAGAGAAAAAAATACTATCTATATATTATGGAAAACTTACCCAAGGCTGGAATGTGCTCTCACATGAGACACCTTCATTAACAATAAAATTGTTTATAAAAAGAAGCATAATGACTTTTCACTTTGTATCATCCTTTTATAGCCGAAAGGATTAAATGCTTTAATCTTTTGAACTTATTCAGTCTTACAAGTAATTTTTTCAGATTGTGATATAAAGACACTCCTTGACTCCTACTCCATATTATGTTCAAGATGAGAATGATATTACTTATAATGAATATGTATATATATATATATATATATATACACACTTTTATTAATTACATTTATAAAGAAAAAAAAACAGGGAATGTCAAGATTTCATGCCTGCACAATCATCTACACCAGAGCAAGTTTTGTTATTTTAATTACAAAATTACAATTATAATGATAAAACATACTTTGGTCCTGAGGATTGTGTAAGCATGAAATGTTGACATTCAGTGAGTTTTTTTCCTTACAAATGTAATTAATGAATTAATACCTCTATTTACTCTGGTAAATATAGAACACTGAGATTAAACATCATCAACAATAGATAAAAAAATCTGTTTCTTTTTTGGAATCTTACAAATTACTAAAAACATTATGAACTATATACACACACACACTTATATATATATATATATATATATATATATATATATATATATATATATATATATGTGTATATATATATATATATATGTATATATATATGTATATATATATATGTATATATATATGTATATATATACACACATTTTGTACAATACTAATGTAATATCATATGTTGTGCATATATATGTTAGTGCATCAATAAGCTTGAAGCCTGACGCATGGTTATTCGCTGTATTTTGATCAGAAACTTTCACTGTATGTTGCTCAATCTATGTGATTATGATTCACCATTAGATTAAGTGCATTGACATTGTGTTGAAAAACAAATATTTCTTTTGTTAAATAAATGCTATTTTTCATCACTAGCCTTCGGACTTATTGATATATTAAATACTGTGTAGGCCATATTTTCTACTTCTTATTTAAAACAAGAGAGCACAAGAAGTGCATATGTCTGCTGACGCCTTTGTCAGGGGGAGTAATCATCCACGGATCTGCTCCATAATTGAATCGGTTCTTCCAAAGTCTAATGTTCATCTATCTGTAGAATTTCATAGAAATCCATTGATAAGTTTAGGAGATATGGGTGTATACATGAATATACTTAGAAAGGAAATGGAAAAATACCTATCAATTAAAAAAGGAATTCCTCACCAAAAGTTAACCACCTCTTTCCTCCCCCTTTCCCTATTCCCCATCCTTTCACAAAATTTCATTGAAAACCATCCTGTGCTTTCGGAGATATTGTGTGGACAGACAAACTGACAGAAGACCAGTCATGACTCTATACATATACCTCCTTTCAGCTTCATTGACAGAGGTAAATTACTATAAGTAAGTTTAGAAATAATGATTTTTTGTTCAATTATTTTGGACTTCTAAAATATTCCTATGATACAAATTTGTTAGGTTTCCATTTATTCCTGAAGATATTTTACATCGTTATTTATTCTTGCTACTGTCTACCTTCATCTTAATTGTTGTTGCTTTTTATCGCAACTAAAGTCTGAAGGTAAGTAGTAGCAAAAATAATGATAATTATTTATAATACTTCATCTACTTAAATGATTAAGAATAAAATTGGATATTTTACATGTTAAACAAAAAATTCAAGGGTGTCAATTATCCTGACAGGCGCTCTATATTATGAAATGGTAATTATGATAAGATAAGCAATATAACATATTACTTATTATTTCAAATGAAAAACTTTATGGCTCAAATTACTCTCAAAGGGTGATGCTTGTGTGTGTGTAAATGTGGGTGCATGTATGTAAGTATGTGTATGTGTGCACACGTTTGTGCATGTGTATATGTGTGAAATCGACATTCCAATGCTTATCAATAAATAAAATCTCTCTTATCAAAATAATAAACTCTCTTAACTCAACCAGATCTCTCTCTCTTTCTTGCTGTGTATCTCTCTCTGTCTTTCGCTCCATCTATATATATGTACATATATGTATATGTATATATTTATCAATATACATACATGTACAATAGAAGCATAAAATCATTGATTGAACTTTCAAAACTTTCCATTGTATTGTCTTTTGATTTATTCCTCTGCTTTTTTTGACAATATTTATTTCCTTTCAGACAAAAGTTCCTTTAATTTTACATGGCTTAATTAATCAGCCCTCACTCCCTTTACCTTATTCCCCACATCTAAAAGAAGTTATTGAAGCATTCAACAGCCTAGATTGAATTGTAATAAAATTAGCAAATGTCATTGTTGTTTTAAGCATAGCAATAAGACATCTTATTGTTTTATTATCAATGATATTGCCCCCAAGGGAAAGTAAAAAGAATTAATTTTCAGTGTTCCAGTTGCTAATTGGCTCCTCCTACTTTCACTTTCACTTTCATTTACATCCACTTTTCATGTTTTGTTTTTTTAATCTAATAAAGGGTTGTGTAAATGATTTGATGTTGGTTTTGCTTAATATGAGTGCAATCAAACCTGCTCCGTAAGGTCTCAGCCTCAGAAAAATGAAAGTTTATTAACAAGCTTGGGTTTGGGGAAAGGTGAAACCTGAATAAAAGATAATGAAATCATTGTTTGCTCTCTTTGAAAATATTTCAGATGATCAAGGAAAATATTTATCATTTAAACCCGAAATAGAATCAAAAGAGACTTAAGATCTTCTGTTCCTATCTGCGACATATAACCTTGTGGCTATCAGATTTAGTTTAGTCTTGTTCTAGTCATGTGTTGCATCTCATTAATCTGATTAAAGGAAATTAATCTGCCGAGAGGGGATGTATATTTGAGCTGTCATCTTTTAATCTGAAAACTTTAAAGCACATCAAAACTAAGATATTCTCTTTCGTGCATCGAATAATAAGAAGCAATTAAGTTTGTTATCATCTTAGACATCATTGTGGCAAATTGTTACATGAAAATAAATTGAAGATCAAAAATATTGGCATAAACTTTTGCATGTTAGTTGGTACTGAAAGAGAAATTACTTGACGAATGTGAATTTTATTGTGTCAGACAAATGTTACTTATATTTAGTATACCTAGTAAAGCATCGAAAAGTATCCAACTATTTGAAATTGATAAAAAAAAAAATAGCCTCTTTAGGGCCATAGTAACTTACTCCCCTTCAAAATACTCCCCTTGGGACCTCAACCACTTATCCCAGCATCCCTTCCACTTTTCAAAACAGTCTGCTATGTCCTATTCCAGGATTGCCATCAACTATCTCACTACCTTCTCCTTAATCTCGTCTATGGTTTGAAATCACTTTTAGAACAGTCAAAAGTCCCAAAGAGCCATATCTGGATTCTGGGAAAGAGAGGGGTCAGGTCCAACAGACCTTGGTGATGAAATGTTTCTCAAAAAAAATTACGTAAGTTGTGAAGAATCACTGGCTCAGCCATTGTGAATGTGACAGTCCGTAGTACGCAAGCTCACTAAATGTAGTAATATTATGCCATATATACAGTAGTGACATTCTGCTAGACTATCTCATTAACCATTACCTCATGGTAAGGTTCCTTTATTCAGTAAGCCTAGCTTTAGTCCAAAGTAGGTATTAGCAGCTTCTTTTTGTAATAGTCCACTTTTAATTTTTTTTCTTGTTTTGCCTGTGGCCCACATTTATATAATATCATCTTATAAAAATTTGCCTGCGAGGCCTGTAAGTTTCAAATATTTTCTCTACAAGTGAATAGTAATATAAAATCTGCATGAAATGTTTATATTTATTTATCTATTCATATACAGTCCGTTTAATAGCATTTAATTGATAGTTCTCAGAAAAGCAAACATTCATGTGGAGATTGTGGCTTTCATGTCTATAGTAAATAAATTATACAATGCGATGCTTACGTAAGCAAAAATTGACATAAAAGACTATCCAGAAGCCATCAAATATAAACTCACAAATACATTAGACTTGAAATTCCCTGAAAAAATCAATGGTTCATTTGTGGGCTGTGGCCCACCTTTTGCCTATTCTGTGGTCTTGTGCAATGGCACAAGTGAGAATCAAATTCACTGTGCACTATTAATGGTCAGCAAAATTTTTAGTCGCTGGAGCTGACAACCTTTTAGATACTGAAGCGTTTCATCTCAATCATTTATTTTTGCTTTGTTTTTTATAGAGGTGCCGGAGTGGTGCTCCAGTTAGCTCCGTCAGCACTGCATCCCATCCTAGATTAGCTTGTTAACCATTTCCCCATGGCAAGGCTCTCTTGCTCAACTGTTCCGACTCCTTTGGCATGAAAATAGCCATCCTTATTTCATGCAAATCTTTCTCCCTTTTTCATGCAGTAATAACCCTATTTTCATTCCTGGGAAGTCAGTGTTTTTTTCTGATTGATTATGTGAAAAGAGGATTTAAAATGGTTTTTATTCCCTTAAAACTTTGCTTTTGTGGCCAGGACAGTGACCTTCACATACTGTTCTTTATCTCACTTTATGTGCAAATTTGCCCGTTGTCCAATTAGAAACAAATTAATACTGTTTAGTCACAAAAGCAAACTTTGAAAGTAATAATATCCGTTTCCTCTACTTTTTAGACATACTCAATCAGAAAATAACACTTACTACCCAGGAACATAAAAAAAACGAAACATGGTTTCACATGGTAAATCATAAGTACCTGGGTTCTTGTAAAATCACCTCCATCAGAATAGTATTAATGTCAACTTTCCCAAACAATAATGCCATATCAAATTTCTAGTGGTTCTGGCGACGGAGCAAGGTATACTGTAACACATGGCACGTCCGGGAAATGGGATGTCTTTCTTAAAACACATTTTATTTGTCATTCTGATGACATTTCAGTCATGGCTCTAATCAAAGTCAAAAGAAAAAGCCGGTAGCACCATCACCACCGACGTCGCTACCACAGTGCCGGCAACAAAACGTAGAAATGAAAATTTCTCCAAGCAATACATTTAATGTTTCGTTTTGTAATCTTTGGGGACATACATACTGTTTCGCCATTTTTGACTCTCTCCCATTTTCCTCCTTTATTTCTTTCTTTCTTTATTTTTTTTTTGCCGTCCTTCGTACGCCCTCCATCTCAAACAACAAACGAATTTGACACGGCAGCTTTACGTTGCCTGTCTGTCCACCGGGTTCCGTTAGCTGAAATTCTTGTAAATAACTTGAGACAATGTGTCCAATGGTTGCCTCACCGGAACTCTCGATCACGTGTAGCGTCTTCCTACCCTTTCCTTTGTCTTTTCTCTCCCTTCCCACCCTTTTAGATATCTTTCCCCCTCCCCCCTCTTTTTTGTATCCCGAGGAAAGTGTTGGGGTTAGGGAGAACGAACGCGAAATACTAGTGAGAGAGTCCATTCAGGAGCAAAGTGCCAAGGTATTATTACACGGCAAAAGTCCTCTGCCCTTTTCCTCCAGTGACTCTGTCCTCCATATCTGTTCACCACTCTAGCTCTCTTGTAGGCTTCCCCACCGGCATGATTGTCCTGACGCTACCCCCGCAAAGCTCTCCCCATCTACATCAGCTCCTGCCCCACCCCAACCGACGTTTACTATCCAGCGAAAAGAACATCTCTTCCGTAATATTGTGGAGAGGGTGTGTCGGGTGAGGGGATGAAAATGAAATATAGAAATGTAAGAGAAAGCATAAAGAAACATTAAAACAATATAAGCAGTGAAATAGATAGCGTTTTCTCCGGCTTATGAAAAAATCCGAATAAGTACAATAAGTGTTTTGTGACTGTAATCTAGCGTCACTTTCCTTAATATTTGGTAAGAAGCTCTCTCCTTTTTCTAAAATCTGTCTCTCATTCTTTCTGTGCCTACCCTATCCACCCACCACCGACCACCATACCCAATTCTTTCTACCACCTACCCCCATTTGCTCATCATTCACTTCTACCTCACTTTTTCGTGTCCGCCATCATCCAAGTATTTCCTTGTAGGTCAGGTGACCTCCGGGAAGATGTCATGCCTTTCTACGAAGCCCCAAGAAGTCTCTGAGGATCATAAAATATTCGGATTAGATCTTAGGCTTAAGAAGAAGAAGAGTGAAGAGTCAATCAATCAAATCATGGGGACAAAATAAAAAGGTATGACAGAGAAACAGGCAGAAGAATACGACAAAAAAAAAAAAAAAAAAAAGGCGAAACGAAATAAAAACGATTGTGTTTTGCCGTTCCGAATTTTGTCATATCTCTTTTTCTTCTTTTTTTCATCTTTTTTTTTCTTCATTTATTGTACCTTGGTAGTTTCATACCTTCCGGTGGAACACACCTTTTTTTTCTTTCTTTTTCTAATTTGGGAGTTATTGACTTAAATCTTGTATTGCCTCTGTACCTAAGTTACTGTTGTTGGTTTCACCATTGAGACAAGGATTATTTGAAGATAGATATATTGATATTTAGACAAAGGGGAGAAAAACAGAAAAGCCAAAGGGAGGAAAGACATACAGTACACATATATTTACGTATATGCATGTATGTACTCTTTCACATAGTACACCTTACACACACACACACATACAAACACAAACACACACACACACACACACACTCACACAGATACATAAAAGCTCGTTTACACTCACAATTTCTTTTCTTGTGAGTAATTAAATAATAAATGTTGTATGGTATATGAAAATACTTTTAGTCTCACTTATGCACTCTCACTTGTGTACTTGCACATGTGTGCACACAGAGTATAATTGCTCTCTCTTCTGCATATATGTATTCCATATATAAATGAACCTAGATTGATAGATAGATACAAAGAATACAATAAATTCAGATAAGTAATGAATATAGATATGAACAGATTTATAGATAGAAATAAGAAGAGAGACTATTAATCTTACAGAGAGAGAGAGAGAGAGAGAGAGAGAGAGAGAGAGAGGATTCCAATAATAATAATAATAATATTGATAATAATATATCAAGGACAAATTTCCTATTGCCTCCATTTGTTTGCAAGCATATAGATATATTTTCTCTAGCCAATATTGAGGAACATAAATTTGCTTCTCTTTCAAAAATCATGTGCATATATATTCATATTTGTGAACACATGTACAAACATATGTTCACTTCACACTAATGCACTTGGAAAAAGGCACGAGTCCGCTTCTCTCTGTACACTATTACCCTTGCCAGATATCTTGACGAAAATGTCTTATCAATGGCGTACCATTATGGATAGAAGAATGGACCAGAGTACACTCAAGTAAACCACTCTCCCATAACTACCCCACCTGCCTAAGTAATAACTGTAAAATTCTGAATGGACTGAGATAGATGGATCGATCGGAGCAGAGTAAGGTTACGTAGCCTGGGATAGAATGACAGATCAATGAATGAAAGGTCCTATATCCAGCCAATATTCTTGAGATGAAGTGTGCCTACCCATAAACGCAATGTCCAAAATCCAGTCTCCGCTTTTTTTTCCACTAAAGCAAGTTCATACGTGTGTCCATGCATGTTTCACATACAAAATCTGGAAAAAATCTTTTTTGCCGTGTCACATAATATGGGGCAATGATTTAGTCTCCATTTCACTAACGATCCAAAGCAACCCTATTGTTGTTTGTAGCACTTGTGGCTTTTTACAGGACCTGAGTGTTAACCCGATGCCCAAGATGGACTACCTTACAGAGCTAAAGAACTCTGAGAGCCAAACTATTTATATATATATATATACTTACACAGGAGAAGTAGATTCATGCTCTGCCCAAGGGCATTAGTACAAAGTGAATGTAAACTGTCCAAGCTGGATTTCGAACTAGGTTAACTGATTCCATTCTTCATGCCATTGACTGCCAGACCATCCGCATCTCTCTCTCTCTCAATGTACATATATATATATATATATATATATATATATATAAAAGTAGAGTGCTAAATCAATAGATTGAGGAAAGATCAAGAATAAGAAAACAAAGTCAAGTAAAAAGTAAGTGGAAGAAAAATGATTGTACCATCTTACGGAATTCATCTGTAGATAATCTATAGAATCAGCTGTCAAATATTTGATATTGATCTGTCAATGACAAAGATCCGGAGCAAAACCATTCCATCTCACAAAGGTCTTCTCTCAGTTTCCGTTTGATCGTAAAACAATGACATTACAAATTAACTTGAAAAAGAAACAAACACATACACAGACACGCAGATTGTCATTCCGAATAAAATCATATAATCTGAGGGTACATTATGGTTTTATCGTATATGCATTCTGATATGTCGCACAGCTCCCCAAGTGAATTACGTGTTCCTGCAATTCTTCTGGAATTGAACAACAACTCAAACTTTCTTATACTCAGGTGTTGCTACTTTGTTGTAAGAAGCTTTCTCGGCAGATTATCTAAATATTAAACACGCACAAATGCTCACGCAAAATGAATACAAAAGCAAGTTATAAGCTCAAGTTCGAATTCGCCTCCAAAATTCCCTATTTGTACTAGGAAGAAATATCTCCTGCTTATAATTAGTTGTTCTTTGTTTATTGATCACTCCAAACAACAATGTCCTACTGTTGGCAATAGACGATGATAGAAAGGAAAAAGAAACGGGTTGGAAAAAATAAAGAGAGAGTCTATTTCCATAAAAACTTTTTCTTTTACTCTCAAGACAATCTCTACTCTTAAACTGAGTGGATGGCACAAAGGATTGAACTCTCCATCTCTTGATCTCTAGGTAAATACCCAATCATATGATATATTCCCATTAAAAGAACAGCAAAAACAATCCCGGAATAAGATTAGATTGCTCATCAAATGCATTGTTTTACTGAGAGCGTCAGTGATTCCTTATGACACTAACAGCAGTTTTACAGATTTTAGGTAGTATCCCCGACGAGGCATCTGTAATCGGCTAAGCAGTATGCACTGTGTCACCACCTTCTGGGCCTGTCCGCTTACACAGCCTTTTAGGCTTTTTCTTCTCTTGGATGTGGGACTCTGTTTCTGTGTCATGGTATGAATTACCTTCAGGGATCAGATAGGGTTTGAGCTCGCTTTTTTGTTTTGCTTGGATCAACTTTTATGATCTGATCCAACAGATAGGATTCTCCTCTGAACTTTCATTTGATCTTCAGGCATTTTGAAATGATTAGGTTTCAGAAAGATGAGGTGTCATTAGCATTTATAAGATTTTTGCTGACTGTTAGTCACATCAGTTTATATATTTAAAAGACGTAGGATAGGGATTCAGAATTATTAATGCAAAAATGAATGTATGCAGAAAAAAGATTGATAGATAGAAAGATAGATAGATTGATAGATAGATAGATAGAGAGAGAGACACAGAGAGAGAGAGACAGAGACAGAGACAGAGACAGAGAGAGACAGAGGGGGGAGAGAGAAAGAGAGAGAGAGAGAGGTGCAGAGGTAATAATAATCAAAAACATAACAAGACTGGTTAGTCCCTCAATAGAAACCATCAAGCAACCGATATCTTTTGGCAAGTATGCCATGTTGGGGTTGATGTATTAAAATTTGGATAAAGATACATACCTAGGTAAGTCAATAAGTCCATGGTCTCATGATGAAAAAAGCAATTATTTTATGTAATGAATATTTATTTTACGCAATAAATATTTGTTTTCCAACATAATCTCCTCCCTTGTCAATGCACTTAATTCAGCAGTGAATGTTAATCACATAGATAAAAATTGAGTGATGAAAACTTGAGATCACAATGCAGATGTTAATTATGTGTCAGGATACAGACTGATTGATCCAAACACTCTCTTTTAGCCAGTCTTCTAACTGAACAAAAACAGTTTGCTATATTCTCTACCTATGTCCTAATATCTCATTCATGTGCAGAGGCAGAATGTGAATTTCTCTTGTTTTTATAGGAAACCCTAAACCAAAACTATCAACAGGGGCTTCTTCAGTTTTTAAATAGGTCTTGCTGGCTGACTATGTATCAGGTGTTCAAGCCACACAAATGGAGCTAGAGGGCTGAAAATTTGGAGATCATTTGCTCATTACGCCTTTTTTTGTTTTTTGAAAATCCCCCCCTCCCCAATAAATTTCACGGGCAGGTTTACTTCATAATGTAAGTTTATGCTGAATTGGTCCTTTAGTTTGTGTCCGACAGCATTCACGTTTGTTTTTTGAAAATTCAGTCTTGTTTAGCGAAAGGCAAGAGAAGTGACTTATTCATTGATCAACCCTTTTTCAAATTTTTTGATTGATTTTAATTGATGCTTCATTGGTGACAATTTTGTGGATTATGGATGAAAGAATCGATAATTCTGTGGTTTGCTTCAAGCTTCTTGTTGCAATAACATTTGATATCAAGTACATCCATTTGAGATCTTTAAAAAAAAATGGTACTGAAGAAATTTCTCTTATTGAAAGAGCTTAAAAGCCAAAGTCTTGGCCTGGAAGCTGCAAAAGGTGTGACAATTATCAGTAAAAAACAAAATTACTTACGTTCAGTGTACCATATCTTTCTTCTATACTATATGCTGAGAAAATCCAGATGGAATGGATCAACCTTGCATTATCTAAGATGAAAAGCTTAGAAGATATAAGGAATCTTGCATCCCTTTTTCCTTGATAAGAAAACACATTCTATCCATTGATTCAAGAAGTTTTGTCAGTTATAAGATTTTTCTCTATTCCGATTGCATTGATAAAGAAAACATAGCTAAAGTGAAATTTATAAATGATTTAGCTCAAGATATCACCATCTTTACAATCCTTATCATGAGTCATTTTATCAGTACTAGCATAGTAAAACCAAGACTGGGGAAAATAGAGGAATCAAAATAGACGGTGAATATCTGAGCAACCTTAAATTTGCAGATGACATCGCCCTTTTCACAGCGAACCTACATGCCCTCCAAGTAATGCAAGATGAGCTAAATGAAGGGAGTAAGAAAGTCAACCTACACATGAAGATCAGCAAAATGAAAGGCATGTGTGACAATCACAGCGAGAATAAGAACACAACGATCAAAATCAAAGATGCATAACTGGAGAAAGTAGACCACTACATCTACCTAGGACGAGGAATCTCCATGAGACACTCAAACAAAAAAGAAATCAAGTAAAGAATCACTCTAGGATGGCAAGCCTTCGGCAGAGCAAGCTCAACCATCAAAATAAGTGGATCCCATAAATCCTAAAAAGAAGAGTATACAACCAATGCACCTTCACGATGGTCACTTATGGAGCTGAAAGATGGAACCTAACCAAGAGACAGACCTGCAAATTGAGAACCATGCAACAT
>OY735210.1:21915358-21985358 GCA_963457665.1 Thysanoteuthis rhombus | reverse complement strand
ATGAGAAATTATACACTGATCTATTTTGTCTGTTGCGCTCATTTTGGTTGTTCTTTTCTTTAAGAGCTTCATTTTGTCGTCATTAAGCAGATTGCTAGGGAGCATTACCAAAATATTCCATTTTGGTAGCATCTCTCCATAGAATATTTGCCTAGAAGGATTGCTGTTTGTCCAGTTTCTCTTTGACAAAGATCACATTCCTTTTTATGCTTTTTTTCAGCAATAAGGTCCTTCTTGGATTTCACTTAAAAAAAAGGATATGTTACCCTGAGTTGAGCATGGTGAATGATCCATAATGTTATAGGGCTGCTTTACTACCTCTGGTACTGCCGACCTTTACCGTATCAAAGGAATCATGAGATCGTAGGATTACCGAAGGGTTTTAGAGCAAAATGTGCTACACAGTGTGAGAAAACTAGGTTTGGTTTGAACATCATGAGTCCTCCAGCATGATTAACACCTTGAGCACGCATCCAAAAACTAACCAGAATGGTTGAAGCAGGGAAAATTAATTGTTTTTAACAGGCCAGCAGTGACTCCTAATCTTGATCTCACTGAAAGTTTTTGGAGAATCAGAAACCTAGAATCATGTTTTCAATGCACACTGTATGCTGCCGGAATGCTGCAAACATTCAATCACTTGCACAAATTGAAAAGAAAAATTGGGAGAAACTACCAGTTGACGAGTGTAGGAAGCTTATAGATGGCTGCAAGAAATGTTTAGAGCCAATCATTGTTGCCAAAGTAAGCATGCAACCAAATATAAAGGAAAGGTGCTGATATCACCTTCCAGGTCTTATTTTCTATTTCTTTCCTTAAATTGCAACAACGTAAATTGAAAAATAATGATTTTTTGTCTAATTACTTTAGACATCCTATTGAAATATTTACGGTTAAAACAATACTGGTAGTCTTTTCCTCAAGTCAGCTTGATTTTATCACCCTCACCACAGCTCAATTCACGTGATAAAAAGAAGCATAGAAAGACCACAGTGATTCATAATTTCCCTTGGAATGCTAGCTTGAATCATATTTGTTATCCAGTAGCTATCTTGAAAATTAAACCAAACTTTGGATCTCCTTCCTGGACTTGTTTGGGGGTGGGATAATTAGTTGCCAAAACTAGGAAGAGAAAACCTATAGCTAACAATGTGGTCCAACATATTCAGTGATTGCAACACAACAGCCTTTTAGAATATGAAGCTATATGTGATGACTACAGTTGAGTACTGAATGTATAAAGTTCAGACAGGTGTGCTCGGAAATGGCATAACAAATTTGGTGACAATGCATTTAAAAATTCATCTTATGAGTGTACAATATTTTCTTCAACTTGGTGAATAAAGGAAAACACTTCTCCCTATAAGACTGTTTTAGGGAGAGAAAGATGTTTAATTGTCAAAACTTGGAGGGAAGGATGTTCAAATGACAACTCTAGTGGTACAAGAAGGATGTTAAAGTGACCCCAAATTTTTCTTCATTGTGTAGGTGGAATAAAACATTTTGTCTGCTTTGATTAGCTAATCACCTTAATCAATTCTATTCGATTGAATCCTTTTTTCTTTTTTGTACTTGTCTATCTCTTATTCAACTCAGCTCTGAGATATAAAACACGTCAGAGAATCAACATAAGAAAGGACAAAATCCCTGATTAGGTCTTACTCGGCACAATGTAATTTTTTTTCGTACAGTCACCTCTGAAAAAATGCACCCATCTTTTGATGTATGTGAACTGACGTTTTATCGCAAAGTGTAATAATCTGTTTTGTCTGATTTGATCACTTTCACTTTTCATTATTCTTCATTTCCTATTTTCTCAGGCTCAGAATTAGGTTCTACCTGCTTCACCAAATGCCTTCAAGGCGGGAATCGACTTTTAATAATATTGCAATGACTGTCAGTTGAAAACACATGTTTTTGTCTTGCTTGAAGAAGAAGAAGAAGAAGAAGAAGAAGAAGAAGAAGAATAAGAAGAAGAAGAAGAAGAAGAAGAAGAAGAAGAAGAAGAAGAAGAAGGAGGAGGAGGAGGAGGAGGAGGAGAAGAAGAAGAAGAAGAAGAAGAAGAAGAAGAAGAAGAAGAAGAAGAAGAAGAAGAAGAAGAAGAAATAATGAAAACAACAGTAAATATTGAAATTTTCAGCCCTCTAGATTCTTTGGTATAGTTTGTTAGCATGAAAAATACATTGATGGTCAGCCATCCATCCAGCCAGACCCATATAAAAACTAAGAAAACTGGGGACATTTTTTGCGACTGTTTTGATTGACCGTTCCTAATCAAAAACAGAAAAGTAAGTGAACCTTTCTAAAAAGAGGAAGATATTTGAATAAAAAATCTATGAATGGAAATCAAATATACTCCCTATCAAAGTCATTTGAAGACTGTAGAGTTAAAATTTGGAGTCATGTAAAAGAATTTCATTGAAGAATAAATTCAGGTAGAATAAATTTTATTCAGACGATTCTAGATGTTATTAATAAACCTATCAGAATAAAGCCCCAAAAGGATTGAAAAAAGCTTTTTTTACCAAAAATAAAAAAAAATAAAAATTTTAAAAGGGGTTATAGTGAAGTACTGATGCCAATTTTCAAGTCAATAGATAATATGGTATGGCCGGAAGCACTGGAACAAATAAACAAACATAAATAAATTAAACACACACATACATTAAAAAAAGTGTAGAACCCTTTACCATCTTTGATGGCTTCAGTTGTTCAATATCATTAGCAATGCATTTATATCTTGGATATAATGGCCCTATTCTGCCAGTGATACTTACATTAATTTCTGACCATTGACAATCCCTATTTTTCCAATTTTCAATGCTCAGTATACATACTGAAAAATGAAACACACTAAAACAAATATTGAGTTAGAAATTGCAAAACTTGCTGTTTAATCATTATTTTTTTTCCTCATGGCAAGAAATAGTTTCATTTTTGCTTCATTGAAACCAGAATTTGTTTTGCCCCTTTACATGTAATCATGAATTGCGAATGAAAATTATGTCATATCTATTTGATAAGTCCTACCCATGATAACATAGATTATGTAAACAGCTAGTTCCAAAATGAAGACTACAGCTTGAAAAGGCATCCATGTTGAGAAAAAGGAGAAAATGAAAGACAAGAAAATGAGTAAACCTATGAGAAAGAAAGGATTTTACAATTAAAAATATATATGGAAATAGGTCTGGTTAATCACTTATAGAAATTGTTACATGATTAAAGTCTTTTGGCTGCATGGCACGTTGGAGGTGATCAATCAAAAAATTAATCAAAAAAAGAATTAATTCATCTTATCAATAAAGTTAAAGATTGTGTTCACTTATAAATAGGAATTCATTTCTAAATGCTTTATTTTATTAATAAAGTTGTAGGAGATGTAATTTTTAAAAGTATTTTTTTCAAATCTGTCATACCATATGATTTCTTGTAGGTATTCCTCTAAAATTTGTGCTTAAATTCAGATATCTCCTAAATTCTGGACTTTTCCTTGTTCAAATATGTCTTGATCTTTTGAGTATGCACTCTATCTTATGAGTCCACAAAATTCACAGAATTATTAACAGTTGTGTTGAAGTATGAAGCCTTGAATGTTTCAGTAAGCTCTCCATTCATAGGTATTAACAATTGATCCTGGATGAAGCACTATTTCACAATTGAAAGAATTTCAGCACTGCAATTTTTCTCAAGTTCCGTGCATTTCATGGCAAGTTTTGTACTGATATCTACATTACAAAATAGCCAAAAAGGTTTTTCAACCTGGGATTTGAAATATTGAAATGATCCCTTTCATCATAACAATAGGGATCCCTTCAACATTTTCTGCCTCCTTCAGCATTTACAGAGGAGGAAGATTTTGATATGATCCATTTGCAGAGATCAAGACAATATGAAATTGAAAAATGAAAAAGTAGAAGGACTTGTATATAAAGATAAGTAGATGCAAGTTAGGGTGAAAATGAAGGTATAAGCAAATTCAAAATACAAGTAAAGATGAATTTAGGGAATAAGGAAAGTGAAATTGAAGCGAGAGGTTATCGCCAAATCATGTTTGATACGTTGGTACTATCTCTGAAATTGGGCAAAGTTTGCTTAGTATCTAGAGTAAACAGTTGAGGATATTGTAGAGAGCTAACTGTGGTGGTTCTGTTTATCTTCCAATTAGGAGATCAATCTCTACACTATTCACATACGAACTAAAGCTCCACCCATGCCTGCATCCAAATCCAGTAACTGGCCTATCTGTGAGTAAAAGTGAAAGTAAAAGTGAAACTGATTCTAAGATATCGGCAGGGGCTGAGGTAGTTTCATATTTCCCTCTGGTGCCATTTAGCCAGTGCTTCAGCCCAGGTGAAAGCCAAGAATTTCAATGCTGATTTTTATGCACCTTCCCTGTCTGGAAAAATTGGTGCAACACGATCTTCCGATCCCATATTTGTTCCATCTGATCCTGTGTTGCACTAAACAAAAATTGGTACACAGCAAAATTAAAATATAAAAAGAGAGAGAGAGTAAATGAATAGAGTTTTGGAAATAAGAAAATATTGAAATAAAAAGAATGGGAGAGAGAGAGAGAGAGAGAGAGAGAGAGAGAGAGAGAGAGAGAGAGAGAGAGAGAGAGAGGAGAAAATCCCCCTTGAAATTTTTTAACAGGTCTGCTGCTTAGTCACTCACTAAAAATTATCATGTGACAAACATACTGTGTTGAAGGTAATCAATTAAAAAGTTTGAAAGTTTGAAAGTTTGAAAGTTTTTGTTGGGTAGCAATAACTAGAATGACTGAATTTTCAAAAAAAACAAAACAAACATGAACACAAACTGAGGGACAAATTTAGCATAGACTTAGATTGCAATTTGAACCCCACCAACCCAAAATATATTTTCGGTGGACATTACCAAAAGAACAAAGAACCTTTTCTTTTTGAACATAAGGAGTAAGTGTTTAGACTTTCAGTCGTCCAGCTACATTTGTGCAACCAGCCAGACCAACTTGAAAACTGAAGAAACCTACGTTGATATTGACAGTTTTGGTTGACAGTTTCTGACAAGGTCTATGACAAAGGAAAAGTGGGAGAAGGAGATGAGAGGTGGGAGGAGGGCACAGGCAATGAAAGAATTATGAAAATCCAATAATGAATGAATTCCAGTTGATTCAACTATAAAATGGTCTCAGGCAACTGGATTTATCACTCAACTCTTGGAGAATTGTTTTTTTTCAATTATGAGTGCACAGAAGTGAGAAAGGAATGAACAAAAGAAAGAAAGTTGAGGATAAGGAGTACGGAAAACTAAAAGGCAGTGATATCTAAAAGAGAATTGAATGTAAAAAATTCTTTAAATGTTTTTTGTGGCTCTTATTGGTGTCTTATCCTAAGTGACTCTGAAAATGCAAAAAGATAACTATTAAATTTGAGCAAAGAAGTGAGCAGAAAGAAAACGTGAAGAAGAACTGGGCGATAAATGAATAAAAAAAATGAGGGAAGGATGAGGGGTCTGAAGAAGAGGAAGGAAACTGAAGGAGAGAAGTGAAGAAGATTTTTTAAAATAGATAAAATTTGTACTTGTGAAATTTATGAAAAACAAAAGCAAAACAAAAAAAATCAAAAAGAAGAAAATTGGGGAAAGTGAACAATGTGACTTTTTCTGTTTATGTCTTTGTCTGTAACTCCAATTAAAGAGCACAGATACTACCCTTTGATCTGAGTCAGAGTGCTAGTAAGCACCAATTCTATTATAGGCGGAGTGCACAGATACTACTATCCATGGCAGAGATACCAGTTGATACATAATTATTCCTATAATTTTAATAGATTCTATACTTTCATAAAATAAACTACTAAATAATTTCAGGATCAGTACTCACCAATGAAGGTAAAATTGTCAGTCATTCACAGAATCCCTACTATATAAACTTTTTTATAAAAAAAAATACCAAAACATTATGTTAACAAACTATCAGATATCATTACTGTGTTAAGAAGAGCTTTTCATTTGAGAAATATAAAAATGTTGATATTTTTCTGTTTATTGTTAATTACTTGTGTATATATATATATATGTATATATATTGTATAAATCATGAATGTTTGTATGTCTCTAATGGGGTTCACATATGATTAATTCCAAACTTATATTTATGACGGACTTATAAACTGCTAATCATACACCGATTTACATAAACTAGTGTTCTCATCTTGGTGGTTTTAGTCGCAATTTTTTTGTCAATGTGCCCCTTGGTCTCCTTCAAATGTGTGTCATAGTTGGTAACCTTCAGGGAATTTCAAACAATACCTTTTATTTAATCCATGGGAATAGATAGCTGTCATTCCACAGTCCACGTTAGTGGATATTTAGATTGTTTTCATTCCACAGTCTGTGATATATCACATCATTACTTCTTCCAGTTAATTTGTCCTTCATTGGGGTTTGTCTGCCTATTCTGCTGAACCAGAGCATAAGGCTTTTTTGCACTACCCAACCCAGAAATTGAACTCGTGAGATTGCCAAGCTGATTATCAGTTATGCTTAACAAGTCCTTTTATCCACTTGGCCATACGGCCCGTATCAGTGTATAACAATGATAATCTCAAAAATTCAGACAAAGGAGAAATAAAGACATGAATGACAGAAAAAAAAAGAAAGAATTATGAGAAAGAATGAGTTTGATTAATTGTTAACAAAAGTAGAAGAAGAAGGAGGAATAAAAGAAACTTTAAAATACACATGAAGGAGGTTGGCTGGGAGAATCCACAGAATACATGAAAATAAGGATAAAAAAAATTGAGAAAAAAACTTAAAGAAATAAGGAGCATAAAATATTCAGAAAAAAAAAGACAATAATTAATTTTCTTACCAAATAGATAAAAGAATCTACCAACCGACCGACCGACCGACCAACCAACCGACGAATCATGATCACTTTACTAAATAAATTAATTAAAAACAACCAACCAGTAAAAAATAAATTTTATGAGAGTCTGAGTTGATGAATTGTTGAAAAGATTCAAGAGGTCTTGGAAATATACGGTCAGTTTTTTTTCTTTTTTTTAATCTTCCACTTTTACTTGTCATTCTGTGGGGAGAAAGAGACAAACCCTTTTTATTTTCCTTTATTCTACTTGGGCATTCTTTAAAATTATAACCTACTTCTGGCTTGCTAAATCCTCCAAAGCTTCACTAGAGTCCCGTTAATTATACGTTTAAGGAGTATGTTCACTACTCTATCCCTTGCCAACCTCTCCCAATGTGAAACAAGGGGTTGGATTTTCTCAGTTTGAATACAGAGTTGTCCGTCTCCTAGACTGGTTGCCAATCAAGGCTGAAGAGCTCAGTCTGTCCCGCCACCATACTCCTTCATGAATAATCTGTATTTTTTTCGAAATATTTTGAGCTAAGAAATCTTGATGCTGACTCTCTCTGGAAACGTAATTGTTATACATATTTGTATACTTAATTGTGCACACAGAAAATGCTTTTTTTATTCCAAATAGAAACCTTATCTGGGGCTCGCAGATTATCTATAGTAACAGACTATACATAGTGAAATATGGTATTTGCCCATAGCTAGTGGCAGGAATTATGGAATCATGCCTGTCCCAAGGGTATCAGTGTGGGTTGAATACAAACACTTTAGGGCAGAGTTTGAACTCAGTTTTCCCTTTTCATATTCCATGCTGCTAACTGTTAAGCCACTTGCAACTTCCATGAACTGCGATCAAGAATAAAACCGAGGAAAAGCCATAAAACTTGTATACAAACCACAAAAAAAACAAACTTTCTAACATTTTTAAACCAAAATACAACATTGTTATTTTTAGTATTTGTGATCTTTCTTTCATTTCTATACAACCAAATGATTAATTACTGCAAGTTTAAAGGCAAAATCTTTGATCTTCTTAACAAATACAATGCAATCAACACCTCTCTCTCTCTCTCTCTCTCTCTCCCCTTCTGAAACACAATCTTCTCTCTCTTTGTTTCTCTGGCTTTCTTTCCCTTCTCTTTGTCTCTTTCTCTCTTGATCATTCCGAAAAAGCAGTGATGATTTGTTTGGATAATTAAGAAAGAATTTCAAAGATTTTTGTCCACAACTTTTCAAAGGATTAGCCCAATACTAAGCTGAAGTTGGCCCACATCAAAGGAGAGTAGATCAGACAAAGAGAGGCATTCCTTGAGGCAGAGTAGAGGGGTAATGGTGTGACCCTCCTGCCCCACCCAAATGAAATGAAGTCAGAGTTGGGTAAGGGACTCATAAAAAAAAAGGCTGGCTGAGTTCGGAGAATGCCCAAGGATAAACTTAATGTACAAATCTTTTCTTATAATATTGTCAAATATTATAGCGCAAGAATAATGAATATTGAATCTTTGACGGATTTTGGAAGAGACAGAAATTCCCAAACTGATTAATAAGCTTTCTTTTCTTCTTTTTTAAAAACATTTTTTTCCTTTCTGTCCCTCATTCATAAATTCTTACTTTTCGATTCCATTTTTTTTTCAAAGCACCCCACAGTAAAATAAAAATTACATATACATATATACATATAAGAACAGGCAACATTTTACTTCATATTTTTTCTACCATTTTTTAAAAATTCTTTATTATGAATTTTTCACTTTGTTCTTCTATTTTTTTGTCCAGAAAATCTTTGTTTGGTACAAATATGAGAATAGATGAATAAATAAATGAATGAATAAAAGTAGACTACAAAAACAAAATTTAATTCTTGATCTTGGCACAAAAAATAAAAAATGGAAAAGATGGCGAAATTTTTTTTAAAAACTGTAAACATATAGATAAAAAATAAATCTAAACAAATTCTTGCGTTGTCTTTCTTGTTTTATTTGACTTTTAGAAAACCATGAGTGAGAATTATTGTAATTCAGTATTATTATTCAGAGATGAGAAATGCATTACTTCTATATTTATACAAAACCTGTTTGAAAAGAAATCAACAACCCACACCCCAAGCTTACATGAAAACATTTATTTATATATGAATAAAAAAAAAAGCATCACACAAGAAATGGAATCATCAAAGATTAACAAAAAGACCACAAAAATAAAGCGAAAAGAATAGAATTATTGATAATTTTTTTACTTATAAAATCAGGATTATTAATAAATTTTTTTATACTTATATTTTACTTTTGCACACAGATAATATTTAGAGAAAATATAAAAGATCAATGAAAACAAATATTTGAGAGGATATCAAAGAAATTTTTCAAAAATGTGTTGGTGAAATAAGACAGAAAAAAATGCCCAAGAATACTTGAATGAGTTTTATCAGAAGCCGAGTTTCGATTGCAAATCAGGAAATAATAATAAAAATAAATATTTACCCACTTTGGTTTGGAAAAGATAGCTGAAATGTTTTGCATTGAAATAATATTTAAATGTTTGCGGATGAAGGCTATCAACTTATATCCAAGCTTAGTGGTATTGTCAAAATTGTAGATAAATATACAAATGCTAAACATAAACATTCATTTATATATTTTCTTTATGTACATATATATATATATATATATATATATATATATATATATATATATATGAATGAATAAATAGAATGTATATTCAGGCCTGGTTAGTCACTCAATAGAAATTGTCATGGTTGCATGCCATGTTGGAATGATCATTTAGAAAATTGAACGTAAACAGAATGAATAATAAAAAAAATAGGGCTGCAGCAGGAATAAAAATACTCCATTTTATTTCATTGTTTATTCTATTCACGTTGTCCAGGCCAAATGATACGTTCACTGTGTAATGACAGGACATCATTTCAAATAGAGTCTTGAAATAATGTAACGCAATTTATAATTATTTCTGTTTGATTACATATCCATTTTTTAATAATATGTATATATATATATATATATATATATATATATATATATATATATATATATATATATATATATATATATTGCTTGTCCTTTGTGTTCAAAAATGACCATGGCTTCAGTTCTGAGCAATCAGTCTACAGTCATGACTTGCTCTTGATTTTGATTAAAGTGAGGGAGATTTATACCTCCCTCTCCCATCCTTTTCTGCCTAGGTCCAGGGGCAAGACATAATCAGATTGGCTGGAGACTGGGAAGCAGTGGATGACCAAGGTGATTTCTGAGTCATGCCTTGGTCTTCACGCTCCACATCACATCGCAGTTTGAATTTAGAGTTCAAACTGTAAGTTTTTTTTATCGGAGTAGCCATCTCTTGGATGGACTGTCTTATTGTGCCAAAGGGCACCATCTGCCCAACTTTTATTAATTGCTGGGGGCCGAGAAGTGGATTCATGCCTTTACAAAAGTTACAGTGTCTAGTAAACTACCTCAGCCAGAATTTGAAATGAGCTTGCCGTTTCAAATTTCCAGGTCGTTAACAGTTAGAGTCAGGCAGTCAAATTTTTCAGACATTTTCTTTTTTAGGTGAAACCAAAGGGGGTTAACTATTGCATGGATATTACTTTCAAGGAGCAGCAATTCACACTGCAATTTAAAATACATTATCAATAAGCAGAAGCCCAAATGGTCTCTGAATAAATGAAAAACAAGAACAATGAATTACAGTTATAATACCAATGTTTCTATGCCTCAAAATACATCCTACTAAAAATCTCACTTGTCCTTAAAAGAAGAATGCATTATCCTTATACTCACCTATGGATCCAAATCAAGGATCCAAACAAAGGAAATTGCCCCTAAAACTGAGAACTGTGCAATAGGCACAGACATGGAGAGATTCTGAGACAGAACAGTATATCAAAGAGAAGTACAGGAGTCCGAGATATCAGAGAAACAATTAGAAAAACTCAAATAGCAATGGGCTAGTCATGTTGCAACATGGATCCCCAGAGAATGTATGCAAAATTGTGGCGGAAAGAAAGTAAAATGGTGTGACAAGATCTATGTACAACAAAAGATGCTAAAAGGCTGATGATGATGATGATGATGATGATGATGAAACAAATATTTTAAGCTTCTGGTATTTTTTCTGCTAAAAAGTTATCGGATATTTGACTGTCATACAGTCTTACTGATCATTGTATCCAAGAGAAATCATCAACAGCTGTATATCCAATCAAATCCTGCAGGAAGGAATCAAAATTCTGTTACGCCATGAAACAAGAGCAAAGCGCTAATGAAAAAAAAATAGATCGGTAGTATTTTATTAAAAAAGATTTTGACAATATGAAAATGATAGTAATGATATATTGTTAATGCATTTCTGCCAAGCTATGTTGCTATCCATAGCTGTGTTTATATCTGCATATAGAAAGTTACCTAACATAATTTTAAGCTACAGAATCCAGAGATATAATAATTATAGTGAACAATCAGTAAATGCATATCTGCCTAGCTTATATGAGAAATGATGGTGTGATACATTAACCCAGTGTTAATATAACCATGATGAATTTCAGCCTGATTGTGTACATAATCGTCAAGCAGATGAAGCATTTCCTAAGAAATACACATCACCACTGCATTCAGGAGCAACGGTCTATTTAGATAATGCAAGTCAATATTAAATTCAAGTACGAGTATTTGTAATAGTGACAGGGCCTTGATAATGATTTCTCAGTGAAGTACTTGGTAGGACGTGAGTTTTGATGCTTATATCAGAACATAATAATGCAAAAAAAATAATTCTTTCATAACATTTAGGTTCGGGATAATACCTTGATTCACAAATGTTTATCTGCTGTCTGTAGATAACTAATGTAGACTTATACATGAAATCAACTTTTACACGAGTATATATGGTGTGTATAAGTATAAAAGGAAAAATAATTATAAGGACATGTACCTGGTGAATGTAAACATTTTGTGCCTCTCACACTCGCCAGCAACCAATCATATATTGTTTTCTGTGGATCCATATGACTGGTTGCTGATGATTGCAAGAGGCACGAAAAGTTCACATTCACTGGGTAAATATCCCTGAAATTATTTTCTCTTTTATGCATCAATAGCTCTAATCATTTGGGTATTGAGCATTGTGATTAAAAATCTACTATGGATAAAATCTGTTTTCATATTTTTTCTGTTTGTTTTCAACGAATTAAGAAAATATATGAATTATGTACAACAAATATTTGTGAAGCTTGGTTCCAAAATGCTATAAGTGCTATTTACGAAAAAAATATGTTCAATTAGACTGAAATTTTTTTTATTACAACTACCATTTCATACATATATGCAGTTGATAAGGTTTTAATAAGTTAAAAGATTTTAAAATCCTGAATTTGATTTTCCTTTTAATTGGCCTTTTTTTTCTAGAATAGAACCATCCATTGGCTGGTGTTCAGGGTTATGCTCTGGTAGTATCTATGTAACTCAACCTGGATGTAAGTCAATCTCATGCATATTTACCTAAACCTCCATATTGTATGTATGTATGTATGTATGTATGTATGTATGTATGTCTTCCTTGTCTTTCCGAACGGAAAGAGATAAATGTCATCCATTACAGTTCTTTCACCAAACCATTTGCTCAACCGAGAAAGGTGTTGGCTCTTTCACCTTTTCTTTCTCGCCTTCCCTGTCTCGGGAATTCAAAACAAACACTACAGACACTGTGTTCTCTTCAACAAGCTGACATGACTGAAATTTTTGTCATTGACAGATAACTACAATGAATAAAACTAAGCCTATGGATGATTTATATATATATATATATATATATATATATATATATATATATATATATATATATATATACATATATATATATATATATATGTATATATATATATATATATACATATATATATATATATATATATGTATATATATATATATATATATATATATATATATATATGTATATATATATATATATATATATATATGTATATATATATATATATATATATATATATATATATATATATATATAATGGAATGAGCAGACTAGAAGGCTCATCCATGATACAAGCCAAGCCTACTAAGTTCATATCATCAGGGACAACACATCCAAAATCTTTTTTTTTGCAAAGCTAAAGCATTTGATATACGTACATATATACAAGGGTTGATCAACAAGTTGACATGGAATTTTCATTGTATACCTTTCAAACACCGTGATTATCATTCACCACTGAATCAAGTGCAGTGATGAAGAAGGAGATCATGTTGTAAAATAGATAATTTGTGTGAAAAATATACTTTCTTCATCATTAGTCTAGGAACATATTGATGTACATATATGTATATATATAGTTATTACATAGTGAATGTATCATTTGGCCTAAACAACATTTTCTTTAATTGTTTATTCAATTTACCTTGTCTAAGCCAAATGATATACCTATATATGTGTGTATGTGTATGAGAGCATGTGTGTGTTGAGCCTAATTCCTTCAGTGCTTTTGACATTATTTTATATTTTCTCAAAATGTAAGTTAATTTGCTTGGCTCCAGTGACAAAAGCAAAAAAATGAATGATAAGAAAATAAATTTCTGTCTATAATTAATATTCCAGAGAGCTTGATCTCATTCCAGTAAAAACAAAATATATTTTAATGAAGGATAATATTTATTTATTATCACAGGAAATCACATAAAATCATACGTACTGATATACATTAGTACCTATATATATTTTGCGTCTATGTGTGTGTGTGTGTGTGTGTTTATATTTGTGAAATCTGTGGAATGCACAACTAAAACCAATTAATTAAAATTACTAATTGGAATAATTTGTTCTTATTTTGGTTTCCCCTCCACACACTTTTGTTTTTCAACTTGGTATCCAAACTTTCTGCCCTCTGAGAAAATTATGGAAAAGTCCTGCAAATATATAAACATTATCAGAAAACTATTTTTACAGCTGATGTGTCCAGAAAGCTCACTGATTTATAGCTGGATATGTGGAAGAAAAGAGAAAAATTTGAAAATGTACAGGCACGTTTGAGAATATGAGGAACTAAGTACAATATTTGCCAGCATATAAGGCAAATGTTTAAATCTGAAAAAAAACCCAAAAAGCAAAGCGTGCAAATGTGCTGGTACTATGGTTAGTCGGCTGGCTTCCAAAATTAGATTTGGACAACTACAGGGCTTGGATGAATTACAGCAGAAAGCAGTAGTCTCCAGGCTTATAGTGCTTACATATATATACATATACATATATATATACATATATATATATATATATATATATATATATATATATATATATATATATATATATATATATATATATATATATATATATATATATATATATATATATATATATATATATATATATATATATATATATATATATATATATATATATATATATATATATAGGGGTAGAGCTTCTCTTGGTCTAAAGAGTTGTATTACAACGAAACAGCTGTCAGTGGATGATACAATTATTAATTAATTTTTATACCTAAATACCTAAATATATATATATATGTATATACACACACACACACACACACACACACACAGTGAAACATTGGTAATCTGAATACCAATAATCTGAATTTTCGATTATCCAAACAAAATTTCAAAGTCTTGTAAATATTTAATATTTAATGATTTTATCCCAGGAACAAATCTGTTACAAGTGATGTTGTTTATAGCTGTTCTCACGTCTGTGAAGAGAAAGTGGTCAATTGGCTTGATCTCAGATGGTCACCTCAAACAGTGTTGAAACAATTTCAACAAATCTAAACACTTCATTTACATGAACTTAGCATCTTCAATTAACTCTGCAACTTCCTGCGCATGAGTGTGAATGTATTTCTTGTAACTACATCAATTTTGTAGCTCTATATTTCCATTATTCAAACCACTCGTGAAATGATTTTATTTCTCTGTTGAAATATCTCAAACTTGTTAACAATATCCTATGTTTGATCACATTTTATTGATTGAATCAAATCAAAACATTAAACATGCTTTTTTATGTACTGGCATACAGTATGGTTTCCTATTTCATATTATGTTCAGATCAGTTGAAGTTTCACTATATACATATATGTACATATATATCATCATCATCATCATCATCATCATCATCATCAGTCTTTTAACGTCCGTCGTTGGACATAGACTTTCCCCAAGGATTCACCACAATTCCCTATCATGGGCATCGCAGAGCCAGTATTTCCTGAATCTGTCAAGTTCATTTCTCCATCTTGTGTTCTGTTAACCTTGGTTTCTTATGTGATCTCTGGGGATCCATGTTGTGAGACGTGATGTGCATCGGTTGTCTTTCATTCTTGCAACATTGCCTACCCATTGCCATTTGAGTTTTTTAATAGTTTCTATGATATCACAAACACCTGTTTTCTTCCTTATATACTGTGCTGTCTTGTAATCTTTCCATGTAAGGTTGAGCATGATTCATGTTGCATACTTCTCAGTTTGCAGGCCTGTCTCGTGGTTAGGTTCCATGTTTCAGCTCGATAAGTGCCTATCGGGAGAATGCATTAGTTGTATACTCTTCTTTTTAGGATTATTGGGATCATCTGGTTTTTTGAAAGTTGAGCTTGCTCTGCCAAAGGCTTGCCATCCTAGAGTGATTCTTCACGATTTCTTCTTCTTTTGAGGGTCTCATGGAGATTTGTTGTCCTAGGTAGATGTAGTGGTCTACTTTGCCAAGTTTTGCATTTTCTATCTTGACAGTTATGTTCTTATTCTCAACATGATTATTACACATGATTTTCGTTTTACTGAAGTTCATGTGTAGGCTGACTTTTTTGCTTTCTTTGTTTAGATCGTCTAGCATTAGTTGGAGGTTGTACATATATATATATATAATGCATACACACACACTCCCAGAGTCAAACTTTTTCTCAAATTTTCATTAATTACTCTCTTATTTTAACAATTTTGGATGAAATATTTGACAATGTTGCAAATGCAGTGCTTGTTTGCAGGGAGCGTTTTAGTACGAAATTGCTTTTTCCTTGTTTTTTGCAGAAAACTGAGCCATTCAAGCAAACTCTCCAATAGTTGTTTACAGTGTGCTGCACAGTGTTGTTCTATTCATCTCTACCTTCTTCCTACAGCTGGTCAGTATTGCCAAATTTTCCTCCCCACCACTTGGGCCTTAATATCCACCCATAAATTCTCAACGGTGTTAAGATCTTTCATGTGTTAAAAAGTGTGTGTGTGTGTGCATATATATATATATATATATATATATATATATATATATATGAAACCCTACCTCACTGTATATATAGTTCCCAAAACCAACACTGATTAATTTGTTTGAAATCTGATCTGTTGATTTAGATATAAATCTCGAAATTAAAATTTTGTGATGTGAGCGGCAGTGCAAATGTGGCATCAAGTCAGTAAATTATTTTATTATCAAAAACCGTCAACCAAAACTGCCAACATAGGTTTCTTCAGTTTTCAAGGTGATCTCTCTGTCCATCTGTCTGGCTATATATCTATTACACATACAGGATGCAACAATGGGACTTACCATGTTAAGAAAAAACATGTTTTTTTTTTAACCCCTTCGCCACCAGTTATTTTTTAGTGTGGAGGTCAATTAACAATGTAAGTTTATGTTAAATTGGTCCATTAGATTGTGTCCGGTTGTGTTCATGTTTGAAAAAAGAAAAAAGATATTTGGATGTTTTAGTAAGGTAACGAAAGGCAAAAGAAGTAACTTAATCATTGATCACCCTCTTTTCTAATTTTTAATCGATCACCCCCAACATGGTATGCTGCAAAAAGATGTGATCACATGACAGTTTCTATTATATGATAAAGCAGACTGTTTAGATTTTCAATTTGATGAGTTATCGTACATTCATAAATCATCTAGTCTAGTATTCTCATTTTAAAAAATATTCTTTTTTTTGATAATTTTTAATATAGCATTTTGTCGGGTCAGTTGTCCTGTGTTAAGAATGATTTGCATTGTTCTAAATATTTGTCCTGTCCACAGCTTTATATAAATAAACAGTAGGCATTCTAAAGTTACTTTCAAGTTCTTTGTAAGTCTTATTATCAATAAAACCAATAATTTAAAAAAAAGCTATAATCAAATTGAAAAATTGAAAAAAAGACCATTCTAAAGTTCCGAGAAGTATTTTCATTATTTCATACATCATTATGCGTACTCTGTGTTCTTTTGCTGAAATTTGATTATATATTAGATTGATTCAATTGTTTCGGCACCATCTTTTGCTCCATGTTAGGAAAATCTCAGAAGTGTCTTTGAAGATGAATCAGTTCTTTATTGCTTGTGCAATCAGTTGACTGAAATACATTGTTTAAACACCTTCAGGAAAAATTCAGAAGCCACAAAAAGAGGTCTCACATGGACTCATAAAAAGTGAAAGAAAAAAGATTCGGCTTAAAATTATTCATATATATATATATATATATATATATATATTGAGAAATGGATGTATGATCTGACAGAATGATTACAAATTGTATCAATGTATTGAAACACCAACATTAGATCTTAATACATCAATTGTCGTTGACAAATAGATAAAATAAACTATTTAAGAAAATAGGGCTGCAGCAGGAATTGAACCTGTGTCCCATAGGGTAACTGCTTCAATGTAGCATTGCTCTTACCATTGAGCTAGATGGTAAAGCAAAGGCCCAAACAACTGTTCTCAAGCCAGATACTCATCTCGCTTATTCTTTTCTACTTGTTTCTTTCTATGCAATAGTTATGTATTGATTTATTGTTTATCTATAATCATTCTATCAGATACCCATTTCTCAATACATAACTGTCACCTTGAAAGAGACAAATGGATTGAGAATAAACAGTTGAGAATTTGGAGTGAAAATAGTTATTTGGACCTTTGCATTACCGATGGCTGTTTAGCTCAATGGTAATTATTTACGGTAATCATTGCCATTGTTTCACTCACTGCCATAAATAATTCGGTTTGAGTAAAATTTAGTTCTTTCCTCATTCACACACATACACATGCACACACACACACACACACACACACACACATATACATATATATATATATGTATTTATACATGTGTATTATTATGAAATAGTATCATAAAATGTCTGCAGTGAAAGAAATGTATATATATGTATAAATGTGTGTATGTGTGTGTGTGGATTGGTGTATATGTAATATATATATATACATTTATATATATGTATATATATATATGTATATTATTATGAAATAATATTAGGAAATGTCTGCATTGAAAGAAATATATATATATATATATATATGCCAGTTATATATGGGTGAATTTCTGTGTGGATATTTGTATATGCAATGTATATAAATCTTCATATATATATATATATATATATATATATATATATATATATATATATATATATATATGTATGCAAGTTAATGATCATAATTATTGTGTATAAGTGTATGGATTTTGTCTATGTATGTGTTTACATGATGAGGAAATAGGTTAGACAGAGCAGTATTTACATGTGCAGGCTCTTATGTATGTGTGACCGTATGCATATGCATATTTGTATACTTAAGTATAAATCCATGCATATGTATGTCTGGTTGCAAGTGGGTAGACAGAAAGGATGCATATTATTATGTGGGGTGGGAAAAATGTTTAAAAGGAAGTGTGGGTGGGCTCTTGGTAGAGTGATGGTTTGGGTTTAAGTTGGGGGTGTACTTAAATCCGTACTCAATAACTGTGGTCATTAACAAGAACCACATTTGCCTTGAATTAGAGTCTCCATAATGAATTCTAACAGGTGCTTGCTCGGGGTCCAAACCTTTTCACCAAATGAGGAATTCTCTTCTCAAAGGATTCTTTATTTTGATCTTCACACGTAAAACCAAGAACATAAACATAAGAAAATTGTTTTATTCCCTCAAAATAAGAAAGAAAACAAGGGATAAAAAATTAATACAAACACCCAGATATATATATATATATATATATATATATATATATGTATATATATATATATATATATATATATATATATAAATATATATATATATGTATATATATATATATATATATATATATATATATATATATATATATATATATGTATATATATATACATATTTATATAGAGAAAGATAGATTGATAGATGTATAGATAGGCAAGTGAATGAGCATAAATGCATGTATATATAGATGTATGTATATATAAATGTATATATACATAAATATATATATAAATATATATATATATATATATATACATATATGTATATATCAATATATATGTATACACATAGACAAAATCATTCCTATCATTGTATGTTTATGTTCATGTTATGTATGTATATCTATGCAATTTCACGTACATGTGTTCATATAATCTTGCACACACTCGCACACACGCACACCTATATATATATATATATATATATATATATATATATATATGTTTAACAGCTTATGATCCCCCACGAAAATTTCTTATCATACTGTAAGATCTAATTCTGTATAAAATATAAATCCCTTTGAACCTATTTCAAAGACTTATTAGTGAATAAGTGAGTTTCATGACATTTGATGAAATGAATTGATGATCAGAAATGAAAAATATCTATATGTAAGATCTTTAGTTAAAATTTCCATAGTAAAATCTTAAGCACTTTAAGACTGGTAAAATTTCCATACTAATAAAACAAAAACATTTTTCAGCAACAATTTTAGTGCTTAAAGCTGCAAAGCTTTACTGACTACATGTATATTTATATACATATTTGTTTTCAGAAAGATTGTGAAACTATGGATTTAGTGTCAAACTAAACTGAATAGACACTGTAAAAACTGAAGCGTAGTATACTTGATATTTTATATCAATTTGACACAAAGGTATATTAGTGGGGTTCCCAGTGAGGATTGAACTCATTACAGCAGTAACGGTCAGCATCACAAGGTTGTAAACCATTACCGTGTTGATTGAAAAACAAGGGTTTCATGAAATAACTAGTTTAATAATCTCACAGCAGCATACACACACACGCATGTTGATGGAAGTGACGATCAGAAGGTGAAGAGAAAAAATTTAAGAGAAAAGCAGGTGTTACACCTCAAAAATTTTATTATCATGCGGTTATGTTTTGATGCATTTCGGCAGTTGCCAGCCAACACTACTTAATTAATTATTTAATCTATTTGTTTATAGAACATGATTACATTCTTTATTCCATGAGGGAATTTGCTCATTTCTGCAGCAAAGTCATTTTTATCATGAAAACTTACTTCAATGGAACTTGGCAAAAACAGTTTGTTTTCAAAACTGTTTTCATAACAATGTCAGTAACAACAAAAAAAACAAACATTACTACCCCAACACAACTAGGCTTTGCTTGATGTTAACTTATCATCATTTTCTTACTCAATTTTTTGCCAGTAGCTCTGAAGAAGTCCAGATTTTGGACAAAACACTAGCTACAAATAAAGAATTTGAGATGAATTGAAAAGCCTCATGTAGTTTTTTTCTCAATTGTTGACATTCTTTACATCATATATATATATGTATATATATATCCTGGAGATGGGAAGCCCTCCTGAAGCATGTATACCATGCTAATTGATTGATTTGTGAATTAATTAATTAACAAACAGTCACCATATACTTTTAATCGTGAGTTTGTCTCATTCCCAATTGTTCACACACACACACACACATATATATATACACACACACACACACACACACATATATATATATATATATATGTATATATATATATATATATATATATATGTGTTTGTGTGTGTTTTTAAGTTTATATAATCCTTTCTCACTTTATTTTCTTATTCAGGAGAATATTTCTCAATTCAACACCTACATATTCACAATGAGAAAATAATTTAAAAAATATTTTTCTTCCTTCCTTTCAAAGTACATTCTCTCACTATTTCTTTGTTTGTCTCAGTGGCATGACTTCTTTCATTTGATTTTCTTTCTCATTTCTCTTTTTGCTCACCTTCAATGATTGAGAAGGTTGTCATTTGAAATGGACATTCATAACAAAAGCATCTGAATTACATGAAAAGTAAGAAAAATATGTAACAACAGAACAATAAGAATCTCTGCACGATAATGGATCTTGTAAAATGAAAAGTGAGCTGAGAGTCACAAATATAATTGAAATGAAAAACTATTATACTATGCCTAGAGGACGAGAGTTAGTTACCAAGAGTGGACATTCATTGGTGCCACTAATTAATGTAGGTATATTAAACTGTAATGAGATACTATTTGCACACAAATACAGCGGCTGTTAATTCATTTTTGCAATAATTATAGTGATGATGATAAGAGAAGTTACGATGAGGATCTATAGCTGAGCTTTCCAGAATGTGTTTCACAACACTTTAGTGTGACAACAATAATCTCTAGGTATGTTGAAATTAGGTAGAATCAAGTATAAGTATAATCTTGTATATCTTTCAAAAGATACTTTTCCTGTATATGTTGAAGATCTGGGATCACTGGTGTACCGACAATGTTTTGTCAGTGCAAAATATTCAACATTGACTGCCACATTTGGTGCTATTTTTTTAGCGATTTTAATCAATATTCAGCATCTTTCTAGCCATTTTAGACAAATTCAGTCATTTCCAAGTATCAAAAATGGCCATAAGACTAACTGTTTTTTTGCAAGTTTTTGTGTTTTTTGACAATTTTTTTGTGGTTGATTCAGCACAGAAAATCTTTGATTTAGCAACACTGGAGTTGACACGCTGAGTTACAGCTCCAAGTGACACCAACCTTTGGAACATTACTATCTTGGATGACATTATATAGCTTTGACAAGTGTGTTTCCAATATGAAAAGTTTGGAAAGCTCTGATCTACAATATTATTTGCCTTATTTGTTTGTACAACCATCACGATTCCTGAGTATAATTCACTTCTACTCTGATATCTTCTCACACCAGTTCTCCAAGAGACCAGATCTAAACATCATAAATTAAAACAAGAAAATCTGTTGTGTTAATTAAAGTCACTTTTCTTCAAACCGAGTGAGAAGCTGAATAAAAATCAAGATTAAAACAAACAGGTCTGGGTAGTGGCTTGGTAGAATGTCTGTTGGCGGCAAGTCATGTTAGGGGCATTCATTTAAAGAACTGAAAAAAAGGAGTGATACTTCTTGGAAAAGCCATCAGATAAATCTCACAAAAAATGCACAAAATGAAGACAGGTGCATACTTAATGATCTCTATTTCAGGTAGGGAAAGTGGGAAGTGATTTGAATTTTGAATTGGAGATCAAGAAAAGTTTAAGTAATTCGAAATGGTCTAAAACTTTTCAAAGCCACAGATATCACATAATAACACAGCTAATGATCTTTAAAAATTTATAAAAAAAATGATTCATAACAACTTGTTGTAACCATTCCCAACCCTATCAGTCATGACAGAACACCATGTGCTAGCTAGACTCACTGACTTTGACACATGCTAATCATGTCACTTAGAAGTCAACAGAACAATAATTTGAACTGAGTAAGTTACTATTGATTCATCCAAATGGTCAACACTATATGAGAAAAATAATGTTAATTTTTCTAAAAAAAGCAGCAGAAGATGTTCAATATGTCTTCTACCCTTTGGTGGTTGGAGGCTTTATCTGTGTGTGTTTAATGTGAATGTTATCCCTCTGGAGTGTTTCTGAGTGGGAGAATAAGACTTGTTGCGACTGTCACCTTGTTGCAACCATCCCCAGTCTTCCTCAATAACTATTTGATAATATTATCCATGATTATAATAACTGGCAGATAAACACATTTAAACACATTATGGCATGGTGTGCACTTCTCATACCAAAGAAACAGTGATATACTTGATATGATAACCATGAAAATGCCCCCTGAGCTCTCAATGAAGGAGGTGCCCCCAAAACTGTATGAATAGTAGTTCACCTACAGCATCTCTACTAAATATTGGAGGGGCCCCCATAAAGAGCCAGGCCACCAAGGCCATCTGATTGCCCAAATCTCTAGTTATGCCGCTGTTTAATTGTGTAAAGGATTTGTGAGTCTAGGTGAAGGAAGGATGTGTGCAACATTATGTACATATAACATATTTTGGTTCATTTATATACACTTTTATAGGGTAAAGGAAATCATACAAGTAATTAAGCTGCAAAAATGGAGATGGGCAGGGCACATGAAGAAGAAGAGACAACAGATAGAGCGAAAGGCTCAGTGACTGGTGCTCATGGAACAGTGAAAGCAAGGGGAATAGTCCAGACACAAGATGGAGAGATTAGTTAGAATGGTTTGCCAGTAAGACAAGGCAGAGACATCGCTCGTCATGAAAGGATAAGAGAAAGGCCTTTGTCCAGTTGTGGACTAATGTTGGTTGATGATGATGATGATGAGGATATATTAACACATATATTTGGAGTGCAAAATCTTCTTCTATCCATATTGTTATGGCTGACTGATTGTCCAATCATCTTCCTTAATCTCTGATGATATTGTAGCAACTATTGTTCAAGTTGAATATCAATAACCTTTCATGATTCTATTCATACTGTATCTGGAAAATGCAGGCTATGTATTTCTGCAAGTCAGGAAATGAAGAAGAAACACAACTTGCCATCACAGTCGATTATTGAACAATTGTAGTGTCAAAATTTGAAGTCACGTAATAGAAATTCCATTGAAAAATAAATACGGTCAAAGTAAATTCTATTTATGACGTCCCTGGTGTTTTCCACTGGAAAGCATCTAAAATAGAGTTGAAAAAAGAAGAAACATCTAGAAACATCTATATTCTGGAGAATCTAGTTGTAATTTCCACTGGAAAACATCTAAAATAGAATTTAAAAAAAAACCCACTCATCTAGAAACATCTAGATTCTATTGATTCTAGATGTTATTTCCATTGGAAAACATCTAAAATAGAGTAAAAAAATTAATCCACTTAGACTAATGGTTAACTGCAGAGAGAATGGAATTGGTTTGAGTTTCCATTCACTTAACGCTAATGCTTTAGTGAATCCATCTCTTCTCCCTCAGTTATGGCTAAACAGCAGTGCAGACTGGGCCCTCTAACCATGGTTGGCAACCAGTGTATGAGATGCACAACTCTGATTCAAAACCAGAGTGTGGATGTCGCTTAAGACTGCAATCTGTCGTGGAGTGTGAAGAGTATGATGTGATACACAGAACATCCTGATCATCAACTGCGTTCAGTTCTGTCTTCAACGATCTCATATCTTGCCACTAGAACCATGCATTCAGTGACAAGAGAGTGAAGCTGACGTTGTGTGAAACTCTCACTCACTTAAATCCAAGTCAAGTACAAATCATAACTTAGGATCCCACAGTGCACCCAGCTGTTGCACTGATAAGGATGAACATGATGATGAATAATGTTTCTCTGGATTTTTAAGATGAGGTATTATTATTATCTCTATTATTGTTCGGATTATCTTCATCTTGGTTGTTTTCCATACAAACAGTAACATCAAATACCAAAAACTGCTACCTGAGGTTTAAGGCTCTAAAAAATTAGCACCAGTTATCCAAATGCACACATGGCGTAGTGGTTGGAGAGTTGGCCAGATTTACTGCAAGTAATCTAATGGTTCTAGGTTCAATCCCAGTGTGAGATAATAATAATAATTTGGGAGTGTGGTCTATATACTCCCGTTGGTTAAAAAAAGGGTTTGGTTTGTTACTTCCCCCACACCTACCAGATGAAACCTGATGAAGGCTGTAGAGTACAACGGCTGAAACGTTGTATGGAAAACAACCAAGATGAGGATAGTCCGAACAATAATAGAGATAATGATGATGAATAAGTTTGTGACAATATTGAGATCACATCATTCACCTTGAATCTTCATATACATGTATAAAGTCTTTTGCTGAATTTACATTTTTCTCTGCATATCTCATTAATATAGACCTTTAAAGGACACTCATCAAAGGCGTAAACTGTTGAAATATAAATATTTTTTATGCAAAATTAATGTTTTCTTCACCATTAGGATGCGGATATATTGATGTACCTATGTAAATAAACTAGTTGTTTTGTGCAATCTCATCCTCGGCCTCACATCGAGAGATCGTAAGACAGCAAAGCATATGAGAGAAAAGACAAGAGTCCGGGACATCATAGAAACTGATTGAAACTCAAATGGCAATGGACTGGACATGTTGCAAGAATTGCAGATAACTGCTGGACATCATGTCTCACAACGTGGACTCCCAGTAATCTGGTGCAAGGCTACGGCCAACAGAAAGTAAGATGGTGTGACAAGCTAGATAAATTCAGAAAGTACTGGCTCCGCTATGCCCATGATAGAGAGGTCTGGCATATCTTGGGAAAGGTCTATGTCTTACGACATATGCCAACAGACCTATGATGATAATGATGATGATGATATTATGGTAGAATACATTGGAAAAATAGAACAGGTCTGGTTAGTCACACAATATAATCTATCGTGTCATCATATCTTTTGGCAGTGTGCCATGTTGGGGGTGATAAATTGAAAAGTTGGAAAAAGCTATCAATGAATAATGGATAAAATGAAAATGCAATGCTAAGGATTTATGATAGAATTGCATTACATTTAACTTTACTTTAGAAATACACTGTAAATCATTTTATCAAAGGAATAATTTCAATGTAATTGTCATTAACAGATTAGAGCAATAATTTCTAAATTAATTCTTGGGCCCCCAAAATAGTGGGGAACCCATGGCAGCTGCCAGTTAAACTGTTCCCTAAATATGAAAAGCTGGTACCAGGTAATGAGCAATGTCTTTTTATTTTGGGGAATTTTTAAAATGCTGAATCGGTTGAAGTAACAAACTGTTGAATGTAGAAAGGGAATTAGAAGTTTCTTTCAATTTTCTCATACATATATATATACATATATATATATACATATATATATATATATATATATATATATATATATATATGTATGTACTCCTGAGTCTGTCTCACTTCCTATTGTTCATATTATATATAGATATATATGTATATATATATATATATATATATATATATATATATATATATATATATATATATATATAAATATATATATATATATATATAAATATATATATATATATATATATATATATATATATATATATATATATATATATATATGTATGTATGTATGTGTGTGTGTGTGTGTGTGTGTGTGTGTGTGTGTGTGTGTGTGTGTATGTATATGTAAAGTGTGAATGTTTTTGTTCCAGAGTGTAAAAGTTTTTGCAAGTTGGTTCTATTTGGAGTCACAACCTGTTGAATGTGGAAAGGGAAAAAGAAGTTTCTTTCAATTTTCCTGTCTTGAACATTTTTATATCTTTAAAACATATATATGTTTATACTGTGTAAATGTTATTGTTTCAGAGTGTAAAAGTTTGCAGAAGTCAGCTTATTTTTCCGCCTTTTTTCAGTTTGAAGTTTGTCAAATGAAATATAATACGTGGCTTTCCCGAAAGAATTATGTTTTTCAATTGACATCAAACCGATGATTATTTTTGTCATTTGAAAAGAACGAAGAAAAAAAAAAAGCAAATCTTGGATTATACTCTTCAATCATGACATGCAAAAAGCAGTTATTTAATATTTTGAATGACAATTATTATCTAAATAATACCCAGCCATTATTTTCTATAGTTGCAAAATTTTCACTCAATTTTTTCCCCCTCTGTTTTTAAAGTTCCCCAGGGAGAAAAAAATTGGTGGAAAAAAATATTAAAAATATTAAATTATAGAGTACGAATAGGAAATGTAAAGTTTAACATGCATGAAATAAAATAAATTGAATGAATATAAAAAGAGAAACCACAACGAATGTATGATAAAAATTGTATCATAAATCTTTTAATAGTCATACAAAGAAGTATGTTTAAAATGTTGACGAAAATAAAATTATATGAATCATGAAAATTATAGGTTATAGAATTGAAAAGAGAAAGAATTAAAACCAGTTCTTAACATTATAATAAAAGTAGCTACGCACAAATACACACTCATGCATATTCATAAATATATATATATATATAAATATATATATATATATATATATATATATATATATATATGTGGCTATTAATTTTTGACGGTTGGGTTATCTATGATTGAAACGCGCTCAATATCGAGGATATGTGAATAGATGTACATAGAGAATTCAGTGCTTTACATTGACTCTGAGTTTCATGCCAGTAAGTGAGATCATCAGACCATATACTGCAAATTGTTAGATTTCCTATGTATACCTACTTATATATATATATATGTATATATGTATATATGTACGTATGTAAACAGGCACACACACACACATATATATATATGTTTGTACATAAACACACATGTAAGCATGAAAGAGGAACACTTTTAAAAAAATAAATTAATCTTTGTGAAATACTGTGGGGGTGGCTAAGGGGAGGTGCAATTTTAAATCACTCCTTGGGCCCCCAATGGAGGCGGGAACTGAAATATCTCAATGAATAGTAGTTCACCTACTAGCATACGATAAAAAATCTCACTAAATAGTAGTGGGTGCCTCAAGAAACCAAGACCCCCCATCAGGGTCCTCAAATCTCAAGCAACATCCCTGCTTTTGAAAAGACTGCCTACTCAACAAACTCACAGACCCTAGACCTCCACCAATACCTTTGCAGACCCTCAGGGGTCCCTTTTGGGAACTAATGCATTAAATGCTGGGGCGACTGGCCCCCAAATCTCCAAGTGCGCCCCTAGAGAACACATTTTAAAATAAAAAAAGATAAAGTATAAAAAAGTCTGAATTGATGTGTAATGAATACAACTGATTGCTATTATTATGTTACATATTAAAATAAAAATGTAGAAAAAATATATTCAAAGATATTATATGTAGAAGAAAAAGGGGAATGTGAAGTATAAAACCAAAAAAACATGTTATAATAAAATATTTCATGAATTCATACAAAACCAAAGAAAATTTAAGGAGCCAGATATGTATGATTTAGAAGTATACAAATACATAAATTTTAAAGAAAAACCTGCATGTATGCATATTCATATAAAAAATTATAGGGGCGAGGAAAAGTTAAATATGCTTGGAAAGCAAAAAAATGGAAGCAGAAGATAAAGTAAGAAAAACCAAAAATAGGAAAAAGATAGTTTAATTTAATTCCAAAATAACTATAAAGGGAAAAAAAATCAGATAAATATCGACAGAAAAATAAGTTTGAAAAGAATATACTCTAAAATTAACCTCTTTTTAATAAAAAGAAAAAAAACATTATTCTCTAATCTATGATAAGATAGAGAATTGACAAAGAAAAAAACTGCCAATTCATATTTTTCATAAATTTAAAAATAAAGGCTTAATACAATGAATCAAAAAAAACTATTACAAATTTAAAAAAAAGAAAAATTCAAAACGTTAGAGGAACCTACAATTGCAAAAACAAGCATGAATAAACAGAGAATCTTAAAAATAAAAATAAAATGCAATAATAATAATAATAATAATAATGAAAATAATAATAATAACAATAATAATAATGATAATAATATCAATGATAATAATTATAATAATAAATACTTTTGAATTTTGTTACACAAACTTCCCTTTAAAAACCAATTATATCTTTAAGCTTCCCGGGGGCATGTCTCTCCTTCTCTCATGTAAAATTCAGAAGAAGTCCTTAAGGGTAACATTTCAACACATTGATATCGCTCAAACTGACATTAAAATCTTATTTTCCCCCCCATCCCCTGCCCTACCATTCCAACCTTTTTTTTTCTGTTGTATTTTCCTCTCTTTCTCTCTCCCCACTTCTCTCCTTCCTGACATTTTGCTCATATTAAGTCTTCGTGTCACTCACACATACCCCACCATTTTGTGTTCTTCATTTTGAAATAGAGTAAAACAGAATGAAAAAGAAATAAAAAAAGGGGAGACAAGCATAGGTTAAAGAAATCAAAGGATAAATGTGATAAAATTCTAAATGATGTTTGACACAAGTTTGAAAAAAAAATTAAATAAGGGAAAAAAAACAGAGACAGTCATAAACAAATTTTTAAAAAAAACATAAGTAGAAATGTAAACTGACAGAAAGACTGAAATAAAGAGTAAAAAGGGGAAAAAAGAGAGAGGTGAAGGAGAAAAAAGGTAAGAATGAAATATTCAAAAAAAGAAAGAGAAAAAGAGAGAAAGAGAGAGAGAAATAGAGAGGGAGAGGATAAGGCTCTGAATGGAAAGAAAATGGAAATAAATGAATGAAAATTGGAAGAGAAAGTTTTCAATGAAATAGAGGGCAAAAATACAGGTTTGGGAAGGAATATTCTCCAAGGTGAAAGAAAGAAATAAGGAATAAAGGAAGGATGAATGATCGTTCAAAGAAGAGAGTTGAAAAACCAAAGATCTTTCAGAAATATGGGAGAAATACTATTGAAAGAAAGAATGAACAAAATAGTAGGATTAAAGAGAGAAAGGAAGATCCTACAAACGTATTGAAGAGAGTTGAAAGAAGGAAGAAAGATCCTTGAGAAATATTGAAGAAAGATTGTAGGAAGAAACAAAGAAGGAGAGAAAGATGGTAGAAAGAAATATCTTTCAAAAATATTGAAGAAAGTTGAAAGAAAAGAAGAAAAATCCTCCAAAAATATTGAAGATAGATGATAGAAAGAAAGAAAGAAAGAAAGAAAGAAAGAAAGAAAGAGAGAATAAAGGAAAGAAAGGAAGATTATAGAGAAATATTCTCCAAAAATGTTGAAGAAAGAAGATAGAGAGGAAGAAAGAAGAAAGTCAGAAAGAAAGAAAGAGGGAAGTAAGGAAGATTGTGGAAAAAGATCCTAAAAGAATACAGGTACTGAAAGAAGATAGAAAAATAGGAAGAAAGAAATTGTATGAAAAATTGAAGAAAAAAATGAGATTTGAATAAATGTAGGAAAAAGTGAAAGAGAAAAAAAACAAGTGTGAAAGCAGACTAAAGAAAAAAGATAAAGAGAAAAATGAAGGCAGCAAGTGAAGAAAGAAAATAAATGAGGAAGAAAGGCAAAACGGAATACATGAAAGAAAGAGGGAAAGAAAATATGAAATAGACTAAAAATAAAATAACAAGAAAAGTGATATTAAAACTGAAATATTTGAAAAATAATATGAATAAATATAATGAAAGATAATATTAAGACCCTAAATATAGAAGAAAACAGCGATTGAATAATCGATAAAAAAGAGACATTTTAAAAAAAAATCAAATAAAATGAATAATAAAAACTAAAAAGAATTAAAATAAATTTTAAATAATGGCAGAAAGCAAATGCTGTTTGAGACACGCATTTAAATATCAGTTGCGACTGTCAACCGCACAACTCCCACGATTTTTGCTGCATGTGAACTAGCAGTTGAAAATCTTTGTTGTGTAACTAAATATATTTGTAAAGAAAGTAGAGAAGGGGAAAGGAAGAGAGAAAGGGAAATGAAAGGAGGTAAGGGAAGGGCGTTCACCCTTAGGTTGTCATAAGATGCAATAAAGCCGCGTAATGCCACAGCGTTTAAAATATAAAAAGATAATAAAATATTTTTAAAAAATGCCCTACGAATTTCTGTTGTCTGTCAGACATTTTAGTTGTTATCATTATTTTTTTAAGCTAAAAATTGGTGAAAAATGAAAAAAATTAAAAGATGTACAAAATGATAAAAATAACCAATCAAAATAAAGAGCCTTAAAAGATGAAGAAGCTGAAGGAGAAGCAGCCAACTTAGGAACACGAGGAGGGGTGTGGGGAAGCCCTCAAAACGTTTCACTTGGCACTGATACTTTATAGCCTTCTCAAGTGCTACCACAAGTGTTTAACATCTCTGAAAAATTTTATCCTACTTTCACTTTCACTTTTATTGTCATTCTCACTGACTTTTTTTTCACTTCTCTCTAGAGATCTCTCAACTTTATTTGTTTGTTTACTTACTAATTTTTTGTCCCCTTCAATTCAATGTATCCTAATTCATCTCAATTTATTAGGATCATTTGCTTCTCTTTAACTCAAGTTTGTTAGTACTTCTTTTTATAATTTCAAGTAAACATTTCTTTGGTATTTTTATTTTCCTCTTGATGTTCCTCAGTCTTTATCTTTCTTGTTCATCTCTGAGGTTTTTTGAAATCCCAAGTTATTTTTGTTTGATTTCTTCACGGTCTTCTTTTTGTTTGTTTTTTTCGAATTTCATTCTTGTTTTCTTCTTCTTTCCCCAGTTTACCTTCTCCTCTGATCTATCTTATTTTATTTTACTTATATCTTTTTTTTCTTTTAGCATCCATTCAATTGCTTTATATACATTTTTGTTTTCAATTACTCATTTTTATTTGTTTATCTTTTTTGAACCATTGCTCTTTTGGAAACTGTCAGCAAAAACTGTCACTATAGGTTTCTTCAGTTTTTAAGTCGGTGTAGCTGCCTGGTCAGCTAGCTGGCTGACTGGCTATCTATGCATTATGTATATACTCTGCATCAGTGGTGGAAGAAGGCAGAATAATTAAACATTTACTCCTTATTAAGCATAGGAAAATTGTTTTTTGAAAATTCCACCCGATGTTCCATCCCTCCTATAAATTTGCAATATCAGTTCACGCTAAACTGGTTCCTTTGTTTATGCCTGGTAGCATAAATTCAATCTTTTTTTTAAAATCCAGACTTTTTTGATTGATCACTCCTTTCCCAGTGTTTTAATTGATCATCTCCAACACAACATGCTGCAAAGAGACATTTGCCAGGTGACAGTTTCTACTGATTGACTCACCAGACTTGTATCTATATCTTCCTGTCTTTTCTTTCATCTACTTGAGTTTGGATGTTTTTTATGATCGTTTTTTTTCTTATTTTAGATTTCCTGCTCACAACACTGCTTTAGATACTATTGTTGGGTTTCAGTTGTTCATATGTCCTGACATTTATGTATATATCTATGTACCTATGTATCTGGACTTTGCCTAGCCCTAACCATTCATGGTTGAAACTTGAAATTTTGCTCACAAATCGATAAGTAGGGAAAAGATTTTTTCTTTTTTTTTTTGGATTCTCCTCCAAAATGAGCTTGCATACTGTGTGACTATCCCATTCACAATGACTGAGTGGGTTAGTCTTCATATCTTATGCAGAATATTTTTGGCAAAACATCTGATCATCAAAGTTTTATCAGACTCCTCACAGTCCAGATTTAGCTCCTTACATCCTTTGGTTTTTCTCAAAGAGATTTCAGATCATGGAAGTGATTAAAGGGAGTGCAATGAGGCAGATGATGGTAATTTGGAAGAGGAACTTTGCAGACTGATTTGAAAATTGGAAAGGATGCTGAGATAAGTGTCTGATGTCCTAAGGGATGTACTTTGAAGGGAGCTTAGATGTCATTGTCCTAGGTAGGCTATTTTTTGATCATTCTGAATGGATGGATTCTTTCCAGACAAAGATCATGTATTATTATTATTATTATTATTATTATTATTATTATTATTTGGAATCTCACACCAATTATTATTATCATTATTATTATTATTGCTTGTCTTAGCGGACAAAGATTCAGGATGGTTTACCCATCTGTTGCAGACCCTCAGAAATGGGGGAGATGCAGTAGTTGTAGAGCTTCAATCTTTTCTTTCCTCATCAGTTGGTCTTAGCATGAGAGGTTGCTTAGTAGACCTTTTATCTATTTTATCTGTGTCTATCTATCTATCTATCTATCTATAGATAGATAGATAGACACAGACACTCAAACAGAGAAGAATCTATAGCCCACTTGGCTGGTAATTCAGGCCATTTGTGGGGCTATGGTGACAAGTAGAAAGATATTGATAGATAGATACGTACATAGGTAGGTATAATAAAGAAGGAGAGGAAGAAAAATAGAGGAGAAAGATGAAAAAAATAGAAATGAATAAACAAAATATAAAAAGTGAAAATTTCAGCAAAATAGAAAACAGTGAGACAAAGTGGTAAGGAACTGGGGAGAAGGAAAGGAGGAAGAAAGGAAGGAAGGAAGAAGGGAGGATGGGGTTAGGAAAGAAAGGTAAGAATAGAGGAAGAAATGAAATGAGGAAGGAAGGAAAGAAAGAAGGATAGGAGGAATGAAGGAAGGATGGAAGGGAGGAAAGAAGGGGAAGAATGAATGGAGGAAGGGAGAAAAGATGGAAGGAAGGAGGGATGGGAGGAATAAAGGGGGAAGGAATGAAGAAAAGGAATGAAAAAATGAAGGAACGAAGATTGAAGGAAGAGAGGTAGGAGGGAAGGTGGGAACGCAAGAAGAAAATAACAAGAATTGAACGGAAAACTTGGTAAAGGAGATCAAAGAATAAATGCTACAGGAATGTTATGATGAAAACAGGATGAGGGAGAAACAGGAAAATAAAAGAAAGAGAGAAAGAGAAAGGCAAAAGAGAGACAGGGTGTGAAGGAGAAAGAGACAGAGAGTCAAGAGATGAGAGAATGGGAGAAATGTTGAACGAGGAAAGAAAGGAAGTAAGAGAGAGTAAGTCAAGAGAAAGAGAGAGAGAGAGACATGATAGATTGAAAGCGGGAATGCCAGATGCAAATATGATATTGAGAGAGGAAATGATAGAATATGAGAAAGGTTAAGAGAAAGAGAGGCAACCTGAATAGGAGCCACAGAGTGAAAGGCAGAATAGAGAGAGAGGGGGGAAGTTGAAAGAAGAAGGAATAGAGAATGGCTTCAAGAGAGAGAGAAAGAGAGAGAGAGAGAGAGAGAGAGAGAGAGAGAGAGAGAGAGAGAGGAGAGCTCAAAAGAAAGACAAACATTGGAAATAGAAAGACAGAAAAGCAAAAGAAAGGTTGAGAGTGAGAGAGACAGGTTGAGAGAAGAGACAGAGATAGACATATAATTTGAAAGATGAAAGAGTTAGAGAGAGAGAGAAGGACACAGACTGACATGAGAGATAGTTTTAGAAAAAGAGGCAGAAAGACTGACAACTTGAAAGAGAGAGAGAGAGAGAGTGACAGAGACACAAAGACAGAGACAGACAGACAGAGAGAGACAGAGAGAGAGGCAAGAGGTTGAAGGGATACAGAAAGACTATAGTGGTCGAAAGAGGGTGAGAGGGACAGAGAGGGAGAGACAAAAAGACAGAAGAGAAGAAGAAGGGGGAGAAATTAATGCTTACATGGTTATGAATAAGTACATGGAGAACTTAGTTCGCCTTGCTGAAAATATTTGATCTTTCCATGGTTGGAAAATGACAGAGAGGAAAAAAATTAATTTAATGAATGGTCGTCTAAGTAAATGTGCAAATAAATAAATTAAAATAAGTAATTTGTTTATTTATCTATAGTCGTTCAGATCTACTTTTCACAAGCATATGCAAATGGGAACATGTGTGTATTGGTCATTGATACATAGATAATACAGGTCTGTTTAGTCACTCAATAGAAACCGTCATGTGAACTAAATCTTTTGGCAGCAAGCCATGTTGGGGGTGATAAATTTGAAAATCGGAAAATTGGCTGATTAATGAATGAGTTATATCTTGCCTTTTGTTGGGCATTGATCGTTAAAAAATCTAAATTTCCAAAAAAACAAGCATGAATGCTGCAGGACACAAACTAAGGGAACAATTTAGCATAAACATGCATTACAAATGGAACCCCGGCTAAAAAACCTTTCTATGGGGAAGGATTTTCAAAAAACAAAATAACCACTTTTTCAAAACATAATAAGGAGTAAATGTTCAGATTTCCAGCCCTTTAACTCCTTTGATGTGGCTTGTATACATTTTACATAGATTGCCAGTCAGCCAGCTAGCCAGCTAGCCAGACCTACTAAGGAACTGAAGAAAACTATGTTGACAATTTTTTGGGACAGTTTTGGTTGAGGGTTATTGATATGAAAGTGAACATTTTTCTCATTTTATATGTATATATATATATATATATATATATGTATATAATATATATATATATATATATATATATATATATATATATATATATATATAAACACATATACATATATACATAATTATATGAATATATTTATATATATTTATACATATGTCTTTATAAGAATGAATGTATACATGAATATGTTGTTTGTTTCAAAGACAAGTGAATACATATGTGTAGCACACATGGATATGCATGAGTATATATATCTATGTGTACATGTGAATGATATGGTTTTTGAGCATTTATGTAGGGTGTGTCTATGTAGACGAGCATCTTGTGGGTGTCTCGTCGGTTAATGATTAGTGAACTTGTCTGGTATTGCTTCTGTGCAGTAAATTTGATCTTCATTAGATACCCAACACTATTGGCATTTTTACTATGCTAAGCTCAGTTTAGTAAATGACCTCATAAGAATTTTGTGCATTGAGTTGACTATGATAATCCTTTAAGCTGGACACTAACCTATCAACATATACATGTTTCTGCATACACTTGTACTAACACATACATATATAGACACGCACACATATATTCATCTCAATTTGCAGATTTTAGCATTAAATATTAGAAACTTTCAAGCAAAGCAACAACGTCATCAAAATAAGCTTAGATTTCTTCATTCTTTAAGTGGGTCTGTCTGTCTGGCTGGCTTTGTATGTATATATGTGTCCAGGTCATACCAGTGGAGCTAAAGGGTTGAAAATTAAAACTTTTACTTCTCTAGGAAAAAAACTTTTTTTATTTTTTGAACCTTGATGAAATTTAGATAATGTTGAATGAACTGAATGAAGAAAGCACGGGTAAATTTTCAGCGGAGCAAGTTCAACATTCAATTACAAAAAGATATCATTACTTTTGGAAAGAATGATCCACAACCAATGTCCAACCAATAACAACCTATGGAGCATGGAACTTAACCAAAAGACTGGCTCTCAAATGAAGAACCATGCAATGTACGCACGAAATGATCATGCTTAAGATCAAATGAAGGACCACTAAACAGCACAGTATGTTGTGGTAAAAACAGGAGCCATAGATATCATCAAATTCATTTGAAAACCCAAACGGCAATGGACATGTCATGTAGCAAGAATGGTAGACAACCACTAGACATCATGACAATGTGGATCCCAGAGATCATATGCAAGATGGTGGCAGGCAAAAAATAAGATGGCATGACAATTAAAGCAATTTCAGGGGGATATTAGTATTTTGGGTAAGATCTATGTCCAAAAAATATCATCTACTTATTTGAAATATTCTTTATTTCATTGAAGGAACAGAAAAGAGAATGAATTAAGGTAATTTGCTGAAGGGGTAGAAAGAGTGAGGGGGAGAAAGGGAAGTTTTATTAGAGGGTAGGGAAGAAGAACAGAGAAAATAAAGTTAGGTAATTTACTAAGGGTGTAAGAACATTTCTCCATATGAAACTAATCTATATTTGCAAAACATTTAAGTAAAAACATGGACCAACAACTAAGAATTGAAGGGATAAGGGAGAGAATAGGATGATTACTGGTATTGGGTTTGAGAAGAGCAGAAGCACATGAGATAATGGATAATCTTAGTTGTCAACACCCATGGAGTTTTCATTTTCCTGTTAGTTTATTATTTCTTTGCTTTGGCCCACAATTGCAGCATTCATTAAAAATTATGGGCCACAGTTTGAAAGAATATTTAACTCCATAAGAAAAGATAATTCAATATTCAATTCAATAAGACTACATTTTTTCCCCTATTTATTTCCAAATAAAATATTGAATATTCAAATAAGATAATTAACATCTTAATCTATATAATCAAGGTGTTTTCCATAAAAAATATTTACCCTTAAAGTAAAAGATGACAGTTTCCTCTTGATGTTGACCTTGATTTTGTCCTCAATAGTGAATGATATTTTTTTCCCTCGATTTCAGCCCCTAAAAGTGAAAAAAGTCCCTCTTTGATTTTGACCTTAAAAATCAAAAGAAGTTCCTCTTTGATTTTGACCCATGAGAGTGAAAATAAAAGTTCCCGTTTCTGTTTTATATGACAGATGGGGAGCAAGGCTCTAGTTCAGCAGTATAGTTACATCCAAATAAAACCTTCAATCTCATAAAATATTTTGTTCTGAATAAACATGTAAAAAAAAATTATGAAAAATAGGGTTGTCAGAATATAAAGTGATGTAAAGAAAACTCTTTCAAAGAATAAATATGGTCAGAATAAATGTTTTATTATTGGATGAATATGACTTTATAGCATTTTCATTCACTGTACACAAATTGAAGCTCTAGGTCTGTATCAGTAATATCGTAAATAAAACCTTCTCTAAAACCCTGAAAATGTTATAAATCACTTTTTTCCACCCAAAGGGTACTGTTTCCTCAGGCTGCAATGTTCTGTTTTCGAAGGAGAAGAGCAGCCATAAACTTCCTTAAATAAATATGTAGATTACAAGATTTGAAGTTCCTTTCCGCCCTCTCTTTTTTCTAGATAAAATAAATAATATTTTGATTTATTTATAGTAAATTTAAATTCAAATTTCACAGCTTTTTTTCTTTTCTTGCATTCTTTCCGTCTCTCTAACGCTGTATTTTCCTACTCTCTTATTGAACTATTGCAAATGTTACACACAAACAATGCAGTAATGATATAGAGGAGATAGTGGTCACCTGCAATGATATAGAGATATATATGTATGTATCTGGACTACTCTGAGCTACAACCGTTCGCAGTAGGAAACAAAATTTTTCACAAACCCTCTCTCTCTTCATTGAGTTGGGAAAAACTTTTTTCTTTTAAAATCTTTAAAAAATTCCACTAAAATAACTTTTTAATTTACAATGTAAGTTTATGCTAATTTAGTCTCTTAATTTCTGTTCAGCAGTATTAACACTTGTTTTTTTTTAAATTCTTGTATCCATTGGTCACCCTTTTTCAAATTTTTTAATTGAATGCACCCAACATGACATGCTGCCAAAAGATGTTGGTCACTTATATCTCATTTGTTGTGCATGTAGTTGTTATTTTTTTTGCTGTTATCAATCACCACTACCCATACCAAACCGGTTTAAACACTTTTCATGGGTTCAAGTTATTCATGTCTTCTGACAATTAAGTATATATGTATTCATCAACGTATATTAATGTAGCTGGACTTAATCCAGCACTCAGTGTTAAGAGTAAAAACTTTAAATTCTGCACACGCACACTCTCCTCAATGAGTTGTTAAATTGTTTTGTTTTAGTGTTTTTTACTCCCCCCCCCGCCAAGTTTTCAATGGCAGGTTCACTTTACAGTATAAGTTTATGCTAAATTTACGTTCTGAAAATGAGTAGATACAGGCGGTTGTGATTCATTATTTTACTTGGAATGCTAGTTTACATATATATATGGTAGTAATTGGACAGTATCTAGGGGTTGCTTTGATCAATATTATGAAATAGTACATAACTAGGTAGATATCATAGTTATATACATATAGTGTGTATGTGTAGTGTATTTATGTACATATGAATATACAGATAAATTTCATCGGTAAATGTATTATAAAGAAAATATTGAAAAATATGTTTACATAAATGTATATTTCAGATCTTGAATTGTATTACCATATGGAAGTGATTTCTCGATTCATGAAACAAGTTTTGTTTTTGATGTTTGAAAATGAAATATAAATAGAGAAACAAAATATAAATAAAAACAAATTAATAGATCAGATTAAATGAGTAGAAAGAATGAATTGGAAGGAAGAAAGAGCTTGAATAAAATGTTTAATTTACCCTGATTCATATTTGAACTTTCATTTTTAACTGATATATATATACATATATATATATATATATATATATATATATATATATATATATATATATATATATATATATATATATATATATGTATGTATATATATGTAAATATATATATATATATATATATATATATATATATATATATATATATATATATATATATATAAATATATATATATATATATATATATATATATATATATATGAAAAGCTGAAAAACTTTGTAGACTAAATATGAATGTTTTATATATACACATATATATATAAAAGTTAAAAGTAAAAAGCATTTCAGATATAAATCAGGGTAAATCAAACATTTCATTCAAAGATATATATATATATATATATATATATATATATATATATATATATATATATATATATATATATATGTGTGTGTGTGTGTGTGTGTGTGTGTGTGTATGTGTGTGTGTATATAGGCCCTGTTTCAAAAAAAATGAATTAATGTAGTTTAAAAAATAACAATATGCAATACACATAATACCCAATATGAAATAACAAACTGCATTTATGACATAAGTTATGTATGAAAATCATTGCTGAAAGGGAAGTGGTGTTCTATCAACACTGCTTGGGTGCCCTGTTAAAATAACTGTTTTGTTTTTTAAGACTGTAAAATAGTCACTTAGTAAACAACTGATGATCCCAATAAGAGAGAATTTATACATTTCACCATAAAAACAACGCATATGTAAAACAGGGGGAAAAATACTAAAGAAAATGACATAAATTGCATTGACAGATATTTGGCAATAGCTGTCTGAAGTGACACAAACATCTTTTTGAAAAAAGTTTTTTAATGTTTAGTGTTTAAAGCTGTTAAGCTTTATACACTATATATAAATATACATACATGTATATATTTATATATATGTGTATGTATATATATATATATATATATATATATATATATACATATATATCTATCTATCTATCTATATTTATATGTGTGTGTGTGTGTGTATATATATATATATATATATTCTTTTCTATTTGGTTCCTTTCTTGTCACAAAATTGGCTGTTTCCAATTCTTGTTGATACAAAATGAGACATCAATGGGAACGAGAGTATGAAGAAGAGAGATAACAACTTCAAATATTACTTCCACCTGTTATCTGAATGATAAAGATAATAATGATGATGCTATAGATAGCCACAATGATAATGATGATAGTAATGATATTTTTTTTTGCAACTAGAAATGAAGACGGAGCAATTGGCAAGAATGAAACTTGCTTCTCTCATCCTCCAGAGCATGTCTCTCCGTGACAGTGCCTTACCAATTAGGCTACACAGGCAGGAGTCGTTCAGATTCTGTTATATTGGCTATTGTCCCAGTTTGATATATGCTATCATCTTGTTAGAAACCGTCAACCATTATCTATGACATGTACAGGCACCACCAATAGAGCTAGAGGGCTGAAAATTTAAATATTTACTCCTTATTATGTCAAGAGTAAAAGTTTTTCTTTTTAGAATTCCTTCTCAAAATAGTGTGAAGTTCAATATATAATGTAAGTTTATACTAAATTGGCCCCTAGTTTGTGCCCAGCAGCATTTCTAGGGATCCAACAAAAGGTGAGACAAGTAACTTAAATTCATTAATCACACCTTTTTCCAATTTCCATGCTCCAAAAAGGTGGTGGTCATGTGACAATTTCTATATAGTGACAAAGCTAATTTTTTTACTAGGATTTCTTTCATCTTAACATATCTAAATCTTGCAATTGTTTGCCCTTTCACAGAGTCAGGGTCTAGCCTGATACCCAAAATGCCTTTCCACAGGACATTAGTGAGAAATGAATGCAATCTATTCCAGCCGGAGTTTAACTACGTGCCTTAAACTGTCAGGCCACCTGTCCGGCATTTATAATACAACCTTGCCAATGATGTTTCTCTGATTTTTTTTTAAAGTCACCGTGCATGAAAATCATACATGGTGCAAATTATTTTCCAGTGAAAACAGCATGTGCGCACTTTTCAATTCAGTATTGTAAATCAATATTTTACCCAATAAAACCCTTTAAGCTATCAACAGAATCTGAAATCTTTTGTGCTCACATTAATTTTCTTTCTGCACTGGTTGCAAAAAGTGTGTGCGCATGAATACACATGCAGGTTTGAGGGGACAATACTTGCCAATTAACTACTGCGATGACTAGTCCACTACATTTATTCTCCATTTAGTGGCCTCATTCAAATCAACCAACCTTACACAGTCTTTCTATATTTTGTGTCTTAATCTCATCATTAGTTGAAAAGAATTTTATAAATAATGATGGTAGCTCAATTCAGCATATTCCTCAGAATTAGAAACCGTCAACCAAATCAACCATCATAGGTTTCTTCAGTTTTTAAGTTGTTCTGGCTGGCTGGCTATCTATGTATGTTTTGCACATACAGGCCACAGAAATGGAGCTAGAGGGTCAAAAATTTGAACATTTACTTCTTATTATATCTAGACAAGACTTTTTCTTCACCACCTCTCCCCCTAGAGTATGTCTTTAGTGGAGCCTTGATTATGCAATGTAAGTTTTTGCTGAATTGGTCCCTTAGTTTATGTCTGGCAGCATTTAGGCATTTTTCTTTTTTAAATTTCAACTTTTTTAGTGATCACTGACCAACAAAATGTGAGAGAAGTAAGTTATTCATTGATTATACCCTAATCTTTAATTGATCACCACCAACATGGCAAGCTGCTAATAGACATTTATATGGCAGTTTCTATTGAGTGACTAACCAGACCTGTCTTTAATCTCAGCATTAGTTGCAAAGAATTTCATAATTAATGATGGTAGCTTTATTCAAGTCCTTCCTTAGAATTTCGCCTCTGAACGCCTCTGTAAGTTCAGTCAGAGTTTTGCATATTCTCTCACCTTTTTCCTGAGAAGTCACTGTCTAATTGGAATAGAATAATCTCTCACTAACATCATATTTATCATTTTATTATTACAGACCTTCATTATACACTTATCCCTTGCAATACTATTCAACTCTTTTCTAACAGGCAGGTGATAAGATGATGTATTTATCTATCTTTCTCGTGAGTATATATATACATATATATATATATATATATATATATATACGATGATGGATCATTGCCTGCAGCCTGAAACATAATTGGTAGCTGAATTTTGATCTGAAGCTTTCACTCTATGATATAGATGTCTGAGTGTATGTATATGTCCATGTGATCACTTCCACACACTGACTATGTGACATGAAAATACTTGTTGTTGAATTACTTTTTTCCAGGCAAGACATCCGCAGTTGTACACGCTTTGAAGAAATATCATTAAGTGGTTTTAGCCTGAGTTAAAAAGTGGGTTTCCTTACAAGGTCTACATCCTATATAAATTGTTTTAAAGGGGAAATATGCATTTCAAGTTACTGTTGGTTAAAATAGAGTATAACATAAAGACTATATATACAGCACTGGTTGGGATTATTGGAACCCTTGATATCTTTGTATAAATTGTTCAATATCTTCAGAAATTAATGGAAATTTACCACATTTATATCATCAGAATATTTAAATAGGTTGTCCAAACCTCACATGAGGTCAAGAATCCATTATGGGGCTGGTTTTCTGCCTCTAGTAATCAGAGTCTTGACCATATCAAAGGGAACATGAAACCGAGCAATTACCAAGGGATTTTAGAGCAAAACGTGTCATCCAATGTGTTGAAAATAGGTTTCATTCAAAACATGGTAAAAACCTAAAGCACCTGAGAATGTTTGAAAAAAGAAAAAATGAACTGTTTTAAACTGACCAGCAATGAGTCCTAGTCTGATTTATTATTAAACATCTTTGAAGAGAGTCAAAATCTGGTGTCATGATCTCAACACATGCCATACACCACAGGAATCCTGCAAGCATTGAAGACCTTGAGCAAATTACCATGAGTGGGAGAAGCAACTGACAGACAAATGCAAGAAGCTTATAGGTGGCTTCAAGGAATGTTTGGAAGTAGTCATTCTGGCCAAATGAGAATTGTGACCAAATATATAGGGATGCTGCCATTATTATTGTCTTGGTCATATTTTATATTTTCCCTCTAAAATTATTACATGAAAGTTGAAAGTTAATGATTTTTTGGTTAATTACTTTGGACATCCAATCAAAATATTCTGATGATGAAATTTTGGTACTTTTCCATTTACTTCCGTACAGGTTGTAAAAAAACTTCAAGGGTGCCAATAATCCTTATCCACACTGTAGCTTATATTAGTGAATGTATTAAAGTCTACTGTAGAAGGTAACAGCAATACATTACTGAAAAGATATTTTCAGGATTGTCTATATACATGGTAATTAGCAGAATTGAAATATAAACCCATTCATATTTAATATTAACTATCAATGTGATATGTGTTCAAGAATTAGTCATGCATGAAAAGGACTATGAAGCCATTGGTATTCTATGGGTTAGAAGAATTCATATTTTTATGTTATATTAAAAAGAAATTGTTGGTAGCTTCTCTCATGTATATCCGTATATAACATCTTGAAAGTTATACAAGGGTTGGAATAGAACTCATTGCTTTTTGACCTAGATCAACCAATAAGAACCATAGTGTTTTCCTTCCGTGGAAGACATAGATTATCAAAGAAATTCAAGTTGACTGAAATAATTCTATGGCAGAAAAAAAAAAAGAATTTTTTTCTAAATATTTTGATTGTTTTTCTTCCTGTACTTTTCATATGATAAACAAAAAACTCCACATCCTAACAAATTGAAAGAAAACAAATTTTCATTTTTTTTGCAATACTTTTTAATTAATTGGGAGGCTTATTGATTTCTGAAATCAAAGAAACGTTTTGATGCAAGTGTTTAGGCTTTTACAGGAGAAAATTTATTGTGGTGCAATAAAAAGTAAAAGTCTGATGAACTTGCCAAAAAAATGGGTTTTATTGAATTGGCCATACATCAACAACATTTATAATAATGAATGGAATCAATTGAATGTGAAATTGAAAGTGCAGTTATTCTGAATTGTGTCTTCTCCCTTGAATAACAGAGAGATGCTGTCCACACAGTACTCTTAGGTACTTTTATAAGAATACTTGGCATTAAATTTAAAGAATTGTGCAAAAAACATATGTTTGTTGAAAGTGGAGGTGAAAGTAAATTGTTTTTATCCTGGCAGAGATTTAACCAACATTAAGATATTTAGATATTCTAAGGATTGTTAGAAAAAATATCGGTCCATTAAAAGTGAAAGTGAAAATAGATTTATACTGTAGTATATCTGCTGAGTTTTAACTAAGCTTCTGGAAAACATCTGTCCATTGAAAGAGAAAGTGAGAGCAAATTGTTTCTATCCTTGCAGAAATTTTTAACTGACATTGAAATATTTTAGTATTTGAGGGATTGTTATGAAAAACCCTCTTTATTGAGAGATTAAGTGAAAGTGAAAATAGATTTTATAGTGACACATGTCTTTTGAGTTTTAACCAAGCTTCTGAAAGTATCTTAATATTTAATCAAAATGGCATATAGGTTTACACCTGTTGAAAGAGATTGAGTAAATTTATTCTTTACTGATATATAGGTTCACAATCTCTATGGAAGACACCTTCTATGGTTTTAAGATGAGTTATTATCATTCCCAAAGTTGTGTAGGCAATTGAACTCAGTCTTTATGCTGCTTTTGTTGTTGCCAACATTTCAGCTGATCTAATCTACAGCTTTCTATAGTTGTACAATCTGTAATGAAGATACCTTTTATAATTTTATGAAGTCATTATTATTCAAAGACCTGTTTGGTAAAATGACCTTATTATTTTCAAACTTTTGTTGTTACCACAATGTTTCAGCTAATCCCTTCAACAAACTTCTCCAGGTGTAAAATCCATTTGGAAAGAGAGGGTTGGATTTGAGTGCGATGAAATCATGCAGTTATCTTGTTAGAAAAAAACAACAAAACAAGACTCAGAAAATTGTTTTATAGTCATTATGAATAAGTTTATGAAATAGAAAATATTCTATATATGCATGTAAAATGAAAAATTGAGTTTTTTTCCTTCAAGATGAAGAAGTACTTGATAACAGACAAAAACAATTAAGAGTTTCACTACTTGTGATTGTTTTATTTTTCTATTGATTTTGTTTGATTTTTGATTTAAATTATCTTATTTTTCTGATTCATTTTATTGGAAAAAAATTGAAGAATATTTTTATGATCTTCATATGACGTACCTTTCATAATTTCAGTGATAGTCATGGTAATACAAACATCTGTTTGAACCCATTGCTTTTCTTGTAATGTTTCAGCTTATCTATTCCAAAGCCTTCTTCAGGAGTTCACTATCTGTATGGAAGATACCTTCTATTATTTCAAAAAGAGTATTTATCATTCCAGTTGTTCAGATTATTAATTTGTAATGTTGTTTTTTTATTACTATAATGCTGCAATTGTTGCTACCATTACATTGCATTTATTATTACTATAATGTTTCAGTCAATCCATTCTATGGTCCTTTTGGTGTAAAATTCAGAAGTGAAGACAGGATCTCTTTTTCAAGGGAACGATGGCAAACATAAAAGAAAGAAAAGGTTACAAGTACATAGAATATGACAAAATAATTAATAATTTCATGTTTCAAAACTTGTTTGTTCTCAACTCTTCTTTCATAAATAATTTTTTTCAAATAAAAATTATTTTCAAGTTCTGTTCTCAAAAGTTTTATAAAAATTGTTGACTAAATGACTATTCTGTTTCTTTTTTGCTTATGTCATCTTTTTAATGAATTCAACTCAGATGTTTGTTTTTTTTCCTCTTGAATATATTTCTTCTGAATCAGATAAAAATATGTTCTTGCATGAAGTTTTCTTCTAAAAACCTCAACTGAAGTGTCAGGTGAGTAGAAGAAAGTTCCAAAAGGCTCCTATGGGCTGATATGTCATTTTCAACCAGGAAGCATTCCCCAAACACCTGGGCTAATTTAATTTTGAGTTCTATGTGGTAAGGCACAAGAGACAAAGGAATAAGCAGAGGATTGTATCTCAGACTTGACACTTTTTTTTTTCTTTTTTTACAAGGTGTCAATTTTAGATATTTTTCATAGGATTTTTTTTTTCAAACGGTTTTTGTTCCTGCTGAGTTTTATTACATTTTTTTGTTGCTTGTATTTTCAAATTTACATTTTTCTTTCTTAGATCAAATATTTTTTTGTGTCGAGAAATTCTTCATTTTTATTTGAAAATTGTTTTGATATATTTTTTTTACTTTCTTTGTTTCTACTCTATTTTGATAAGCATCAAGATTCGGCTAGATAAGTATAATTTATGTGTCCCGCTTGGGTTCTTTTTAGGGAGAGAAAAAGTTTTGGAATAGTTTATAAAAAAAAATACCACAGACATACAATACAAATATTTTCATTGGGGAATAAAGTATCCCCTCCGAAAACTGGTGTCTATCAGAAGTAGCTCTTGAAAGTCACCAAGGTTCTTCTCCTGCAGCATCCCAGCAAATTTCCTCAATCTCAGCTAATAATTATTCATATATTTGTACATGATATTGATTCGAATGAAACCAAGCACATGAATAATGTACAAAGAAAATTTTCATTTTTGATAATTTGGAGATGTGACATCATTGATACTAAATCAGTAGTTCTCTGAGTCCCAGGTCACCTTCTTCCCCCAGTGATCTCAGGTTTATTTCCTGATTTTGAATTGTCATCTAGTATTTTTTTTTTCTCGCGATTATACTTTCCATTATATATATATTCTTCCCTTGGCTAAAATTCCCCCTGTTAGGAAATTCACCCCTACCCACCCCTGGGAGCTAACGGGCTCCCGCTTGAGAATCACTGCACTAAATGATTTATTCAGCCAATACTCTTCATTTTGTTTTATTATGATACTTATTGTTTGGTATTTCTCGGTCATGTTTATATTGGTACAAAATGTCTGTCTCTTTCTTTCACAATCAATCTCAGTCTATACATATTTATCTATCTAAGCTTAGCTTAGTTTGGTACAAGGTCAGCGATATCGAGAACCTAGTGAGGATCATTATCCAGTAGTAATGGCCTAAAAGACTAACTTGTTGAACATTGCTTTATTTTTGATCTGCTCAAATGAAAAAACAGCTAAGAATTGAGATGAAAGAAAATAAAAAGCAAAAATATACCATACAATAGCCGTATGCACAGCACAATGTATTAGAGGAAAAGAGATATCATAGAAACCATCAGAAAACTCAAATGGCAATGGGCTGATCAAGTAGCAAGAATATCAGATAACTGCTGGACATCATGACTCACAGCATGGATCCCTAGAGATTCTAAGTGAAATAGGTGCTGGCAAAATATGAGATAGGGCTGAGAAACCAGACAAGTTCACAAAGCATTGGCTTTGCGACGTCCATGATAGAGAGGGCTAGTAAATCTTGGGGAAGGTCTATATTCAAATATGTTGAAAGGCTACTGCTGATGATGATGATTGGCACATAACAATAAAGATCACGTCATAGAAACTTCTAAGACTTTATGTTTGATCATCCTTTGAAACAGCTTGAGATGAGTTGAGGCTTGAAAAAATATGAGATTATGAAACTTGAATTATTGAAAAGAAATTACCTGATGAAATAGCTTTAAGTTTCTTAGTGCCTATCCATGCAAAAATAACCCTGTTCTTTTTGTTTGCTAGACCTAATATTAATCTATATTTTTTCACAAACTTGTAATTCCATAGCATAACAAAGAAACAGACAGAGATAATCCATTTGTGCTGTGTGTTTTATTTGCTACAAAATTTGACTCTTTTACATGTTTAGTGTCAATGAGACCAATATGATACAGTGAAAGATTTGTTAGTAAGAATATATTGTAAGAGAACATCATGATACTTGAAGGGCCCTACTGTTCTGTTTAGTACATGGGCTCATTGCTTTGTCCTCAATAGATTTTAGCATTTTTATATTTCCAACTAGTCATGCAACACTCAGTTTTTCAACTGACCGATATGCATTGAAATCTGCAGGGATTCTCCCCAGACTTCAAGGTATCGACTTCTTCTTCAGTGCGCAAATCCCTTGAGACATTCGAGAGTACAACTCATTTCTTTCTGAGTCAGAGTTCAAGACAATAAGAAGCTTTGTGTACACAGTGAATTTAAAAGAAAAAAAAAGGAGAAATGATTAGTCACTCAAGAGAAACCATCACATTACCAAAGTCTTTTGGCAGCATGCTATGTTGGGGATGATTAATTAATGTATGAAAAAAAAAGGGTGAATGAATGAGGTTACCTCTCGTACCTTTTGTGGTACTCTAAAAGTCTAAATCAAAAAAAAAAAAGAGTGAATACAAATTAGGAATCAATTTAGCATAAATTTACATTGTAAATTTAATTCCCTACCAACAACTTGTTTTGGGGTGGTATTATGAAAACAAACAACCCAAAAATGTTTTGTGTGAGTATGTGTGGGGGGAAGGAAGATTTAGAAAAAAAAAGTTTTCTTTAGACATAATAAGGATTAATGCGTAAATCTTCAGCCCCCACTGGCTCCATTGGTGTAACCTGTACGTGTGTTACATACATAGATAGTCTGCCAGCAAGTTTGAAAGCTCAAGAAACCTATGTTGATAGTTCGATAACTGTTTTGGTAGACTATTTCTGAAGATCATGTTATCTGAATTATTACTAATATCTTTCCACTCACTTCTCCAAAAACAATTGTTCGGAATATGGTGCCATTTTTTCACATTTACACTTTGAAAATGAACATCAAAGTAGATTTTATATTGTCAAGCCAAGCATTATGATATATTCAAAATAAGCAAACAAATTCCCCTCCCTGAGCAAAAAAACTCTAACTAATAAAATGAACCTTCCAATTACATTGCCATCAATCTTTTACGGACATTAAAAAACAAAATTATTTGAAACTGTCAAACAAACCTGTCACCAAAACAGTCAATATTGGTTTCTTCAGTTTTGAAGCCATTCTGGCTAGATGGCTGGCTGGTTAGGTGGCTGGCTATTTATGTATGAAGTGTACTGGCTGCAAAAATGTTTTTTTGCGGGCTGAAATTTCAAACATTTACTCCTTATAACTAGTAAAAACATTTTTTTTTTAAATTTCACCCTAAATAGGTTTTTGGGGGTCACCTTGCAATAGAATTCTATGCTAAATTGAACCCTTAGTTTGTGTCTGGCATCATTCAAGCTTATTTTTTGAAAATGCAGATTTTTTTTCTGTTATCACTGCCCAACAAAAGACGGGTGAAGTAAGTAACTTATTCATTGATCAGTCCCTTTTTTCAATTTTTTTTATTGATCACAGCTGCTGCCAAAAAGCATAATGTGTGCTATAGCCTAATGATTATCACTATGGAGAAAAGAATAAGCAAATGGAGTATACATTCTGGCATAAGCAGTTTGTGTTCACTTTGCAGTCATGAATCCATTCCTCCCTGTACTCTGTACCATAATTCATTATCTTGACAAAGGTTTATCCATATTGGAGATAAAATCAGCAAATTGAGTCCAAATTCTTGGTGGGGTTGTTTATGTTTACTTCTGATACTTTTTAGGGAAAGGTATGAACCCACTTCTCCCTGCATTCAGTACATCAGCTGATGTCTTGAAGACATGTATTCAGCATGTGGAACAGGATTGGCAAACTGAGTTTGAATTTTGGCTGAGGATGTTTGTGTTTACTTTGCATTAATGTTCTTGGGAAAGGCATAAATCCACTCATTTTCCACTTTATACCATTATCTGAAATCTTGATAAAACGCTATTAATATGGAAAACAGAATCTGCAAATTCAATTCAAATTCTGGCTGTGTTCATCATGGACAAAGTTATGAATCTACGTATCCTCATACCAAATAGTTTGACAGAATACCTCAACACTGGTATGTCACTATAGTTGACAGAAAAGGAGTAAGAACCTTGGCAAACCATTCTCCTGTAAGTATCTCACCTATCCAGGCAGTAGCATTAAAAGGCTGTTACCATCATTGTCAACATTGACAAGGTTCAGTCAGTGGAATTTTTGATTTAAGGACACCTTCTTGTCTATCAAAAAGATATGCCAGTAAATTCAATTTTCAAAAAATCATGAGATTGCTCTAAAAATCAGAAAGGCCAAGTCTCTTGTCAAACCAGTTTTGCAGTAATGTTCAATCAATGATGAATTATTGAAAAGCCAAAATCAATTAAATAAAAAAAGCATTTCTATTTTTATACATTTCATTGTATCAGTTTTCATCATGGTATATTGAAATGAAATTTTGATTTGATCATTTTTCATTTAAATCATTGACTGATATTCTAAACTGTTAATGCAGAAGGACTGATCATCTTTCATATTCACAGACAAATATTACATTACCATGATTCTGGGATATAGCTGGAGATTTGGGCCTGGGGGAATTGGTTTTTGAGGAGCCCTCACTCCCACACTTACTGCCCTGGATCTCTGATGACCCATGAAGGTATTACTGGGGGTCTATAGACATACTATTCAGAAAGATATAGAATAAAAATTATTTAAGGCAGTGATATAGCAAGAGATTTGTGGTCTGGACGGGGAGCTTAGCTCTTTGAAAGCTTTATCCAACAACAGAGATTTGCTAATGAATTATATAAGTAGGAATGCAGTAGGTGAACTACTATTCCTAATGCTTTGGGGGGGGCTCCTCTCCATTTTGCCTAGATTCCTATTATTATTCTTACTTTTTGAATCTTTTTTTTCAAATTTCCTAAATGAAATGTTGTCAACCATTCTTTATCTTCTCTGACTACAAAAAGAACATCATAAGGATTTATGACTGATCTTTGCAAATAAGAACATGGACAAACAACAATCCTTCTGGAAAAATATTCTGTTGAGAGATGCTACCAGAATTGAGCTTTTGAGCAATGCATACCAGCAACTTATTTACTGATGATAAAATGAAGATTATACGGAAAAGAACACCCTACTCAAAATTAAGCATGTCGGAAGATGATTTTATGGGGCTATTTTCCTGCCTCTAACGCTGGAGGCCTATCAGAAGAATCATGGAATCAAATGATCACCAATGAAATACGCTACCCAGTCTGAGAAAACCAGGTTTTGTCCAAAAATCATGGGGGCTCCAGCTCAATAAAAACATAACGCACATGTCCCAAACTGTGCAAGAATGGTTCAAAATAGGAAAATGGATCAGAAATGAATCCCAATGTGTTCCATTGAAAATCTTTATTGAAAGTTGAAATTTGGAGTCATGTTTTCAGTGCGTATCATACGCCGCAGGAATCATTCAAAATTTGAGAGATTGTACAAATTACGAAGGAAGAATTGGAGAAACTAGCAGCAGACATTTGCAAGAACTTTATAGATGACCATGAGAATCATTTGGAAGCAATCATTGTTGCCAAAAAGGATCTCACACATTTATCCCATCATCCCTTCCACTTTTCAAAACGATCTGCAAAGTCCCCTTTTGTGATTGCCATCAGCTGCCACCTTGCATTCTCCTTAATCTCATTTATGGTCTGAAATATCCTCCTTTGAAATGCTGAAGAACAAGACAGTTGGTGGGGGGTGGCTGACTGACCTTGGTGATGCAATGTTTTGCAAAATAAACTTGCATATGATGTGAAGAATAGCTCGCTTGGTCATGGCGAATATAACGGACATACAGTTAACAAGGTCACTCAATGGTCTCTCACTGCCGATTGACTAACCTCATGGGTGAGATTTTGTTCATGCCTGCATAAAGGAGTCCCCACTGATTTGTTGCCAATTTATATCAAAGCTGCACAACCAGTTCTTGAGGTATTCAAAACTGTTTGATACTCTCTAGACAGACCACCTTGAGTGAAGCGAGAGACAGAGGTCAAGCACAAGGCCATAAATAGTCTAGTGTCCAACTACTGATCAAAATCATTGGCAAAAATCAACTTAAAACCCATTGCTCGGTAGTAGAACCCAATACTTTTTTAACTTAATCTTATCTGGCACAAGGTCATTAAAATTAGCCGCTCAGTGCTTTTGCAAGTTCTGACAAGGGCAAATGAGATAGAATATCTTAGGAAGAGAAACGATATATAAATGGGTATTCAGATAGAGGCAAAACTGAGAAGAAAACAATTGGTTGGAAGAATTCAAAAGAATAAGTAAATGATTTTAGATAATTTAAAAAGTAAACTTTATTGAACAACATATTAACCATATTGTTCCACTGTCTTTTACCATCTTTCAGGGACCTTCATAATTCCATCCTCCCAGGACTTTTATCTTTCTCAGCAAAGAATCACTCTAGGTACGTTTTGCAGTCTTCTAGAGAATTATGATTCCTTTCCTTAAGAGAATTATGTAAAGACTGGAGTAAATGGTAATCCAAAGGTGCAATATCTGGTGAATATGATGAATGAGTCAAAAGTTACCAAACAAAATTCCAAGAATATTTGCTTGGTCACTAAAGAAATATGTGATTTTCCATGATCCTAATGGCATATTACACCCTTTCTCTTGACTAATTCCGGATGTTTTTCATCTATTAGTGTCTTCAGTCAGTCTAATTGGGAGCAGTACTTGTTCAAATATTTAGTTTGGTTCTCTGGAAGGAGCTCATTGTAGAGGATTCACTTCCGATCCCTCTATCCTCACCTTCTTGTTGTTCATTCTGCTTGCTCCACAATCTCTTGCATTCCCTGTTGTAGTATAGTATCTCCTATTCATTGCCTGTCATAATTTGTTTATTAAAGAGGATATTTTCATTATGTAGAAGTCACATGTCAAAGTGACTAATATAATAAAGCTGGTGTAAGTGATTTTCAATGCTTGATTTGAATGTTTTGAGTATATTGGCTCCCTTCCATGTTGTATAACATTGATTATTCTCAAGTGATGTCTTCATTTAATCGCTATCAACCTCAACTAATATGATTGACCATGGAGTATTTCCAGCACAAAACTTTCCAAACTACTTTTGACACATCTGATCGTTCACAGTATCAAAATTATTTCTTGGTTTGGGTTGAATTTTCACTTTCTCATTTGCCTAAAATATTGTGTATTTCCTTCCATGCTCAATGTTTGAATCAATAAACAGCGACACAACGATTTTGACAAATTCCCTCTTGAAAATTCACACTGATGTGACAGATGTCACAATACAATCCAAAGCAAACTTTTTGAATAAAAATAGTAAAAACTAAATACCCCTAATGCCATCTAATGACAATTCCAGAAAAAAATTTGTGGCCAACCAAATAGATGAATGTAAGGGAATAAATAGAGGGATACAAGATATATAGATATATGAATTAATAAATGTATAATTGAGAGGTATCATCACATAAAAGGGCAAAATCAAGAGATAAACGAAAAGCTCAGAGGAAAGAGACAAATTCCAACCAACACAGATATACATATATATATATATATATATACATATATATATATATATATATACATATATATATATATATATATACATATATATATATATATATATACATAGGTATTCATATAATTGTTGGCAGGTTCGATGACAGGAGATCATCTCAAATAAATCTCTATATAATATAACGCAATTTTCACTATTCATATATATATATATATATATGTATATATATATATATATATATATATATATATATATATATATATATATATATATATATATATATATGTATATATAAATATACATGTATAACGTGTAGTTATTGCAGATCTTCCAAGTAGACAAGTGTGTAAACTATATGATGATTGCTCTTTTATAATTTTCCAGTAGGCAAAGTCCAGTTGCTTGCTCTGAAAATCAGCATTTGAAATTTTAGGTGTTGGAAGTTATTTCAGTACTGTCTCGGCTTCAAAGTTCTTAAAACAAGATAGATACCAAAAGACATAGATACAGAAATAACATTGATTAAAAATTGATTAGTGTGTTTGTATAAATGTATGTGTGTGTGTGCACGTGCTTGTGTGTGTAGGAGATGAATAGATTGAAACAAACAAGCATAGATAGATAGATAAGTAGGTATGAACAGGTATGGATAGAAAATTTGATAGAAAATAATACATAGAAACTGTCCAGTTCTGAGATGGATAGAGTGAAAGGCTGGTTAATTACAGAAGTTGTAAGATGGGCAATCAGCCTGACTTGATAGACATTTTGTGCAAAAAAGCTCAAAACAGATAGATAGGAAGGAAAGGCAGATATAGACTGACAGGAGGACATATGGATGTTGGGGAAAATGAAACTGACAACATATACATACTTGTATACATAAGAAATATACAACATGATAATTATGAAAGGTTAGTGTTTTATGAATAAAGCATGAATTTTGACAATCTTTTCAAATTTGCTGGCCGACTGCCCATGACCCGGCTTCAAAACATGGCTGCCACCCAAATAACAAGGAGGATATTAATGAAAGCAAATATCGAAAAATGTCGGGTCATTTGGCACTCAGTTTCATTAATGTAAAACTTCTTTTTCTAGTTTTCCACTTCTATAGTTTTTAATTTTCTTTGTCTTGATTTCTTCTCTTTCTTCATTATCATTTTTTTCAATGTCTCTTTTTTTCCCCCCATCTATGAGTTACATATCCGGTATTTTTTCATCTTCTTTTCTAGTCTATCTTATTTTTTTCCATGTTTTGTTTTCGTTTTCGTCTATATTTTTCTTTTTTCTCCTCCTTTTTTTTTGTTTTTTCTTTTTCTCTTCTGACTACATTTTTTATTTTCACATAAATGGCTAATTACGTTTTTTGTAAAAAATTTCTTTTCAATCTTTTTTTTCAAAAACCTATCCTTCTAATTTTATTTTTCAACAAATGTACATTAATATCATCGTTCTCTATCTAAACCTTCATCAAAGGTGCAACAGAGTTAGGTACACATGGACAATTGTTAAAAAAAAAAACCACTTCAGGCTTGACAGGCCTGCTGAAACCTCATTCCCCTTATGGCTCCTGTTATTCCTCGATGGTAACCTATCTAAATACCGACCTGGCTTGATGTTGCTTAACTTTGGTGATCTTATAAGAAATGCAGCATAAATCTTAAAAATACTTCATCACTTCTTGAAAACAAATTAGAGTAAACAATATCTAGTTTCCATCTATCTACCCAATATTATATTAATTTTTTTGAACAGTAATTCGCTCTGCCTTTAATCGCAGGATAGTGAGAATAGTGCTCATAGCCATATCATGATATTTGCTAAGTTTTGTCGTAGACATGCCAGATTCACTTCTACGCACAATTTCCTGTTTAATTCGGATTGTAATTGTTTTTCTCGACTTCTTTGGTGGACCACCTGCTGTAGAAGCTCTCTTTTGGTTAATGGTTTAATAATTATTGCAGGAAAATAATTAACAATAGTGCAATAATTTACGTGATAACGAAGGTAATAAGGCTGCACAATGTTTCACAATGAGGTGCAACTGGTGCAATAGTTGATGATGGAATACACATGCACCTTTTTTTGTTTCCAGGGTTATGTGGTCTTGAAATGTTTCATCATTTTGTCGCAAAATTTAATATTGGCCATCAGGGACATCTCACCAAATGAAATTTTGTAGTTTTTTTCTCGCTAACTGAAAATATTTTGCAGAAAGATTTTTTAAGGCTACTTAGAATCTCTTGCTAAGTGAAATGTCATTATCAGTTTTTTCCACTGTGAAATATACCACTGTGTGTGTATATATAGTATATATATGTATATATATATATATGTATATATATATATGTATGTATATATATATGTATATATGTATATATATATATATATATATATATATATATATATATATATATATATATATATATATATATATATATATATATATACTGTAGCCGCTTCAATGCAGTGTTGCTCTTACCGTTTGTGGCTACCTTATTGGTGTCAGATTCAATTCCTGCTGCTGCAGCCCCTTTTTCTTTGACTGTTTATTCTATTTATGTTGTCTAAATTGAATATTGTATTAACCGCATAATGACGAGGGATCATTTCAAACAAGTTTCTATATAATATAACACAATTTATGATTCATTCTGGCGGATCAAATATGTCCATTTCTTAATACATACTGTTGCATCGAAAGAGACGAATAGGCCGAGAATAAATGAGAAGAGAATTTGGGATTGAAAGCAGTTATCTGGCCATTGCATTATCGTTGATTCTTTAGCTCAATTGTAAGAGCATATATATATACATATAAATGTGTGTATATATATATATATATATATATATATATATATATATTAAACACACATAAATACATCAATAAGTCGGCAGCATTATGAGGATTTATTTTACACAACTATTATTTCTTTTTATTCTACTATTACCTACGTGTCAGGCTGCAAACTTACTGAAGCAAATTTGTACACTCACATATATATACATATATATATATCGGGACTACTTTCTTTATTCTCCAATCATCACCACCATCTATATATATGTGTGATGGTGTGCATGTGTATGTAGTAAACATATGATATTCTGATGATGATTTGAATAAGCTTTGAAATATCATCATAACTTCATCTTGTTGTATGTCAGTCTTCCGATGGTTAATCAACTTTTTTAAAGATTCTTTCATCGTAGAACCAGGAAGTGAAAACACTTTTGAGACCTTAAGATTCAGGGGCTTTGTGTTTTTTTATTCGCCAAAAAGAGCCTATGAACTGTGGGGAGGCTTTGTCCTACAGTGCTTGCCTGCAAAGTTTCAAAACATTCCTTCACATTATTCTTTGGATTGTTTTTTAAATATATTTTGAGTTTCCTCAGATATATTGTACCCCCAGAGCTTCAGCACCCCCAGCAGCTGCTGGGTTGGTGGGTCCCACTTGCTGCCTTGGCCAAAGGGTCTACTTTTTGTTTACTTTTTTCATTTTTTTTTTCTTGCTCACACTTCCTTTTGCCTTTACTTTGTTTTGTGTTTATTCCTGTGGACACTTTGCAGAGCATAGGGTTGTAACCACTCTACCACAGTTGAAACACGAGGTAAGTTTTACAGGGAAGAGTTGCTAGCTGCCCAATCCTTCTCCCTTTACCAAGGCTTGGGACCAGCTATGACCACTTCCAAGCTGTAGGTTTTTTTTCTCTCTCAGAGTAAGCTTCTCTTAGATGGACCACTGTACAGAGCTAAAGGGCACCAACTTACCTGATATTTTTACCAATAAACTCAAACTCAGTCAGCCGATTCCTTCTTTCATATTGGTTATCATTGTGCCAATCCACACCTCTTTAGTTTGTTTTGCCTGTAGTCAACTTCCTTATAGATATGTAATATGAATCTCCTCCTACCTACTGTTTAGGGCAACCTGAGATATTATCGTTATTGAACAAAGACATTGAATCTTTTATTCATAAATATGTTAGATTAATGTGTGTGAGTGAGGTGCTGACCAAAAGTTGAAGTTACCTAATGTTTAGAATGGCTTCCTCAAAGAGAGTAAAAATTGATAGAAAATGATATTCTCCATTCACTTCATGGAGTGATTTTGAGAGATGTGTGAAATGTATTGTGCGACTTAAGAAACAACTGGTAACTCACAAAATGAACAGATTAATTGCTCCCTCTGTCTCTATTTCTATCTCTCTCTCTCTCTCTTTCTCTATTTATATACCAGTAGTGTAGGGTGCTTTGTATCTTGGGTGTACTCTGTGCTATGATGTACTAAAATGCAAAAATATTCTAGTGTTTGTAAGAAGCAATGAACAGTTGAAGACCTTTTTGGCACAATGCGGGGAAGGGTTCCCGATTGGAAAACAGAAAAATTAATGGAAAACAGAATTTAGATTAGTCTCTATTATCAGCAGATCTTCTTTGATTAATTCCCTTGTTTCTTTTTATTTGTAAACCGTTCATAGCATTGTGTGAACAAGGGTGTGAAACTTTATGATTTATATTTGAAACCATCTTCCTTACATTGTACCAAAAAAGCCTTCAACATCAGTTGTTTTTTGAAGACACAAATATTTGCCTCCATTGCATAGAGCTCACCAAAGATACAAAACAACAATTGACAGAATATATATCAGATCTGTTCACAAAGTATCAATGAATTTCGAATATCGACATAGATCCAAATGTAAAACTTCATCTACATATATATATATATATATATATATATATATATATATATATATATATATATATATATATATATATGTGTGTGTGTGTGTGTGTGTGTGTGTGTGTTCACAAAAGTATCCAGCCACTTGGAGTATCTGGCAACAAATCAGTGGGGATCTTACTGTGCAGGTGTGAAAAGAAATTTCCAAAAGGGGTCACTGAGTGAGCTTTTGTACTCCATACAGACAGTGACCAAACAAGGAGTAAAGGAAGCGATTTTAACCATGGATGAGATTATAGGGAATGTGATGAAACTGTTGAGGGCAATCTCGAAAGAGTTTGTAGACTGTTTAGAAAGGTTGAAGGAAAATAGGGATAAGTATTTGAGGTCCTAAGGAGAGTACTTCAAAGGAGACTGAGGTGCCATTGCCCTAAGTCTGCTATTTTTCTTATATATAAAATATTTTGATATTTAGATACACATATAAGTATTGTGTTCCCTTCTCCCTATGTTTGTGCTAACCATTTTTACTAATATATATATATGTATATATATATATATATATATATATATATTTTTGACCATATGTTCATACTGATAACACAATTTGAATATTCGATAAATTTACAAAAAAAATTTTTTTATTCCCCAACCGACATGTTTTTACTTAAGCTCTCTTTTCCACAAAATTTTTTGCAAGTTTTTTCTTTTAGAAACTATAAACCAAAACTGTCAACATCAACGTAGATTTCTTCAGTTCTCAAGTTGGACTAGCTATGTATGTGTCATGTGTACACATACCAATAAAGCTAGAGGTCTTGAAATTTAATCATTTACTCCCTAATATGACAAGAGAGAAATTTTTTTTTTGTTTTTTGAAAAGTCACCCCCCACACACACACAAAATGAGTTTTTAGTGGTAGGTTCAATTTGAAATGTAAGTTTATGCCAAATTGATCCCTTTGTTTGTATCCAGCGGCATTAACTCTAATTTTCAAAAATGAGGACTTCTTCAAGGAATAAACGCCTAACAAAAGGAGAGAGAAGTAATTTATCTATTGATCATCCCATCTTTCAACTTTTTAATGATCACCCCAAACATAGCATGCTGCCAAAAGACTTGGTCATGTAATAGTGTCTATTGAGAGACTAACCACACCTGTGTCCTGTCTTTATTGTTATCCCTGAACTCTTTTCTAACAACATTGATCTATTTCTTTTCTCTTCAGATTTTTTACCTTTTTTGTAACGGCATGGAGGCCATCAGTCGGCAAGGTGTAGATCCAGTATATGTTGAAGTGTTGAAACATATATACAATCACGGCAGCTCATTTATCAGGCTACATAAAGACTCGGACCCCTTCCAGCTCCAGAAAGGAGTAAGACAAGGTGATACCAGCTCACCTAAACTCTTCACAGCCTGCCTCGAGATGATCTTCAGAAGGCTAGACTGGGAGAGTAAAGGAATTAAAATAGACGGCGAGTATCTGAGCAACCTCAGATTCGCAGACGACATAGCCCTTTTTGCAGAGAACCTACACGACCTCCAACTAATGATAGATGAACTAAATGAGGAGAGCAAGAAAGTCGGCCTGCACATGAACTTCAGCAAGACGAAGATCATGTGCAACAACCACATTGGAGATAAGAACACTAAGATCGAAATCGAGGACACAGAACTCGAGAAAGTAGACCACTACATCTACCTAGGGCAACGAATCTCCATGAGACCCTCAAAAGAAGAAGAAATCAAGCGAAGAATCACACTAGGATGGCAAGCCTTTGGCAGAGCTAGCTCAACCTTCAAAAATAATAAGATCCCATTAATCCTAAAGAGAAGGGTGTATAACCAATGCATCCTCCCAATAGTCACTTATGGAGCTGAAACATGGAACTTAACCAAGAAACAGACCCGTAAGCTGAGAACCATGCAACGTGCACATGAAAGAATAATGCTGGGCCTCACATGGAGAGACCACAAAACAGCACAACACATCCGGGAAAAGACAAGAGTTAGAGACATCATAGAAGCCATAAAAAATCTCAAATGGCGGTGGGCTGGCCATGTTGCAAGAATGGCTGACAATCGATGGACATCACGACTCACAACATGGATTCCCCGAGACCATATGCGCAACCGAGGCCGGCAAAATATTAGATGGAGAGATGAACTAGACAGGTTCAGGAAGTACTGGCTCCGTGACGCCCATGATAGAGAAGTGTGGCAAATCCTGGGGAAGGTCTATGTCCAACGACGGACGCTAAAAGACTGATGATGATGATGATGATACATATCAAGTGTCTTTCCATCATGTCAGCCTGTTCACACAATATCTCTTAATGTTCTGAATGAATTTCAATGAAATTTTGTGGAAGGGTGGGCCACGGGGTTAGAAAGAAGTGATCCAAATTTGGGAAAATCCAGGAATTAGGTCTTCAAAGAGAGATATTTTCCATTTTTTAGTGTAGTCCTTGACTCTCTATAAAAGGCTCCATCCGTCTGTTTAACCATCTGCCAGTCAGTAGGTCTATCCCCATACTGTTTCTCAGCAGTTTTCAAGTCAAATTTAATCAAAATCAATTTTCTCAGCTGTTCTGAGTCAGATTTACATGAAATTTGATAGAAAGGTGTTTCTACATAAGATGCTTCTACCTTCCATTCATGGCCAAGTGATCTGGCAATAATGGTGTTTATAATTGATAGTGAACCCCTCATTGAACTTTCAGTTCTTGTTTTTCATGCATTCATGCATTATCTTGATTGCTCCTCAAAATCTCAAATTTCGTAAAAGTGTGAAATACAGGCTAAGGAATGGGTGATTGGATTTTTGGACGGAACCAGGACTTTTTTCTTTCTAGTTGGGTTACTGTTCAGCATTAGTAGAGGTATACACTCTCTGAGTGCTTTTTATTTTTATTCTTAAATTCAGTGTTTATGTCCCACTTCTTTCTCTCTTTGTCCTTACTTTCTCCAATGATCCTCTCTCTTTGCAAGTCCCTCCTGTTTTTTTTCTCTCTCTTTTATTCCCGAACCCCACTTCCCACTCATCATTTATTTTGTCTTCATTATTTTTTTTCATGCCTCTTCATTCGATTGAGGTGGAAGTTTGCCAACGAACTTGTCATTTTCAAGTCCAGTGGAAAGTGTCATGTCCAGTTCATTTGGCCCTTTGTAGTACAATATATATATATATATATATATATATATATATATATATATATATATATGTATATATATGTATATATGTATATATGTATATATATATGATTATGAATATCAAAAGTAGCACATACAGTTATACACACAAAAAAAAAACGTATATAGTTAATTTTGATATTCTTAGCCAACGAAAAGGAGGATTATTAAAAAAATGTGAGGTAACATATATGATAAGTTTGCATACACAAACGCACACACACATACACACACAGAGACTTGTGTACGTCTCCGTGTGTGTTTGCATGTGTTTGTGTGAAATCACCACAGAGTGAAATAAAATAAACATAGCTTCTAAAAATCCAAAAGAGAATTAACTAAGAGAGAAAAAAAAAAAGAAAAAAAAAACACAAGACAAATTTACACTTTACGGAAAAATATGCCAAATAGGAATCTAAAAAGTAAGCCACATGAGCGAACAAAAAAATAACAAGCTTAGTAATAAAAGATTTGAAATTAGTTTTGAGGGACGAAAAAAAATCTTTCTTTCCTGTACCACCCTAATCCAAAGGACTTGAGATAAAAAATAATGAACAAATGATATTTACAAAAAAAAAAAAAGGTAACAAGTTATTAATAAAAATAGCATTAAATATAACTGTAGATTTGATATACGAATATAAATAAACATCATATGAAAATATATCTGGAAGTTTATTATCGAATGTGACACAGTAAAATTGGATACTGGGGTTCTGAGATAAAAAGTGAAAAAATAAAATTCCGCATCGGGTGAGGATGATGGTGACAGAAATAACTTTTTTTCCACCATGAAATAATTGTATGTGTGTGTGTGTGTATGTGTGTCCCCATCTATTAGATTGGTGCAAATATAATTGCTGTTTCTGTTATTTTAAACTTTGATGCTTATTTTAGAATAAAGTATCATTCGAGTACTGGAATATATCCGTCAGAAATTACAGGTTTATTTATGCATGGATCGGCAATAACGAGCCTAAAACTATTTTATTAGGTAATTAATTAATTTTAATGATTCAAGTCTCCAAATTTTTACTTTTTTTGAAGTTATAACTCAACTCATGCTGTTTTGATGTGTGATGGGACATGAAGAGAGATTCTATGACATATTCAATAATAATATTATGTCATAATAGGTAGGTAAATCAACCAATAAGATTATCACATTTGAGTTCAAACAATCTAACAAATAGATGAGTAAACAGAAACATTTTCATTGAAGCTCCTTATAAGGTCAGATGTTCATGGAATATGCCACTTTAAAATGTGAAATTTTCACTATTTATCTAAAGTGAATATTTTCTTTTCACAATTTGTAATCAATTTGAGGCTGTCAAGTCAAAGATAGGAAAAAGCAAAATGAAGCAATTTTATTGTATGAGTTTCAAGTAGGACGTACAGCAGCAGAAACTGCTCACAATATCAACTAAGTATTTGGCAAGGGGTACATCAATGAAACATGCTGCTCAACATTGGTTCTAGAAGATTTTGAAACAGAGACAAAAGCGTCAAGGACATGTGATTGATAACATCCAATTGACGGCCATTACTGAGGTGAACCCAGGCAAAACAACTCAAGCAATCGCATAGGAACTAAACGTCAATATAAAACAGTTGTTCGATATTTACACCAAACGGGGCGAGCAAGAAAGTTGGACATGTCCCGCAGATAACCCCAAATGAAAAGTAGAAAAATGATTGCATGTTGCTATGATGACCCTAAAGAAATTGAACAAACTAGGCTACAAATCTCAAGACCTCTCTCTGACTGACTATCACTGTTTCAAATATTTCAATCACGTACCGTAAGAGATTGTCTCCAACAACCAAACAACTGTTCAAAATGCCTTTGGAGAATTCATTCTTATTAGGACCCAAGAATTCTATGCTTCTAGAATAAATAAGACTTATACTTAGTTGACTAAAAGGTGTAGACTCTGATGGTTTTTATGTTGATTAAAAACTTATATTCTAAGCTGAGAAATACTGCTTCAAATTTGACCATAAAAACCTCCAATTATTTTTGCACCAACTTAGAGCACTCTGGTGGATGAGGGGTTTCTGCGTAAAAATGAATATATCGCTTAAATTCAGCCTTACTGACCACCCAGTTCCGTAGTCCAGAGGTAGGATATCGGCCTCTGGGTCCAATATGAGGGTTTCAATTCTGTGGATGACACAATAAATAGATATATATACATATACATTTCAAGAAATACATATATATATATATACATAAACATTTCAAGAAATGAATATATCATTTCAAATAAGAGTTTCTACATAATATAATTCATATATGTATATATGTAAACTTTTCATATTGTAATGCTAAAAAGGAAAAAATTTGTTGTCAATTTTTATATATAGTCCCAAAATATCCACGGTTGTGTATCATGTAAGCCACTTTCAATCCAATCAGTGTTATTTCAACATGTTGTTGTAGAGTTCATTTGTTGTCTTACCATGGCCATGTATATACATATATACGTGTGCTTGTGCATGTGTGTGTGTATATGAGTGTGTGTACATGTGTTTATGAGAATGCATCAGTAAGTCTGTAGCCTAACACGGTTATTAGCTGAATTTTGATATGGAATTTTCATTATATAATGGTCAACTTATACGTGATTTATAGAGTTGAGTTGTGTGCATTGATATGGAAGGAGAATATATTGAAAAATAAATATTTGTTACGTAAAACTAACGCATAAATTAGAACAGGTATGGTTACTCAATAAAAATTGTCATGTGACCAACGTCTTTTGGCAGCACACTGGAAAAAGGGGTGATCAATGAATGAGTCACATCACTCACCTTTTGTTGAATCATTAAAAGGGCAAAATTTAAAAAAAAACCAAGCTTGAATGCTGTCAGGCACAAACAAAGGAACAATTTTGGCATAAACTTATATTGTAAATTGAATTCTCCCAAAAATCTTATGGGAAGTGCTGATCTAAAAAAACAGAAAAAGACATTTTCTCCAGACATAATAAAGAGTAAATCTTCAAAGTTCCACCCTGTAGCTCGATTGGTGCTGCGTGTATGTACAACACATAGATAGATAGCTTGAAACCAGAATCAGTAAAAAAAATTTTAAAAACCTATATTGATAATTTCATTTGACAGTTTCTCATTGAGGACCCCAACATTTCATATTTGAAAACTGGACAGGATTACAACAGTTGAGCCAATTGTGTCCTGTAAAGATGCTTAAACTCATGAAAGTTTTTGAACTGTTCGGCAAGATAAGTGAAGAAGGGAAGCAAATGAATGGAGAAAAAATATTTTTCAATTATATAAACAAGGGTGGCTAGAAAATTCTACTTTAATGTGTATTATGAAAAACTGTGAATCACTTTCATACACTCATACCTATACACAAACATGCACACATTAGGGTTTAGCAAAAAAGTCCCACTGACATGCTAAGAAATATCAAAGAAATGATTATAAAATTTTAGTGTTATGAACTGACTGCTTTTGATCACAATGACTATTTAATAACATTTATCATGATTCTATTATAATAAATGACTTCCCCTGTATTTATCTTGGTAAAACTTAATGAAGAGAAGGATAAAAAAAATATTATATAAATACAGGCATGCTGGTCTACCAGAGTGCTTCAGCACCTCTGCGAGAAAAAAAAAAAAAGAAAAAAGCTGAAATGAATTAACATAACAAAATGCTCCAATACCTAAAAAGTTTTCAGCTCCAGCACCTAAAAACTTATGACTGCACCCCTGTATAAATAATATACTTATTCGTCACTCAATCAAAATTCTATAACCAAAAGAATTTATCAAGTGAACAATCTTATTCATTGATGTCAATATGGAAAATTAAAACTAGGAGTGTCTTTTCTCCTCTCTGTTTTTGTTTTTGTTTTATTTAATACAGGGAGGAGATTTTCCACCATATTTTTTTACTCCACCTTCATCTCCATCCAGATGACCACTGACTTTGTTGAAAACATTTCTTGGCATGGTACCATAACCTAATTGAAACTATCCTTGTGAACCTCACCCTAATGAAGGCTAAGAAAGGATGCGGTTATTGCTCCTTCCTCAAAGCTATTTACTCATATACATAAAATAATAAATAACTTGTCTGTGTATATTTTTACTGTTTTATTATATTAATATTATAATTGTGATGATGTGTTTTTAAATCTTTTTCCTAATAAATATTTATGTCCCATGATGTCATAAATAATTCATATGAAGTGGTATTTTTGAAATTGTTGGATATATATAAAGTAATATTATAAAATATGCACGATATTGTGACACATTTACTTTCCTGATGGTTTGAATAGTTTATGATCTGATATATATATATATATATATATATATATATATATATATATATATATATATATATATATGTGAGTGTGTGTGTATAGTGGGTAACTTGTTAATTTTCCTTGCCATTTCAAGTAATGCATACTTAAATAAAAGTAGAAAATGTAATGTTTTTAAAGAAACAAAAGACTAGCCTAAAACCTTGGTAGGCTTTTATATATTTTCCATTCTCTCTTTTTGAGAGAAATTTTTTTTCATATCATCATCATCATCATCATCATCATCATCATCATCATCATCATCATCATCATCATCATCATCATCATCATCATCATCATCATCACCACCACCACCACCATGACCATCAACCACCTCTTAGCATCCTATCTTGGACGTCGACCTTCCCCAAGATTCGCCAATCTTTGTATTGTAGGAGTTGCGGAGCCAGTACTTTCTGAACTTGTCTAGTTTGTCAAGCCATCTTATATTTTGCCAGCCATAGATTGGCTTGTGATCTCTGGGAACCCATGTAAAACAACCAATGGATACCACGTCCATTGGTTGTTTGACATTCTTGCTACATGACCAGCCCATTGTTATTTGAGGTTTCTAATGGATTTCATGGTATCTCTTACTCATGTTTTTTTAATCTAATACACAGTGCTGTTTAATGGTCTCCCCATGTGATTTTGAGCATGATTCTCTCCTGTTTGCATTAGATGGTTCTCAATTTGAGGGTCAATCTTTTCGTTAGGTTCTATGTTTCAGCTCCATAAATGACTAGCAGGAGGATGCATTGGTTGTATACCTTCCATTTTTGGACAAATGAGACTTTCTTTTGAAGGTTGAGCTTGATGTACCAAAAGTTTGCCAAGATGTCATCGTCCTTTTTGCTGAAAACCTTCATGATCTCAAAATAATGCCAAGCAAACTGAAGGAAGGGAACAAAAGAATTTGCAATATACTCAGGAGAAAAGTCTTTAAAAGATTATTTAAAATATAGACGCAAAGAACATTATCATAATATTAAAGATCTTCTGTGGTGCTTATCTTTGGGTGGGCTGTTCTGTTTATTGTTATCACCAATTTGTTTGTTGACGAAATGAAGTTTATTAGTTAAAGAAAAACATCCTACCTAAGCTAAAGGGGGATCCACAGTTTAGGGAGCTATTTTGACTTGACTGTATCAGAGGAATCATGCAATCAGAGGATTACCAAGGGGTTTAAGAAAACTTAAGCAAACATCCAAGAGCACATGAGAAAGACTGAAAAGGGAAAAATTAATTGTTTTAAACTGGCCAGCAATGAGTCCTAATCTTTATTCCATGGAAGATCTTTCAGAGAGCCGAACTCTGGAGTCATGGTTCCAATGTGTACTATTTTTCACTGGTATGCCGCAAACATTCAAGAGCGTGAACAAATGACAAAAAGCAGAAGAGACCACCAGCTGACAAGCCCAAGAAGCTTATAGATAGCTGCAAAGAACATCTAGAGGCATTCATTGTTGCCAAAGGTGATGTACACTTCATATTGAGGAAGGGAGTCAGTGTTACTGTCCAGGTAATGTAAATTGAAAAATAAAAGATTTTTTGTTGATTTACTCTGAACATCCTATTAGAATTTTCTTATGATGAAAAATTGGTAAATTTCTATTTATTTCTAAAGATATTGTACAGGTTTTACAAAAAATTCAAGGGTGCCAAAAATTCTGACCAGCATTGTATGTACAATAAAAAATGTTGTTTTTTTTGTTTTTTTTTTCCAGCAATGGATTCCTTCTTGGCTTTTGTTTGATAATGATAATAACAATTACCTCTTCTACCATCCTCATGAGCTGTATAACCATTGGCCCCAGCCTCCAACATCGCCATCAAGAAGACTATCAACCCCACTAACATACTTACAGCTTTTATCATCATCATGAAATACCCTTCTGTCACCATAATGATGACTAGCCCTCACATCACCATTATGAAATCACCATTATGAAATCACCATCATGACTATCAACTGTCAACACTATCATCATGATCTCAATCATCATAGTAAACATCAACAAACCACCAACATCACGATCTTTACCAACACCTTAACCATCACCCTGCAAACATGGGGACCATCAACTTCACCAAGATCATCACCATTATCAATTCAATAACCATAATCACAACTTTTTCTTCATTCCATCAGCATCATCATTAAAATACCATTACCATCATCATCTCTATCGCCATTATTCTTACTATCGTATTACCCATCATTATTAGCACTGCAACCACCACCATGATCATCATACCACCAAGATAACCGCCATCAAGTTCATCATACCTCCGCTAACATCACTACCATTGCCCACACTTCCAAGATGACCATACCAGCAGATTTCTTCACTCATTTTCCCTCTTTACCATTCTTCATCATTTTTTAAACAAAAATATAACAGCGACAACTAGAATAAAATTCAACCCCGACCCCCTATTCCTCTTCTCCAGCCTTTAGCTTATATTCAGCTTTAGGGGTGATGATGGTGTCACTTTTTGGGGGTCTGAAGATTTAATACCTAGCTTCTACCCATGACTGCAGACTTCTTCAGAATGACTCATTTAACATGCAATGATGAATCTGATGTAGGCAGGGGTAGTGGTCTTCTGCTGGGGTCAGGGAGACAGACAGGCATGTTGGATGGAGCATGGTGGAGTTGGCTGGTTAGAGTGGAATAGGAGCTGATGATGTTGGATATGGTTAAGTTTGAAGGCGGGGCGGGCGGGGTGTTGTGGCTATCAGCAAAAGCAGGGGAGGTCATCACTGCTAACTCAGTAGGTGTCACACTTTGCAAAAGAGATAAGAGGTACACTGAAATCTAACACCTCATCTTTTTTTAATAGTTAAAGTGATCAGGCACACATTTAGAGCCTCATTGATTCTTCTTAATAGGGAAGGAAACACACAGAGAGACTCGCATGTGGTCTTTTTTATTTTTTTTTTCGGATTTCTCTTTCGGATACGAGATTTTTTTTCATTTTTTTACATTCTTGAGTTTCGGATATTTTTTGAAATTTTTTCCATAGTATTTCTTTGGTTTTTTTTGTTAATTTTTTTGTTTTCTCTTTCTTTTTTTCATTTTTTTTTTCAATTCTTTGTACACTTTTGCTCGTAAACTTCCTTCTTCCTATGACCATCCTTTGATTATTTTTGAACAATCAACTAAATAAATTTCTGGTGGTTCTGTTTTGTATTCTTTATCAGTTCATTCCTCTTGTGTCTGTGATGAATCACATTTGATATTTTGCTTGAGACTGACAAAGAAGAAAAAAAATTGTATTTTTTCAACCATTTTCACCACATTCCCTACCCCAACCCACCATAATTCTTTCAGTTCTTCTATTTATTCATTCATTCATTCATTCTTCTCTCTTCTTTTTATCTTCATTACTTCCTTTTTCTATACTCTTTCTTCACTTCAACCATTTTCCTTCATTTTCTTGATTTGTTTTATTCTCCTCATGAGCTAACAGAGAGAGAGAGAGAGAGAGAGAGAGAGAGCAAGCAAATAAAAGAGAGAGAATAAGTAAGCAAGCAAGCAAGAGAGAGAGAGAGAGAGAGAGAGAGAGAGAGAGAGAGAGCAAGCAAATAAAAGAGAGAGAATAAGTAAGCAAGCAAGCAAGAGAGAGAGAGAGAGAGAGAGAGAGAAAGAGTGAAAAAATAGAAGCAGATTAAAAGATAAGTAAATTAGGAAGATGCAGAAATACTCCCAAGTACTTTCCTACATATTGTTTATTTCTCTTCTCATGCACTAAGAGAGAGTGCCAGGGGGAGAGGGGAGAGAGGGAGAGGGAGAGAGAGAAGGAGGGATGAAAAGATGAAAAAATATTAAAGGATAGGTATTTGAAAGATATTGAAATAGACAGCTAATGCAACAAAAGGAAAGTCTGAGGGTGCACACTTCCTTAACCCATTTTTTCAATTGAAGCATCATTAGAGTTTATTTATTTATTGAATTTCCTTATTAATTCTTGGATTTATACATGCTCTTACTCTCCTTTTACATAGGCTCCTCACTCTCCTTTTTATTTTTTGAATGACAATGTATAATTAAAATTCCTGTGCATAAATTTCTTTTTAGAAAGCAACTTATAGCTCATTATTTTCCATAGAGAATTTTTTATTTCAATTCTGAAGAAAAGTAATGTATGAAATGACACATATTTTTTTTTCTGAATTCATAATTGCAATTTCAACTCACTGTCTCTGAGAAAATGACTAGAATCAAGTCATATTACTGAAATTGTAGATATCAATTATTTTCCTTTGATCAAAGCTTTTTTATTCTTTTAAAAAACATCTAAAAGTGAAAAAGAAAAATTGTAAAACTATCATACTATAATGACCCAATGAAGTTTTAATTATTTTATTGGGTTTAATTTCAAATAACTCAAATTTTGTAAATGTGTATCAATCATAAAAATTTCTCCTATTTTTCTATTAAAACCACCATTTTCCTTTTTCATTCATCCTTTTGAGAAAATTGTTCAAATGCGGTTTTGTTTCTAAACAATTTTGATCAAATAAAGCAATGTCATTATTTATCTTTAAATAAATATTGGATTATTAGAGTCTGTTTAGAAAATTATTCTTTTATTTTTTTACAAAAGTGTCAGATAATTCATGTGCATGGTATTGAATTATTAAATTGTTTGGAGTAATACTCATTTAAAATATTTTCTCTGCTGCTCAAATCAAAATCATTTTCATGCAAATTTTTCATATATGT
>OY735210.1:21892236-21915158 GCA_963457665.1 Thysanoteuthis rhombus | reverse complement strand
CAACATTAAAAACATATCACAATATAAACAGCAATATTAACAAAAAACTCTGCAAATATACAAAACAGTTTTCCTTTTTCTTCAATGTCTCTCTTCATCTGGTTTTTATTTTTTCCCTTATTTCATCAGGCTTGAACAAAACAATAACATCAATGATACTCACAAAAAATAATTAGCATAATATGAACATTTCTTTCACCTTAAAAGGAAAATAACAAGTAATGGATAAAGAGACATTTTCTGAATTTTATATTATCCATTAATAAATTGTTTCCAAAACAAAATTATTTTTAAATGATCCAAATTAACTATGAGAAATAATTTCCATGAGCTTTCAAAATTGTGGAAAACTTATATACATAATTAAAATAACAATCTGATACTCTCAAATATTTGATGAAATATAACTTGGTTAAAAAAAAAAACCCAGACCTTATTCATAGGACAATTTTAAGGCATAAAAGATGAAGGTATGTCTGAAAAACATGTTTCTAGCTTATCAGAATTAATAAATTTCTAAAACTGTGGTAAACATAAATATAAAATGGACATAAACAGGCCATAAACAAAGAATGAACAACAAGATTAAAACAGTGATCTTCAACCACTGGGCTGCGGACCGCTACTGGGCAACAAATCATGTGCTACCGGCCCACTTATTCAGATATTTTCTCTGTAAAATAAAAAAAATTTTATTAATTAATTAATATGAAATTCATTACATTAACCCTTTTAGAAATGAAATTGAGTGTTTAGGCCTCTTGACTCATAGTTGACTATGTTTTGGTCATGGCAGCAGGTCAGTCTGCAAAAATATTGTCAATATCAAACCGGTCTGTGGTAAAAAAAAAACGTTGGGGATCCATGGATTAGAAGAAGGAAATAATTATTTGGATAAGTAAGACAATGGAAGTGACATGAAGGTGAGTCATCGAAGATTCCTAAGATGTAAGTGGAATGTTAAAGAGAATTGTAAAAAAAAAATATGAATAGATTATCCCTGTATTACAAGTCTCTGTGCTCTAACAAAGATCCTCACAGTTATATTGATCTCATGATGATGGAAATAAACATTGAAATATCAACAGAACCAACTAAATTCCCTTTGTTAATCAAATAGTCTTCACCCGAAAACATATCTTTTAGAATTTCTTCAATTCTCTCTTCCTCTCTCCATGCTTCTGTCTCTCTGTCTGTCTTTCTTTATCTCTCTCTCTCTCTCTCTCTCTCTATGTATATACACATAAATATATATTCATATTTATGCATGTGTATGTGTGTGCATTTTTGCATGTGTGTGTACAAATACAGACTTGGATGCAAATATGCATACATAAATACAAATGTATGTGTGCGTATTTGTATGCATTTCAGAATATAAATAAAAATGTATGTGTGCACGTGTGAGTGCATACATATACTCTTTGTACTTGGGCAAATATTTCTAGATAAATTTGTAATATATACACACAAACATGCACACAAGCATTTATAGAGATTGTACGAGTCTGAGCAAATGTGCCTTTCAAAATGTGCATAAAACCAAATGCACATCTGTATATACTAGAAATTGTCAATCAGAACTGTCATTAGGACTATCAAAATAGTTTTTTTCAGTTTTTAAGTTGGTCTAGCTGGCTGGCTATGTATGAATGTATCACATATACAGGCCATACCAATGGTGCTACAGGGCTGAAATTTTCATCATTTACTTTTTTTTAAAGGTCTACAAAAAGCATTTTTTTTTCTAAATTCCCTAACTGAATAGGGTTTTAGTTGGGGGTTCAATTTGCAATGTGAATTTATGCTAAATTAGTCTCTTAGTTTGTCTAGCTGACTACCTATGTATAATATGTATAGATTGCACCAATAGAGCTAGAGGGCTGAAAATTTAAACATTAATTACTAATTATGTCTTTGAGAAAACTTTATTTCTTTAAAATTTCCTCCTTAACTAGGTTTTTAGTGCAGGGTTGTATTTGCAAAGTTTAGGCTTAATTGGTATCTTAGTTCATTTCTAGCAGCATTCACATATGTTTTCTGGAAATCAAACATTTAAAGCGATCACAGCCCAACAAAAGGTAAGAAAACTAACTAAATCTTTGATCACCCTAATTTTTTAGTTGATTACCTGAACATAATATGCTATATTGGTCTCATGATGGTTTCTATTAATTGACTAACCAGATTTGTCTCATATTTATTTGAATTTATAGACACACAAATACCACCTTATTTTAATAAATGTGTTCATAATCACTCTGATATATACCTCAATTCTTGATGTCAAGGATGATTTGGCCTCAAGGACGCATCCTGATTTCTTCTGCTAAAATTTTCCTAAAAAAAAATCTTGTTTTGGATTGGACAAGGAAAATGGTAACCTTTAGTCTATAGAATGCAGGGTAAATTTTTGAAACTTAATCAGGGAAAAAATAGTGTCTTCAACCCTGAGAAATATAGTTTCTATCTCTCTCTCTCTCAATATATATATATATATATATATATATATATATATATATATATATATATATATATATATGTATATATACATGTATATATGCATGTGTAGGTATACATGTGTATGTACAAATTAATTTAAAAGCGTGCACTTGTATACATTTATATATAGATTATTATTTATCCACACACACACACACACACTCACACACACACATACATTTATATATACATATATATATGGATCCTCATTCATGATCATTTCTGGTTCTTGATATTGTCTGGAATTGATACATTATCCCTTTTTCTAATGTAATTCTTATATCAAGGCCGACTCATGAAGCAAGCACTCATACATGGAAATTTGCAAATGCCTAGCCTTCCATCTTTCCCCAACCCTGCATCCTGACAATCATACTCCCATACATACGTATAGCCCTAACCACATTGGCTTTTATAAAAGATTAGCTTTCTGCTTTGGCCGCCATATTTGAAGAGGCGTTGTCTCAATGAAATATTCGCAAATATTCAGATGATAGTAAGCATGCCGTTATCAAACTGGTCTGTCCAGATGACAGGTCACCAGCTATGGCAAAAGCTTAGAGGCAACTGGCGCCAGCCAATGAAGGCAAATGCCCAGAACCTCTATTGATTTTTTTTTACCCTCTTTTTGTAACCCTCCCTTCTTTTCACTTCCTATTTTTTACATCCTTCCCTTTTTTCTTTCCAAGTCCATCACCTAAGCAAAGTACATTTCTGTATTTATTCAATAACTTAGTTCATGAGCTTCATTGCGAGTATCTTCCCTCCCCGACCTGTCATTCGTGCAGTAGGCAGTCATTTCTTTTGCTTTTGCATTCAGCCCAAATTGAAACATTTGCTTGCCTATCTGTCTGTCTGTACGTCTGCCTTGTCTCTCTGTCTTGTCTGTCTGTCGGTCTTTGTTTGAATGTCCAAGCAATATTACCCTGGAGGTTTAACTGACCTTCATCAACAATGAACGGCAGAAAATGGATCAACACTACAATGGCCATTCTTGCAAAAACAATTTTAAAGGAAACATTCTTAGCTGTCGAGTAAAAGTAAAGGTCATGCATTTTATAATAACCTAATGCATGGCATGATTTCAGGCAAAAAAGGCAGACAGGCAGGCAAATTATCTGAGAGGTGAAAGAGAAAGTGTGTAAAGCGGTTGAAAATGTAAGCAGGAGAAGAGAGAACAAAAAGGTAGGAGAAAGGGGAAAATAGGCACTTGTGAAAAAGAAAGTGAAACTAAAAAATTGAAACAAGAAATGCAATAATGAAAGTGAAAGTAGAATGCATAAGAAAATCAAGAGTAAGGAAACTGAAGGTGTAGAAGAGTAAAAATGCTAAAGAAAGAAAGTTGAAAAAAGTGTACACAAGAGTAGATCTGAAATGTAAGGAAAAGAGAAATTGAAGGTATGAAGATAAAAAGTATAAATAGAGGGGGAAAAAGAGATGAAAAAAAGATAGAGAAAATAAAAACGAAACTTTCTCCCAAAAAGGAAAATAGGTAAGCCAGAGAGAATGGAAAGGAGGAAAAGGAAAGTATATAAAAGGAAAAGTAATGGCTTAAGGCAGGAAAATAGAGAGAAAATGAAACTATACAACATTATTGTCTTGAACACTGTAAGGGGGAAAATATCCTAAATAGTGAAAGTGAAATTAAAAGTGATAGTGCCTCAAACTTATAAAAATACAACAAAATAAAACAAATGACAAAAGAAAGAAGGAAAATGACTTGGAGCAGAAGGGAGCAAAGCAAGCATGTGAATGAACCAGAGAAAAAGTTAGGAAGAAAAAAATTAGGGAGAGAACAAATGAAAGAGTTTTGACCAGACAAGTAAATTAAACCCAGCCTTTCGAAGAGATTTTCCGGGGTTTACAGATTTCATTCCAGATCAATCAACTTTCCATGCTAACATTTCAAAGCTAAAAAGATAGCTTCCATGACACATACATATTCTCATATCCTCACTACTGTATCTTTTATCTAAACCAAGTAAGTATTCTTCACAAGAATGAATGAAGAATAGAAAAAGAGAAACAGAAGAAAACAACAAAGGGAAAAACATGCGGGAATGAGGAGGGAGTGATGGAAAGTAGCCGAGGACAAAGAGAAGAAACTTTGGTAGTGCCAGAGTTGTCTTGGGTTAGCTTGGGTAGGATGGGTGGTGGCCTTGGAAGAAAAAAGGCAGAGAGGATCCCCATAAGAAAGGAGAGTATGAGGTGCAAAAGGTGGAGGTCTGGAAACACAATCTACTCAAGAAAAAGTAGTTGGAAATCTCTGCTTTATCTCCTGAGAATGGAATATCTCTAACATAATTCATGCTGCCATTTGAAATATCTTCAAACTCGGCTGACAATGTTGCATTTTTCGGGAATCGTATTAGAATGATGGAAGCAGAGAATAGAGGAACTATCTGAAAGATGTTTCTTATGTGATTTTTCTATTTATTTGCATGTTTTTGCCATTTGCTATTTTGCCTTATACTAGTGTGGATGTGTAGATATGTGTGAATGTGTTAATGTATGTGCATGTGTAAGTTTGTATGTACATGCTGTTTAAATTAACTGGCGTATATGTGTATTTGTACATGAATGTGTATGTGTGTGTTTGTCATTAGCTGTTTTGCTTTACATTGTAGCGGATGTGTGGATACGTGTAAATGTGTTAATGTGTGTGTTTAGATAGATACTGGCATAGATGTGTATTTGTGCATGAATGTGGGTATGTTTATTTGGTATTTGTTGTTTGGACTGATACTAGCATAGATATGTATATATACATGTTTGTGTGTGTGTGTGTGTGTGTGTGTGTGTGTGTGTGTGTGTGCTTATGTGTGTATGATTTGTTATTAGGGTTAATATTTGTATAAATATCTATAAGTGTGTAAATGTGTGTGTATATATGAGCTTGTACACAATTTTGTGTATACTGGTGTGAATGAGTTTCTGTGTATATATATATATATATATATATGTTTATATGTGGTTTGGATTAAAACTGGTACATATGCGTTTGTTGAATATATATGTATATATGTATATATAGGTTTATTCTGCTAGGAGACAAATGTGTGTATGTATGTGTGTGTGTATATTTGTATATGGTGTTTAGTGTCATATATATATATATATATATATATATATATGAATGAATGCGCTTGTGGGTGTGTTTGTGTGTGTTTTTAAGAGAGCAATACAATTTCATCCTTTATCCTCAATGACATAGAGACTAGCCCTCTCTCCCCAATTAATCAGCACAGTAGGTCCATTTTGCACGACAAAAAACAAAAACACAAAAATCCATTAATTTCAAGTTCAAGAACAGATCAAGAGTGTAAGAGAAGAAATCAACAAAACAAACTCAGAAAAAAACTTGAAAACAACAAAATGCAAAAGTCCCCTGAAACCATGTCATCTGCTATAGAGCATCCAATGTTAAAGCAATTTATATGAAACAAACTCTAAAATTGAGACAAGTAATGACATGTGGACGGAGAGATCGTAATTTTCGGTTGGTACAACTCAGACACACATCATCATAATCATCATCATCATCATCAGTCTTTCAATGTCTGTCGTTGGACATAGACCTTCCCCAGGATTTGCCACACTTCTCATATGAGCGTTGCGGAGCAAGTACTTCCTGAATTTGTCTAGCTTGTCTCTCCATCTGATATTCTGCCGGCCTTGGTTCTGTATGTGATCTTGGTGGATCCATGCCATGAGTTGGTTGTCCACTATTCGTGCAACATAGCCAGCCCACTGCCATTTGAGATTTTTAATGGATTCTGTGATGTCCCTGGCTCTTGTCATTTCCTGGGTGTACTGTGTTGTCTAGTGGTCTCCCCAAGTGAGGCCCAGCATAATTTTTTCATATGCACATTGCATACTTCTCAATTTGCGGATCTGTCTTTTGGTTAGGTTCCATGTTTCAGCTCCATAAGTGATTGTTGGGAGGATGTATTGGTTACCTGCACAACCTCCATTTAATGACAGACACACATACCAAGTACCAAATGCAAATATTTTGTTTCTATCTTATTGTGCAGATGTTCCCTAATCAAATACCCAAGAATTGTAGCCTTGTGCCAAACTTTGTCCTCTCCAACGAGCATTTTTAGAGTTTCTAGAAAAATATTGACTTCTGTGTCTGTTGGTCTATGTTGCCCCCAAATTTGGTGCATCCCAATTAGTCTTGTCCATTGTTGGGTTCTCAATAAGCATGGCCATGTGCCAACCTTGAGATGCACCTATAAATATCTATTTTCCGGACCAACTTTTGATAGAAACCAAAACTCTCACCATAGGTTTCTTCAGTTTTTAAGCTGGTCTAGTTGGTAAACTATGTATCATCATCATCAGTCTGTTAGCATCCATTGATGGACATAGACCTTCCTAGTGTGATTTTTTGCTTGATTTCTCCTTTTGAGGACTTCATGGAGACTCGCTGTTGTTGGTAGTGTCATATGTAGTGGTTTACTTTCTGTAGCAGAGCATTTTTGATATCAGTTGTTCTGTCTTTGTCCCCATCATTTTTGTTGTACCTAACATTTGTTTTGCTGAAGTTCATGTGGAGGCCAACTTTTTTGCTTGCTTCAATCAGTTCATCTAATATTATTAGGAGATTGTGAAGGTTCTTAGCAAAGAGGATGATGTTGTCAGCAAATCTGAGGTTACTCAAGTATTCTCCATCTATTCTGATTCCTTTGTTTCAGAAGATCATCTCAAGGCAGACTGTGAAGTGTTTGGGTGAGTTGATATCACCCTGCCTTACTCCTTTTACAAGTACGGAGTCTCTATGTAGCCTGATGAAGGAACTGGTGTATTCTGCTGCTTTCTTTTTTAGTTGGTTTACTGAATGGAGATGGTCAATAGTCGAGTAGCTTTTTCTGAAGCCAGCTTGTTCCGGTGGATAGTTTTCATCTGCTGTTTTGCTGATTCAACTGGAGATCACTTTGGTGAAGAGTTTGTAGATGCAATTGAGCAGGCTTGTTGATGATCTATAGCAGTTGAGGTCTTTGGGTTCCCTATTTTGTATGAAAGCATTATGATCGCCGTATAATAGCATTATAATTTTTTTTTCAAATTCCCCCCATCTAGGTTTTTAGTGCAAACTTCAATTTGCTAAGTAAGTTCATGCTAAATTGGTCCCTTATTTCATATCCAGCAGCATTCACAACTGTTTTTTGGATAATCTGACTTTTTAGAGATCACTGCCCAACAAAAAGTAAGATGAGTAATTTATTGATTGATCCCACCATTTTCCTATTTTTCAATTAATCACCCCAACACGGTAAGCCGCCAATAGATGTTGCTCATGTGATGGCCTCTATTTAGTGACTAACAAGACCTGTTATTCAATGCATTGATTTACTTGACGTTAATAGTAATCCTAATGTATTTTAATACTCTTGCATTATTTACCTAGGACAACGAATCTCTACAAAATCTCCCCCCCCAAAAAGATGAAATCAAAATAAGAATCACTTTAGGATGGCAAGCCTTTGGCTGAGCAAGACCAACCTTCAAGAACAAAAAAATCCAATTAGTCCTTGAAAAAAGAGTATATAACCAATACATCCTTCCAATAGTCACCTATGGAGCTGAAACATGTGACCTAACTGAGAGATTGATCCTTGAACTGAGGACAATGCAAAGTGCACATGAATGAATCAAGCTCAACCCCACTAAGACAGCACAATATATTAAGGAAAAAAACAGGAGTCCAAGACATCATAGAATCCATTTGAAAACTCAAATGGCAATCAGCTGGTCATGCTGCAAAAATGGCTGACAAATACTGGACATCAAGATTCATAACATGGATCCCAACGGATTACATGCAAAACTGAAGCGGGCAGAATACAAGACTGAGAGGCGATCTAGACAAGATCAGAAAGTATTGGCTCTGTGACACTCATGATTGAGAGCTGTGACCAATCCTGGGGAAGGTCTATGTCCAATGACAGATGTTAAAAGATTGATGATGATGATGATGCATTAGCTATGAGTACAAGTATGAGATGTTTGTACAATGTTAGCAGAACATTTTTTTTAAAACCCTGTGCAAGTGGTTGGAAGATTTCATTCCATATTCAGCACCCGATCATTATTCTGGATTGTCTCAATTAAAAAAAATACAACTCCCTGGATGACTGCAAAAAAAAGACTTTGAGTAGTTCTTTACTGTGAAAGATAAAAAAAAAGTCATTGGAGGATGGAGCAAAGAAGTTTCCTGAAAGATGGCTGACAAGAGTGGAAAATATGGTAAACATGTTGTTCATTAAAGTTGATGTTGAAAATTTGGAAAAAGTCTTTTATTTCAATATAATGGACTAAACCAATATTTTATGTAACTCAATAAAAAACATTTTTGAACCTGAAAAAATATAATTCGTTCCTAATCTACTGTATCTGAGTTTACATACTTTTATCAAAGTTCTGCGAGAAAACTGAGACAATGCTAATTTCAGTCTCTTATTTACTGTTAATATATTGTAACAGAAATTAAATTTTTTTTTAATTGAAATTCTGCAGGAAAACTGAGATAGACAATGCTAATTTCAGTTTATTTCACGCCATTGTTCGATTATTTAATCATGATATTTATGCAATGATGAATATGAATTATTAGCCTCATAAGCTTTTTATGAGCTCTATAAGGCTTATTCCCTTTTGTGAGCAAACATTTCTTTCTTTTATAGAATTGTAACCAATGGTATAAATGCTTTGAGAATGCATGGGAATGGCGCTCTCTTACTTTTTTTGCGTTCCATCACTATGAGAGCTGTCCCAAAAGAAACAGAACTTTTAAAGCGGTACACCATTGTGATATTTCAGAGTGCTTGCTACTGTTTTGTTGTGTTGCAGTGACTTTGACCATCTGTATTAGGAATTGCATCATGCTATATTGTTTAGTATTTGAGCTACATGTGTTAGAATGGATATGTGTGCAGTTTGTTTGGCATTTTTCGTATACAAGCTGACGGATGATGACCACGTTGAGAAACTGCATTTTAAGATCTCTGGAAATCGTTGCCTGACCTTTACTGATTCTTACTTCTTCAAAAACTCCAAGGACAGCTAGGTGATAATTCTCACAGAGTGCAATTTCTATCTGTGTGATAGTCATCTGTTTGAGTAGAAAGAAAGAACACCAAACACACTACACCCACATTCATTTTAGTTCATGCAGCTCAGATACTGATCAAAGCAGCTTCAAAGTCATAGCTACACTATGTAACTCTATGATGTCAACAATCCTATGATGTCTCAATAGAACGCTTTGTAAAAAACTCAGTCACTAAAATTTTCTTTTTGAATAATTCACTGGTTAGAAAAATTTGACAGTATACATCATAACACTCATCCTATATGGCCTTAAAACCTTTTTGGAATGCGTTGAATTTCAAAATTTCCTCTTGGGATGGCTTTACCTTCCCAACTCCACAGAGAATAGGCAGCCCTGCATTGCCTCACTTCTTTTTTAGCTCCATACTATTGATTGTAACAAGTTTAATAGTATCCAAAATGTAAACAAACCCATGTATTTGCCATGGTGATGACTCCAAATACCCATGGTCAGTGGGGGTATGTTTAAGTATAAATGCATAAGCATATGCACATAGGCTCACTCATACAGACACACCAACATATAAATGCACGCACATATATAGATGAGAACTCATTAACAAGGAACAAAACAATTCATTTCTGATTTTTCAAAAGACTGTCCTGAGAAACAGAAGTTTCTGAATGCTTCTGTGAATAGGGGCTATGTATTTACACACACACATTTACACATATATATACACACAGATATACATACAAACAACTCTTTATTTCACTATACATGTATATACACACATATATATATATATGAATACATATATATATATATATATATATATATATATATATATATATATATATATATGTGTGTGTGTATGTGTGTGTGTGTGTGTGTGTGTATGTACACATATATATATGTGTGTGTGTACAATATATATAGAGAAATAAAATAACATCCATATACAATACATTATGATAATATAAAATAAAAAATGTATTATGACAGCCATAAAAAAATCCAACAAGTTGAATATCAAAATCAAATTTGATGGGGAGGCGGTATTTGATTGATACTGCTCAAAGCCATGTTAATATAACAGGTTTGTTTTTAAATGCCCAAAACAGTTACATGGTAAACAATTGATGATCCCAACAAGAAAAATCCACATATATTACAATAACAAGCTTGGCTGCATACAGGTCAAACTTCTTTGTTTCATTCAAAATCCAAAAGGTAAACAAAACAGAATTCATTTCTCCATACAATATTATTTTGGAACTATATAACCCATTTGAACTCTTTTATTAGTAGCTCCTGTTATAAAACAAGTTGACCCGAGTTGAAAGAGCGAATTCATTATCAGTTTTTATTTATGTATGTATTCTTCGAGCTATCATGATATCACTGGTTTTGGTGAGGTCATTGCCATTGTTGTGACAATGAAAATAAAGTCAAAAGTCAATAGCAGGAGTTTGACAATATTTTTCATAACAATGATTTGATGTTTACAAAAAAATCCAGAAAACTCACAAATACGAGTTGACACAACATGAAGTCATCATTCTTCCTTTTCTCTTCTCTTTTATATTCTAGTCTTAAATTCATAAGTCTTAAATTCCAATGTCTGACAAATCTACAATAATGAAGTCAACTCTAAGAGTTTGACAAAATCTTTTTCTGTGTAAAACATAAAAACCCTTTGAAAGTCTTACATTAATTGCCTGGACAGACACTTAGTTGACTGAAACAATAAATTCGAAGAAAAAATTTTGACATGTTTGATGTTTAAAGCTGTAAGACCTCCCAGAATATATATGTATGTATACATGTATAGTTAGAGAGACATGTGTGCAAGTATGAACTCAACAAGAAGAAGGTCAAATAACTTATGGTTGAATTCAATATTCCAATATGTTAGATAGTTATTTTTCTCATTTAAGTTCATAATGTATGGATGTAGAGTTATAGAAAGAAGAGAACGAAAAGAGATTCTTTGGGAAAAGATGAAAACAAATCAAAATGAAATATTCAAAATATCAGTACTTTCAAGTAAATATCAGTGGCACCAAATAAATTCTATTGAATGCTTTGTGAAACAGAGATAAGGACTTGAACATAAAATAGACTGGTTATTGCTGTAAAATGAGATGGAATCAGTGATGATTTTATTACATTAAAGAATTAATAGCCATCTCAAAACCTACATCTTTAGGCAGTATGTTCAGGGTGATCAATCAAAAAATTAGAAAAGGAGGGTGATCGATGAATGAATTACTTCACATACCTTTTGTTTTGTAGTGATCATTGAAAAAGTCTGAATTTTCAAAAATGTACCATAAATGTTACCAGACAAAAACTTATGGACCAATTTCGCATAGGCTCATAATGTAAATTGGATCCCTAATTGGGGGTTGAAAAATGAAAAAAAACTATTCTAAAACATTATAAGGACTTAACGTTTAAATTTTTCACCCTCTAGCTCCATTGGTGTGGCTAGGTGCAATATGTATATATAGTCAGTCAGCAAGCCAAACCTACTTAAAAGTGAAGAAAACTTCATTGATTATAACTATGTTTATGTTGACAGATTTAGTTGACAGTTTCTAGTAACTTTTACTCAATAATATTATCATTATTATTTTTTTATTCTCTGTGAGTCTTCATGGCTGTAGTAGCTGGAAATGATAAACCTCTTCTGTACTCCAGCACCTTTGTCAGTATTCTCACTGATTTTAGTTATGTCATCTTCTGGATGATTTTGATTTTTCCTCGGATTCCCTGTCATTATTTATATTCCTTGAACTTTCACAACAGCAGAGACTGGTGCCTTTCACTTGACATCAAGGGACAGCAATACTCAAGTACCAGAGCTGAATTAACTATCTACCAAAAAGAGTGTATGCTACGGGACCCGTATTTCCAAATCACCCATGCTAAATGCTCTCAAGGTATCAATTTTGATTCAGTGATTTGCCCTTGCTCTATTACAATAGTAAGATACTTTCTTCAACAATTATGAATTATTAGGTGCTTAAGGTTTAGCAAATTTAGATAACCTTTGATTGGAGTTATTTTATCACAGTAATTAATGACAGAGTTGTATCTGTGATAAATATGAAATTATTTGAGAAGTCAAAGCCTCTGCACAAAAATCAAAACAAAAACAAAGAAATACTATAATGAAAATCAGAGCTGGGCAGAGCTTGCAGTGGGCCTGGGCAAGATAGGAAAAATTGGCCCACTTCAAATCGCTTAGTAAGCATTTGGTAATCTGTGTGAAATATATGATTTGTGTATGATTGTATACATGTACATGCCTCTGGACTAGGCCCTCATGATATCATATGCCAGATGGCTCCACTGGTGCCACTTCTGCTTCGTGTAGTGGAACATGTGTTCACACATCAAACAAAAGAAAAGAAACAATTAGTTTTAGTGGGAATTAGTTGTGCTAATCACACTCCTGCTTACGGAGAGTTTTGACAAGCTTGGTCAATCAGCTTACAGTTTAGAAATAGCTCTCTTTTCTCATTGGTTGACTTTTCAAACAGAGATGCCATGATGACAGCGTCAGCAGAAGGTAGAATTGAATTGTAAGAGAAAGACAATGGCAGCTGACAGATATCTCCCCAGCATCTGGCTGGTAGTGGAGTGGGGAGAGTTGAAGACCAACTAGCTATCAGGTTAGACAGGATAGGAACTCTGCAACCTACTATAAATGATAATAACATTTTAGATACATGATGTTAATCCCTGAAATGTGTTGTGAAAATTATCCTCTTGATAATGCTGTTTTCCTGTCAGATTTGAACTCTTCATTTTCCCTCTTTAAATCTGCGTCTTGCTCTCTTTTTGTTTGTTATTTATATCTTTGTTTTTGGAAGCTGCTCTTGTGACTATTTAATTCACAAAGGCTTTTCCTTGATTTTTTTTTTGTTTGTGCAAATATGATTCACACGTGGTTATACTATGCTGGGCCTAAATGATTGAAATGTCAGACATATTTGTTAAATTATCTGGCTGTACAGCAAAAGAGAAGATTTAATTGCCCTACAAATAAAAAATTGTTTCAATATATATGGGTAAACGTGCTTGAATATTATGGGCAATTTCTCAATTTGGGGCCTCTTTAAATCATGTGCTACAGGTCCCTGTACAAGCCTAATCTGGTCCTGTCCAGCACTCCCCTCAGTATTCTTATTGATTTTAGTAAAATAAAGAAGTAGCTTTTCACAAAACAACGCAGAAACATTTATGTCTCCATGAGTTCATAAACATTGAACATACAAAAAAATCTGGAAATTGAGAGGTAGGTATACATCATACCCCTGATACCCCCTCTTTTCTGGTACTGGTCATTTCAAATAATCTGACCCTAGATTCTTCCATAATTGAGAAAAGCACAAATCTGTAGTCATTTTGACTCACTTTCTTCTTTGATCTTCCACAGAATTTTTGAATCAAACATTTTCCAGTAATGTGAAAGTGTGTCAACCCAGGGTGTTATGATGATGCAACAGAATAATACTTGCAAAAACTGAAAAAATAGTAATACCTCTTCTGAATAAAAGGCTTACGTAAAAAGGCTTACGTATAATACATGATAGAAATATACCAGTCATTAAATCAACATTCATTTTCGTTTCACTTGGGTTGAGGATACCGGCTGCTCTAGCACCTGAGCTTTAAGAACTTTATGGCTGGTAGAAGATTATTCCAACCCATTCATTTTTTCCAATCACTCTGTGCCATATTTGTTTTTGTTTTCATGTACACTAGTTATATCATCCTGATTTTTTCTTCATTGTCAACCATTATAAATTCTTTTACATTTTTCTGAAATGGATATGCATTAATCAATCCTTTTTTTCTGGCACAATCTTCCCATAACTCTGATAGTCAGTACATTTAAGTACTTAAGTCTACAGTAAACTGTGTAGGAATGAACTTTCTACCTCTGTCAGTCTGTCTACCCCTCTCTACACACATGTTCCATTTTCACAAAGACAAGCTTACAAATACACATATACCTTTCTATCTATCGATCACTCCCTCCTCCTTTACGTGGGCGCCTACGAAGAGCCTGCCAGACCGACAAAGAAAAATCTCTGGAAAGAAGTGAGGAGGTGAATTACAATATAGGTTATTTTAAGGATTCCTTAAAAAGGCCAAGGCATCGTCTGAATTTACAACTTTTTGCATAAGTCAATTAGCATTTGCTGTAAGGTAAATAATGAAAAGAAAATGATCTAGAAACTAATGAAATAATAAAAAAGAACTCTAGACTCTTTTCTTTGAGCCTCATTAACTATTTTGAAATCTCGGTATTTCATTTATATATATATATATATATATATATATATATGTATGCGCATGTGTGTTTATATCTATGAAAGTGTGTGTGTATGTGTCCATGTGAATTTCTGTGTACGTCATTTTCTTAAATGTATTTATGCTCATGAAAGATTCACTCTCAATTTTTACAACCTTTGGTTTTATCCTCTCTTTCATGATATCCACATTTCTATCTATCTATCTATCTATCTATCTATCTATCTATCTATTTCGCATTTTATACATGCATGCATATCTATATGCTTGCATATAGTTTTATATATGTGTATGCACCCATGAGGGCACAGACACATGCTTATATATATATAAATATGTATGTATATATGTATGTATGTATATATATATATATATATATATATATATATATAGTCCACAAAGCTTTACATTACAAAACATCAGTAAACTTTTTCAAAAAATATTTTTTTGTCACCTATTTCCCAATAGGTTGATGTGATTTACATAATTTTCTTCAGTGTTTTTTCTCTGTTTCACATACACTTGGTTATTATGGTACTATGTGTAAATTTTCTCTCGTTAGGATCAACAGTTGTTTACCATGTAACTGTTCCAGGGATTTTAGAAACAAAACTGTTTCATAAACATGGCACCCCAGCAGTGTTGATCAAACATCACCTCCCTTTCAGCAATGATTTTAATGTATAACTCATGTTGTACATGCAGTTTGCAATTTTATATATATATATATATATATATATATATACATCTATTTATGTTTATACATACAAATATTTTTTCAGTTTCATTCAATCAATTCATCTATTTGTCTCTCTCTCCTCTCTTTCAATATACACATATGTACATATATATATATATAGAGAGAGAGAGAAAGAGATATGAATATATATATACGTATACATATATATGTATATATATATATATATATATATATATATATATATATATATTAAAACATATATATAAAGACAGAGACAGAGAGATGTGTGTATTCAAGCAAATAAGACATGGAAGCCATGTTCACGTGACAATTCCTTTATCCATGTCTCATTTTTAATTTTCTTTATCATCTATAACGTGCTTCGTTCTGTGTTGTTTTCAAGTATGACCCCTGAACTTTGCATTCTCATTTGAATACAGGTATTGATTCTATAATGGAAAAAAGGAAAATGAATTTTTAAAAAGTTTCGAAAGAAAAGGGACTAAATAATCCTTTTCAAAGCTGACCTTCTAGTCTTCTCTTCTTAACCTATGTCACAGTTCCCCTGTGACATTGCAGAGGAAGGCATGAATATTTTGCAAGTAACAAATTGAGGATAGAAAGTTTCTTGAAGGAAAGGAAGGAAGAAAATCAAATGGTATTTTTTCGCTATGCACTATATTGTGAATGAACCCTATTTAAAACTATCATAAATGCTACTAAAAGTAGCATTCATAATTAAAAAAACTCATCTCTATATGTGCCATTAATTATCATGATTATGCTATTAATTATTGCGTTTATGTCAGTAATTATTGTAATTATGCCATTAATTATTGTGACTATGCGATTACTTATTGTGAATATCCAATTAATTATTGTTTATGTCATCAATTATTGTGATTATGCCATTAATCATAATGTTCATGCCATTTATTATTGTGATTAGGCCATTAATTATCCAGATTAATTTTCCATAATTTTTTTGTTGATTTACATACTTTGTTGGTCTGTTGTCTACTTTTTCTCAGGTATATGTCATGTACTAATCCTTGACTAAAATACTTCAGAGATATGTCCCGCAATTTTCAGTTTCAGTAATTAGTTTTTTGACCTATCAATCAATAACAATAAATACAAATTTTTGACCAAAATCCATATTTTTTTGAGTAAATTACTTTTATTCCCCAATTTCAAAACCACTGCCTTAGAGACATCAGCGGGAATTTTTCAAATGAGTCGTTATCATTCCGAAGTTGTTCAGAAGATTGATCTGATTCTTTTGGTTGCTTTTGTTGTTACCACACCATTTGGCCTATCGATTCTTTGGCCTTCTTCAGGTGTAATGAAACATAGTGATTCATCAAAATGGATTGCACGACTGAAGAAAACTATAGAATGGATCAATCAAAATCCTGTCATAACAACAGAAGCAATATAAAGAATATTTTCAAGGCAGTGGTTTTGAAACTGTGGATATCTGTCAAACAATGCTTAGGGGTCCACAGCAATTTTGCCTCTGAACCTGACAATACGAATTATGTGTCAGAGAAACGGCATCATCCTTTGTACAACTATTAAGAATCATTATTATTGTACACAGACCTGTAATATATAATAGAATTTGAATAAAAATAATCTATCTTAAATGAATATGATTTTTAGGTCAAACATTTCTATTTAATGTTGATTAATTGATCTAAAAACTAATTGCTAAAATTAGGGTCTATCTATGAAAGGAAATATATACATATATATATATATATATATATATATATATATATATATATATATATATATATATATATATATATATCCTTTCATTGAAAATATCCTTTCTCAAAGTATTGGAGCCTCTGCCCTCTGGTATTCTACATGATATATATCTGAGAAAAACCGGAGAACATCCCAACCAAGCATATTAATCAAAACAATAATGGTGAGGATACTTATCTGAATAATTAATGGCATAAGCCCAATAATTAATGGCATAACCAAAATGATTATTCTCAGAATTGCAAACAGTATTAGAGCAACCAAAAGAATGAAATATATGGTCTTCTGAGAAATATATTCGAGACCATCAACCAAAACTGTCACCCAAACTGTCAACACGGGTTTCTTCAGTTTTCAAGTGGGTGCAGCTATGTGTGTATGCATCACTCATGTAGGAAACACAAATGGAGCTAGGGATCTGAAAATTTAAATATCTACTCATCATGTCAAGGACAAAAAAAAGTTTGAAAAAATCCTCTCCTAAATGAGTTTTTAGAGAGGAGGCTCAATTTACAAAGTATGTTTATGCTAAATTGGTCCTTTAGTTTGTGTGTGGAAGAGCTCATGCTCATTTTTTGAAAATTCAAACTTTTTGGTGATCCAACGAAAGGCAGGAGAACTAACTTTATTCATTGATTGTCCCTTTTTCCAATTTTTCAATTGATCTCCCCCAACACGGCATCTATCCTAAAGATGTTGGACACACAATGGTTTCTGTAGTGTGTTCTTTATATTTCTTTGAAAATATATTGAAACAGAAACATTCATCTTACCTCCTGTTTCTTATATTTGGTTAACTTTTGCCTTCACGTAGGTAAGGAATATACATTATTTGAAAACTGATTTTTTTTCTCTATCTCAGAAGAAATTTCAAGTAGGAACTTTTAGTTATTAGGGTTTTCACTATCAAGTTACAAATAACATACCAGACCTATTTATTCAAATATTGATTAGATTGTTAAACAATGATGATTCATGGCTCCAAACTTGACCTTCACTGTATTGGAAAAGGGAGATTTTGAAAAATAAGAAAATGTATGTACATATGCATACACACACACACACACACACACACATATATATATATATATATATATATATATATATATATATATGTTATTAAAAAAAGGATATATGATCCGGTAGAATAATAATAAATTGTGCTGTATTATATTGAAACCCTTATTTAAAATGAATCTCCCATTATTACACGGTGAATGTATCATTTTACCCTGTCTTGGCCAAATGATGCATTCAACATCTGATAATGGTAGATCATTCCCAATAAGAGTTTCAATACAATATAAGGTAATTTATAATTATATATATATATATATATATATATATATATATATATATATATGTGTGTGCGTATATATATATATATATATATATATATATATAGTTAAGAAAGCTTTACAGCTTTAAACACTATACATTATAAAGATTTTCAATTTTTTATATCAGTATATAGATATATATGTATATGTATATACATACAAATATCAAACACACAGCCATACAATAAATACAGTCACATGATAAAGAAAATTCATAATATTAGATGTTGTAAAAACAGCAATAAATAAATAGATAATGTAAAATGAGATATGTAGTAAACAGAATATAAGGAAATAAAACAAGTTTGACAATATACATGCATATGAATGTTTTCTTTGATAAAGGGCCACACACACATACACACACACACTCACACACCCATACATACATATATATATATATATATATATATATTTATATATATGTATATATATATATATATGTGTGTGTGTGTGTGTGTGTATATACATATTGTTTCATATAAAATACATGTATATGTAATTTATACACAAATATACAAAATAAAAAATCATTGGAAAAAAATGTCAAGAAAACATGAACAAGATGAAAATGAAGCTCTTCCATTGTTGCTCGTGTGCAAATAAACTGACAGAAGCTCAATTCTTTTGACTCTTGAACAAAATAAATCAAATAAAGAAAGAATGAAAGAGAAAGAAACAAAAAATAACCCAGAAAACCGAAGGAGAAGGCCATTTCAGCTTTAGACACTAAACCTCAGGCTTTAGAATATTATAAATGATTTATTTTATTTTTCATTTTGACTTAGAAGAACAATTCCACTTCAGGTCCTTATCATCAAATATTTCTAAAAACATTGGAGATATGACAGCAGAGATGACAGGTTTTCCTCTATCCTGACAATCCCAACAACAGGAAAAAATGCTTAGAAAACCTTTTTTTAAAAAGCCCACAATCATGAGAGCATTATTCAAAGCATTATACACAGTCACTCCGAAAGTCTTCTTTCTCCAATAAGGTTAACCTTAAGAAATTCATGTCTGATATTAACTGACTTGCCTGGTTCTTGTGATCCCTCTTCTGACCTGTGTCCCTTGAGACTCAAAAACTGGGATATAAGTAGCAAGTTATTTCTTGAATCATCTCAAAAAATAAAAATTTCCTTTATGCTACAACTACTACTGGTTTAGACTCAGAAGAAGTTGCTCCATGTAATGCCACACACCAGGCAGTCGCGATTTTTAGTCAGTCTGGTGGTATTGTTCCAGATTCTGTTAAACATTCAGAGGTGCATCTCTGCCAACTGTTGCCAACTTATCTTGAGCTGTTTTCTCTTCCTTTTGCCTATTGGTGTCCATTTGATAGCTTGATTCGCAGGTCTTGTCGTGGGGAGCCTCAAGACATGCCCAAGCCAGCAAATAGTCATTGATATGGGGGGCAGATGTGATCTTTTTTTGACTTCTAGTCCTTTCATTTGATGCCCAGGATTTCACGTTGGTAAAAAATAGTCAAAGACGTCCAATTTCTCCTCTGGGGTGGTCTTAAGTTGTCAGATTTCACAAACGGAGAGCATCACAGGTACTGTGTTTGATTATAGTACCTCAGTTTTGTTTTTAAGAGAAATTCCGTGCTGTTCTTTACTTTGCTCTGCAGGCTGTCAACCTTCCCAATCCCACATTTCGGTTCATTTATGACTTTATAAATAGATTTATTTATGAGATTCACTTCGTAATTCCTCATTTTAGTACAGGTTGTACGTCTGTGATCTGTGGTCTGGTTATTTCTATGATCTAGTATGTTTTGAATCTGCCGCCGTTACTTTGTTGATCCACCTCTAAGGTTCTTTGATATGTTAGGCTTGGTCATCAGAGATGGGGGTGATGGAAGGTACAGGCAACTCAGGTATAGGAGAGAGAGAGAGAGTGCATGCTAACTCTGTAACAAATTGTCGATAAACAGACACTGAATGTGATTATTACTTTTTGCCTCCTCTCGTGAAAGTAAAAAAGTGGGCGTGAAGCAAACTTTCGAATTGCAAGGTGGAGGGGTATCTTTAAATATGTTTCTTTGATTCGAGTCACTCGGTGCAAAAAGCACTGAAGACACAACCACACAAAAGAGAGCACTGTAAAACTTGGTGATTGTACCAATGCAGCCATTGAATGTATGCACACATTCATATACATCTAAATGGTTAGGCTTAATGAAAAAAACGTGCATATATTTGAGTATTTAACTGTATAAGTATCTGCAAGCATCTGTGATATGTACACGTATGATGGTGTCTAATTTAGGAGCAATTTTCTTTTCTTTTTTTTCAATTTTTCAAATGTCTGAATTGAAATAAATGTCTGGCCGTTTGTCATTTCTTTAAAATAATTTCCTGGCAATTCTGCTAATGTAAGTGGTGATTTCCTCTGAGTATGAATGGGCATTGTTAAATTGCAAAATTTTTCAAAGAAAGAAGAAAAGGAAGGAAGGGAGGGAGGATGGGTGGAAAGAAGGAAGGAAGGAAGGAAGGAAGGAAGGAAGGATGGGAGAGAGTATCGAAGAAATAGATATAAAAATAATGAGTAGTGGAAAAGTTGATGAAAAATAGAGATAAGAAAAATTTGTGTGACTTGTCTGGTTAGTCATTCAATAGAAACCGTCACATGACCAATGTCTTTTGGCGCATTAGTGGTGATCAATTGAAACATTGGGATAAGAAGTGATCAATGAATGTTATATCACTCTTTGAATTGCTAAAAAAGGTCCAAATTTTCCAAAAAGTCAGGCATGAATTCTGCCAGACATAAATCAAGGGATACATTTAGCATAAACTTACATTTCTAATTAAACTCATTCAGGGGAGGAATTTGAGAAAAAGAATTTTTTTTCTTCTTAGACATATTGTGTCATTTTGTGGGTAACATTTTTGGTTGACTGTTTCTTATAGAGGAAGGAGTGGATGAAGGGTGAAAAAAAAGAAAGAAGAATGAAAAAATGGAAAAAAAAAAGGAAAATTACGAGAAAAAAATTAAACTTAGGAGAAAAGCAAATAAAACATTATTGGAGGTGAGTAGAATATTACTGGGAAGATTTATGGAGTAGAGGAATGAGAACAAGGATGGAAAAGAGAGCAAAAAGAAAACATAGAAATCAGTAAACTTTCACTTTACTAAGGAAAATATCATCATTATCATCATTCGTCTTTTATCTTCCGTCATTGGATATTGACCTTCTCTAGGATCCGACACAATTCTCTATCATTGGCGTCGCGGAGACAGTATTATTTGGAAACTGATTTTTTCCTTCTATATTAGGAGAAATTTAAAATAGAAACTTTCAATTATTAAGGTTTTCACCATAAAGATATCGGTAAAATACCATACCTATTCATCTGAATATTGATTGTTTTGTTGATAGGATGATTCGTAGCTCTGAACTTGACCTTCACTGTTTTGTAAATGGAGATTTTGGGGGTCTGATTTTGTAAAAGAAGAAAATTTATGTATGTATATATGTATATGTATATATATATATATGTGTGTGTGTGTGTGTATATATATATATATATATAGATAGATATGCATGTTATGGAAATGGATGTACAATCCAGCAGAAGGATTATAAATTGTGTTCTATTATATTGAAAACCCTATTTGAAATGATTCACGGTTATTACACAGTGAATCTATCAATTACGTTGTCTCAGCCAAATGATACATTCACCATGTTATGATTGGAGATCATTTCAAATAAGAGTTTCAATATAATATACTACAATATATATATATATATATATATATATATATATATATATATTCTAGAAAGCTTTACAGCTTTAAACACTATACATTGAAGAACTTTTTCAAAATATATATTCATATATATATATATGTATATATATATATATATATATATATGTATGTATTTATAAAATGCCAACCTCTGGATCAGAAGTGAAGATTTCGATCCCACCTTGTGGTACTGGATGGATTATTGGATAGTGTGTTGCCACATGGATGAGTGATGATACAACAAAACAGCTGTTTGTGGATGACACAATCATTAATTATCATTATAATTAACGCTCCCCCCCTTTAGAGTTGAGCACTCTTCAAGTAGGGCAACTCGTCCATTATAAGTTATATAGCAATGCTCTTCCAACTCTGGAATGGAGCACTCTGGTGGGTGGGGAATTGTGTGTAATTAAAACATTGCTTAAATTTGGTCCTACTGACCGTCCAG
>OY735210.1:21789736-21887236 GCA_963457665.1 Thysanoteuthis rhombus | reverse complement strand
GCCACAATTCTTTAACATCTACATGCAAATCAAGATCAAAAAGCATCAAGACAAAATGCGTCAGTCAAAAATTCAACTGAATAAAAATTTTATTGGGATTTATTCATTTGAAATTGCAAGAAAAATTTCAAATTAAATTAGTTATATAATTCTTATTTGCAGTAGCCCATACTACTCTGTTGTCTTTTTGACTGATGCTTTTTGTCTCGGTGCCTTTTGACCGATTACCTTACAGGCACCAATCAACCTATGAAGCTGAAAGTTTGCAATACTATTTAACTAGATCCCTTCTGGAAGTTATTTTTTCTGGATTTTCTCAAAAAATAATTCAAAAACGTTTTGAGGATTTTTTGTCCAAAAGCACCCACTTTTCAGGGTTTGAATTCACAAATTCTCCTCTTTCCTAATGTTTCACTAATTCTCCTTTATCTTTCCGATCATGTTTCTGGTTATCTTCTTCATTTTCTTTTTCAATGCTCTTCTCTACATTAAACTTACGGATCAAATGTAGAATTAAGATCCTAAAATCAACATTTTTTTCATGTGTCTAATGAGGTCTGATTTCAACATTTCCCTCTTGTTTTGACTGAATTAAATTGATTAGGGTGAATTTGTGCTTTTTTGACTGGAATCAAATTTGGGATCCAGATTCAACATTTGGTACAAAGTTTCTTCCTTATAGTTTTTCCTTGTTCATGCATTTAACTCCTTCTTTTTCCCATCAATCTTCATTTTTCCTTTGCAAAAAAGGTTCCATTTTTTTTCTCTGATAATCAGCCTCTGTCTTCTCCAGCTGTTTTTCAAATGTTCTCCTCTCCCTTATCCCTTATCACATTTGTGTCTAGATTCCTTCTTCCTTTTCTTTCTTTTTCAGTATCCCTCTTCTTTATTCTTTTCTCTACTTCCCTTATCTTTTTTTAACTCCTTTATTTGCTACACTTTCGAATCTTCTTCCTATTCTTCCTTGTCTTCGTACTCTTTCTTTTTCCAAATCTTTTGTCCTCATCCTTTTTTTGTATTCATCTTATTTCTCTTTTGTTTTCCTCTTCTGTTTCTTTCTTTCTTCCTTCATCCAGCTCCTTTTTAAACTCTTCTTTTCCCAATTCCCTACCACCTTGTTGCCTAAATTTCATCCCTCTTTCATTTTCATTTGGGACCGTCAACCAGAACTATCGACCAAAACTGTCGACATAGGTTTTTTCAATTTTTAAGTTGGTAGGCCTGTTTGGCTATCTCTCCAAGTGAGTGTTGCACATACAGGTTGCCCCGCTTGAGATAGAGTGCTGAAAATTTAACCCGTTAATCATTATTATATCTAGAAAAAGAGAAAAGATTTTTAGTGTGTGTCTGTATGGGGAGCTGAATTTACAAAGTAAACTTAAGCTAAATTGGTCTCCTAGTTTGTGTCCAGCCGCACTCTTGCTAGTTTTTTTTAAAAATTTCAGACCTTTTTTAGTGATCACTGCCAACAAAAGGTGAGACAAGTAATTGATTCGTTGATCATCACCTTTTCCAATTTTTCAATTGATCAACCTCAACGAGGCATGCTATCAAAAGACATTGGTCAGGTGAAGGTTTCTTTAGAGTGACTAACCTGACTTGTCCATCTCCTTTCTCCTTTTTTTTTTGTTTCCTCAGTCCATCTTTCTTTTCTTTCTATCTGCAATCTAATCAACATTCATTTGTCGGGATTGAAAAAACCAGCACCAAAAAACAAAGAAATATGTAAACCAATAAATTTTTTAAAAAATTGAAAAGAAAACTGTATACCTCGATTTTCCCTCAGCTCGGCACATGTTGACAACTCCCTCCTACCCCATTCTCTTGCTTATCCCATAAAGCCAAGAAGAGGAGATGCTTGAGAGGACGCAGCTGTTGCTATGTCTTCCAAGTGCAGCTGCAGCTGCTTCAGTTATCATCATTTTATGCCCTGCAGGTGCAGATGCATTGCTTGCAAACCTCTTCTTGACAAATCACTGAACCTTTACCATTAGCTTCCCCTTGTTATCATTCTTCATTTAATCACTGTACTCTTTCCCTCCCTTATCTGAGTTTTCTTCCTGTCGATTCTTTTCCTTTTTCGGCTTTTCTTTCAAATTTTCTTTTGTCTTGAAATTTCATTTCATTCACTTCGTTCCCTTGACCTTTTTTTCTTATCTTTCATACCTTCTTTTCTTTCTTTTTTGAACTTTTCTGCTTTTTTTCTTGTTTCTGTATAGCTCTTATTTTCTTTCTTTTTTTCATTCTTTCATTCTCTCTTTCTTTCTTTCCACTTCTTTTCCTTTCTATATCGATCCCATTTTCTTTCTTTTTCTCTTCCTCTCTTGCATACTTTCTTTTTTTAGTTTTTTCTTCCTTTCTTTTTTCTTTTCTTTGTTCCTTTCTTTCTTTTTCATTCAATTAATTTTTGTTGTTACATCTTTTATTGTTTTTCATTCTTTTTCTTCTGATCTTTCTCTGATTCTTCCTTTCTTTCTTTGTACCTTTTTTCTCCCTCTTTTCTCCATTCCAGTTCATAACTACTTCTTACATTCTTTCTTTCTTTCATTTACTCTTTCTTTCATTCTCTCATTTATTCTTTCCTTGTCCGTAATTTCTTTTATTAATACTTTCTTCCTTTTTTCCATTGACTATTTCTTTCTTCTTTTGTTTTTCCTTCCCCCTCCTCTCTTTCTTTCTTTCTTTCTTCCTTTCTTTCTTTCTATCTTTCTTTCTTTCTTCTTTCCTTTTTTTCTTTTCATTTCTGCTCCTTTCTATTCCCCATTTTCTTTCTTTCTCCCTTTTATCATCTCTTTCCTTTCAGTTCTATTTGTATTATCTTTCTTTTTTCTTTCTTTTTTTCATCAGGGTTTCCTCTATTCCTCTTAATTCTTTTGTCCAAGTCAGAGACTGGAGCTGACTTTGTTTTCCCACCTTAACCACAATAACAAGGACAACAAGAAGAACAATCCTCATCTAATCATTTGTTGTAAACTCTTCACTAGTAGTGTCTCTCATCATGTTAAACCAAACCTATATATATTGAAATCAATATTTCCCAACATGATTTGGAATCAAGGCCAAGTGATCGATGGGCGGCTCTTTTACTGACTGAGCCAAACTGACGATCTAAACAAAGCTATGAAAATTATTGTTACAAATATGCAAATACTTGAGTAGAAGTACAAGTGAAGTTTGACCCTGCAGCAGCCAGGCTTGTCTACTTATCAAAAGTTCAATTCTATCTTTCACTTTTACCTACCTACTAGCATTTTGTCATCTCTTTCATGAGGGTTGTTCACATCAATTTGTCTTTTGTTGCAATTTAAACTTCTCTGGTAAGTAGAGTCTTCATGCTGATTATGGCATCAGCCACCCCTGCTTGAGCTCAAAATATCACATCATATTTCTCACTTGGCCTATTTGATATATGAAATAGATGTAAAGGTCACATGCAACCAAAGGGGCATCACTCACTTCACACTGCGCTATCAAATCCTAGCGAGGGGGGGGATATGGATTCATGCCTTTCCTAAAGGTATTGGTACGAAATGAAATCGAACTGTACCAGCCGGAGTTTGAACTCAGTTTGCTGAGTTCATTCCTAATGCGATTTACCTGTTCGTTCAGTTTGCACCTCTACACTTCTCTAAATGTTTTTTGTCTTTCCTAAAACATCATCTTTCTCATTTTGCTTACTTTTCCTTTCCTCTTCTTTCCCTCTCTTCACTTATTAATCTTTCACCCTTTCTTTCTCCTTTTCTTGCTCTTTCCCTCTCTTTTCCCTCTCTTTCTTAATCTCTCCTTTTCTTTATATTCTCTTCCCATCTTTATTGCTCTCTCTCTCTCTCTTTCCTTTCCTTCATGTTCTCTCTTCTCTCCGTTCTCCTTTCTCTTTCACCAATTCTTTTTCTCCCTTCTCTCTTTCTTCCTGCTTCTCCTTCTCTAATTTCTCTTCTTTTATAGCCTTTTTTTTTTGCCCTCCGACTCTTTTGAAATTCTTCCTTATCCATCTATCTGTGTACATATCTTTGTGTCTGTTCACATCTATCTCCGTTCATATCTATATATTCTTATCTATCTATCTATGTCTATTCTTATCTATTCTTATCTATTCTTATCTATTTATCTCAATAAATTCATATCTGCCCATATTTATCCATCTATGTCTCTCTCTCTCTGTTACCTTTTTTTTTTCCTACCTCACAGTCTTCTCCTTTTCCCTCTCTAACTTTCTCACCTTTATTTTTGCCTTTTCAAACCTTCTCAATCCCCCACTCTCACTCTGATGCATAAAAAAATGGTCATTAAATCTTGTTGGCTCATATTCATGAATGTGTCATGTTTATTCCAGATCAGTAAATAGATTTTTCAGCTTGAAAGAAATGCTATTATACAGAGAGACAGGCTGGAAAATAAAGTGTTTAAAATAAAATTAGAAAAGAAAATCCAATACAAAAATAAAAATTCCTTTTTCCTCTCTCACTTCCAGTCTCTGTGCCCCACCTCATTCAGTTGTAATGAATTTTTAAAATTCAACATGATATTTAGACTGCTTCTATAGACCCTTTCAGAATTACATTAGTAACAAGGATTGACAAGACATACCCCATGAGCCTATACACAAAAGACAAAAAAAAGTTTATAAAACATGAAAAAGTAATGCCTTAACACTCATCAAACATGGTGTTGTGGTTTTTGGAAGTTTTTATCTGAATTTTTAAAAAATATTTTATCATTTAAAAATAATTGCTTTCTTTCATTCTTTCCCCCTTTTTTTATATTCTAAGGACCATTACAAAATTTTTAATGTCAACTTTTGTTAAGACTTCATACACTATGCTTTTGTGTGTGGACTTTGGGGATTAGGATGCTTTTATTTCTAATTTTTTGAAATTTTCTTTCGTATGCCTAACAACGCATATTATTGGAAAACAGCCAAGAGGGTTAATCCCATTAAAACATTTGAAAATATAAAAAAAATGGTGAAGTTTTTTCTTCTGTTCCCTTCGTTTTTTCCCAGCTATTGCATCATTAATAACAATTTGTTCATTCATGTAACATGTTTCCATTACTTCACAGTGTAATTGACAGAGCTTATTTAGAGTTTGCAGAAAGATTTTTAGAGAGCCTGTCCACCACAGGAATTTTAAGTGAAATAATAATAATAATGATAATTCTCACAAGAGTTGGTTGTTCATCACACCCTGAAACAAAGAAAATTTGTAAAAAAAAGAAAAAAAAGAAGGAAACAGTATGTAAAGAGAAAATCAATACATAAATATTTTTACAAAAATAAAATAAGTAAAAAGTAAAAGTTTCTTTCAATGATTGTGTAATAAAGACTGAGATGCAATTTTAAAGTTAAAAAGCAAATTAAATTATTGAAATCTTATCTTTGTGAGACAAACTTGAGACAAAAATTTTCATGTCATAGACAAAACAGGTCACTCTTTGGCATAGCTGTGGGTGAGATTCGAGTGTTCCCAATTGACGTGATGCCCCCAAAGCTTTATTTATTGAAATTTACCAACTGCATCTCTACTAACCAATCTCACTAAATGTTGGAGGGTGCCTATCAAGGAGCTTAGCCCACTGGGACCCCAAATCCCTCTAAATCTCCAGCTACTTGAAGTTTGCCTCAAATAGATAAAAAGGGTGTCAATTAGGTTCATTTTTGTTAAATCATTTTCATAATGGTCTCAACATGTTGCTGATATCTACTCATAAAAGAACCTGCTTTGTTCTGGATAATTACACTGAAAATCAAATACATGTTCAGCATAAGGTCTTCCCCTAGTTTCAAAACTGAGGATGCCGTTTTGAAACTGGTGATTGTTATGCCAACTGTATAGAAAAACAAAACAAAACAACACCTATTAATTGGTCCATGTAATGTAACAATATTCACGTTTGCATAAGGCATAGTTTTCAAGATATAATTGTACATAATCAGGGAAGATTTCGAATATTTAACAGCATTTGTTTCATCATACAAATACTATCTGAATAAGTATCTACACGACAAATACATGAAAACTTATAATTAATACATAACAATTAAATAAATACATGAAAATATTCACTCACACTTAGCTCTTAGACTTACTTCAGCTTTTGTTTAAAAACATTTTAACAAAAATATCTAATGTTCCACTGGTCTTGTCAGGTCTTGAAAGATTCCTCATGTTCTTTTCTGACCACTTGCCAAAAGAGTTGGCATCTATTTCCATGTACCCATACCAGTCCCGGACACTACAACCTTCTTGTCAGCAACTCACATAAATCTATCTTCCTGAGACCTTTTGCTCATATACAGGATGGTAATAAGCCAATTTCAATGCACAAATTGTTTTATAAGAATTTGTAAACTTTAGAGCAACATAAATAGATAAACAAAAAAGAAAAAAAACGAACATAAAAATTGCCCATGTAACAATAGTATGCTTGGGTCTGTTTTCAATTCAATGAGTCCATCTTATTACTTGCAATAAAAGTTTGCAGCATCTACAGATAAATTCATTGAAGCTTCAAATTTTCCCAGAAACTTTTTCATGAGTGTCTGAGTTAAAGGATAATATAATATTCCAAATTTTGTTTGTATGAGGTTTGTCCTGAAAGTATCCAGCCATGCGGAATGTCACTAGAACCGGACACGCGGCTTTGATGTTACTTGGCCACCTATCAGGGAGTACTTGACTGTGTATGTGTGAACAGACACTCTCCAGTAGGGTTATTCATTTAGAAATGAGATCCATTGAGTGAGTTAGTATGACTGCTGCATTCACTATGCCTGAGCCTGACCATTCTTCATGTTTCATGCTGGATTCCGTGACAAAACATCAAATTGTCTACCTCAGTAAGTCCCTGTACAGTTCTGATTTGGGTCTATATGACTTCTGACTTTTCACCATTCAACAGATGGAGATTCCAGTCTATGAAGGAGATTAAGGAGAATACGATTTTGTTGTCTATTTTGGAAAGTGAAAGGGATCCTGTAACAAGTGCGTGAGGCCCCAAGGAAGGACACTAAAATGCCAGTGGCGGTTGGAAAGTTCCAATCTTGATTTCATAGAAAATCTTTGGAGAGAGCAGAAATCTGGAGTCAGGGTTTCAACGTGAACCATACACCATTGGAATCATTGAAAAACTCAAGCAAATTTAGAAGAGAGAATAGAAGAAACTAACAGCTGACAATTGCAAGAAGCTTATAGATAGCTGCAAGGCACATTTGGAGGTAGCATTTTTGACGAACAGGAAGTGCAACCAAATATGAAGAGAGAGTGCCAATACTACTGTACAGCTCATATTTTCCATTTTTCTCAAAAATTATAACATGTAAATATAAAGAGTGAAAAAAAAATACTTTGGATATACTATTAAAATATTCTGATGATATAAATTTGGCAGATTTCCATTTATTCCAGTGGATATTGTTCAGTTTATACAAAAAATTCAAGGGTGCCAATAATCCTTAGTGACACTATATATATATATATATATATATATATATATATATATATATATATATATATAAATAAATATATATATACATATATATATATATATATATATATATATATATACATATATATATATATATATATATATATATATATATATATATATATATATATATATATATACTAGAATTCATATATATATATATATATATATACTAGAATTCATAGTCAGGCATATTTTGATGAATTAATGATCTTTAATATCTTTTCTGCATTGTTATGTCTCTTAATATTTTATTGTGTCTCTTTATGTTTTATCAATTCCCTGAATGTTCTGGTGTGTCTCTTATGTTTTATAGACTTTCTGAATGTTCTGTCATGTGCCTTAATGTTTTATTGAGCCATGAATGTTTTATTGTGTCCCTTTGTGTTTCATCTGGGCCATTGATGTTTCATTGTTCCCTTAAAGTTTCCTTAAATGTCTTAATGTTTTATGTTGAATCCCTTAATGTTTCATTGCTGTCATTTTAGGTTTTAATGTCTCTCCATTATTTCATTGAAACTAAGACAAAAATGATTTTATCAATATTTGAAGATTTCAATTTTAGCTAATTGATTAGATTAAAAATTATTATTTTTGCAGTTTTATCTGAACTTCATTTTCTTTTGCATTTGTATTGCAAGGTTCGGGCAAGGCTGCTTAGAGACTTGGCAATGCCATGGCCAGGCTTTGTCAGTGACTCCAATTTAGAGGCTGGAGTTGCTCTCAAACTTCAGTCCAAGTAGGAGGCTGGAATTTACTTTGTTTAGCTACTCTAAAAAGAACAAGAACAACAAGAATCAAGAACAAGAACAAAAACAATCCTCGCCTATTTTAGGGGACAAAACTCTTCCCTCTTTGCCTATCCTGTCACAGTATAAAAATAAGATATAAAAATACAATATAAAATTTGCTATAATCGTCTTTAATCAGAATTGAAATATGAGTGAAGTTTGACCCTGCATCAGCCAGGCTTGTAAGAAAATGTACTTCAAAACTGTCACCAAAACTGGCAATATAGATTTCTTCAGTTTTTAGGGTAGTCTGGCTGGCTTGCTATGAATGTGTGTATCATACTTACAGGCTGCACCAATGAAGCTACAGGGATGAAAGTTTGTGTCCAGCTGCATTCATGCTTGGTTTTTGGGAAAATTCAGACTTTTTAGTGATCCGACAAAAGATGAGAGAAGTAACTTTTTTATTGATCATCCCCTTTTTTCCAATTTTTTAATTGATCACACCCAACATGCTATACTGCCAAAAGACATTGGTCATAAGATGATTTTTTCTTTTGTATTATTTTCCAACTAGCATAGTGCAAAGACACCTCTGTTATCTAATCATCAATTATCTGAATTTCAAATTAATCGAATTTCAGATTATCCAAAAAAGATTTCAATCATTGTTTTAATTTTTTTTTTTCAAGACCAGACTAGTTATCTGAATAATCAATTATTCTAATAATATACTCCCCACACCTCAATATTACATTTGAATGGTTGAGGTTTTTCCATACCTGTAAGAAATGATGGGATTTCTGCATGGGATCAAAGTATGTGCCCTCTGCCTAGGATCAAAGTTTTGCTTCTCAGCCCTCTGCCTAGGATCAGAGTGTAGTATCTATGCTGTAATTGAAAAATGTTACCAACAAAAAATTATATAGATGGATACAATGTGTGTTTTACGTACGTGGATCTTTTCTTTCTCCTGTTTTTCCTTGTTTTCTTTCCTCACTTTTTCTATCCTTATCTTCTTCATCGTCCCTAATTCCTTATGCCTTTTCATTACTTTCCTCTTTTTTTTTATTCCTTTCTTTTTTTTTACACATTTTCTCTCTTTCTTTTCACTTTATTTTCATCTCATTTGCTTCTTTCTGATTTAAAAAAAATTCCTTTTTCATTCATTCATCTTCCTTTACTTTCTTTGTTCATTCATTTTTCTTTTTTTTCTTCATTCATTCATTTTTCTTTTCTTTTTTCATTCATTCAGCTTTTTATATGAACTAGGTATTTTTGTTTCAGCTTGATATTTTCATTGAGTAGATTGTAAGCACGGCTGGCTCTAGGATCCATGGCACCCCAGGCAAGCTGATCTTTGGCACCCTTTAAAGTATTGTATTATTTTTATTCAGGTAAAATCTGATTTCACATCATGACATTCTCTCAAACACATGACAGGCATCTCCCAGAACTTGGAATCCTGGGCAACCCTGGTATGCCTGGGAAGCCCTTATGCTAAGAAACCCTATCAGCCAATAACTCTGAAATTTCAAGTTTCTTCCCCAACACTTTAGCTATCCCAGCTAGTCATAGAAATTCATATTGCAGTATTTTATGAGCATGTTTGTAGGCAGATTGTAATGGGCATGAAGAGGCCTTGGGGCCCAGGCACTTTTGAAGGGGTTATTGACTGGAATGATAATAAATGAATTTCTTTCTGTTTGTTTTGATAGGGGGCCCTGGAATCTGAGAAAAGCTCTTGAGGGGTCTGCGGCCCCCGGACGTCTATGAGTGGCTAATCTACAAACTTGCTCAAAAGTATGTATTTCATTATAAAACAATAATTTTATGAAGTATAGATAGAACGGTGCTTGAATTTGCATCCATGTGACAAATTACCTGGTGGTCTTCAGACCCTGGGAAACAAATATTGGTTTGTCCATAAACAAATAGATAACAATATAAGACAAGGAATCAACTCAGAGTAAGGTTTGAACTCGCACTGAAATAATTTCACTTTAGTCACTGAAGCCATACATTCTATATTCTTGGCATCGTACATCTGTTGTTGTTTTGCTCTTGCTGCTGTTACTTCTTTCTACTTTTAACAGATGGTATAACATATTATAACCACATTCATCACCTAAACTGAGAAAAAACATGTAAATCTCGGGATATTTCAAAACAAAGCACTGGACTGAACCAAGTGTTGAAAAGAAATAAGGGGTGGCTAAACTAAAAAAAAAGCATTGGTATTCCCGCTGTTAAGAGAGGCAGGAAACAATATTTCATTCAAGTTGCATGATGTGTGATCTTTACAAAATCTGAATCGTGGATTGAACAAAAAAATCTTTATGGGAAATCTTTAATTGGGTTTTTTGAAATGTAAAATTTCAGGCAAATCAAGCCCTCTGCTCCACTTAACAAAACAGTTTCCCTTCTTCCGTGGCTGGATTTGATAGTTTATTCTCTTCTATGTAAGTTTTAGCTCATTAACCAACTTGTTCTGAGAATGAATTCTCAGAGCTCCTGGTCTTTGGTCTCTTACACTATTCCTGAGAAATAGGTCTTAGCCATACTTGATTTTATGGTGACCAGTCAAAGGCATCAAGGAAAAAACATTAGTTTAAAAAACAGCAGTATAGACTATAACAAGTTACAATTGCATTAGGTCAAAAGGCATCAGTCATTGATGTCAACATTGTAGCATGAATATTTGAATTGTTTTTGAATTGAGTAATTCAATTCATCATATTTTTGAAGATTCAAAAGAATAAGAGTTTTATGGTGATTTTATAAAATTACTTAATTAGTACAAATAAAATATTCATACTACCGTGTTAGCCTTCTGACTGATGCTTTTTGACCAAATGCGATTGTAGCTTGTAGTACTCTGTAATACACTACTGTCCTTTTGACTGATGCCTTTTGACATGGATTCAATTTCTCAGGTACAATACTGACTTCAAATCTGAGCTTTTATCTTATTTATTGAATGTTTGGTAAAGAATATCACTGACTAGAGCAGTAAATTAATAGCTGAGAGATATTATCAAGGTTTTGAAGTTTTTAATCTATATTCATAGCTTTACTGTCAGCCTCAACAATCCAGCACTGAAGAAAGTGTCAAGTTTTTGGTCAACCAATAAGATGTCAGAACTCTGCCCACATGTTTCTTTTGGGGTCATTTTTCCCGTCGAAAGCCTGGGTAAGGCGGCAGGCTGGGCTTTAGCCTATAGAACATACTTGCTATTGAGACTGAAGTAGCATCATCTCAGAGTTTGTCCTAGTGATCACCTCAGTGAAAACAGCTCTTGTCACTTGGTGGTGAAAGCTTATGGAAAGCCAGTTCACTGAAAAATCTGCTTAAGACAAAAGCAAAAACTAAGATAGGAATATGGAATATCTGAAACCTCAGAGTGGGGAGTCAGCTTGTGAACAGGAATCCATGAGGAAAGGAGGCCCAAGTAGACCATGAGACAGTCAGTCAAAAGTATAGCAAGGTGGCCAGATTGACATGGTAATCATCCCAAACCAGTCCATTTGGGTGGTTTGGTTGTTGCCATATGCTCAAGAACTTCACAGGTATTAAAACAAGTGTAAGAGTTTTCAGCACAACGTTTGAATTACAGATTAAGTTGGTACCAAACGGATCCAAACAGCAACCAATAGAATTTTGGGCAGGATCTTATAAATGTCAGCTTCCATCTCACTCAGTTTCAGAACTTGTATAACCAGGGTCGTAGCCTTATGACTAATGCACTACACCCTACTTATAACCATAATAAAAGGTTATCAAAATCCATAATTAAATGAATATCTTGACCCAGTTTTTTTTTTCCTTGTGAATGCATTTTAAAATTTTGAACTATGGGAGTCAGTTTAATGATTTTCTTTGTATGTTATAAACTGGACTTGTAGGCCACCCACCCACCCACATGTCCTTTGTGAATTTTTCAAAACAAGGGTGGATTTAAATTGCTAAAGAGGTCAAACCAGTTCAGAATAACAAAATAATTTGTAAACAACTGGTATATAACTATACACACCTACATATTTGCATACTTCTCCACAGTCAATTATGTTAGCAAATAAATGTAAAGTATGTATCTCTACTAATACTCACATTCATTTATGTGTACACACTCACACACACAAACATGTATACACATGCACACATATGTACACACACACACATATGTATATCTGGCATAGGTATGTTTTGACGGATTAATATACATGTTGAATTAAATACATTTAAAGCAAAAATTTTGCAGAGTTGAACTGATCATTAGAAATAAAACATATAGATATGCACATAACCATCATATGTATACGAGAAAGTTTTCCTGTATACATGAGAGTGTTTCTGAGTGCATATAAGTATAAGAGTAAACATAGGTGTTTCAGTGTATTTTTCTTCCTCTCTTCTTCTATTTGTCTGTCTCTATCCTTCTGTATCTATACCTCTCTCCCTATCTCTCTCTCTCTTCATATACATAAGTATATATATACAAATTTATATACTGGAATACACCAATGTACACATTCACTCTAAATATGTATGCTTATATTTGCTTATATACATATATATTTGTGAATGTTTTATTTTGATTTGATTAAAATTCACTCTCAGAATTCCAAACATTCTTAGATCAGAGAATGTCTCAAATTGCACAGAATTTCTTAGGTTGAAATATTTGAAGTAACATAAAAATAAACAGAAACAAAGAAAAAGATATGAAAGAAACAAAAAAAACAAAACTTTCCATTAACTTTTTTCACAAAAAAATGACATTTTTTCAAAAATTTAATTTAAAAAACAATTCCTGGTATGTTTCACTATAAATACTTACTTTGTTTTCTTTTCAACAGATACAATCAGATTCTCAGCAGGGCCTCTGAGAGGAATTTCATAAGGCAGTGCAAAGCTGTTTTTCCCCCCTCACACACACACACACTCGCACACAAACACACACACACTGCACCCTCATCTTTTAGCCACTCTGTTTCCATCTGCTAAAACCTTTTCAGCCTGGTATACTGTATTCATACCGATAAATGAAGATTGGCATATTGTATTGACTTTGAAGTTTTGATATTCAGCTCGGAGGAACTCTTGACCCTCCGGGGCCCAGAAAAACAAGAGGGGCCTGAGAGTTTCTCTGCTAAAGCTCAGTTCTGGAACTTTCAAGTCAATATGATATGTCAATTAATAAAATAGGTTGACTGTATTCATTCAAAAATAATGCATAGCTAGGGTGCCCAGATGCTTGGCTTTATACGGGACTGTCTGGCTTTGAAGCACTCTGTCCTCTGTGAGGTGTAAGCTCAAGCCTGACGTTAACTTATCCTCTTTTTTGGGGTCAGACTGAAAAACTTATTCAAATTACCTCATATGTAATTAGAACAGTGGGAAGTGAAAGCCATAAAACCATCGGAAGTGAAAGAGAGTCCTGTTGTTAACAAGTATGAAAAGGTCAATCAGTCTGCTGAAGGATGATTTTGTTTGTAAAACTTTTTCATTAAATTTCTCAAGAATCAATTCAATATCACATTCATATATTAAAGTGATTTGGCAAATCAACGATTGGTCAAGTATTTTGTTGTCCTTGATTTTGGACATGCCCCCCCCCTTTTGTGGAATCCAAGGGGGTTCACGGACCACAGGTTGGGTACCCTGATCTAAAGTGCCTTCCTCTTTTTTTTTTCATACATATTTACCGCTTATAATTAACAACACGTCTGTCCAAGTCCTTCTATTCAGTCTGCAATATCCTTGTTTTTGAACATCCCCACCCTTTTTTTTGGACTCCAAGGTGGTTCACTGACCACAGGTTAGAAACCCCTGGTTCTTCCTTTTGGGAAGTTTAGACATGGTCACCCTATCTACAGCAGAAGAAAATTTAATACAAGGGAGGAAGGAAATGAAGAAAGAAGGAAAGAAGAAAAATAAATTTCATAGTCTGGTTGAATCATTGGAGAAGAAAGATAAGGAGAAAGGTGAGATGTCAGCAAGGAATAACATTTTAAAAATACAGAGGAAGCCACTTATTGTGATCACTTTGGGATAGGTTCTTTTTAAATAACAATAACTCGCTTATTGAGCAAAATATATGAAAACAGGTTTGGTTAGTCATTCAATAGGAACTGTCAGGCAGCAAAAGTTTTTTGGCAGCATACCGTGTTGGGGGTAATCAATAAGATAAATTGGAAAAGAGGTGATCAGTGAATAAGCCTTTTGTTGGGCAGTGATCACTGAAATATCTGAACTTTTAAAGAAGCAAGCAGACACAAAGAGACCAATTTTGCAAAAACTTACATTGCAAAGTGACCCCCACCTCAAAAAAGTGTTTTGGGGGAGATCTCGGAAAAATAAGGAGAACGTTTTTTTCTAGACATAATTAAGTTCCATCCTTCTAGCTCTATTGGTGCAGCCTGTCTGCATGATACATATATATATATATATCCAGCCAGAGTAACTTGAAAACTGAAAGAAACATGTTAATGGTTTTGGTGACAATTTTTGTTGATGATTTCTAATTTGTATAACGTACCTTCATTGTTATAAATTTACGTCCTTTTAAATAGATTAATTTCAATTCTAGAAAAGGTAATGTGAAAGTATCTAAAAAAAAAAAAATGTAAATAAGTTTTAAATATAGTTTTTGGGACCCACTGATTTTGATACTGGTTTTTTGAAAAGGAGAAATGGTACCAGAGTGAAATCAAGAATGTAGAAGAAAAAAAGTATAAAAAGCTAGGCTGTGCTAAGGTTAAAATACCTTGCTACATTAAAATCTAAAAAGTAAATAGAATAGAAATCATTCCTCTGTAAAAAATCATTCCACAACTACGTCTCATTTCAACTCTTTATTGGCAGTCCCTGTAAATAGGATTTATTAGGCTTTAGACGTGAAAGTGAATTCATCGTCAGCTTTTGTTTATGTCTCTATGTCACTGTTATTCGTGCATGATGGCACAGGTTTTTGATGTGGTCATTGTCATCCATCATTGTTGTTACATTTAAAAATAAAGGCAAAACTCAATTGTGAGAGTTTGAGGAAAATGTTTGAATAAAAGAAAAAGGAACAGAGGGAAAAGAGGTGAAAAAGTAATTAGTGAAAAATAAGAAGGACGGAGGAGAGAAGAAATGGAGAAAAAGAGGAACGAAAAGAGGAAGTAAAAAAGAAAGAAGAGGTGAATAGCAGAGTTTGGAAAAAAAAAAGGAGAAAGTAGAGATGAAGAGGAAAATGAAGAGGAAAGAGGGAAAGAAAAGGAGAAAGAAGAGGTGAAGAGCAAAATAGAGAAGAAAAATAAGAAAGAGAAATGAAAAGGATAACAGGGAAGAAAAAGAGAAAGAAAAAGAGAAAGAGGTAAAAGCAAAGTAGCAAAGAAAAAGGAGAAGGAGAAAAAAGGGATGAATAGGACAATAAAAATAGTGTTGAAAGAAAAGGAGAAAGAAGAAGTGACGAGCAAATCATAGAAGAAAAAGAGACAGGGAAGGAAGAGATAAAAAAAAAAAGAGAAGAAAAAGAGGAAAAAAAGGAGATAGGAAAGATGAAAGCAAAATAGAGAAGAAAGAGAAGGAGAAGAAAGAGAGAAAGAAAAGGTGAAAAAGAACGTAGAGAAGAAAAAGATAGAAGAAAAGAGAAAGAAAAGGAGAAAGAAGAGGTGAAGGAAAAAGTGGAAGGGTGACTAAGTGTTGGTATAGATGTCTCCAGCATTAACATTAATGTTTGTTTTGCCTGTTTCCGGTGTTTAAAATATCTGCTTTAATAATGATAGATTAGAGATGATGACAAATTTTTCCCTAAGTTCATTAATCATTCAGAAATGAATTATTAATTGTGTGGAATGTAAAGATTGTTACTTATCCTGACCATAATTAAAATGTGAAAAACCCTGAACAGCTGTTGGTTTCTGGGTAAAAAGTAAAAAGTTAGCCCTCCGCCCCCCACGCAGATCCCCCCTCCTGCCGTTACCCCACCATACAAACCCAAGTATTGACTAGCTGACCCAGAACTGCCAAACTCACCACAAATATAATTTTGTGTTTTTCTGCTTTATTTTTCGTTTTTCAACTAACCAAATTAATATGTTTCAATAAGAGAACAAAGAAAGAGAAATAACCGAAAAGAAACTAAGTAATGAAAGGAGTAAAATTGATAATAAATAAATAAAAAGAGAGAATTGAAGAAAAAAAAAGGAAAAGGAGATTATAAGGAATGATTATTTTGATAATACTTATTATTATAACAAATGTATTGCTTAATGTTACAATTATTACTCTATCTACTGTTAAAATGTGTTTAATGTTTTAATTACTACTCTATTTACTATAAAGATGAAAACAGTTTTAATATTAATGTTAATAAAACAGTTGATAAAAATGCTTTTTTTGATATAGAAAATAAAGATATAAGGAAACAATATAGATATATGATAGAAATTGAAATATAAACTTGGAAAATGATGAAAACAATGGGCATTATGAGCTGTTATAATAATATTTACAACATAGAGGAACAGTATGATCATCAAGACAATACAATACTAATAAAAGCTATAATCACCAAAAATATTATAAAATAATGGTATTAACAGGTCTTGTTAGTCACTCAATAGAAACCATCATGTGACCAATATATATTCTGGCAGCATGCCATTTTCGGGGTGATCAATTAAAAATTTGTGAAAGGGGAGATGAATAAATGAATTAATTTACATTGCTAATTGGACCCCTTCTAGAATTCTTTTTGGGGGAAATTAAAAAAAACAAAACACAATGAGTAAATATCTAAATTTTCACTCAATAAGGAGTAAATATATATTTTTCACTTTTTTAGTATCTCTACACATGATACATACATAGCCAGCCAAACCAACTTGAAAACTGAAGAAATCTATGTTGACAATTCTAGTGACAGTTCTGGTAGACAGTTTCTGATAGTCTTAGAAAGAATTGAAACCGTTCAGACAAATGCCTTACCAAAAACAGCTGGAATATTGGAAAGAACGCGGGAGTTTTGAAGTGACCTGCAGTCACTTGATATCTAGTGTTAGCAACCAGTTACCATTATCTATGAAATCCATATCTTATAACCTTCAAAATGATATATGACTTCCCAGCTTTTCTTATAAAATGAAGAAAAATCAAACCCATCCATTAAGCTCATGCTTTGTGACCCTTGAAAAAAACAAGGACTGAATATGTTAACTTAAAGACAGATCTTTTGTACCAGCAGGAATTGTAGGAATTGAAGCTCAACTAAAATTAAACTAATAAGAAAATTGGAAAAAATTATCAGCAAAATGAGTGAAAAATAATGATAATCATAATAATGATAAAATCATTAACCATAATATTGATAATGATAATTATGTCAGAAATATTTCTTTTGTTTTTATAAGAGATCATTAATCATTTCTTATTTATTCAAATTTTTTAAATGAACTTTTTCCAACTGTGTAATATTGACATGATCAACATCTTTCTTCACAAGAGGTAACCGTCACACACTCAGATATTCCCAATTATTCTAAAACAAACAACACTGACATTACAAAACCAATGGACCGTGGCACTCCAAATTTGGAGACTGGTAACAGGTTCAAGTTTCAGTATAATGTTACTTTCCCTCTTTGTTCTGACTCATAAAATTTGTTGGAGTCTAAATTTAACTTCACTATCTTGTATCCAATGTCACTTTTCCCTTTCATAATTTCAGTTTTTAAATTGATGACTGTAGACAAGAACTAGCCTTGAGTTTTATCGCTTGTAGTAAAACCACAGCTGCAGGATTGTGAGTTTTCAGTATGAGTTAGATGGTTATATTTTAGCTGCCAACAATTTGGAACCAGCTGAGAAATAAGTAATTTTCTGAGGGTAAATTTTCTCGCAAAAGCACAAGATTACATAGAATAGATTGTTTTGATTGTTTCAATTGATTTGGGGGCATTGAATGAAGATTTGGAAGCCATGTTTTTTCAATGTATGATTTTTTTTTCTAAAAATGTTTCAAGCACATCTTTTTTTCATCAAATTTGACTAGTATTTACCTACATTCGATTTTTAGTAGGTTTCATACAACTTTCAATATGGGCCATCATTTCCATGGCAATGAAAAACGGCACAATCAAAAATAAAGAGTTTAAAGAGCGTAAGTTCAATTCTCAATGAAGGCTTACTCTTTATTTCAAATCATACCATTATTCATTGTCATAGAAGTGATTAACTAAAGTGAAAGTTGTACAAAAACCATTAGAAATTAAGATGAAGATAAAAACTGGTAAAATTAGATAAAAATAACATGTTTGTTAGTAATTATAGGTTTTCTTCTAATTTTGTGCCATAGGTATTGATATTTTATTTGAATTACCATGTGTATTGATTTAGCAGTTACTACAATTTAAATCAATGCTTTAAAAAACACTTATTACTAACAAAATAGAATATAACTGGAGTACAATGAGTCATACCAGTGGGAAGGCTACTAAATCATCGTTCATCAGATGACCAAAAGAATTTGAAAAACACCAGGATGCTCTACCTCACCAAGCATTACCATACTTCATCATCATCATCATCATCAGCAGCCTTTTATCATCCGTTGGACTAAAATATTCCTCAGGATTCATTACTTTCTGAACCTGTTTGATTTGTCTTTCTATCTTGTATTCTGCTGAAATTGGTTTTGCATGTTACTCTGAAAATCCATGTTGTGAGTTGTGATGTCCATTGGTTGTCTGCTATTCTTGCAACATGACCAGACCATCGCCATTTGAGTTTCCTAACGGATTCTATGATGTCTTGGACTCCTGTTTTCTCCATATAATACTGTGCTGTCTTCTGATATCTCCATGTGAGGTTGAGCATGATTCTCTCCTGTGCACGTTGCATGATTCTCTGTTACCACTGTTAATCGTCTCTCAAAGAAAGTTGTACATTAAACAAAAACTTTGAGTGCTTAACAAGCCCAATGTATTTTGACTAGCATGACTTAGCTCTCTGTCTTCTTGGCAGAAATCAGAAAGATACCAAATTTTATAACAAGCCTCTGGCAACAATATTACTTTCACTATCTGTATATTTTAGGTATTATCTCCCTTGACATCCGCTCTTTAGAATACATTTTGCATCGATCGTTACATACTGCTGATTAGTAATTAGTAATAATGGTTTCCCACAAGTATTTAATTCAAAATTATTTCACATGATAATTATGACAGGCTGCTTCACACACCATTGTCAGGACCATTCCGAACATGCACCTTCGGAATGGGAACTGGATTTGTAGATTATAGCGCAGAAGGATGGAGACTACTTATAGATTAATCTAAAAGAAACCTGAAAGGGGTACTTCTTTATATGGTAATGAATATACAGGTTGGTTCTTTATATGGTAATAAATGTGCATCAATACATTTAAAAGAAACATACCAGAATTTGGCAAATGTTATGGAGAAAATCGATTACAATAACAATTGTTTCGTGCAGGTTTTTTTATCAAATATTGCATAGACAAGTTCTATCAGTCATATTACAGTCAAGATTTAGCTCCCCTTGACTTCTGAATTACTGTTGAAAGTAGGGAAACTTAAAGATGTGTATAAGATTAAGGAGAATACGATGAAGCAGATGACAGCAATCCCAAAAGAGGACATTGCAGACACTAGGATAAGTACGTCATGTCCCAAAGAGAGTGCTTTGAAGTGACTAAGGCACCATTGTCCTAAGTAGGTTATTTTTTCTCTACTTTTGAACAAATATGGATGAATAGTTTCTGTGCACTCCTTATATGCTTGTATAAGCATCAATAGATGAACTACAAGTATTTGTGTGTACTTCAATAATTGAAGTACAAGAAATATTTTCAATTGTTTAAAAGTATCTATATGGGAAATGAAACTTGAATGTTCCCAAAATCATTTTTTGAAAAGTGCCAACCGAAATTGCCAACATCAATGTAGGTTTCTTCAGTTTTCAAGTAGATCTGGCTGGCTGGCTTGCTATTTATATGTTGTCGATTAAGGTGAAAAATGTGCTGAAAATTTGAACATTTACTCGTCTATATGTGAAGAAAAAACTTTTTTACCCACCTCCTCACTAAAAAAGGTTTTCTAGTGGGAGATCAATTTCCATTGTAAGTTTATGCTGAATTGGTCCCTTAGTTGGTGTTAGCCAAATAGTGAGAGAAGTAACCTTATTAATCGCCCCTTTTTCCAATTTTCTAATTGATCACCTCTAACAAGGAATACATCCAAAAGATGTTGATCACATGACACTTTCTATTGAGTGACTAACCAGACCCGTTTAATGTTAAAATTAGAATTATCGGAAGACTTCAATGCATAGGAATCATTGTAATTTTTCTATCATTTCATTACATCAAAGACTTGAAAATCGTTAATATCATTTAGGTATGTATGTAAAGTGACCATCTGTGAGGCTCACGAATCCATCATCAGCGAGTGAACCTTTGACCTCATACCCCCTAGCATTAAGTTTTATTCCTCTGTGCCAAAACAGGAAATAGTACTTAAAACTATTAATTACAGTATCATTAAAAATACAGGAAAGTTCCTCAAAAAGACAGTAAACCAAGCCCCCAGGGTTCTGGGGAGTCATTGAGTGCATATCATTGACTTGATGAACAAACATTTAAAAGGTGAATTATCTTGTTTTACTAGTCAGGAATATTTGACCTTGTATCCTTAAACACGCACACTAATGCATGCATACACGTACACACACACATTTGTACATAGAGACTAAGCTTTTAAAAACTTGTATCTATATACTATAAGATAATCATTGAGGACCAAAGAACTTCTACTAAATATTAGTCAAGAAATTAGTAAAGCACTGAAGAGAGTGGCCACGTGAGCGACATCCTTTGGCAGCATACCATTTTATGGGTGATCAATTTGAAAATTAAAAAAAGTGTTGTGATTAATGAATGATTTACTTCGCTCTCCTTTTGCTGGGCAGTGATCACTGGAAAAGTTTGAATGTAAAATTACAGAGTATGAATGCTGCCTTACACTAAGAAAGATATCAATTTTTCAAAAACAAAAACAGCATTTTTTCTAGATATGATAAAGAGTAAATCTTTATATCTTCAGCTCTCTTGCTCCATTGGTATGACCTGTATGCATAATACATACATAGCCAGCCAGTCAAACCCACTGAAGAAACCTATGTTGACTGTTTTGGTGCCAGTTTTGATTGAGCGTTTCTAATAAATTCAGTCTTAAGGAATTTTTTTTTAGAAGTTTTATTTGCTAGAAGTGATATTTGGTGCAAAATTTTCAAACATTTGAAAAAGGATTGGGAAATGACTTGTAACCCAGCATGACAATTAAAACTTGGACAACCGCAGCATTGAAGTCGTGTAAAAATATTTCTATAGAAAAATATGAATGAAAATATGGTCCGAATAAATTTTATCACATCACAGGCATTTTCAACAGGAAAACATCTAGAATCAAGTGAGAAAAAGTATCTAGAAACATCTAGTTTTTGGAGAATCTAGATGTTATTTCCATTTGAAAACATCTAAGATAGAATAAAAAACATTTGGAAAGAATATAGATGTTATTGACAAACTAGTCAAAATAAGAACCCCAAAAGGTCAAAAAAGCTTTTTTCCCCCGCCAAATTAAAAAAACATTTTCAGAGGAGGTCTTGTGGGGTACTGATATCAATTTCCAAGTTTGTAGGCAAAACCTGTGGCTACGGTTGTTCAATTGTGTAACTTTTCCTTAGAAGGCTCCAAAGGGCCGAATGTTTCACAAGGCCGGTTTGATATGAGGACCAACATATGTATGTGTGGGCAAGGACAAAGATTGCCCAATCCCCACAACCAATGTCATGAATGCATCAGAAGACCTTATAGAGCAATAGAGATATGTGACTCTGATTCCCCAGGACTAGGCTTGCCTTGTTTATGCTATGTCCTGCCCTTAGATGAGAACATAACTGAGATAGATATTACACTAGTATCTGAGCCTGAAGGCCAGGTAGCTGTACTCTGATCCTAGATAGAGAGCTGGGGAGCCACTCTTTGATCGTAGGCCGAGCTCACAGATAGTCTGATCCAAGGCAAAAGTGCCCACCCATATGTAAGTGATTCCTTCATATCCAATTGGTACTATGCTAGTTGATAAATAAGGAACAGGTCTAGTTGGTCACTCAATAGAAACCGTTATGCAACCAACGTCTTTTGGCAGCATGTTCAGGAGGTGATCAGTGAATGAGTTACTTCTCTTGTTTTTTGTTGGGCAGTGACCAGCGAAAAAGTCTGATGGATACAAACTAAGGGATCAATTTACTATGAACTTACATTGCAAATTGAACCCCCCCCCAATTAAAACCTATTCTGGTGGGAATTTTAAAAAAATACAAAAACTGTTCTTTCTGGACATAAGGAATAAATGTTCAAAATTTCAGAATTCTAGCTCCATCAGTGAAGACATGATACATACATATATACGCAGCCAAAATTAGCTTGAAAACTGACAAAAGTTATGTTGACAGAGTTTGGTGTTAGTTTTAATTGACAGTTACTAAAAATGGGAGACAGTATACAATGAATGCTTTATGCAGCAAATATCTGAAAAAAAAAAGATGAAATGTATTGGCTAAAACAGAAGTTAAGGGTAGTAGTCCAAATAATTAAAAGAATAATGGTGATATTCCATCTCTGAACTCCTGACAACACTTAGGGTTCAATTTGTTTTTCAGATATTTTACCTGAATATCATATTTTGTCCCTCATATCTTAAATGAAAAAAACTGATAGCAAAATAGTGAGGGCCTGCATTTCCTGAAGGAACTGCGAGTGTGATTGTACAGCTGTATAGAGCCCCCCCCCACTATCTTTGAAGAAAGCATGAACAATTACTAGCGAAAAGAATCCTACAACCATCACAAGGTTAACCGATTTCTCAAAAACTGTACGAATAGTGGAAAGTAAGGGCATGATGGTTACATAGTATATAAAAAAAAACATTTCCAAAATTTTGAAAATTTATATTTTTTAAAAACTGTATATAAGGGCAATATACTGCATTGAGGTGCACCGATTAGTGCAGGAATGGGACTGATATCTTGAGAACTGCTTGAGGAGAGGTTGCACCAAAATGAATGGAATTAGAATATATAAGAATAGAAAAAATAAAAATATATAATAGAACAATAGTGTGATTGCACACATGTAATTACTCTATCAAAACAAAGAAAGAAAACTTCTGTTGAGGGTCACCAGAAAATAAATTTTGACTCTGTACAAGCAAACAATCAATCACTGAGACTCTGTCGCTTCTGTGTCCTGTGACATAAGTAACCATGATTCTGTCTCCAATTCTCAAACGTGGAGACATAACCATTTGTAGTCATTGTTGTTTTTTAGAGGGCTGGGATGCTAGCCTGATGCCCAAAATGGACTGCCTTACAGGGCTAATGGTCTCCAACTGCTTGGGGAGAGTTTGGTGGAGGGAAGGTAGATCCATGTCTTTCCATAGGGCATTGGTGCAAAGTAATCACAAAGGATCAATAGTTTTTGTCAATGTAATTCAATCTAATTTATAGAAAAAGCATAAGCAGATATATATGTGATTATTCTGTAAATGCTCCTCCTTCCAAGTCAACTGCTTCTTCCATCGTTCTGAAAAAAATAACAAACTTTAATTACTTAGATAAAAGTATAGGAATATGTATTCAAGTAGACCTTGTGTGGTTAATTTGTTGAAAGATCTTCCATATTGTCTCAAGATCTTATTATAGTTTAATGTGATTTTTTTTTAGCTTATACCGTAGTTACATTAATTTGTACTGCAATACCTTGACCATACATAGAAACCCATTCTGATTGAAACTGCTATATTCAAGGTATTTCTGTATTAACTGTTGATTTGATATTGTTCTTATTATCATCATATAAAAATGTTATTCACACTCTCAGAAAAAATATTATTACTTTTGGGTCTGGGTACATTTTTTCTTGTCTTCTGGGCTTTTTTTGCTTCTTTCAAAAATTTCTGAAAATTTTCCATGGCATACATATTTAGATTTGAAGAAGATGAACTGAAAGAATGGAAGAAGTGGAAAGATAAATAGGTAGGAAGAATTATTTTTAACTTGCTCTATGCCATATGTCAGAAAAATACTTAAATCTTTTACATAAAAAATCATTTTTCCTGTGCATGTGAAATTTATTTATGTTCAAGAGCTTCAAGCAATTTTGCCTTAGGTTAAAAAGAAGAAAAGAAAAAGGAAAAACATCTTTTTTCTCTGAAATAAACAGAAATAAAAAAAGAATATAAAACATATCCAAGAAACAAAGATACACAAACTTTTCTAAGTGACTTCTTGAAATGCAAAAGTGGAAAAAAAAAAATTCACAATCGCTAAAGCCAGGCCAATCTGAAAATAGATAGAAAAAGAGAGAGAAAAAAGATGATTCCCTTTTTTTTCCCTGGATTTTGAAAAAAATTTTTGGAATAAAATAATATTGAAAAAAAATTAAATGAAACAAAACAAAATATATTAACAAACAAGAAAACAAATTATGAATTGTTCAGCACGGCTGAGATGGAATCGAAAAAATATTACAACCAATAAAAAGACATAAATCTTTTTTAAAATTATATATACTCATGGAACCATAGCTTGCAGCAGTTAGAGAATTGATAAGCACTGTATTTTACAGTGTTTTTTTTTAAACTTACTTTTTTTTTCCCTTTCAAGTTAAATTAGGGGTAATGTATATTTGGACATGCAATGCAGCCTCAAAACATTTACGCTTTGAGGATGAGCTTGGAAGACACACAATGAATGCAGTTTAACTTTATAGAAATCTCTTTGCAAATTTTTTTCGATTCTTTTTCCCCTCCCACTTCTTTAAGAAAAAAAATCTCTGGGTTGAAAATATGTCATTTGGTTTTCCTATGTAAATTTTTTATTTTTAAAATGTGGGGGTAAAAATGTTTCCAATCTTTTTATTCCAATATTTTTCATTTCAAATTTACTTTTTATTCTGATTTTTTTTCTCTATCATATTCATCCCATTTTAACTTTGAGCAATGCAGTCAACATTTATACAGTGCTCAAAATAAGCTTACGTTTTTAATCTTTTTTTTCTCCACCATTTTGCAATTTTGATTCTTCCTATTCTATTCATTCCTACTTTGAAACATGCTGTATCTTGTATAATTTATTTACATGGCTCAAAATACATACGCTGTTCAGAACACATACCCAACCAAAATAAGCCATAATTTTTTTCTAATTTTGATTTTTTTAGGGGCCAAGATCATTATTACATTAAACCAGGCAGTATACAATACAGATCAAATTACAACTGTTTGAAAAAAAAACCCTTCTTGATTGAATCACAGTAGCCCCACAAAAGACCTGTCTGCCCAACCAGCCAAGTAGGCTACAGATTCTTCTCTCTTTGAATGCCTACATTTATATGTCTATGTATACATGTATGTGTCTCCAGGCACTCCAGCTCACATTCGGGTGGCAAAAAACTTGAAAATTTGCATGACCACTAGATATCATCTAAAAATACTTCTTCTTTTTTTAAAAAATGTGTTTTTTTTTGGTCTCTACGATAATTTTTGGACCAACAGTGCCCCAGTCTTGACCTTGTATTTTTTAAAAATAGTTTAGAATAAAAGATCTACTTTTTTAAGATTATTTGAAATTATTTTTTAGATAATTAGTTCTGGTAATTGCACAGGCTATGGTGATTCATTTATGTGAAGTATGGACGTTTCAATCATTTTTTATGTTTATATAAGGTAGTAAAATACTATTCAAGTACATTTCCAACTGAGAATTAGCCAAATTTTTGTTTATAGGGCTATATTTAAGACTTTGTCTACTGACTTTTTGTTTTGACTCAAGCAATACAGATTTTGCCCCAGATCAACCAATAAAAAAGAATTCTTTATTTGATCAGTCCATAAGGGCTTTGCTACTACCTGTTAGAACACAGGTTTCTTCAGTTTTCAGGTGATTCTGGCTGGCTGGCTATATATGTATTGGGTGTACAGGCCACACCAATAGAGCCAGAGGACTGAAACCTTGGATATATACTCCTTATCATGTCTTTTGTAAATCTTTTCCCAAATTGCTTTTCAATGTAAATCCATCTTAAATTGTGAGCGGCAATGTTCATGTGATTTTTTTTCAAAGTTCAGATTTCCTAGTGATCATAGCCCAACAAAAGGCAGGAGAAATCTCTCATTCATTGATCACAACTGTTTTGCAATTATTGAATTGATCAGCCATAATGTGGCTTGCTATCAAAAGACATCAGTCAAGTAGCCACTCTCTACAATGATTTACTAGTTTCTTGGTGAATATTTAGAATAAGTTCCTTATTTATTAATCACCCCCAACACAGAATGCTGCCAAAAGATGTTGATCATGTGATGGTTTCTATTTAGTGACTAACTGAACCTATCTTTAGTTTACTATTCAGCTGAGCCTTTGATTTTTATTCCAACTTGATTTTGATTCTTTCAATCCAACACATTTTTTACTTTGAGCCTTATGGCACTCAGCTGTACATATAAAATGTCTAAACATAATCCAGTGTTCGAATTAAAAACATGATTTAAAATACGCCTCTGATGTGTTTTTCTTTCTTTTTAAAAAATCACCTTCCTTTGATCTTTTGGCCATCATACAACATATACATTACACATATATCTATATCTATATCTATCTATCTATCTATATATGCATATATATATATATATATATATATATATATATATATATATATATATATATATATATGTATATATTCATATATTGATCTTAATGGTACTCCACTATTTTGATCTCATGCTAGACGAAGGTACAATTAATAAATAACCATATGAACACGTCGCATCAAGTAATGATTAGCCATCTGTTCTTGAATTCAATCCTCATTGGGCACCTCATACTTGTGGACACATACTGAAAGTATTCCAAGTTCATTTAATAACTATTACAGCTCACTTATAGAAGCGTCAGAACATAATACATACTACTAAGGAGAAAACCTTAGACACTACATCACCAAATGGTCAAATGGTCCGAGCCCCAGGCCAGCGCTATGAAACTCATTCTTCAATATGATGAATATTTCTAAAAATTGTTTGTCTTCTTTTTTACCTAATCATACTTGATCAATGATGGAACCATTGGTGTGTATTCAATAAAGGTTGAATTGTTTCTGTTCAATAATTTCATCAACATCATCAGTATCTTATCATCCATCCTTGGATATAGACCTTCCCCAGGATTTGCCAGATGCCTCTATTATGGGTGTCGTGGAGTCAGTACTTTCTGAACATGTCTAGTTCATCACTCAATCTTGTATTCTGCCCGCCTCTGTTTCACATGTGATCTCTGGGGATCTATGTTGTGAATTGTAATTTCCATTAGTTGTCTCCCATTCTTGCAAAATGACAAACTCTTTGCCATGAGAGTTTTTTAATGGATTCTATGATGTCTCAGACTTCTGTTTTTTCCTCAATATATTGTGCTGCCTTGTGATCTCTCCATGTGAGGTTAAGCGTGACGTTTTTTATGTGCACGTTGTATAATTCTTAGTTTGAGGGTCAGTCTCTTGGTAAGGTTGCATATTCCAGCTCCATAGGTGACTACTGGGAGAATGCATTGATTGTATACCCTTTTTTTTAAAGACTAATTGGATCTTCTAGTTCTCGAAGGTTGAGCTTGCTCTGCCAAAGGCTTGCCATTCTAGAGTGATCTTATGCTTAATTTCTTCTTTTGAGAATGTAGTGGTCTATTTTCTCCAGTTTTCTGACATGCTTGTTGTACATGACCTTTGTTTTGCTGAAGTTCATGTGAAGGCCAACTTTCTTGCTACTCTTTAATTCTAATTGAAATAAAAGTGAAGGAATTTGGGCCTGAAAGATATTCTCAGTATAAACCAATCAATCTCAGATGTATGTTAATTTTTAAACAAAGACATGTACAATGAACATAAATGACTTTATATATATGTATATATATATATATATATATATGTATATATATATATATATATATATATATATACTGGTGATCCAAAAAATTTTGACACCGGTCTAATAATGTATTACATATTCATATGCCTGCAAAACAGCTCTCAACTGATCAAGTATGGGTTCTATATGACATAAAAAGTTTTATGTCTATTATCATTCGGACCATCCTCATCTTGGTTGTTTTTCATACAACGTTTCGGCCGTTGTACTCTACGGCCTTCATCAGGTATCATCCGGTAGGTTAAATGAAGGGTTCGGTTCGTTACTTCCCCACACCTACAAGATGATACCTGATGAAGGCCGTAGAATACAACGGCTGAAACGTTGTATGAAAGGATGGTCCGAATAATAATAGAAATAATAATAATACCTCATCTCAAAAATTCAGAGATATATAAAAAGTTTTCTCTGAGATCTGGTGTCAGAATGTCAAAAGTAGGTCTTTTAGATACTACGTCAAATATATTATTATTTTTGAGGGGTTGAGTTATCTATAAGTGAATAATGCTCAATATCAGTGATAGAGCACACGCAATTGGATATACACAGATGAATCAGTGCTTCATGGTGACTCTGACTTTCATGCTGGTGCAATATGCATATAGAATCGAATATACGTACATGTATGGTTAGTCACTGAATAGAAACCATCACATGTCCAACATCATTTAGCAACATGCCATGTTAGGGGTGATCAAATAAAAGAGGGGTAAACAATGATCAAGTTATTTCTCTCGCAAAAGTCTGAATTTTCAAAAATCAAGCATGAACGCTGCCGGACACAAACTTAGGACTCAGTTTAGCATAAACTTATATTGTAAGTTGAATCCATTCCAAAACATATTTTTCTGTGATAGTGGATATAAAAAAAAAAACATTCCCTCTAGATGTAGTAAGGTGTAAATATTTTATTTTCTGCACTTCAGCTCCAATAACATGGCCCATTCACATGATACCCACATAGCCATCCAGCCAGCCAGACCAAGTTAAAAACTGAAGAAACCTATGATGACAGTTTTGTTGATAGTTTTGGTTGACGAATTTCCAATACATATACAATTTATTTTCGTACATCTGTGCCATATTGTTGTTCTTTTGCTTAGAAGTATATATATATATATATATATATATATATATATATATATATCACTCTATCTACCTGCATGGAAATAGTTACACCTATAGACACACACATATATTTGTATTGTGTATATGGTTATGTATACAATATATAAATCTGTCTTCCCAAATGTCATTTCTATCCATTAATCTTAACTGAAAACAAATTTCTACTTTTCCCTTGATTTGCTCGTATGTATAGAAAGGCTGTTCACAATATATTCAGGAAATTTTTCAATTTAGATGCTATTTGTCAACTGTGCAAAGAGGGCAGAACGGAAAGAATGAAGCAATTTTCATTGGATTAATGTAATTGAAAAAGACGGTCCAGTTGTCATCTCCTGTGAAATTTAAGCCCTTCTCTTTCATTTTGACTTTCAAAAATTCTTGGAAATCGTCATTGCAATGATGCTGATAATCAGGAAAAGTTCAAAGGTTATAATGGTGCCACTCTTTGGAGAATTTGGTTCGGATACCCAGTAGCCAGGGTAATCAGTTACTCCTGGCCAAAATTATCAATCATGAATGGCAAATATTTCAGGATAACACACTCATACACACATATGTACACACACAAACATATGCATATGCACACAAACATTCTGATTTATTTACTCACATTTTATTGAGGTTCTGAACCTTTTTAAAGTTTCTGCACAATGAAAATCTTCTGTACAGATGAACTTGTCCTATAAAAAGTATTATCACCACTATCATCATCACATGATACAGTGAAAGGTCAGTAGTGTGCCCCTCTGGGATCTGTGCCCCTCTGGGGTCTGTGCCTTAGTTGGACTAATAGTAGCACCAGCTTTGAACATACAGGCAAAATTCTTCTCTGAGCAGAATGTATAAATCAGCATAATTCAAAATCAAAGGAGAGTGCAGTAAAATTTAAAGCAGTAAGAGTCGATAGCATTTTTATATTTCAGAAATTGTCAATCAAAACGGTCACCAAAAACTGTCAATAGAGATTTCTTCAGTTGTCTAGTTGGTCTGGCTTGCTGGATGCCTATTCATGTATGTATCTCATGTACAAGCCACAAAAATAGAGCTAGAGGGCTGAAAATTTAGCACTTACTCTTTATTATATCTAGAAAAATAATATTTTAGTTTCTTTAAAAATTCATCTCAGTATAAATTTTTAGTGTGTGTATATGCTAAACTGATCCCTCATTTTGTGTCCAGCAGCATTCTTGCTTGTTTTCTTTAAAATTCAGACTTTTAATGATCTCTGCCAAATAAAAGGCAGAAGAAGTAACTCATTCATTGATCATCCATTTTTTCAATTTTTTTAATTGATCACTCTAACATGACATACTGTCAGATGGTGTTAGTGATGTGATGGTTTCTATTGAATAACTAACCAGACCTGTTTTGAATGCTGTTTCCATCCCAAGCAAGAAGGATGAAAATTCTTCAAAGTCTGTAAGCCATTTACAAAATATCTTTGATGTCACATCTAATTATCAATTTCTTATTCAGAAAATTTCCAGAATAATCTTTGAGCTTCATTAAGTGCTTAATAACATCTAACAAGTAGTTTTGAGAACACTGAGCAGGTGACTTGAATCAACACGCTTGTTTTTCTGCTGAAACAGTTTTATTTTTGTGCCAGCATTGTGTTTTGTTAAATGTGATGTTTGCAATTTTATAAGCAGCTCATTAGCTGTGGTCATTAATGCAGAAGAATATTAAGAAAAAGCTTGTGATAAAGATTTTAAAAAACAAAAAAAGATGACAGACAACTGGTCAAAACATCTGTCATAGTGAAAATGTTTCATCTCGGAGAGCGATTTAAGAGTATTATTGTTATTAGGTTATCGATCATTTAGAGTGAGAATCACATTGAAGTGGGAGCCACTTATTATAACAACGGATAATGTTATCAGGCAGTTTTTGTTATCAAAATCAGTTGAAACCAGTCACTTTATTCAAAATGAATTGGAAATTATATTAATATATTTATATTAATCATACCAATTTCTTCATAACTCAAGTTGTTCATAACAATAAATTTGATAATGCAACTAGAATTTGTAACAATGAAATGTATATTTTTCCAAACAAAGAACAGTAGATTCCATCCTTTTTTATACGTGCATGTGTTCATAAGCTTGTGAGTATGAGTGCTCCTGGCCATACCGCTTTGTGAACAGACTTGAAAATTATCATCTTCATTAGTTTTTTAATGTCTGTTGTTGGACATAGACCTTCCCCAGGATTTGACATATCTCTCTATTGTGGGCGTTGCAGAGCCAATACTTTCTGAATTCGTCCAGTTCATTTTCCATCTAGTATTCTGCTGGTCTCAGTTACGCATATGATCTCTGGGGATCTAGGTTGTGAGTGATGACATCCATTGGTTGCCTGCCATTCTTGCAATATGACCAGTCCATTGCCCTTTGAGATTTCTAAGGGATTCTATGATGTCTCGGACTCCTGTTTTCTCCCTGATATACTGTACTGTCTTGTGATCTCTCCATGTGAGGTTGGGCAGACTCAAAAATAGACCCTCCTCTAAAAATGTTTTCTTTTTACTTTTGGAAAAAAGCATATTTAACTTTTTTAGGGTCTCATTTTGACAGGTTTAATAATAACATTTTGACTCTATTTTAGATGTTTTCCCGTGAGAATAACCTCTAGATTCTCGACAGTCAATGTCTCTAGAAGTTTTTTTCACTCTATTTTAGATGCTTTTTCAGTGGAAAATGCTAGTAATGTCATAATAAAATTTTGTTTATTCTTCAATTGAACTTTTTTTTACATGACTTCAAATTTTGAAGCAGGGAGATATGGATTCATGCCTTCTCAAGTGATACAATGCAAAGTGGCGATAAGCAGCATCAACTGAAATACAAACAACAGTTAACTCACCCACAGTCTTCTCATCAAATATAGTAGCATGCCTGTTATAAGATATTTTGCCCAGATATCCACTAATGGGGCAAAGTGCAGAGAGAAGTGGGTTCATGCCTTTCTCAAGAGCAGGTTAGTTTCCTGGTCTGATGAGTCCTAGATACTATTTGAAAATGAACTAGGAAGCACCCAGTGAGCATATACCTCTGCCAGCGCTATAGTTATTGAAAATTGAACAATCAGATAACAAATCCTAGACTATGTTATGACAAAATCTTGTAATAATTATCTATCAGAGGCATTTATGAATAACTATGATGCTTTTTTGTTAATTTTTTGCTTTCACTTACCTTTATCTTGATTGTTTGTTTTTTTTATCACACTTTATCTCCGGCTGGATTCCCTGCAGCAGTGAGTAAATAAATCAACAGTACTGATTGGAATAAAGAATAAGTTCCAGATGAGAATTCAACCCACAATCCTCTATGCCCTCTATTATTCGAACTGAAGGGGACTCAGCCTGAGTGAAGTCACAATAAAAAGTTACGGCAATCATGAAAGTAAATAGTAGCATAATATAAATAATGTTGATTTGCAATACTTCATGTAATAAAATGAATAAATCAAAATGAAAACTAAAATGCAGTTTCTCCAATTTATCTACAGACCCAATGAACAGTAATCCAAAATAAAAAAAAAAACAGGAAATCTTGAATGAAAAGTTACAAAGATCTCACACTATTTATGTTCACTTTGTTTCAAAGAGATGATGTTTTTGCTGTTATTGCATTACATTTCCATTATGATGAAATCCCAATGATAATACCAGACTGTCTTATTACATCTGAAAAGCTGAAAAATTGTCTTATTTCACAGTTAACAAAATCACAAAATCCTGAATCAACCCCCAAATTTAATCAATCATTCAGCCCTTCTTCTATAAAATGTCATCAAAATTCGCTGGGAACTTTTACAAGATATTGTGTAGATAGACAAACATGGTAACAAAATAAAGAGACAGACAGACAAACATGACTGGATACATAACCTCTGTCTAATTCCCTTTGGAGGAGGTAATCAGTTGGAACATATCTTTGGTTTTGTTGTGTCTAGAGAGTAATGCCAGGAGAATCAACAAATGGTATTGAAAATTTTGACAAAAGTCTGGGGAAAAAAATTTGTGATTTCATGTAATTTTAAATATTTAATATTTTGATATGGTGAATTGGGGAATGTTTTTGATGAAGAATTTGGCAAATAGGAAAAAAAAGCAAAAAAAAGGAAGAAAAGAAAGGAAGAATGAAAAAAAACAAAGAAAGAAGTAAATGAAAGAAAGAAAGAGTGATAATAAAGAATAAGAGAATGAAAATGAGATTGATAAATAGATAAGTAAGTATAGATTGAAACACAGAAAAAGGTATAAGAAAAATAGAGAAGGAAAAATGAAGAAGATGAATTGTCAGAGAAGAAAAGAGGCAAATGAAGAAAAAGATGAAAATAAAAAAAAACAAAAGGGGAAGGGGCAGATGGATGGATCTGTAAAGAAAAAAGATGTGAGAAAATAAAAGACAGTTAAATCTAAAGAGAGAAAGAGCAAGAGAGACAGCAAAGAGAAAGAAGGACTGAGTGACAGGGAAATGAAAAAAATATTCTTGACAAGGTAATCCAATGTTTCATTAAATAATTCAAATATGTGATGGCATTCAGAATTCCTAAATATGTTGAATTTCTTTGAGGATCTTTTATGACATAAGAATTTTAACAACATATCAAAGAAGCTATACAAATAAACATCAACGTTACATATTTCATGATGAAAAGCAATACATTACTCACTCTAATTTATCCATCTATCTATCTATCTATCTATCTATCTATCTATCTATCCATGTATATATATATATATATATATATATATATATATATATATATATATATATATATATATATATATGAATATACAGGAATACTTTGAATGGCCTGGTTCTGATTGGTGCATTGAATAGTTAAAATATTGCTTTACAAATCAATGTAACAAAGTATAAACTGAAAAAAAACCCATAAAATCATAATTAGACCTTAACTGGGGTGGTTTTGAATAGTGCTGATTACTTACAAATGCACTTATCAAGATATATATATATATATATATATATATATATATATATATATATATATATATATATATATATATATATATATATATATATATATATATATATATTATAATCATATATATATGAACTATATGTGAACAATCCAATAATTTTTGATAGGTATTATGTTAGTAAATATACTGAAAATCTTTCTAAAGAAAAAAAAATTCAAAATTATTTATAATATTTTTCTCTTCTTTTCCACCGGAAATTTATTGAAAGTCATCCAGATCTTTTTTTGTACATAAGGAAGGTCCAATTAATATTTCTTGCAGTTTCTTTGATTTGAGGAAGCACTTATCCTGTGGAGGGGGTTGGTTTCTCAACTTGGGATATCCGTATGTTTATGTAAGTTTGAGCCTACGGACAAGTATCAAGGCCTGAGGCAAGATTGTTATGCATAAGGATTTTGATATCAACGCTCTTCCCGGCAATACGATACCTAGGTTATTACTTGATAATACATTTGTTTATTTACTAATTATGCAAGTAAGATACTTGTTGCTTTGTTAATGATATCTAAATCTAAAGCACTGAAAAATCTCATTAAATGAGGGTCCCCGGCATTCAAGATCTTTCACTGAAAGAGTGTCAGAAACTAGTTCAATTCCACTTCATTTTACTTCCTTGCCTTCTTACCTTCTTGATAGCCAAGTTCAACTGTTTTCCTTCAGCTAATATCTTTTGGTTTCACCCCATTTTCTTTTCTTTACTCCTGCTTCTCTCTCTATCCTGCCCCTATCAGTCTCGCTGTGGCAATTCCATTCTCAGAACCTCTCCTTCACCCCCAACTCTTTTCAAAATGAATTTTTTCTTTTTAAATTTTGTTAGATGAGTTGATAGAAAAGGATGATCCAACCATGATTATCTTCATTTGGGATTTTCATAAGAAAAAAGAAGGGTATACAACCTGTATGGTATGCATCCTCCTGATAATCACTTATAGAACTGAAACATGAACCAAACTAAGAGATAGGCACCCGAACTGCTCAACCCCACATGGAGAGATTGCAAGACAGCACAGTATACCAGGAAGAAAACAGGAGTCCAAAACATCATAGAATCTTCTAGAAAATTTAAATGGCAACGGGCTGGTCATGTTGCAAGAATGGCTGACAACTGATGGACAACACAACTCACAACATCAGTCCCTAGTGATCACATGCGATATTGAGGTCAGCAGAATACAAGGCGGAGAGATGAACTAGACAAATTCACAAAATACTGGCTCTGGGATGCCTATGATAGAGAAATGTGGTGGATCCTGGTGAAGGTCTGTGTCCAATGACGGATAATAAAAGACTGATGGTGATGAATGAAACCACTTTTCATTGTCAGTGGTTTTCTTGTCCAAAAATAGACAACGAAGACATGCACAGTTGATGATAGCATAGTCTATGTTCATGAGAAATGTCAATAAACAGGATATATACAATATATCCAGCAGTTTTCTTAGAATAGGATGCTGAATCTATAGAAAATCATGAATGTGGGACTGTTTGATAAATTGTAAGTTGGACTTCTTGGTTTGCTATAGATGTTATGCAATTGAGACAGAAGAAATAAGAAGCCAGCAAAATTATGAAACAAAGTTCAAAGAAGTCATTGGTGTTGTCATTCTTTTCTTATTGTTTTTGTTTCCATCTTCTACCTTATTACAAAGCATCACTGAGGCCCACATACGTTTCCACTTGTGGTACCAGGGGGTCATCATAGCCCTGAAAATCTTAATCATTTTTAAAAAAAATACAATCTTCTCTTGGGTTTAAATTCTGTGTTTCTTCATTATAAAAATATATTGATCATATTTGTTCTTACTTGTAGGTGAAATAACTATAGTTGATTGTATCAACTATCCCGGCTGTTGGGGTAGGTTTATACACTTTCTTCCAAATATTTAAATGATGATATAATTACTTTGACAAATGTTTCAATTTGAACAATCCATCCAAAAGAAGCCATATATTTAGTTCAGAAAGCTTCACAGTTTTAAACACTAAACATTAAAAAACTTTTTCAAAAATTTTGTGTCCCTACAGTCACTTATTTACCAATATCTGTCAATGCAATTCATGTCATTTTCTTCAGTGTGTTTTCCCCTGTTTTACATTTACTTTGTGGTTATGGTACAATGTATACATTTTCTCTTGTTGGGATCATCAGTTGTTTAACATGTAACCGTTTCAGGGATTTTAAAAGCAAAACAGCTATATTAGCATGGCATCCCAGCAATATCGATCAAATACCACTTCCCTCTCTTACTAGGTCATGCATGCAGGTTGTCATTCTATATAGGGTATTATATCATTTTATACTAAATATCATTTATTTTTTCGAACATATTTACTATATATAAATTATATTTATTTTTGTTGTGTTTTATAATGTATTCATTCAAAGATATCAAATCCATTCTGGACATTCAAACCAGAAGTAATGACTGTATGCATATACCTTGAATAGTGCAGTTATTTCATCCCAAAATTTCCCATACTTTCCAAGAGCTCAATGTTCAAAGTTTTATTATAATTTATTGTTTTTTTCAGATTATACTTAGTTACATTAATTTGTACAGCATTATCTCATCTGTGCTACATTAAGACCTGTACTTAACAGGACCACACAATTCAATGTATTACCATTGTATTATATTTGGCCTCCCCTCATACGCCTTGGGCAGGTCTTATACACTCCCTGTTAACAGCAGCCAGTACATTTGTACACATCCAAAATCTGAGATACCTTTGAATGTGAATACCCACAATCATCTTAGCAATATTTAAGGAAAAAACTTGTAATTACATTTAAGGAAAGAACTTGTAATTACTTCTTAACTAATTTCAATTGGAAAAAAAATTGAATTAAAACTCATGTTGAAGACTTCACCTAAAATTAGAAACAAATTTCAAAGTGACTAATACTGTCATCACATCTGACTTGAAAATGAAAATTATGACTAACATTTTTTGGATAGGTAGTTGGGGATGGAGAGACTGGAGTTATTTGCAAAAAAGTAAAATAATTCTACAAAAAAAAATCATTAAAAAATTCTCAATTAAAAAAATGTTTTTTTCAATTGTGGAAATAGAAAAATACATTTTTTTTTTTTCAAATTGAGAAACTTGTTCTTAAAACTTTAAAAAATGAATGAACCACCTTTTGTTAATCAAAAGATGTCTGGTGTTTCATTTTTTTTTTTTCTTGATTAAAATTTAGAAAAAAATGTAATTAGACTTGAAAGTTTTTGTCTGTAGCAAGTATCTCGAAAGAAGATTTTCATTAATAACTGGCTCCATTGTGTTGTAAGTTTGTACATTCAGAAATAAAAATTTCTCATCTTCAAGATCTGGATCATTTCTACCTTACTTCACCTAACAGGGGTCAGCCCCAGATACTGAGAACACAGACAGACATCTAGGGTGCCAGATGCTGATGGGAGCTAAAAAATAGTTAAAATAGGAAAGTTTCATGTTGTGAAACCAGGCTTTTTATGAATATAAGATGATACTATACTTCAAAGGGTGTTGGCACTTAGCTTGCTTGAGGCATCAGGGACAATAAGAAGTTACAGTGGAAAAGAGGCTTCTTTTGGATGGATTGTTTATATCAGAAATTTGTCAAAGTTATTATATCATCATTTAAATATTCAGAAGAAAGTGTATGAATCTACCCCACCAGTGGGGATAATTGGTACAATCTGATAGGGCAAGTCATTTTTCTTGCTTGTGACTAACTCATCTGGCAAGGTTTGGAAACAATGATTTCAAATTCATCATTAACCTTTTAAGTAGATGTTTATTTTGTTTGAACTACTTTCAACATAGCAACTGATTTTCAATGGCTCGATAAATGACAATTATGACAAAGATAAAAAGAAATGTAATGTGTGTTTGTCGAAATGTGTTGGTATTCAGCATGTTACTGCTGTGCACTAATTCAAGAGAAGAAATTGAAAATATGATGTGGACAGTAATATTGACACCTTTTTTATTTGTATTTGACTATATTTATCAACAATGGCTACCTTCAAACATTTCTTGCAGCCATCTATAAGCTTCTTGCACTTGTTAGTAGGTAGTTTCCCTACCTTCTCTTAGCAATTTGTTCAAGCTCTTGAATGCTTCCAGGATTCCTGTATTGTATAGTATACTTAGAAACATGACTCCTGATTTCTGCTTTCTACAAAGATTTTCAATGGTATACAGTTTAGAACTCATTACTGGACAGTTTTAAACAGTTCAGTTTTCCATTTTCAACAATTCTTGCGAAGTTTTGGATGTGTTCTTTATTTTGTTGTCATGTTAGAGCGCTCGTGACCCTGTTTTCTTACACTGAATAACTCATTTTGCTCTAAAATCATTAAGAAATCCTTTGATTTCATTATTCCTTTGATACTGTCAAGGCCATTAGTGCCAGAGGCAGCAAAGCAGCTCCATAAAATTATGGATTGTCCCCCATGGTTAACTTTGGGCGGGGTGTTCTTTTCCATTTACGTGAGAGTCAAGGAGGACCTCATTGCAGGAAAAAAACACTGAAGCATAAAAGAATAATCTTTGCAAATGAGTACCTGGACAAACAAAAATCTGTCAATGCAAATATTCTTTGGACAGATGCTACCCAAATAAAGCTTTTCAGCAATGCACACTAGCAATTTGCTTACTGAAATCAAATTTATAAGGAAAAGAACACCAACCAAAAGTTGAGTACGGTAAAGGATCCATAATTTCATAATCTACTGCCTTTCAAAGTGGAGGCTTGGACCGTATCAAAAGAATCATAGAATCAAAGGATTACCAAGGGATTTTCAGCTGAATCTGCTACCGAAATTACTTTGGATATCCTAAAAAACATTCCTGATGATAAAAATTTGGTAGCTTTCCATTTATTTTTGAAGATATTATACAGGCTATACAGAAAATTCAATGGTGCCAATAATCCTGACCAGTGCTGTATAAAACACTAATCTTTTCAGGCAGTTTTTTCATGAATAATAAATGGTGAGAACAGAGTATCATTTTTTTCAAACTTTGTTTTTTATGAGAACAGATTAATTCATGTGAGAGAAAGAAAAAATTGATAGTTGTATAACTGCACCCTTGACTCAATCATTCTTGCACCCTCAACTCGACAAAAGGTTACTTATCCCATTCCCTACAGCAGCCCCAACCAAACTTCTGTCTGTGAAATGCTAACTATTTTATTGTTGTTCTTTATTATATCTTTGATGGAATAAAACTGGAATGCATGATCCTGGGAAAAGCTACAAGTTCTACCATTTAGTCTTGTCAGTAGATTTCAATAGATTTGGAAATAATTCACAAAGAGGGCTTCCTATAGGATAATGTTCTTATTCACTGAAATATCAAGGTGAATATGATTAGGATAATACACCTGGACACACATAGGTGTACAGTACTGCTTAAATAGACATGTATACATGTACACAGTTGTGTATGTCCATATATGCATATATATATATATATATATTACAATGATCCCAACAAGAGAAAATTTGCATGCTGCACCATAATGACAAAACAGGGGGGAAAATACTGAAGAAAATAACACAAATTGCTTTGACAGATATTGGGAAATAAGTGACTCGAGTGACACAAAAAAAATTTGAAGAAGTTCTTTAATGTTTAGTGTTTAAAGCTGTAAAGCTTTCTAGACTACCTCTCCCTCTCTGTATGTATATATATGTATATATATATGTATATATATATATATATATATAAATATGTATATATATATATATATATATATATATATATATATATATATATATATATATATATATATGCACACAATCGCATACAAAACACAATGCGAATTTGTTACTCAATGTTACTGAGGTATTTATAACTAATGAATATACATATGTATATTTACATCTAAAAACAGATACATTAGAACATGCATATCAAAATATGAAAGCACAAACACACGTTCAAATGCATACTTAATACTGGTGCTCTTTCTATCCATGCAAACTCTAGATGTATGCATTGTTATCATACATTCTTATAATACAAATGTATAACATACATAAACACAAATGAACACAGACCTATATACACATGTATATTTATGACATACTTCTCACTATACATACATACACACCTGGGCAAAAAAATGAGCCAAGCAGTTTCCATCTTATTTTAGGCAATTACTCTTCTGTTTTATTGAATAGAGGCAAAATATACAATAATAACATACAGCAAGTGTGCTAAGTTTGTGCAGAAGCATTTTTTTTTTTCCCCAAATCCTGACCCAGGTTGCAAAAATATCTAGCCATCTGTCACCTCTGTGTGTTGTTACCGCTGCATTAATATCATCATTATTATTCTGAATCTACTTGAAATTAAGTTGGGGATGTGGGGTGTATTTTGTTCTTTACAAATTTTGGGTGTGTGTGTGGGGGGCTATATATTCATACAGAGTTTCAAAATATCTAAATTCCAAGTTGAAGTCAAAAGCTGCATTGCAGGTCTAAGTTGAATGAAATAGTCTTATATGGAAATTTAAGAAATTTCAGAGACTGAGGATGTCTATATTCCATTGTCTTTAGTTGAGTCAGTTGACCATGTACATCAAGTGATATGTTTTGTTGTTTAAAATGACAGAAGGCTTTCATCAATGTGGTGTGTAAAGAAACTCTTGTTGTCCTCAAAAAACACAGCAGACTGACTCAAATTAGTCCCTTCATGGCCACTATGGTTTCAGAGTGGTTTAAGCATGTTCTCTAGAGTGATAAGTCAGGCTATGAGCTGTCTGCTGATGCTCCAGAACTCTATCTCTGTGGTTCCAGTGAAAGATTTAACCCAGAATGCCAATTTACCACAGGGGATGTGAAATTATGGTAGGGGGAGAGTGATTTCTACCTTTGTTGTTGGTAAGCGAGAACGATACAAGTTGTTCATTAATGTTAAATGGTACCACAATATTTTACAAAAAAAATTGCCTCCAAGTTGCGAAGTGAAAATAAAAAGTGAGAGGCTTTTTTCCAACAAAATAATGCTCTTGCACACACATGGTTTGAGCGGCAGATTTTGTCCATGATGTTTTGACCTGGTCAGTTGCCAGATCTTAACCCCATAGAGAGCATATGGGTGCATATTGAAGGTCAAACTGGTTGGCAGTGAATTTGGAATCACTCACTAGCTGTGGCAAGCAGTCAGAGATAAATGGAACAACATTTTAGCCACGCATTGTAAACAACAATCAGACAACTTGTCGAAACGGCTCAGTTTTCAGGAGGGAAAGCTATCCCATATCAAAACGTACTATGCACTGAAACACCACATGTACTAATGCACAGTGGATCACAGTGTTTTGTATTTTGGGTGAGCTGTGTATTATGGATTCACAAAAATGTAAAATATTTAGTATCTGTAGTTGATGCCTTTTTGGCAGAATGCAAAGAAGGTGATCCTGATTGTAGAAATTAGAGAAATGATGGAAGACAAAATTTGGATTAGACACAATTATCAGTGGTTAATAATTTCCAATCCAAATTTTGTTTTTCTTTCATTAATTTTCTCATCTTTTTCATCTTTTCCCCTGTTTGAAGTATCAAATGAACGCGGATGTGAAACATTACAATTTATGATCAAGTTTGTTTATTTGCATCCCCACTACTACAAATGTGACACAAAGTCGGATTAAGGTGGGGTCCCTCATGCTCAAAAACATGCAGGCACAGGGTGCAATGAACTCGATCCCTTGCGCATGATTTTGCAAGGACATCGGGACAAGTTGGATGATGTCCACAAGATGAATCCTATTGTGGAAGAGTCCTTGAGTCTCGATGTGTGATTTTGCGGAGTCATTAGGTACGGCTTGACTTTGTTCACAGGATGGACTCTGTTGATGCTCTTAGGATGAACCTGAGCATGCTGTTCAGTGGTTCCGGGATTGATCAACTTCTCAGCTCGAGGGCATCAAAGAAGAGATACTACACTTTGATCTTAGCCAAGAGGCTGATCTTTTTATTTGCATCCCCACAGCTGCAAATTTGACACAAGGTCTTTTTGAAATCGGGTCCCATTCTGGGCAGTTAAAAAATAGCACCAGTCTCTGCAACATGAGTCACAAAGGCGTTGGGAATTCCCTGACCCATCCCTTTTGTGCAATGGGACAGTGCTGCCCTGGAACAAACTGCTTCCCCGAGACTGGGCCAGATGGATTTTGTGAAGCCCAGGACAAATCCCAGGCCCCATATGCTTAGCAATGCTGCACCTCAGTGACCCTTCATCGGCAACAACATTGCACCACCAACTGGGCTGATCAACTTCCCAGCCAGAAGACCGACAAAGCACAAATCAACTTTTCCGCACAAAAGCATCAAAGAACAGATACTACACTTTGATGTTAGCCAAGAGGCTGATGTATTTATTTGTATCCCCACTGCTATGAATTTGACACAAGGTCTTTTTGAAATGGGGTCCCATTGTGGGCAGTGCAAAAATAGCACAAGTTTCCGCAACGTGAGTCGCGAAAGCATCAAGGGTTGCCTGACCCATCCCTTTTGTGAAATGGGGTGAACTGCTTCCCCCAGACTGGGCCAGGTAATGTGAGACCCGGGACGAATCCCCACCCCCAAATGCTTAGCAATGCCTCAGTAAACCTCATTGACATTGCACCAGCACCTGGGCTGATCGACTTCTCAGCGCGAAGGCCAACAAAAAACCGATCGTCTTCTCTGCACAATGCATAGAAGAACATATACTACACTTTGATCTTAGCCAAGGGGCCGAGTTATTGATTTGTATCCCAACGACTACAAATTTGACACAAGGTTGGCTCAAGGTGGGGTCCCACACGTTTGAGAACGTGCAGGCAGAGTGAGCTACCGATTCCTTGCGCATGATTTTGCATGAGATCAGGGCAAGCTGGACTTTGTTTTCAAGGCTAACTAACTTCTCAGCATGTGATTGCACGGAGTCATTAGGGCATGCTTGACATGGGTTATAGGACAAATCCTGCCTTTGCTCTCAGGACGAGCCTGAGCACGCTGGTCATTGGTTTCGGGATGGGGACAATCCCGGACATTGATCGACTTCTCAGCCCAAAGGCCGACAAAAGGGCCGATTGTCTTCTCTGCACAAGGTATCAAAGAACAGATACTACACTTTGATCAATATACAATAGAGATCAGCTTCTCTCAATTGCATGTAAAAAGCTCTCACTGTCCGTTGCTTCTTACAGACACTGAATTATTTTTGCGTTTTTGTGCATCTATACCAAAACACGCACCCAAGATAGAAGGCCTGACACGCCATAGAGCAACAGTGCATACGACATCTCAGGGCAGGACAAGTTTTAGGATGAGATAGCTTTTCCTTTTTGCTTTTGTAATTCCAAATTTAATTTACCTTTGTTGAATATTTCATCTATGATTGTTACAAGAAAACAATAATCGCAAAATATTTTATACAAAAATGCTTGGATGATTTTTTAGCTTGGGAATGTATAGTAGATGTAAAGATAGATATAGATATAATAGTTGATATGTTATTAACTAACCTTAGCTCAGTTTTGGCAGAAGACCAAACTTATGGGGCACCAATGAGAATGTAACTCACCATAAAGTCAGTAGTAATAGTCTGCTTGACTAGAGCTATAACCATTAACCTATGAGGAGGCACCCATATATTTATAATATCTATATCTATATATCTATAAATCTTTCCCTCTCTCCCTCTATATATCTATCTTTCTATCAATCTATCCATCTATATATGCATATATATATATATATATATATGTATATATATATATATATAGAGAGAGAGAGAGAGAGAGAGACTGAGAGACTGAGAGTGAAGGAGAGACAGATAGAGATAGATAGATAGATATCCATACCCCACCTAAGTGAATGATCATAGCCTGTATGTATATATGAACTAATTATCTGATAAAATTATCTAAAAAAAATAGATCTTTCATCTAAAATTATCTGTGAAAAATATATCTAAAAAAATACCAGCACAAGATTCTGGCATTGTTCATCCCAAGATGACCATAGAGATTTTTTTAAAAAAAAGAAGCTTTTGGGGGAAAAAATTATAGTTTTTAGATGGTTCTAAGTCGTGTTGTCATGCCAATTTTCAAGGTTGTGGCCCCCAAAATATGACCAGGAGCACCCCAAGACACACACTCTTAGAAGAGCACATAGACAAGAAACACTCAAAGGGAGAAGAATCTGAAGCCTACTAATGCTATATATATATATATATATATATATATATATATATATATATATATATATATTATTGTGTCATCCACATACAGCTGTTTTGTTGTATTACAACACTTCAGTGTGGTTTTAGACTATCCATTATCCCATCCAGTACCATGAGGTAGGATTGAAACCTTCGCTTCAGACCCAGAGGCTAGTATCCTCTCTCTGCTCAATGGAACTTGACGGTCAGTAAAGTTGAATTTTTGCAATATATTTATTAACGCATAGATTCCCCATCCACCAGAGTGCTCCATTCTATACCAAGATATATAAATACTATATCGATAGATATATATATAACAAAACCTAGCAGATCAAGGTACCATGCTGGGCCCGTTCAAATCGTTTTCTCAGGGCAATGGGGGAATTTGGTGTTGCTCATCTCTTTCCCAAGTAACTGTAGATAGGATGAATTAGGTTACATGCTACCAGCTTCAGACTAATTTAGCGAACTAGATTCATGCCTTTCTCAATGGCATTAGGAAGAGTGAACACTAATCGCTGCATTCAGAATTTAAACTTGGTTCACCTGTTAACTGTTGGGCAAACTCCACAGCTGCACACATGCACACACTCACATTCACACACATACTTTGTCCAGGTCTTGTACTATGGCTTTTGGCAAATTATTACATCACCTTAGTCTGTCAGCCAGTTCAGATTTGGAGAACATATGAGACAGCTGATAGCGTTCCTAAAAGAGGACTTTACGGATAATTTTTAAAAGGTGAAAGGATGCTGGGATAATTGTGTGAAAACTCCAAAGTGGACAAAGGTACAATTACCCTAGGTAAGCTATTTTTTCCTCGGTATTGAATGGCTGGATAATTCCTGGACAAACCTTGTATATATAAAATGTATTTTGAGATGTACATATGTATATAACAAATAAACGATGTAGAATGGTCAATATCTTGTTATCAGTTATATGAATCATCAAATACAATCCTGTTTTCACTACATATAGAAAGGATAAAAAAAGACAGTGTTAGCAGACTATTTTATAGATATATGAAAACTTTTATTTCATTTATTATGTATATTATTACCTACATTTTCTATACCTCACACTGCATGTATATATATGCCTTTTTTCCTCTCTTTCTATTTGTCTATCTATATGAATATGAAAGAAGCAACACACACAGATGTATTTATTGAAAATCTAACATAAAAACATGTATACCTCCTCAAAGGCATAAATAAGAACATATCAATATTTGTATACTTATACCTATATTCCTTCCTTTATTTATAGGCATAAATACATGTAAGCATATGTATATACATGAAGGCAAACAATGGCACACACAAAGATTTGAAAACATCCACATATATATAAATTACATCTACATATGGGCATATATATCTTAGCTAAATTCAATTAGAAGCAATGTGCACATTTTTGTTATTGAATTTGGCCGAAGGTTTTACAGGGTAAAATTTATTGGGTTGGAAATTGACATCCACGCATTGTCCAGACACAAGTATCTGAGCGCTCACAGCTGCTGCCACGTCTGGTCAGTAATGTCCAGAAATCTCCTCTCCATTCGACCAAAAAATGTCCAGATTCTTACAATTTTGCCTGCAGACACACGGTTCTCCCAGTGAAGACAAGACAAAAAAGTAAGATAACAATGTTAGCTATATTATTTAATACTGTAACTTTTTAAAGTTCTTTTTCTCTCTTCTTTTTAGAAAGTGAATCTGTGAAGGGAGGTAATGCAAATAAGTAATCAAGTTCCCTTGAGCCTAAAGAATCTGGTCTTCAGCCATAGTGTGCTGGTAATATTGGTTCCCAAAACTAAGCTATGTTGCTGACGAATAAATACTGAAGAAAACGTTAAATGAAATTGGAGATAATTTCTATTAAATGGTTATATTTTAAAAAAAATGAGTCAGCTCCAAACGCATCATTTAAAATGAATTCAAATCTTTTTTAAATCAAAAAAGAAATATCGTCTATCTTTTATAATATATTGTTGTTTGTAGTCCACTTGTATAGTGCAATGCTTAGCCTATCTGCCTCACACTCTGAAGGTCTCTGGTTTGATTCCTGGTATTAGCAAAGAGTGTAGAAAAACCTTCTTTAGGACAACTTTCCCTCTGCACTCAGCATCTAATTGAGTACACTGTAAGCTGTGTGAATTTGGTGGAGGTATCTATTTGGTGGACTTGATTCCTACCAAGAGTGCGGTCATAAAAACTTGTAGGAATAAAGTCCTGGTTCTGACCAGACGAGACTTGCAGGGATTGCTAAGCTGATGCATGCAGCAGAAACTATAAATAAGCTAAACAGCCTCCACATTCCATTGGGAGTTGTATCTTAAGAGACATGACGCTTTACTGCTCTTTTTTTTTCTCTCGTTTATAATTATAAATATTATTTTTGTCCGAAACTCTATTTGAACCATCATCCCATTTTGTGAATATGCTAGTTCACTTGAATGCTGTATTGGCCAACAAGCATATTCATTGTGCAAAAATAGGATGTCGGTTCAGATAGAGTTTCAAATAGAAATAATGCATCCATAATTATTCTGCCAGATTACATATCCATTTCTTAATGATATATTATTCATAACTATGAATTAAATAAATAACAATTTATAAGAATGAATGTTAATCTATTACAATGATTGTAAATTATTGCAATATCTGTATCCTGTGCCAAATGTAATCAACTGGTTATTGTAATCTAAAAGAGTCTATCCCGAAGTGATAAGGATAAGCGGCTTCCCACTCCTCTACACTAAAAATTTAAATCTGTTATGAACATTTAGAAGTTTGTGTTTCTAAAAAGGAAGAGGAGAGAATCTAAGATTAAAGGTGATATTCTATTTAGAAAGAAAATGATGTTGGAATTTCATAATTTTTTTACCTGCACTCATTCTTGATGTTTTTGCTACATCTGAATAACCCACTAAAATGTGTTTTGACAAAAGGACATTGTTAACAGAGCAGATTTTAAAAAAATATTTTGGAATTGAACTGGTTGAAGGTTAAACATCCTAAAATTAAAAACATGCAGAAATATTTGTGGAAAGAAGATTATTCTAAGAGTTTGTTGCTGTTTATTCATATAAACTCCTCATGGTACATAGGGATGCAATCACACCGTGCCGATAGATTCAGTTCTGGGCAATGTCAGTCAGGCCGTTCTGGTCTTCTTTTCTGATCCCTAGTGGATTCTTCCCTGCCACTTGAGCTGATTTCCTGCTCTCAAACAAAATTCTGATGCTTCAGGTCCCTATCCTGGTTTTTGCCTTTGTCGTTAGAAGGTTGTTTAGTGAACTGGCTTTCATCTGCATGTGTCATGAGCCCCTCTGAGGAGGAATCTTTTTGACCAGACTCTCACTGAGATAATTGCTAATATTTTTGTGCTAGTTTGTCTGACAAAAAGTACAAAATAGCAATCAGTTTAAAAAAAAATAGCATCAAAACTCCAAAAATAAATAAAAAGATTCTAAAAATGGTCAAAAACATGTCAAAAAATGGCCAAAATCGTTGAGCATGTCCACATTAAATTAGAGTCTTTTCACACTGCTTAAGCTTGAAAAGTGTTGAACTTAGCTTGAAAAACCTTGAATTGGCAACACTGAGGATGATGCTGTTGTGGTTTCAGTGACAAGCAGGTTTTAATCAGCTTCACACCTTCAACCGGGCTTGGGGCCAGTAAGATGATTCTATAGGAACATATTGGTAGAGTAGCTTATTCATAGTAGTAATGAATTAGATACCTGGTGCAAAGTGATGGTTTTTATCAAACTATTGCTTAATTATTCACTAGTAGAGTGATGCCTCAGTCTTATACTCCTTTACCAGACTAAGTTGAGCTTCGAAAATTTCTTTAACAGCTACTATTGAAATGTGATTGGGGCAGTGTAAATGTTATTGATTTTATCTTTGTTTTGTACAAGGGTCTTTTTTATAACAAGGTTTGCAAGAAGGATAGTAACTTTTGGTGTTCATAGCCAAAATCTGAGCAGGCAAACTGTTGTTAATTCATCAATATTATTGCCAAACAGGTTTGTTTTCTCATCTATAATCTAAGAAAATGTATTTCTGCTTGATCGGTGGAAAGACTAATCGGAGAAAAAAAAAAGAAGAAAAGATGAGAGAGAGAGAGAAAGAGAGAGAGAGAGAGAGAGAGAGTAGAAGAAGAATGGGGACAAGATAATTCTGAAACAGAAGAAGGAGAGAACGAACGAAAGTGGAAAGTATGGTTGGGATGTTGGTGGCAAGTATTCGGAGAAAAGTAAGATGAGGATGGTGAGAAGGGGAAGAAGCAAAAAAAAATGAACAGTTGTTAAAATAAAATGTGGGTGGTGATCTTTGATGCACAGAAGTGAGATAAGTAATGTAGATATGTTTGAGGGGGATGAGAAAAGAGAGGAGGAAAAAAGAGAGGCAAAAGAATTTCCGAGGAAGCAAAAAGAAGAAGAGGAAGAAGAAGAAGAAAAATCAAAAATAATAATGATAATAAGTAGTAGAACAACAAAGTGAAGAAGGAAAAAAAGATGACCTTGTGTCATACTAAGCTAAGTGGCTTGCCTTGTAGCGGAGAAAGTTATCTTCCTTAATGACACAACATGATGATGTTTGAGGCCAGGTAAAAGCCAGGACTTTGAATGCTGATTTTCTTAGTAGAGGACCTCCCCACTTGGAAGACTGACACATCAAAAGCTCTTTTTCCAGTGTCCTTCTTCTTGTGTTGTACTAAACTGAACATAGAAAAATATCAAGGAACTGAAGGCAAGTGAGGAAAAAAGAGAAATTAGAAAATACGAGGGTGTGCTGAAAAATTCTCGGGCCAACCAAGAAGGGAACAGTTCAGTCAATGATCTGAAACAAATTGAAGGAAACTAAGCTCAGGAATCTTCAAAATTGGCTCCTTACAATATAAAAAAACACTCTTTCCAGCTACAGTGTCAAAATAATGCTTAGATTTTGGGAAGAGTATTGAGCCGAGAATCTTTCAGCATATCTTTGTAAAAGTAGAGGAGATGATTGTGAGAAGTTTTGAGGGACAGAGAAAGAAAAAGAGACACACAGTGAGGGACACAGAGAAGGAGACACAGAGAAAGACAGAGAGAGAGCGTGGGAAAGTCAGTAAGGATTAGAGAAATAATGGGGAGGCAAATTTTTAAGGGGTGAGTTTAATGAAAACAGTGAGAAGCAAGATGATAAGAAGATATAAGAAGAAAAAGAAGAGAAAAATCATAAAACTAGAGAGCACTCAGAGAGTGCATGCCTTTTCTAAAGGCATTGTCACTAAATCACTATGTTGTAGGGGAGGTAAATAGTGAAAAATGTTCCTGGATCCATCTCCAAATTGAATTGATTCTTCCGTAGTCCATGATCCATCCTTCCACTGAATGTCATTTGAATTCTTGGAGAACTTTTGGAGATATCGTGTAAACAGACAGACAGAGACCGGTGAATAAACAAAGGTGAACACGTGTACCTCCTCCATCAGTGTTAGTTGAGGTAAATAAGATATCCAATTGAGCTTACTCTTCTAAAATAAAAGTCTTATCTTGCCCACATTTGAGCCTTGTCTTCCTGCTGGCCAGATTTGGCTAGAAGAGGAGATAATCAGAGCTTTATTTCAGAGAATTGCACTGGAATAGCATTGAATTTGGGAATTGTGTGATTCTGGAGGTGGAGGTCCAATACCAACCTGGCAACCCTGCTGCTGACCATCATCCAGATGAAAATGCGATGATAGCTAGAGCTTTATCTACATCCTCAACATTCATTTAATTTGTTTTTATATCTTCCTTTTGATCTTTTTTCAATAAAAACAATGTTTTAACCTGGCCACAAATGAGTCCTAATCTCCATTAGATTTGTGGGGGTAGAATAGATATCTGGGGTAAGGTTTCCAATGTGTACCATAAAGGTTGCTATATAAGTATATGTTTTGAATAATAGACATTACATAATTCCTGGAAATTTCTTTAGTACAGGAATTTCTAGAACAACACGTTACAAAGCTTACATGCCATTACCTGTGTAATATTCCTGTAACTATCTCTTGCTTGACAACATTTTTATCTGCAGCATCATGATTAAGCTACGTTCTGCACATGGAAGAAGAGAATTGATCCTGCTGGAGATAGGTGTAAGACAATAGCTAAACGTTTGAATGATCCAAGTGTTCGCATCATCATTAAAAAGTATCCTGCTACTTGTTCTTTGAAGAACAAGAGTAGACGCACCAAGAAGACAATGTTTTCAAAGTGAGACCAAAGGACATTAATGGGTGTCCTGAACAACAATCCTCAGATGACAATCAGAGCAATGGAAGTCATTTTGCTGGCATATGAGTTAATGCTTCATGGTCAGCATTAATACAAGCTCTCAGTAGAAGATGGTTGATGGTGTGCTGTCTCTGAAATGGCCAATCATTTAAGAAGATGCACTTGAATGCTCATTCAAGGTTTGTGAGGAACTTCCTGAAGAAGCAAGAATGTTTTTGGTGCTCTGTAGTCTGACAAGTCAAAAATCAACTTATCCGATTACAACAATAAGGACTAGTGAGTGGATAAATAAGAGGAGAGGCTAACAACCTAAATAATAGCATCCCGACTGTAAAAGATGGGGGAAGTAGCAGATGCAATGGGATTGTTTTCTGTTGAAGGCCATGGGAAATTGGTGCGGATTGAAGGGACAACAAAAGAGGAGAATCATTTTGATATTTTGAATGAAAACTCAAAATTGTTGACGAGGCTACTATGATAAGAATAACATTAGAACTTGATGTAGGATGAAAATTCCGAGCTGCCTCACCTCTGAAGTTATCAAGTCTTTACTTCAATCCGCCAAAAAATTTGACAGGAAATTGGTTGAAAGTTAACATGCCTTTACTCAGGTCCTTTGAAAAATTTATGATGGGAGCTAAAGACAAGAGTAAATACAAAAAGAACATCTACTTTGAATAAAGATATGCGTCTGATTTTGAGCCAGAAGCTCATTGAAAACTACCCTCACAGATTGGAAGAAGTTATTAGGCAAAAAGGATACAGTATTGATTGTTAATCATTGTATACTGTAGAAGAGCCAATGATTTTGAACCATCCAATTATGTTGTTTTTCTGTTTTGCCTGTTATGAATAATTGGTTTTCTAAATTAAATTGTTGTTTGGTGTTGCTTAAACACTTGTGCGTATATTTGTCAGAAATTATTCATGTAGACATTGATTTTAGCGAGAAATTTAATAAAAAGCCATTTTTGAAGATAGGTGCACATAATTATGTGCATGACTATATATGTGAATATGTGTGTGTGTGAATGTGCGTGTATGTGTGTGTATCTATATCTGTGTTAGTATATGTATGAGTATGACTGTATTTATTTACTCACAAAGACATGCATAATTTATTTGCCAAAAATAACAAATAATTTATGTGTTGATTTTTACTTCCTCTGATGAGAAATATCATAAGATTTAAACCGCGAATAAAAGAGGTATATATGTGTGTGCTGTGTGTTTATGTGTGCATATATATATATATATATATATATATGAAATACTTGAAAAATATATATACATATATATATGTACATATGTATATATATATGAAAGTTTTGAAATATATTCTTAACTAGATAATTATTCAACCTAGACTAGAGCTTGTTTTCATATTTAATTAGCACTTAAGTTGGTGTTATCCGGCTGAAAATAATTAAACAAAAATAAGGGATAAAAAACTGAGAAAAAAACACTTAAATTTTAAAATATCAGCATCTGAAAATGAAAAATTTGATCTATGATGTTGTGTTTAGGGAATGTAGGTACAATATATATGAAACTGCTTGCGGTTAATGGTAAGGAAATATAAGAAACCGTCAGCTAAATCTGTCACCAAAACTGTCAATGTAGGTTTCTTCAGTTTTCAAATAAATCTGGCTGACTGGCTAGGTATATAACACCCATATAGGCTGATCAGCCCTAACACAGTATGCTGCCAAAAGACATTGCTTATGTGATGGTTTCTATTGAGTGACTAGGCAGACCTGTTGATGTTAATATTTATCATGATGATGATTTATTAAATGGTGTCGATAGTTGTAGATGAAGTTAGTTGAGATGGTTATAGCATGTGCTGTGATATTTTTTTAGAAAATAAGGAATTTGATAATTGAAATAGTAATGAATTTGATAATCTTGAAGCAGTTAACATTAATTGTTGCTTTAATGTTTAGAGAGATTTTCCATACGTCTAAATGTTAGTATTAATTGCAGACATCAGGGAATTCCTTGATTTTCATGTACTTGCTCAATGAGAAGGTACTTTCAGGAAAACGGGTACCCAGTGCCAAGTGTGTTATTAGTTTTAATCCTCACTCACTTGACATAAGTATAGACAGATATTGATAATATCAGGGTGTTTAAAAAGTATTTCCGTTTTTACAGACATTTACTCTAAAGCTTTTTTCCTGTTCACATTGAAAGACTCTCAATGACTCTACTGTAATATTATTACCATGATAATATGTATTAAATCATTATCAATGCTAATAAGTGTTTTAAACCATACAAACAACTGATGGTCATCCATTTATTTTAAGGGAGAAGACACCATCCTTTAAACTGAAACCAGATATTACAAAGAGAATGAAGATAAGGAAGGAATATCCATACCTCACAGAAATTAATCACCATAGGCTATGCATGGACCAGAACTAATTATCTATAAAATTATCTAGTATCATCTAAAAAAAGATCTTCTATCTAATATTATCAAAAAAATACCAGCTCAAGATTTGGGCATTATTGGTCCAAAAAGCACTCTTTTGAAAAAACAAAAAACAAAAAAAGGTGTTTAGATTATGCCTAGTGGTGTTCTCATTGAAATTTTCAAGGTCAAGAAAATGTAATCAGGAGTGCCAGGAGACACACACACACACATACAAGCAAAAAGAGAAGCATCTATAGACTATTTGGCTGATTGGTCAGGCAGGCCTTTTGTGAGGCTACAGTGAAATCTTGATTTTATTCTTATTAGTGGAAGCATATTGCTGCTACTAATACTACTAGCATAAGAATATCACCAAACATGTCTGGTTAGTCACTCAGGAGAAACTATCGTGCAACCAATATCTTCTAGTAGCAAGCCGTGTTGGTGATGATTAATTAAAGAATTTGGAAATGGTATGATCAATGAACAAGGTACTTCTCTCGCCTTTTGTTGGTTAGTGATCTGTAAAAAAGTCTGAATTTTTTTGAAAAGCCAGTATGCAAGCAACCGGACACAAACTAAGGGACCAGTTCAGAATAAACTTATGCTATAAATTGAGCCCTAGACTTTGAAAACTTATTTAGGGTAGGAATTTTAAAAGTCTGTATGCATGATACATACATAGCCAGCCAGAGCAACTGATGAAACCAATAGTTTTGGTTGACAGTGTCTAATATTGTGCTGAGAGATTGGTTGAAGATGAATGTTAGGTTAGATTTGATCTCCTGTCAAACATAGGGTTCTTTTAGCTCAATCAGTAAGAGTAGCTGGTATAAATGACTTGGCTTCTCACAGACAAAAAAGATGTGAGTTCTTGTTTTGCTTATCGCTTATCATTTATTTCTGATCCATCCTATTAACTCATTGCAGTAGCCTGAGAAGTTGTGATGAAAAGCAACAAAAGTGAAGATGAAAGAAAAAAAAATCCAAAAATTAAATACAAGGAAATTTGAAAGATTTCTATTTAAGGAAAGAAATTTCTTTTAAAAAATGAATAAATCCTAATCTTAATTAGGAAGCATAACATAACTTTGAAAATAATGATATTCTTTTTTGTAAGCATTCACTTAATCTTATGATATGAGTTATCATCGTGTATTTTCAATGAACTTTTACTCATCGGTAGCCATCTTGATTTTTCAAGGATACCAATCCTCTTTTGAGAAATGACAGGAATCTTTGTAGATCTCATCTTAGAACAAAGTGATACTCTCTACCATTTTTGGCTGCTATGAAAAACAGAATTTCAGAGGAAATACATTAATATCACAAATAATCTTGCTAATTATTTTCTTGTAAATCTTGTTAAGAATCTCAAGTAGATTGCAACAAGCCAAATTCTGGAATTGTACCACTTCAAGAAATGTAGTTCTAGATAATCTATGTTGCCAAACAGGACAATATATGAATAACTTATTATTTGTTGAAAAAGGGTTGAAATCATACCATCATGGAAAAAGTCATGAAAACAATGAAAGCAGAATTATTAGATTTAGTCTTTTTGGTAAATTCTTTCCATTTGTTCATGAGGGTGGTCCATAAATCCATCGCCTGGTAATATGATCAATCTATGTTAGTAATATTCATCACTGAATAAACCTGATATTCAAAAAGTATGCGTCTTTGTTAATGTGCTTGACCCAATGCTTCACCATTAATCATAGAGATCAAATATTATACAGAAGAAATTTCAGATCAAAATTCAGCAAATAACTGTAAGGCTACAGACGCTGATCTACACTTGTATATCAGAATATACATACATACAGTCTGTTACCATATTTTTGCCTTATATTATCAGTATATATGATAGGAATGTGGATTTTAGTGAGGTGAAACAAAACTACTACTTAATTTTTATTTATGAGTTTTGGGGGCTTAAATTCAGTAGGAGAACTGGTATCAAATATCAACTACCCAGGGATCTGCTTACAAATGTATATATATATATATATATATATATATATATATATATATATATATATATATATATATATATATATATATATATATATATATCATGCCCACGAAAGTGAGAGCAAAAAATAGAAAATATGTTCTTGGGTGGAAAGAATTAAAAAAGAACAAAACATAAAATGAACATAAGAGATAAAGAATTGAAATTAAACGAAATTTTTTTCTGGCAGGGTGGGTCTCTAAAATATAACATATCATTTTGAAGTGCCATACCCACCTCTTACCCGCTCAAGCATCTGCCCCCTCAGTCTAAATTTCACCCATCCCTTAACTTTATAGTGTTCTAAGACTTTATACTAAAATAGCAAATTGTGACTACCTTCTCGCAGCCTCCTACTCCATCTGGTGCAGAAAAACAAAAACCATAAGTAATTTTAGCAAATCAGAAACTGTCAACAAAAACTGTCACCAAAATTGTTCACATAGGTTTTTCATAGTTTTCAAGCTGGTTTGGCTGGCTGGTTATCTATGTATGTATCATACATACAGGTTGTACTGATAGATTATCATGCCAAGAAAAATGTTTCTTTATCATTTGATAATCCCCTCTCCCCCGAGTTTTTTTTATTCTGGGGTAGAATGTGGTATGAGCAAAGTTTATCCTACATTACTCCCTTAGTGAGTGTAAGGCAGAATTCATGCTTGTTCTTAAAAAAATCCTGTCTCTTTTAGTAATCTCTGCCCAACAAAAGGCGAGAGAAATAAGTTATTCATTGAACACACCATTTTTTATTTTTTAATTGATCTTCCCAACGTAGCATACTGCTAAAAGACATTGGTTACTAGACAGTTTCCATTGAGTAACTAACCAGACCAGTTTTTCAATATCTTAAATCACTCATAGAAAAGCATACTCTAAATTATATGCAGCGATGGAAATGGGTTTTGGAAACATGGTATAAGGTAAGGCTGGGTTCTGAGAATTAGGTATACGGTAAGGCTGGGTTCTGGGAACTAGGTATATGGTAAGGCTGAGTTCTGGGAACTAGGTATATGGTAAGGCTGGGTTCTTGGAACTAGGTATATGGTAAGGCTGGGTTCTGGGAACTAGGTATATGGTAAGGCTGGGTTCTGGGAACTAAGTATATGGTACGGCTGGGTTCTGGGAACTAGATATATGGTAAGGCTTAGTTCTGGGAACTAGGTATATGGTAAGGCTGGGTTCTGGGAACTAAGTATATGGTACGGCTGGGTTCTGGGAACTAGATATATGGTAAGGCTGAGTTCTGGGAACTAGGTATATGGTAAGGCTGGGTTCTGGGAACTAGGTATATGGTAAGGCTGGGTTCTTGGAACTAGTTATATGGTAAGGCTGGATTCTGGGAACTAGGTATATGGTAAGGCTGGGTTCTGGGAACTAGGTATATGGTAAGGCTTGGTTCTGGGAACTAGATATTTGGTAAGGCTGGGTTTTGGTGTACCTTCTCATACGCTCCCCAACCAATCCCACCACTGAATATATCTAAATTATGAGATCATAAACTTGGAAACAATTATAAAACATTAGTATATATGCATGTAAACACACGTAGATATATAGATGGGCAAAAATTTATACTTTTCTAGGAGTACTGAAGGATATATTTTCAGGGGGGAGGATGTCAAAAGGATATATTCAGAACACATCTTAACAACAACCCTGTTATCATCAAAGAATAATGCCATCTTTTTCTATAGGTACATCAAGTTAGGGTCACATAAAGTAATTGTGCAGCACCATTATCTTTCACTGACAATACGGTTTCAACTTTCAAACTAATTCACCTAATTAAGTGGGGGAGGCTGTTGGATCCTCATCCATCGCTAAAACGTGACTGTTCAGATTAAAGAAAGCAATAACCCAGTTATAAGCTAGTCACACTGAACTTTGCTCTTTCGGAGCTAGATCTGGCCATCTTGGAGCTGAATATAGCTATTTTGGAGCAGGATTAATATTTGAAGGTACACTATCCACCTAGGATACACCAAAAACCACTCTATGATAATCCGCGTTATATTGAGGGCAGCCTGTAATATAAAAATCAATAACTAATGGTAACAGATTAGTATTGAATTTCAATTCTTGAATATTTTATAGGATCATGTGTGCATGTGTGCCTATACTCTCATTTATGAAGTTATATTCGCTAACTGATACACAGACACAAATTCCTGAGGTCAGTATTTGAGGAGCTTACCTGAAATGAAGACGAAACCAGGGGCAGAGCTTGAGATTCTGGGGCCTGTTTGAGTTGACTCCTTGAGGGTCCCCTCTAACATTTACTGAGATTTGTTATTGAATGATATTAGAATAGATGCAGTAGGTGAACTACTATACATAAATATTTTTGGGGTGAACCTTTATTGGGGATATAGTTGGGAATGGTTTTGAATCACTTCTGGCTTAGGCTATGTCTCTGCACATAATAGTGATATAACTATCCACTGAGAATCAGACTCATTTTCAATGGTTTGCTCTCTAGCAGGCGCCCCAAGAAGGTTACTAAGCTTAACTTTGTCTGGCACAAGGCCTCAAGAATGGGGTATTCAACAAGAATCACACTGATGAGCAAAGGTTCTCAAAATTGATTGTTCTTTGGTTGGCTTCTATGTACTAATATGCATGTATACTATTTGTGGCAAAAATTAAGAAATCATCACAATTGGAGGATTTTTCCACAGCTTTTTTTGTAGAAAATTAACAAATCTGAACATTCCGGCTCCATGGAATTTACCTCAAACAAACTATATAAAATTATCTAAATCATTGGCCTATTTTTTTCCAGATTAAGTAGAGGAAAAAATTATGGAATCGTCAACAAAAAAAATCATCACAATTAATAGTTAATTGCTCCTCTTTGGGGTTTTTATGATGTCCCGAATTCTTTCAGGCATGGATTCCGCTATTCTCAATATTCTCAATCAAACCAGTTCCAACTTTCTTGAATATCAGTTGACAGATCAGCTTTTTAGGATGTCACCTTGTCATGGATCATTTTTTAAAATTTGCTACATAATTTTCAATTAGGCTGAAGTTCGGACTGTTTGCTGGCCATGTCATTGAGCTGATATGCTTTTCATGAAGACAAGCTTCAACATTCTTTACTCTGGGAGAAAATATGCTATCATCCTGAAAAATTATTTCAGCATCGAACAATATTTTCAATGGATGGACTTGGGAAAGTGTCCGAAATTTCAATGTGAACCAGTGCATTGACTGTTGGGGTAATGGTTGCCATTTGCCTTGATCCTTTACCTGATGTGTATCTCCTATATCATAAATGAGGGAGGAAATTTGGTTGTTTCCTCTGGGAGTCATCTCCATATATTTCATGGGAACAGTACCTGATAAAGTTTCCAGCATCACAGCCTTGGTCAATGTAGATTCATGATTCATCACTGAGTATCACTTTCATCCAATCATCCACACTCCATAACTGTTTCTCTTTAGCTAACTGTTATCTTGCTTTTCTCCTGTTTAGAAATTAGTAAGTGCTGATCTTTGTCAAGCTTTTCTTTGTGTAAGTTCCATTTCATTCAGCAGATTTTCCATAATTTTATCACATACATTGACTTCTGTTTCTGTCCATTTGTTTTTAATTTGTTAGGCATTTTCAATTTTCAAGGCATATTTCTTTGAGTTTTCTATGCTGACACCTTGACGTCTTCTGTGGTCCACCCGTATATTTTCCCTCTAAAACCTTTACATTTTGTTTATACTCACACCAAATTTTAGTATCAGGTAACTGGGGAATGACCAAAATCTTTTGCCATAATCTGTGTTGGATTTCCTTCTCAAAAGATTCTTTTAACCCTTTCCATTGTTCCAAGTGACAGCTGTTTTGTTGGAGCCATGTTCCCTTTTGATTATCCAAGTCCAACATCTTGTGCAGTTCTGCAAGCACTCTCTCTTAACTGCAGACTAATTTTCATGTTTAGATTAGAACTGGTATTTGATTTTGAAATGCAAATTACAAAGTAATTCCATAAATCTTTCCTCTACATGACATGGAAAAAATATGCCATTAATTCAAATAATTAAATCTAGTTTGTTTGAGGGATATTTCATGCAGCCAGAATACTCAACCATGAAACTAGAATTATTTTGTGTCATGTCTGGAATTGGTTTATTTCTTTCGGAGTAAAAAAAAGTTAGATGAATAGAATAATGATTCCATAATTTTTTGCCAGGAATAGTACATTTAATATATGCATATAACAGTGACAGTAATGGGTGTTGAGAACAGAGTATACGGTAAGGCTGTGAATGGGATTTATTCTCCAGAATTACAGAGATGAGGGATCAGTGGAGTGAATCCATGCAGCTGGGGGCTCTGGGCATTGTAAACTCCCGTGGTTATATTTTAGAAATATGGCCAACTTTGGGGGCCATTTTGAGATGATATATCCTATATCAAAATTGAGAAATAGGTGTACGCTATTCTCTCATGTTCCCCCACCTCTGGTATATAGATTTATCTTTTTATATATGCCTATCTCTCTCTCTCTCTCTATATATATATATATATATATATATCTATATATATATATATATATACACACACACACACATATATATATATATATATATATATATATATATATATATATATATATCAAATGTATACATATTTCTAAAATTAACATGTGAATTTATGCCCCCAGATGCAGGAAGGAAATAGAAATCAAAACAAGTATAAATAGTAAGAAGCAAAAAAAAAGGGGAAGTTTCTTTTTAATTTTATTTCTCTTTCAACCCCTTCCATTTGACTCCTGGTTCTGTTTATTGAAATAACAAAATTAAAATTATTAAATTCCTGCTATATCTAAAATCCTACAGAATTTATCTACCCATCTATCTATCTATCTATCCATCTATCCATCTGTTTATCTATCGTTCTTTGTCAATCTATCTTTCGACCTATCTACCTATCTACCTATATGCAAGCTTGTGTGTGTGTGTATGTGTATGTGTGTGTTTGTATATGTATGCAATGAGTGTGTATACTCATATGTGTGTTAGTGAAATTATTGGCATAGTGCTATGTAGTTGTTGATGTTTGAAATCTGATGAGATGTAAATTGAATTATTTCTATCAAAATGATTCCTCAGTCAAATTCAAACCATTTTGTTTTGTTATAAATTTTGAGAAGAAATAAAATGGAAAAAAAGAAAAAGAAAAAAAAGAAAAATTAAGAAAAGGATGTTAGAGAGAGGTTGCTGACAGAACTGACCTTAGGGTTCCTAGTGCCCCTCGCAAATTGAAATTTGTTGCCCTCAAATTTAACTGTCAGAAATTCCTGAAAAATCTGACTATGCATCTTTTACTCTGTTTGATTTATCAATTTTCCTATTCTTGCATTCGTATGTAGGAAGTCGTACTGATTCAGGCATATGACAGGTGACCCCAAGAATGACTGCTCATATTGCTGGTACCTTGGGCTGACCTTGGCTGCAGATGAAGGAGTGGTTAAAAGAGAGAGGTGAATGGATATATTGGACAGAAAAAGACACGAGAGGTCAGATTAGTCACTCAATAGAAACTGTCATGTGACCAATATCTCTAATCATTTAAAACATTGGAAAAGAGGGTGATCAATGAATAAATTACTTTAATTGCCTTTTGTTAGGCAGTGATCACTAATAAAGTACAAATTTTCAAATAACAATCATGAATGTTGCCAGACACAAACTAGGGGACAATTTAGCATGAACTATGCAAATTGAACCACCTCTAAAAGCCTATTTAAGGGCCTCAAAAGAGCTTTATAAATAGTTGTTCACCTACTGCATTTCTATGAACTAATATCACTAAATGTTGACGGTGATCCAAAAGGGAATTAAGCATCTTTGGTTCTCAAAAATAAGTGTAAATGCTGCTGGACACAAACTAAGGGAACAATTTTGCATAAACCTACACTGTAAATTGAACCCCTCTAAAAACCTATTCAGGGAGATGAATTTTGAAAAAAAATGAAAAACATTTTTTTCTCAACATAATAAGGGGTAAATGATTAAATATTCATCCCTCTAGCCCCATATATGGCCAATGAGCCAGTCAGACCCACTTAAAAGCAGGAGAAACCTATGCTGACAGTTTTGATGGCAGTTTTGGATGGTGGTTTATAAAAGAGAGGGGAATGAATGAGAGTAGAGAAAACTGAGAAAAAAACGAATGAGAGATGATGAAAAAGAAAGAGAACAGAAATAGTTATGGGGGAGAGGATATGGTGGGATAGGGAATTTAAAAAGTGAGATGACAGGTAAATCATGAAAGGTAAAAAATGGGCTGAGGGTAGGCAGAGGAGGAAAAAAGGTGTAAAAATGTAGAGTGAAGAATTGAGTCTATTCTGCAGATAAAAATGCAATATGTCACATGAGAAATGCCTTGAAAACCTTGGCTGCCGGAGGAAAATAGAAAAAGTTTTCATTGAATGCTCAATAAAAATGTGGCTTCAAATTTGAATCTAGAATTTTTTGAAGGGAAATGAATGGGACAAAAAATAAATTGTAAAAAAAAATAGAAAAAAGAGAAGGAAAAAAAAGAAACAGGTAAAAAGAGAAGAAGAGAGGATAAAAAATATGAAAACAAACAGAAGGGAGAAAGGAAAATGAAAAAAAAAAAATGGCAAATAAGAAAAAAACTAATGATAACAGGATGGTGAATTAAAAGTCTTCTGCCCGCAGTCATTTTCACTTTCTTTGGAAGAAAGAGAGTTTTGTGGAAAGAAGAAAAGAAGTGAGAAAGAAAGACGAAATATATATATATAAAAAAGAATAGAGAATAAAAGGTGAAAAAATATGAGGATTGATCAAAAGAAAATAAGATACATAAAAGAAAGAATAAAAATATGATTCAAAGAAATAAAGTAAGATAGAAGGAGAAAGGTTCAGTCAAGGCTGAAGAATTAAATCAGAAGAAAAGAAAAAACATTCGAGAGATTGAATAAAAGAAAAAGTTAGGAATAGGATCAAAAAAAGAAAGAAAGAAGGAAGGAAGGAAAGAAGGAAACCGATCAAAAAAGAAAGAAAATTGATCGAGAGAACCAAGAAGTCATTCAAAATCAACAAAATATACTGTGAGAAAATTTGAAGAAAAAAAAATTTGATAAAAAGAAAGGAGAAGTACTATGAAAAAGAGAGAACAGAAGAGAGATTGATGGATCATGACAGAGAGAGAGAGACAGAGAGGGGGGAGAAAGAAAGAGAGAGAGAAAGAAAGATAAAAAGAGAGGTATCAGAGAAATACCTAGGTGGAGAAAGGATGTGAATTTTAAAAAAGCATTCATCAACTTATACGAGGCACTTGTGGCGCATAAAGAATCTTGCGATCCCAATCAAAAAAGGGGGAATGACTGCAGGCAGAACACTTGGTACCCTTCCTTACAGAGGTGAAGTCTAAGAGCCAAAGAAATCAGTTTTATTGAAAGATAGTTTGAAAAATAAATTTCACTGAAAGGTGACAGATTCTACAGTAAGGATAAACCTAAAATCTGCAATACAGAAGATATTGTACAATTTATACAAAAAATGAATGAAGCCAATAATTGTGACTGATGCTGTATTCAATATATATTTATGTCTATCTGATACTTAACTCTTCCTGTCATTTTCAGTATTACATTTATGCATTTACTATTGAGCACACAAATGGATAGACTGAGCATTAATACATGTACTCAAACCCACACACCTGTAGACAAAGAAACTATAATATGATATAATGGGGGAAATCAGCAAAAGTTTGAGGAATTCAACCATGGAAACAAATAACTTTATTTTGTGACATTCAAAACACACAAATAAATAGGATGCATCAAAAATTTAGAATGAAATATGTTTGAAAAATGAGAGTGTAAATCATCCAGAGCCTGCCTTGGTAATGACCCTTACACCTAGTTTTCACTGTCTCTTTTCACGTAATAAATTACTTGCTGTTTGTGTACGCAGGCCCACCAAAAAGGAGTGCTCACAAACGGTAGCAGCGAAATTCCCTACTACATATCAATTGTGTACGCTGTACGAATCCCCCCATTGAGGAGTGTCTCATCCATATGCTATAGATAAATAGATATACTTGCATCCACAAATATGTGAAGAGTTACTTTCCTAAATATACTTACATGTGTACTTTGATCCGTGTATTTTTACATTCTTATGTTTGGTTCATCTATTTCTATTTAAAAATGTATCTCTGCTCTAAGCATTGTATATACATACACGTCCTCCCACAATTTTTACACATAGAATTATGTAGGTGTGTATGTTTGTGGTAAATATGCACGCATACAATATACTTGTGCATACGTAGGTGGATGTATGTTGAGGTTTTCAAGAAATCTTATGTATGCATTTATGCAGTTATAAGTTTTCAAACACTCACACAAATACATACACATACACAAATGTGTATATATGCATGCATATGATTATGTACATATATGTATAAGTTTTCAAGAAATGTTAGCAGGCAAATATTTTAGCAGATAAGAAATCCTCTTGAAAAGAAATCATTGGAGCCGTTATTGTGTCTGTCTCTGAGATGGATGAGGAATTATCTACAAAGGCTTTTCCGAGGGCTTGAATCATGTTTTCCATTGAACAATGCCTTTCTTGATAAATTCTTATTGAACACAGGATATACGCAGTAACATTAGCCACCACACACGACTTAACAAGTCAAGGAGAAATCGGACTGACAGTAACAGTACTGTTGACTGTTTTGTTACAAAGAAGATTACCATCACAGAAATAAGGGAATTCTATTTAGAGAAACAATGTCTATCTGTTTGGCTGTCTGTCAGTTGGTCCGTTGGTCTTTCTGATGGATTATTTGAACACTTATCTGTTTGTCGGTTTATTTATTATAAATGAATTTTCTGTGAAATTCGGAATCGAAGTGAATAATATGCATAGATTTATTCAGAATGTTCTCGACGTTATACCTAAAGGCCTTCTTGGGGTGCCTGTTGCATTTGGAAATACTCTCAGAATCTTGCATCGAGCCCCCACCCCTATTTGATCCGTGGAGGTAGACTGTTTTGTTTGTTGGCATCTTGTATTAGGACAATTTTTGTTTCCAATGCCTTCTGTTAATTTTATTTTGGAAGACCTTCAAAGCATAGAATGATTATTCTAACAAAAAGTTTGAGGTAGTAATGAAGAATTACTTTGTTGTTTACAGATGCCATCTTGGGAATTTAATGATGGGGACAGCCCTTTATTTGTTGTTAGCAACCAATTCCTTACCAAATTTTGGGAATGCAAGGAAGACAATGGATAGCTTGACTTGAGATTCCAAGAGCATGGGTAATAGGCACCTGAAGAAAGCAGTAGGATACAACAGCTGAAACATTGTGAGCATATAAACAACAAAGATGAGGTCAATAGTTTGTATAAATCTTTGAATAATGAAAATTCTTCATCTAAAAAATTCAGAAATCAAAGTGATACCTTTGCATAAGAATTGAAAAGGCATCCTCATTCGCATATATCTGTATGTTTGCATACTCACAGATAGAACCACATGCATGCACACACACACACACACACACACACACACACACACACACACACACACACACACACATAAACACTCTCACATATATAATATGTAGATAGCCACTTGTTAATTAACAAAAATGTGTGGTTGATTTTATTAATTTTTTCAATGCCCGGAGGATGATATAAATTAACATTGAAATATCATTCACTTGGAACTGGATGACAAGATGTCTTTTGGGAAATTTCTTTGTCCTGGGCAGCTGAAATGATATCTCATGGGAATTTCTTTGTTCCTGGAATTGCTGACAAGATATCTTATGAGAAATTCTGAAATGAAGTGAAAACTTGAACATAAAAAAGTAATAAAAAACTATACATACATATATATATATATATATATATATATATATATATATATATATATATATATATATATATATGTGTGTGTGTGTGTGTGTGTGTGTGTGTGTGTGCGTGTTTGAATAATTTCTGTTTGATCTATATACACTCCTATGCACACGTTTACATACATATGCGTGTATGTGTATGTGTGTGTGTATAACACTGAGGTATAGATAGTCAGTTTTGGATTGACAAAAGCGTATGGTTAATTTTATTAATTTTTCAACGCACTGATGATGATGAGAATTAATATTGAAATACTAACCACTTGGAACAGGATATCTTGCAAAAACTTTCTTCCATGAGAAGCAGGTGATGAGTTATTTCGCTGGTTTGACATCACCCATTGACAGGTCCTGTAAATACTTATGCTGTACTGAAAATGGTGCAATTTAATTTCCCTACCCTGGGAAAATTAAATTGCTCATACGTGTGGAAATTGCAAAATGGACTGAAAAAGAGTAAAGTACAAAGTCTCTTGGGCTCAGATTATAAAATACCCATTATCATCAACTAACCTGAAAGTAGACAGGTCTGGTTAGTCAATCAATAGAAACTGTCCAATTTTCAATGTCTTTTGGCAGCATGCCATGTTTAGGGTGATCAATTAAAAAATTGGAACAATGGAGAATCAATTAATAAATCATTTCTCTCGTCTTTTGTTGGGCGGTGATCAATAAAAGTCTGAATTTTCAAAGAACAAGTGTGAATGTTGCCAGGCACAAACTAAGATACCAATTTAACTGGAAGTTGCGTTGTAAATTGAACCTCTGACTTCTTGGGGATTTTTTGAAAAAACAAAAATACCCTTTTTTTTAATTCTAGATATAATTAGGAGTGAATGTTTAAATTTTCAGTCTTCCAGAGTCATTATAACGATCTGTATGTATGAAACTACATAGATAGCCAGCCAGCCTGAGAGACTCTCTTGGAAACTGAAGAAACCTTTGTTGACACTTTGATTGACAGTTCTAGTTGACAATTAGAATTAAATTCCAGGCAGAGCTCTTCATTCAAGTCGTGAGTCTCGTTCCTGTAAAATGGGTTATATTTTATTTATTTTTTTTATTAACACCTATTTATTTCAAAACAATATGGTGAAATGGGGTTCTTTAAATATCGATAGCCCTTTTCCAGTGGATGGAAAACACAGAGAATTGCTGTGTGAAAAAAGAATGATATTTCTATACTAAAGTTTGTTTTGGAATATTCCTTCTTGACTGCCCTCTCCCTGTCCCACGGCCATTTCAATACAATAAAGAATTCTTAAAATACACTGGGATGAATAGGTCCACATTATAGGTCCTCAAATGACCCACTTGAATGAAGGTGATAGAAAAAATGGAGAGCAACACATTCTGGTGAAAAATTTCACACTCCTACAATAATGATTTTTCTTTTTCCTTAAAGGAGGACAGTGGGGGAGAGAATCCAATAGTTTGAGGAGAGAATGTGGCCTTGGTGATAAAAAAAAAATGGTTTAGGCTGGGAATGAAAAGCATTAACGGATAAAAGTTCAGATGCCATTATAATCAGGGGCCACAAAGCAGAAAGATAAATAAATAAATAATTTCTGACAAAAGTCTTCAAAATGTATAAACAGAAGTTTGAGAGAAACCAAAAAAATGAGCAAAATAGTGTAAAAAAAAAACAAAAAAAAAATACGAGTTGTGTGACCAGTATGATAATTGGCAGTGAAAAGGTAATGGGTGGGAGGCATAAGGTTTATACCTATTTTATTTATTTATTTATTTATTTACTTTTTCTAATCATACCACTCCTTAGGTTCATGTTTTTTGTTCGCCCAGAAGACCTGTTTAAGTTTTTTTTTTTCTTTTACCAGTTTTTGGTTATTCCATTTTGATTCATTTTCCTTCTCTGCCCCCTCCCCCATACAGCTTGAATAAACAGGGGTGTGGAGCAATAAGTCAATTGAGAGGATCCAATGTCACATGATTTGATCTGATTGGCATCTATTCTCCAAACCCCCTCGGTACATTTACCTTGATAGAACCACCCACGGCTGTTATCTCCCAAGCCGAGCAATTCAAGGCACTATAGTAGCCATCGATTGAAACCCTTTTGCACCCGAAATAATTTTTGATTTCTTCAAATTGTATTCTTGGAATAAGTATGGCAAAATTATTATTAATTTTGACTAGCTTTTTACCCTCATCCTAACTTTCAGTTGCTTTTTATCTCAACTTTGAATCGGGACGTAATTCAACAGTAACAATCAATTAGCAGAAAATAAAGAGCAAATCTATGATGAGATTTGAACTCATACCCTCTAGCAAGAGAAGATCCAGTATATGCCAGGTTGCTTCTGACATTTCAGTCATGGAGACTTGGTAGTTAGACGGAAGCTGATTTTGCACCTTAAGCCCAACTCCTTATATCTGATATTGTACCCTAGTTGATGCTTTTATTTTTTGACCTAATAGTCTGTAATACATTGGCAAGAGGCTGTAGAATTTCAATCTGATTTCAAAGTTGTGATGAAAAGCAACTGAAAGTTAGGATATAGGTGGAAAGCTAGTCCAAATCAATAATAACCCAGAATCATTTTTAAAAAATCAGAATTTTGCTAGTAATTGGCTTGTTTAATTATTTTGAATGCTTTACTATTGTTAAACGAAAATATTCATCAGTGTTTTCAAGCAAAAAATCAAATCTAGTAATAACTTGTATGGATACTATTAACCAAAGATCAATATATCCATGTGATCACATCATTTGAAGTGGTTTGGCACTATTAGAATCAAGAAGAGAAGAACTGCAAGGCTGAAGAAGAATATTTTTGGAAGACATATTGTCTTTTGTTAAGTTCTTGAAAACTGGAGCAACCAAAACTTTTATCAAAACTATCAACAAGAATTTCTTCAGTTTTTAAGCTGGTCTTGCTGGCTTTCTGACTAGTTTGTACATATGTATCATGCATAGAGGTTACATTAATTAAGCTAGAGGGCTGAAAATTTAAGCATTTACCCCTTATTATATGTAGAAAAAAATGGTTTTGGGTTTTTTCTCAAAATTCCTCCCCAATATAACTCATTCATTGATCAACCCTTTTTCAAAATTTGAATTGATCATCCATGATGCCAAAAGATGTTGGTCACATTATGGTGTCTATTGAGCGACTAACCAGACCTGTTGTGTTTATTTATCAAGTCTCGAAAAATTCATCAATGTATAAGCTGCTGTTTAAAATAGTAAATTATGATTTCTTTTTATTTCATATAATTCATTTTGGCGATGGAAATAGGTTTTGGGAATTAGGTATACACAATGCTGAATCAAAGTCAATTGGACCTATTGGGTCCTGTGTCTGAGGGGGCCCTGCATTTGGGAATATTCTAGTCTTGTTAAATACACACAACACCACATTGCAAATGGATAAAATGATTCACAGAGAACAGTAAAAATATCAACTTTCTTCTGAATTCTTAAAGATTCCACACTGTTTGTTTACACTGTCAATATTTTCAATTTTTTTTGTTGTACTTGAATTAAGTGAAGTTGAACAACTACAGAGGAGCATAAAAAATTATTTCTGCAAAATTTTCAGGCACGTTTTGATTGCTTTCCATTGTACCATAGAGATATAAAGTTTATTTGTATTTTCAAGATTCTAGAGACCTTGACTGTTAACCAGGAGCCCACCCCCCAAACAGTTTCCTATTAAGCCCTGAAGCTCCTAAGGGTATACGTTATGGCTTTATTTAGGATTTATGCTTGGAGATCACAGAGTGAAGTGAACCAGTGCAACTGGGGCTCTGTAAGCCTCTTAGGGTAAATCGACAAAGGGTAGTTGATGATGTCTCCATTTGTAGACATTGGACATTCAAAAAAGCCTGGAAATTGAGAACAGATATAAATTACACCCCTGCGTTTGCAACCATCTAGAGTTGATTTTGTTTTAGATCTATAACAACGACAAGAATGATTTTTGCACAATCTGGAGGAGTAAACTTTCCATATTAAACCAAACTGAAATTTACATTTTCCTACCATGATTTGAAAACACAACAGAGTGAAGGATAGGTGGCTTTTTTACCGACTGGACAAAATTGACGAGTCTTATTGAAATTTTTGTTTCAAATATACAAGGAAGTAGGAATGGATATTGGCCCTGTTGTGGCCAAACTTGTACATTATTAAAATTACTTTTTGTACTACTCTTTGAATACTGGAAGGCAGCATGGAATTTTCATGGTTTCAGAGAATAAGCAGATTGCAAAGACAAGTAATTAACATAAGAATAGCTGGAAGTGTCAAAAGCGACCCCTTATTATGGATGTTAGATTCTCATTGCAATGCTTCAAGATGAACATAACCTCAGATGAATCATTATTCACAAGTCATTCATGGTAACAGTCTATCCTTGCTAGTTTTATTGCTGTGTTTAACTAAATCAAATTGATGTGGCCTGTAGGAATCCCTGACACCAAGATATAGGACTATATGAAACTAGAACGACCTCCTGCCAGATAAATTAAACACTTAAAGAAGGTCGAAGAACATAATAGCTGAGAGTTTGTGATGAAACCTACAAAGATGAGAATATTAGTCCAAATAACTAATGGAATAATGCTTTAGGGTAGTTAATTATATGAAAACCTTGGCAGGCTGTTCTTGTGTTAGATATGAATGTGTCATGTTTAACACAAAATTTAGCCAAGGGTTGAAACTGACACCTTCATGTTTTTTAACCCGGCTATGGGTTAAATCAGAGGCCAACAAACTATGGCCTGTGGCCTCATTTTATCCAGAGGTGGAGGACTTCATTGAATATGTACTGCACAACAAAAATTTTCTGTTTTCTTTACCTATCTTTGGTAGTAGAAAAGAATTTCATTGTTCTCATTGATTGATGATACATAGGTAGTACCTCAAAGAATGAATATGGTCAGAACAAATGCTATTTCTGACATTCCAGGCATTTCCTGCTTGACAACATCTAAAATAGTTTGAAAAAGACAACTAGAAACATCTAGATTCTGGAGAATCTGGAGTGTGTGTATATATATATATATATATATATATATTAGCATTCCAATGGATATTATGAATCACCACCACTTTATATATGCTATGTTGGAGGTGATCAATTAGAAAAAAATTTTCAATTGAAAATCTTTTTAAAGTAAAACACTATTCTAAAAGCATTATTTTGAATGAAGATCTTTTTAATTCATATACACATATATATTTTTATTGTTCACTTGTATATACATATATGTGTTATTAAGAGATGGATATATGATCTAATAGAATGATACAAAATTGCATTATATTATATTTAAACTCTTATTTGAAATGATCACCCGTTATTACACAGTGAATGTATCATTTGGCATGTACAATATGAAAAGGATAAACAATCAAAGAAAGTGGGGCTGTAACGGGAATCGAAACTGTGACTGATATGCTAATACTTCGATGTAGCATTGCAATTTGGAGCTGAAACAGTTATTTGGGCCTTTGCATTACCAGTGGCAGTTTAGCTTTAATTGTTTGCTCTATCTATATTGTCTATGCCAAATGGTACGCTCACTGCGAAGTAATGGGAGAACATTTCAAATAGATGTTTCAATATGATATAGCACAATTTATAATCATATATATATATATATATATATATATATATATATGTAGTATGTATTTATATAAGCAATACAGCTGTTTGTATTCATGTGTTTACATGCATACACAATTATTTACATTCTGTCTTTCATCAGTGCGCAAACTATACATATATATATATATATATATACACACATTTTTCTATTATGTGACAGTATAACTTTGCAAAAGGCTTTTATGAAGTAAATGCAGTCTCCCAGAAATTGTACCAAAGCAAATCACAGCTGGCTTTAGACAAGGGATTGCTGCCCGACTCATATCTTGCATTTCTTTGTGAGTTCATCTTGAAATTGATTAGGTGATTCTCAATTAATATTCAGTTCCTGGGATTTTCCTTTTCCATAATGTTCAGCAGGTGTTCAAAGACACTTCAGTTCTTTAATAATGTTGGTCACTTCTCCCTTAGATTCATTGTCGGTAATTGTTGGAAGTTATTTTCTTGAAGTTGTGTTGGCTAAATAAATGACAAAATGTTTCTTTGTTCTGAAGCCGTAGTTTTCCCTCAGAAGGAATTAGAAGCAAAAAAGCTAGTAAATAAAAGGATATATAAGTAAATATATACATAAGTAAAGAGTTAATAAATAAATAAGTGTACACAAATATTGGTCTAGCACTTACAGCAATTTCATTTGGCATGGGATTCACTATAATGTGGTCTATAATTTACATCTGAAGATTCAATTAGTGAAGAATGGTATAATATAATATAATACAATGTTGTGAAAACTCATAGAAAGACAACTGCTTGAGCTCTTGCTCAAAATGTACAGATTTCGAAAATAACTATAGGGTGCAACCTAGCAAATTTTTCCTTTCATATATGGACATTGCGTGTGGAAATATCTAATACTTTTACACTGGTGGGTAATATCAGGTTTTGTCATTTCTTGTCATCCATAGTTCAGGATGACCAAGTATAATCATCAAAATTTGGAAATTTATTAATGAGTGAATGTGAATATCAAAATCAAGAAAACTATTTATCAAAACTGATAGCATAAAGTAGTCCATAGAAGAGACATTAACAAAAATAATCTGTTTTGATTCAACTATGTATTCAAGTCAGTCAGGATATGATATTATTAAAATTTTAAAAAAAATTATCAAAATCTAGAGGGTCATATAGTACATGAAGATACAACAAAAATATTGTTTACATGCAACTATATATTCAAGGTAGGATAGAAATATTTTTTGAATGTTCAATATTTTCCTTCCAAAATCAAATTATCAAAACAAATGAATATAATTATCAAAATTAATAAATGTAACTCTCAAAATGAGAAATATAATTATCAAAATACAGAAATGTACATATCTGAACCCATAAGTATAATCAAAATTGAGAAATGTAATCATCAAAATTATTTTCTTCTTGCTGATTATTTTCTATTCCAAATCAAATTATCAAAACAAATAAGTATGATTACTTAAAATTGATAGATAAAATCATTAGAATGAGAAATATGATTATCAAAATCCAGATATTTTATTATCAAAACCCCAAAGTATAATTATCAAAATTGAGAAAAGTAATTAACAAAATTATTTTCAGAATGTTGATTATTTTCCTTTGAAAATAAAAATATCAAAACAAGCAAATATGATTATCATAATTGATAAATGTAATCATCAAAATGATAAATATAAGTATCAAAATTCAGAAATGTTATTATCAAAATGAATTAATATAATTATCAAAATTGAGAAATGTAATTATTATTAATGAGTGAATGTGAATATCAAAATCTAGAAAACTATTTATCAAAATTGATAGCATAAGGTAGTACATAGGAGAGCCATTAACAAAAATGATGTTTCGATTCAACTATATATTCAAGTTAGTCAGTTTATGATATCATCGAAATATGAATTAATTTTCCCATCAAAATGTAATTACCAAAATCCTTAAATACAATTATAAAAATTGATAAATATCATTATCAAACTGAGAAGTAAAATTTTTCAAAAACGAGAAATATAATCATCAAAATTTGAAAAAGTAATTTTAAAAATGGAAAAATGTAATTATCAAAATGGAAAAAAGTTATCATAAATATATCATTATCCCTAATACGACTGAGTGAAAATAATAATAATTTAATAGTAATTATGAAAATTGAATCAACTCAGTGTGTGGTGATAAAAAGTATTAACAATAAAAAGATAGACTAATTAAAACTAATGATAAAGTAATCATAATAAAAATGCTCCATCTAGAAAAATATCTAAAAATTTGTTGCTCAGTAGTAACGGTCATGTGACCAATGTTTTTTGTCCGGTTGTCGAATCGACAGTGATCTATTAGAATATAGGAAAAAGGGTTGATCAATGAAGAAGTTACTTCTCTCACTTTTTACCATTGAGCTGAACAGCTGCCAGTATTGCAGAGATCCAAATAACTGTTTCAACTCCAAATTCTCATCTTTCAATTCATTACATTTTGCATTCCTGGTGGCTGCATAGCTCAATGGTAAGAGCAAACCTACATTAAAGTGGCTACCATACGTTCAATTCCAGCAGCAGCCACATTTCTTTAATTGTTTATTCTGTTCATACTGTGTAGGCCAAATGATATATTCACCATGTAATAACAGGAGATCATTTCGAATAAGAGTTTAAACATCTCAAATATGTTTCAATATAATATAATGCAATTCATAATTATACACACACACACATATATATATATATATATATATATATATATATATATATATATATATATGTATAATCCTGAGTGGAGCTTATTGGTACCCTTGAATTTTTTGTTTATCCCGTATCTTCAGAAATGAATGGAAACTGATCCACATTTGTATCATCAGAGTATTTTGATAGAATGTCCAAAGCAATTTAATAGGAGAACATCATTTTTCAACTAAATTGTTGGAATATTGAAATATTTCAAATGAAAATAATATGATTTCTAGAACTGCTTTCTCGACAACTAATTCTCCATCTAAAATAATATATAATATAAGTTGAAACTAATCTATACCTTTTTTGTGAACACAGGCATAAATCTTTTTTACATTATCTACCATTCTAAGTTTAGAAAATTGATAATAATCATAATAAAACCTGAAATATTCACAAACTAATTCCTTACTCACACACAAATCTCATCATGTGGAAAATATTTTTGAGCTACTCCATGTCACAACAATATAAGTAATAAGTGTAATAACATACTTATAGATACTGCGCACACTTTCTCTCTGGCACAAAGATCTATAATTCATCAATGTCAATCGGAAGAGATTTAGTCCTTTCCAAACTGGCCATGTTTGTGCATCAACTTATTTCCAGTCTTGTATCTGCTTTTGCAGTGTTTAATTGTCGTTAAAGTAAATGTGCCATTATCAGTCCTCCCTCCATTCCACTCCTTTGTGCGCAATGAAAGATCTGCCGGTTCTGGAAGTTTTTACCATTCATTTCTGTTAGTTTGATCTAGATCTTCCCTGTAAACCATTGAATGTAAAGTGGTTGTTATTTCTTGTTAACTAGACACAACACAAAACTGTGGACCGATGGAATGGGATAGAAAACTTAGTAACTCTTCTTCTCTTCATTACAGGGACATTCAGATTTTTCGGCATCAAGGCTTTGGAGAGTGGATGCTTATTATGAGATGGGCGACATAATAAAACCTACATAAAAAAAAATCCGGCATCTTAGAAAGTAATCTGTGGAGGAAAACATGCGAAGATACAAAGAATTGTAGATTGGAGCTAATTTATTGCCTTTATGACTTATGATAATCCAACTTTGTCTGCATTTTAGGGTAACTATATCTGTCAATCTCTATGTGGATAGATATGAGTGCGGATATGCTTCTGTGATGTTTAGCCAAATACATACAGGCACACATTGATACACACATATTTGTATATACAAATAAGTGTGTACATGGGTATGAATGGTTATATATCTTTATGAGAACTTATATAAATATATATTTTTGTTATATGAATACATGTCTACGTATATGTCAGAAAATCAATGACACTGCAGCCTGATGATCAAAAATGCATTTATTTTACACAACAAATATTTACTTTTTGACATCTCTTTCCTTGTAAATATACTTTATTCCATGATGACTATTACTCACTTAGATGGAACATTATATGGTGAAAATTTCAGATCAAAATTAGCTAATAACTATTATGCTATAGACTCATTCATATATATATATATATATATATATATATATATATATATATATATATATATATATATACACAGTATATGTGATACAGATCAGGCTAGCAGTATAACATAATATAATAATATATCAATAATATTAAGCCACTTCTGAAACGTAATGTATTTATTTCATAGAGTGCTTGATACATACAACATTTTACTCATGAAGTTGAGTTGTTTTAGCGCTGGATTTGCCTGATGCGGCCCGAAGAGAGTAGAAACATGAGCTAGTTTGTGTAGCGAATCCACAATCTACTATTTGTATCTATATATATATATATATATATATATATATATATATATATATATATATATATATATATGTATGTATATATATATATATATATATATATGTATACATGTATATATATGTATATATATATATATATATATATTCGTATACATACCCACATTATTTATGATTATACATGCTCACATTTTCATAAGAAATATTGTTACTGAATTTTCAGCATATATTTATAATGTCTTTTCAAAGTGCATCTTTAACCACTTACATGTATATGTAGATACATATTTATATGTACATGCATTTTCATATGTATATATATTTACGTACATATATATATATATATATATACATACATATATATATATATATATATATATACACACACACACACATATATATATATATATATATACATATAATTCATATATATAGTTTCATAAAGATGACTGAATGATGTCACTAAATTCATGCTATAAACGCCATGTGTATTCACATTTATAAAATACATGAACTATATGTAAAAATATATATAATTCACACACACACACACACATATATATATATATATATATGTAATATATATATATATATATATATATATATATATATATATATATATTAGTCTTCCAAATGAACTTGTATCAATAACTACTGAATAAAGAACCTTAATGTGCCACTGTATGAAATACACTGGTTATATAGACATCCTAATCTGCTGATTAGAATATTGTTAAAACATATTAACAGCACACAGACTCTTCCTGAACTGACTTCATCTCTTTTATTCACACTAATTCATCCTTTGTAAGTTGTGCACATCTATCTATTCATCAGAATAGATATCTCTTTATCAAATGATCCATCTGGACAACCAGATAGGTATTGATCACCGCACTCCACATATCTGACTGCCTATCTCATTTCTGTTCTCATTCATCCCAGAGCTTACTTGGCGGGCCCAATGGCTGCAAGTCTGTCTCTGGTGCGAATAGGAAGTGTTTGAGTTTGTTAAAGGGCAAGTTTTAGCTGTTGGATTCTAGTGGCAGGCAGCATGTCTACAATTCCAAGTTCAGTAATCTGATCAACAATAAAGCCAAAAATGTTATCAAACTAATTTCTTAAGTACGTACAAATTTTATCATCTAAGTTATCGCAAATACACTGGAGAAACACCATTTTATGACAATATAAGAAGCAGCTTTAATGGTAAAGATAGCACACATAAATTCTCTGATTCAGGGGATATGTGTGTGAATGATCATAAGCATATGAAAAATTTTTGGTTAAGAGGAGCAAAGGGCTTGATTTGCCCCGGAAATTATGCAGATTTACCTGATTTACACCAATTTGCTAAAGATTTTACACTGTTTTACCTGAGCGTTGTAGTGGGGCTATAACATGTCCTGCATGCTTGGCTCATACACTTACTAATCACCTCTACCTGCAACACTGGTTTATTTGTTTGGGTTATTCAAGTGTTCTGACATTTATTTGTATCTATGTATCAATTTATTCAGATTCAGCCCTGAACATTGATAGTCGAAACTTGAAATTTTGCAGACACTCCCTTCAATGAGTGGGGGAAATATTTTTTGCTTTTAGAGAACGTCAGGCAACCGCTGAACATCATGACTCACAAAGTGGATCCCCAAAAGATCATATGCGAAACTTATGGCTGACAGAAAGTAAGATGAGTGACGAGCTAAATAAATTCAGAAAGTACTGGCCTCACGATGCCCACGATAGAAAGGTCTGGCAGATCTTAGGCAAGGTATATGTCCAACTACAGAGGCTAACCCATGTTAAAATCCTTAAAAGTGAGAAGGATTTTTTTGCTCAACCTAATCCTGCATACCTTAGGCATACTTTGGATCATTTCTTAGTCACAAACTTGTGTAGTGTCCAGGTGCATTTATGCTTGCTTTTGAACTTTTTAGGGATCACCTGTCCAACAAAAGGGGAAAGGAATAACTTATTCATTCATTCATCACTTTTTTTAATCCCCAATGTTACATACTGCATAAAGGCATAGGTCAATTGAGTGATTAATCAGACATGATTTTTTTAAATCATGGATTCATAGTTCAAACAAAACTGGCATTTTGATCAAAGTAATTTAATTTATCACCACAGCTTGATCCACCAGATAAAAAGAAGAATTTGGGTGGCAGCAATTTATGATTTCCCTCTGAATGCTGGTGCTATCACATTTCCATATAAATAGTTGAATATCTCGAGAACCGATTGCACAGCCCTAATGTAACTTGACCATCAATCAAAGGTAACTTTACTACACATGCATAATCAGACACTCTTCTGTGGGGTATCTCAGTTGGCACTGAGATGCCATTTATTTAAATTTACAATTGAACTTGACCTTACTTCATATCCATCACTAAGTGACCATCACATTCACAATGACTGAGTGAGTCATTCTCCACATCTCATACAGGTTTTTTCATAAAACATTGCATCATCAAGGTCTGTCAGATCCCCTGCATATGCCCCCCCTCCATCAGATTTGGGCTCCCTGCAACTTTTGGCATTTGGTTGTTGTAAAAGAAGAGATTCCACTTTGGCTGAAGCGGGGTTGGGGGAATTTTCTTGGTGATTTTACACGGTTGATTTTCAGAGATTGAGGTGGGGGAGATTTTTTTCACATCTGTTGTCATTAGAAATATCTTCTTTATAATTTGCTTTTGTGCGTAAATTATTTATCTCAATGATTGTCACTTTCATTTCCTTCAGTGGGATATTTGAACAGGTGCTTGCCATGATTAATCTATTCAAACCTACAAGATATACATATTTTTTAATTCTTTTTTATTTCTTTTTTATTTATTTGTATTGTCTACTTTCATTTGTTTGTTCATTTTTGTTGTTTTATCCTTGCAATTATCATCTCCTGCTCGACGGACCCATCCCAACAATTCTCTAATCATTTTTCTCCCTCTTTCTCTATCTCTCTCACTCACTCTCTTCTTTCTGACAACTTCTCCGCATCCATTTCTAGGATCTTTCCAGTATCCCACACAAATCATCATTTGTTTTCTATATATTGATTGCTTCATGTTTATTGTTGCTTTGCTTTTTCTCATATGAATTTTAGTGATCAATTACTTCTGGTCAACATCTATATCTACCCATCTTTTCCTATCATCTTCATCCTCCCATCAATTCAGCCTCTTGCCTTATCATTGTTTTCCCTTTCTCAGCTTTTTACATACATGAGGAGAGGTAGTGAGTTAAGCAAGGATCAGAAAGGAAGAAAGGAGGACAAAGAAACAGCAGGAGCTTATACTTAGTTAAAACTTAAAAATATAAAGAAAGAGAAGGAAAATAGATCTAATGACTGTAAACCATATCACAGTGTCCAGGATCTACCCAGCTCAGCCATGCAGTTAGAATACTATTTCGAAGCGTTAACAAACTTTTACAGATGACTCGAGTTCTACCTTAGAGAAGAAAACCCACCACAAAAAATCCTATGACCTTAAGATCTTACTCCCATCATGTCGGTCAGCAGTGGCATGCAAACCCTTGTTGAGGTCTGTCAGATGCATGTTGTGCTTCAACATGAAACCTCATTGTGCAGGCCCAAATACTATTTCACCTTAGGCCTCAATACTCATTTAGGGGCCTACATGATGTGAAAAATCTCCTGAATCTATATTTGTTAAGCCATGTCACAACATAATGTTTTTATTCTTCTACTGTTGGTCTCTTAGATCACTTTATAAGCAGAAAAAAAAGACTAAGCCAAAAGCATGAACCAGAAGCTGTTCTGGAGAATAGAAAAAGTAAAACTCAATGGAACTTTTAAATTCAAATGGATAACCTTTATCATTTTACTTTTGAAATTACTATAGACAGAAGGAAATAACCTTCTTACAATTCACCCCTTTTGGGGATATAAGCCCCTCCTTTGTAACGTTAAGCCCCCTTTTTTTTAACTCCATCCTCCCCATGTTATCCTTTTTCCATGTTAACTCTCCCTTGAACAGTAGCCCCCATTTGTATTGAGTGATATTTACTCCCTTTTTAAAAACAAATCAAATTAAACACTATCTGCAGTCTATCTATCTATCAATTTTATTGTTTCCTTATAAGCCTAATAACTGTCTCTCAAGTGTTTTTAAACATCTGATGGGAATTTTACTATTTTCTCATCATTGATAGTCTTTTTGGAGTTTTAGAAAATAAACATTTAAGATGAAGCAGAGTGTTGAACAAATTTTGAAAATTTATTAAAGATTCTTTGAAAAATTATTGGACAAATATTTATTTTAATAAGTTTTCATGTATCCATTCAACACTTTTTAAAGTTTAACGAATAAACTATTTCTTTGGTGGTCTAAATAAAAATGTTCTGAGAAAAATAAAGAGTAAGCAAAAAGGTTCTAAATGATAGAATGACCCCCAAAATTGTATAACTGCAAAACTATTGCTGCCTTTATATCTTATCATACAGTGTGTGCAAAAAGTATCTGATACTTTCCAAAATGCAGCTTCAAAATTGATAGCATTGATATTAATTAGTACAGCAAATATGAAAAATAATGAAAAATATTGAAAAGCGATCAAACATCAGGATGTAATGGCGAAAATTAGTGGTTCAAATTCTGCCTATTATGAAGCTGTATGTTGAAATAATTTTTTTGCAATATATATCGGATATTTTTTGCTCTCAGTGTAGTTCATATTTTATGGAGCCTGTCCATTCTCTTTTTTTTTTCCTGTCAATTTTTGCTTTCAATTTTTTATGATCTATGTAAGAGATGATAGAGAAAGAGGTTGGTTGCAGAGTTGAAAGACGAAGCCCAGAAGTAACTGGAGTAAATAAAAGGCTATTAAAAAAGCTATAATGAATATTGGTTTCAGACCCAAGTGAGTTCGCTCAAGACTTTTTGTAAAGCTCTTGTCACGTCCTGTCCACTCTCTGGACATTAAAGTGACCTAGCATGTTACTTCATCCTATAATCAGCATTGTCTGCCTTCACAAAACTTTGACCACTACATTCATGATTATAAGTAGGATACATACGTGTGTATATATTGGCGTATATATATATGTATATATATATATATATATATATATATATATATATATATATATATATATATATGTATATACATATATATATATATAGAGAGAGAGAGAGAGGGAGAGAAGAAAATCTACTCCACACCAACTTAACACTTACAGTTTAAAGTTGAATGTATCAAGCACTCTATGAAATAAATCCATCGCATATTAGACATTGCTTTATATTATATTATATTATATTTTACTGCAAACCTGATTTGACTGTATGTACTATGTGTATATATACATATATGTATATGAGAAGGCCACTTATTGTAATCACTTTGGGATAGGGTCCTTTACATAGCAATGACTGACTGATAACATTAAGCAAAGGATATGAAAATTGGAACAATTAACATTCATTGTTATAAATTTCTATTCATTACCAAAAATTCATTGTCAAGTCAATAAATTCATTGATATACACAACTTAACATTATAAAAAAATAATGAAAATTGATTAGTATGAAATTCATATGAAATTTTAAATCCATTTTAGATAAAGTGTTTAGGACTGACTAATTTTGATAAGATTAACTGTTTGATTACATTATCCACGATTATGATATCTATAGGACTTTTGGAGATAAAGAACAGCTAGGACTATATAAAATGCTCTGGTCTGACTTGTTGATACTTTCCATCTGTGTGTCCACACAATATCTCCAAGAGTTCTCAATGAATTTCAATGAAATTTTGTGGATGAGTGTTCACTAAGTGTCAAAAGAAGTCAGAAAATTTTATTCCTAGCTGTCTGTCTGCATCAACAAAATATCTTCAAAAGTTCTAGACAACTTTCAATGAAATTTTATGGAAGCATAAACAATTGACAATAGATTTTAGAACAGATACATGCACAATTACCTCCCCTACAAACTGGCCACCTGTCCGCACAACTAAATTTCTCATCTGTGTACACTATACTCAAAATTTCCATCGGGCTCTGTTGCTGCACTGAGACTATAATGGACACACCTACTTTGTTGGCAGATTAGAGGCCTGAACCCTACACCCACACCGCCATTATGGATTGGACCATTTTGTTGGCAAATTAGAAGCCCCCCCACCAAACCAATAACAATCGTTTGGTGTGCCCCAGTCCCCAACCCAGCGGTAGCAAGGATAAAACCCTCTAAGGAGAACCCTCTCCCTAGGGCACCCCTTCGACCAAATTGATTATCACATTGGTTTCCTAACTTTATCCAAATTCATTGTGGTTGTATCATTCTTTCATTTCTGGATGCCTCAAAAAGGTGAGGCTTGAAAATGTGTGATTTTCCTCAAGTGAAAATAATAAGGGGGCTTGTCTTACAGGGATTTTGCGTAAGGGTTATTTCATTTAGGGATGGAATTTGTTTTGACCCCATAATAGTCATCCCGCAACAGATATTTTCATGATAGTCATCACCAATTTGAATTGTTTTTTCTCAACTTTTCTCATCTTCTGAAACAATACTTTCAATTATACTTCTCTTGACTTACTTAACATTACAAACTTATTGGTAATATCAGCTTATTTGCATTTACTTATCATGGTATGTACTTATATTATGGTATATACCTATATTATGGTACATACTTATATTATGGTACACACTTATATTAAGGTGTACTTATATTATGGTATATACTTATATTATGGTATATATTTATATTATGGTACATAGTTATATTCCGGTACAGGCTTATATCAAGGTATATACTTATATTATGGTATATACTTACATCATGGTATATACTTTTATCATGATATACACCAATGTTATGGTATATACTTATATTATAGTTAAGGAACGAGATAATTTGAGTCCCGGAATAATGGTTCAGTTTCTAGGTAGGAACTTTCAATTGTACAAAGGACTATTGATTGTTTTAGATTATGTTTGATAAGAGACAACTATTCAAAGAGTTTTTTTCTGTGTAATGAACTCATTTCAACCTTCTCCAGGTGTAATACATGATATATCTAATAATATATATGGCTCAATCATCAAGGATACACAAGTCTGGACATACAAGGTGCTGTATGAAGTGACAAGATTGATCTGTATCCATCTCAAACAATGCTCTGCAGCTGATTAACGGAACTCTTTGCCAAGCTAGGGACCAGAGTGTCCACCTGGTCTTTTCTTATGAACATGCTACTCCATGGAGGATCAATGACAGTGTGTTCTCCTAGGAATTGCCATCAATTGTATCAAGTGGCAGCAATCAATAATATATCTTCAGAAGGCCAAAGAATGAATTCACTGCAATGTTGTGCAAATAGCATGAACATGTCTGAAAAAACTCTTTTAATGTAAAGACTGTTCTCAAAATTACAGAAAGTATAGAATTATCGAATCATCACATAAGGAATTGTGGAGTGACACACACAAAAAAAGAAGTCAGCAATTTGAGTGTAAGCTTCATCTAAGACTGCATATGTTCACTTTGCAAAGTCCTTAGGAAAAGCATGAATCCTTGCCAGCTATTACATAGCAGGTATGTATCAGGACGGTTGAAGCTCCTTCGCCAGTGAGGCATTCTGTCTAAGAGAAGAAAAAATCTATAGCTCGGGAGTCGCCATAACCGGTACCAAGCCTGAGTAAATCAGTTGATTGAGCATGGTCCTCACTATTTCACCCTGCAAAATCTACTTGATGCTAAAACCACTGCCGAATAGTTGCAGCCCAATGCTCCCACAAGAAGCCAACAGGAAAACAATAAACAAATCATTCGATAAAATTGAAAAAATAAAAAATAAAAAAGTACAAGTAGAAGTTCTCACAAAAGAACCATCAGTTATAAACATTGAAAAATTGCAAGACCTAAAACCTTCCAACAGAGGAAGCAGCACTCTTATCACTAAAAGTGGACTGATAAAGGAATACTGAAGGCAAGCAAGCAATACTGGATGCGAAAATTGCCTTAGATGGGACCCACTGGGCCTCATCCAAATCATTTAAATGAAAGTTTCAATTATAGGTCTGACCCTGAACTTTGTTCTGGCTTGCTCCCTGATTACAACAAACATCATCAGCCCTTTACAGCATCATTGGTGCCATGGAGAACCACTGGTAATCTTTCAATTGATAGATCCCAGCTCCCTGTCCCTAAGAGCTTCAGCCACAAATGCAGAGCTCAAACTTTGATTATGGCTCGATCTGAACTCAGATGTTCATTCACTGACTTGTCAGAGCCATATGTTCTATTCTGGGGGGATTTGATGATAAAGTTTTATGAGACAAAAAGAAACAATCCTTCCTGTTCTGTAACCCATTACTCAAATGATAATCCATTTTGGACTCAATTACAAAATTGTTTTTATTTTATATATATATATATATGTATTTATATATATATATATGTGTGTGTGTGTGTGTATGTATGTATGTATGTTTGTGTGTGTGTGTGTAAGATATTTTGATTATTTCAGTGCTTGTTCCTTGTATACTTCTAATAGAACATATATGTCTATAAATACATTTGTTTATGCATGTATCCAACTATATATATACTTTTTTTTGTATCTGAGAAATAAGTCTTATTTTCAGATTGAGTATGTCTAAAAAAATATAGAACTATTCCCTCCAAACTTTTTGACCATTGGAGTGATGATTTGAAATCTACTTATTTCTAATTGGACCACGACTGAATTTGAACATTTTTATTGAATAAAACAAGAAAAACAATTAAATATGAATATTACTGTCCTGGCCACAAAAGTTTGAAGGGCATAAAAGCCATTTTCTATTCTATTTGCACAAAAGCTATCAGAAAACGATACTCACTACCCATGAACAAAACTCTTGTTGAACAGTATGTTCAACTGCTTCAGCATTCAACTTATTTAGTATTCAACTGATTTAGTGTGCACCTGTTTATTGTTAATAAGCATGTGTATAGAGAATTGCTATAACAAGTAATTACCCATATATATATATATATATATATATATATATATATATATATACTCATACTTTGGTGAAATAATAATTCCATAGTGTAATGATGAAGAAAGCACTTATTGTCAAACTCCCAGAGTTGACTTTACTGATGTGAATTCATTAGACATTGGAATTTTAGACTTATGAATTTAAGATATGAATAAAAGAAATGGGAGAAAGAAAAATTGATGGTACGTCATGTTGTGTCAACCTGCATTTGATGCTCTATTTTTGTAAACATTGGATCTTCTCCTATTCCTACTAGTAGGTTCTGTCTTTATTTTTTGTCTGTCACAACAATAACAATGACCTCATCAAAAACCAATGACGTCATAACAGCTCATAAATATGACGTGTGCAAGAACTGATAAAGAACTAATAGAGAAGCTGGATTGGAATACATAGTTCTCAAATAATATTGTATGGAGAAATGAATTCTGTTTTTTTTACCTTTTAGATTGAATGAAGCGAGGGAATTTGACCTTTGCACAGCCAAGCTTGTTTCACCCAACAAATATCCATTTTTCAACATAATCTCATTGTTAGTCATTGAGCATAATTCATATTAATATCAATCGCATAGATTGAACATTATACTGTGAAAACTTCAGAAGTGCAGCTTTGGACTTATTGATCAACCCATGATATATGTACTCATATAAATATATATAGCTAATCTTTCAATATTTGAACATCTGCATGCACATAAGAGCATTAAATGCATTGATAGGTCTTAATTGTTTATCTCTACCTACTGCATTCTTATCAGGCAATTTATTTGATTTATATTCCTGTTATATCAGTAGATAAATGTATTAAGAACATGCATTTATTATTCGAATGCGTTTATATTCAAGTTTATACTAAGGGCTTATAAGTATATCCAAATGCATTCTGTAACAGTCAACTCATCAGAGAATATGAGCAAAATACATTTTTATGCATCTTTGTATGTATGCAGTTCTTGCCCCTGAGGTTTATTGATGTAAATATGCACACATCTGCATACGCATTCACTTAAAAGCTGGTACCATCTATGATGTATCTAAAAGCACATATATGTATTGAGATATAGATGATCTGACAGAATGATTATATATTGCATTAAATAGAAAATTATTTGAAATGATCTTCTATTTATGACATCCCTGGTGTTTTCTACTTGAAAATCTCTACAATAGAGGGGAAAAACCAATATCTAGAAACATCTAGATTCTGAAGAATCAGGAGTATATATATATATATATATATATATATATATATATATATATATATATATATATATATATATATATATATATATATATATATATATATATGTACTGGCATTCCATAAGAAATTATGAATCCTCGCCACTAATATATGCTGTGCTGGGGGTGATCAACTGAAAAATATTTTTCAAGAGAGAGTGTTTTTTAGTTTTGAAAGCATTATTTTGAATGAGGATCAATTTAATCAATCTACACACACTTGTTGTATGTTTCCTATTGTTCACTCATATATATATATATAGTTTATCAAGGTATTGATATACGATCTGACAGTATGATTATAAATTGCGTTATGTTATATTGAAACTGTCTTTTGAAATGATCTCTCAGTATTACATAGTGAATGTATCATTTGGCCTCGATGATGTAAATGGAATAAACAATTAAAGAAAGTGGGGCTGCTGGGGGAATCAAACTTACAACCAACAGGGGGGGGTCACATTAACGTAGAGTTGCTCTTACCATTGAGCTAAACAGCTAAGGGTAATGCGAAATTCCTGCAGCAACCCCATTTTCTTTTATTGTTCATTCAATTTACATTGTCTTGGCTAAGTTATACATCATTAGTGTAATGATGGGAGATCATTTCAAATAAGAGTTTCAATATAATATGATGTAATTTACAATCATTCTATCGGATCACATATATCTATTTCTTAATGTAAGTACACATATGTATTTATAAGCATATGTAGATTGATATATTTTGATGCATGTTTACACATATGTTTTTTTAATTTATTTCTATAAATATATACATGTCACAAATATACACATGGTGATTCTACTTCACAGTAAAGGAGATTATCATTACTTTGGTAATTACCACCCTATTACACTATTACTTAACATATACAAACAGACCAACAGGCTCTAGGAACATGCAGGCTTCAGGAGTGGCTATTCAACAATGTCTACCTACACACAATAAATCAACTAATTGAACAGTCATTAGAATACAACAAACCACTTTGACCTTTGTAGATGATAAAAAAGCACGACTCAGTAGAACACACAATAGTCTTAAACTCAATGTAAGAACAAGGTGTTAACAAGAATTACAAACTAGTCATTCTGAACATATGTAAAAATGACACTGCAATAATTTGACTACATGAAGATGCAAAAAAGATAAAGATAAGAAAAGGAGTGAGACAAGAGGATGCGATATCTCCATGACTATTTTCAGCAAGTGTTGAAACTTTTTTTTGAAAAACTGACTGGGTAGGTACAGGAGTGAACATCAACAGAGAATATTCAAACCACATGAGGTTTGCTGATACTGTTTCCATGATATCAGAAGCATCAGAAAAATTACAAAACTGTTTGAGAGATCTAAATAGAGAAAGCAAAAAAGTAAGATTAAAGATGAACAGAACAAAGGCAAAAGTAATATAGCAAATGATAATATTCCAACAAAGATCTTGGAAATTGAGAGAGAAGCTTTAGAGGAAGTTGAGGAATATGTTTACCTTGGTCAGCTAATGAGATTAGAGGAAGATTGTGAAAGCCAAATAAAATGTTGGTATATTGGTAGGCTGGATATTTGCTGCTTGCTCACTTGCTTTTTTATCTGGCAACTATCAAAGCATGTCACATATCTGATGTTGAGACAGAATACAGAGAGAAATTGATTCATGACTTTTTCAGGGGCATTGAAGAAAATATAAATGGCCTGAATAATAATATAATGAATAATGATAATGATAATAATCAAACAAATAGTAAAGACATTATTTATAGTGCCCAAAGCAGCGCAATGAACAACAAATAAGAAGCAAATGAAGGAGCAGCACGGCAAAACATGGAAAGAAAAATGGGAACAGAAAAAACAATATGGAAAATTCAAAAGATACACTTTGAATGTTGCTGACAAGAGATCATGGACAAGGCAACGTGAAAGAAACCTGATGAGAGAAACAGAATCGTTCATCATGGCAACCCAAAATGAATGCATCAGGACAAACTATAAAGAACCATGATATTGGAACTTTGATGTGAGACGTCCAAATTTTATCTTGTTTTTCATTGCAGAACACACCATTAACATTTTCAAATTCATTTTACATTTGAATTTTGATTAAAGAAGATGTACAATATATTGAAAATGTTCAGTCTTATTTATTATATCTATTGTATCATATCTAAAAAAAATTCAAAACTGAGTCATTTTTCTTCTTTCTAATAATTATAATCATGATGATACTAATAATCATAGCATTCAGGGATTGGGCCTCAGTAATGGCCTCTTACATTAGGTTGTAACGTATGTTGATCGTTTTGTATCATGTTCAGCATATGAATACAATAATTTTCTTGTAAAAGATACATTTAAGTAAATAGTGACAGAGGAAAACTAGGAAACCATTTACTATGATCTTAGATGATGTTCCAACAGTTATTGTTATCAAAATCAGTTGGGCTGAAGCATTTCATTTAAAATGATTAAAAAATTCATAATAACTTCAGATCAAAGACACTGTTCTGATTGTTGTGTCTTTGACTTTGACTTTGACTATGTAAAACAAACACATAGAGAATAAAGACACAACAATCAGAATCGAAAATGAGGGGCTGGAGAAAGTAGACCACAACATCTACCTAGAACACTGAATCTTCATGAAATTTTCAAAAGAAGAAATCAAGCAAAGAATCAGTCTAAGTTGGCAAACTTTCACTAGAACCAGCTCAACCAACAGGAATAAAGAAATTCCATTAATCCTAAAAAAAAAAATGGAGCTAAAACATGGAACCTAACCAAGATTGATCCTTAAGCCGAGAAGCATACAACATGAGCATGAGAGAATCATGCTCAACCTCACCTGGAGAGATCACAAGACAGCACAATATATTTGAGAAAGAACAGGAATCTGAGATATCACAGAATCCCCATGTACACACAAATAGCAATGGGCCAGCTATATTACAAGAGTGGCAGACAACTGCTTGATATCACACCTCATAACGTAGATCACCAGGGATTGTGAACTGCAAAAATTATAATGGTGTGACAATTTAGACAAGTTTAGGGGATGTTGGTGCCACAACACCTGCTATTGAGAAGTCTGGCAGATCTTTGGGATGGTCTATGTCATATGATGGATGCTAAAAGGCTGCTGCTGATGATGATGATGATGAAAAGATCCATTCCCTCAATGATCAAGAGAAGTGATTATCTTAGTGAATAGCATAATTTCTTCAACACCGAAAGTTTATTCATCATCATCATCATCAGTCTTTTAGCGTCCATCGTTGGACATAGACCTTCCCCAGGATTTGCCACACTTCTCTATCATAGGCGTCATGGAGCCAGTACTTCCTGAACTTGTCTAGCTCATCTCTCCATCTAACATTTTGCCGGCCTCGGTTGCGCATGTGGTCTCGGGGAATCCATGTTGTGAGTCGTGATGTCCATCGATTGTCTGCCATTCTTGCAACATGGCCAGCCCACCGCCATTTGAGATTTTTTATGGATTCTATGATGTCTCTAATTCCTGTCTTTTCCCGGATGTACTGTGCTGTTTTGTGGTCTCTCCATGTGATGCTCAGCATTATTCTTTCATGTGCACGTTGCATCGTTCTCAGCTTACGGGCCTGCCTCTGGGTTAAGTTCCATGTTTCAGCTCCATAAGTGACTATTGGGAGGATACATTGGTTATACACCCTTCTCTTTAGGATTAATGGGATCTTATTATTTTTGAAGGTTGAGCTAGCTCTGCCAAAGATTTGCCATCCTAGAGTGATTCTTTGCTTGATTTCTTCTTCTTTTGAGGGTCTCATGGAGATTCGTTGCCCTATTGTTGGTTTATAAATTGAAATTGAAATTCTCTTCATTAAACTCTGTAATATTTTAATTTATTCAATTATGTATGCAAAATCTAAAATGTCTTTTTTGTGAAAATAAAGGATCTGATGCAGTTCTGATTAGTGAACTTATTTGTTATTTTGTGTCTCCATGGTGTAAGATGATTTGGTCTTTGAAAAATTTCTTTGAAATGAATGTCTATACTTTGTTTGTGCATTATAAGTCCATGTTAACAAGATCAAAAAAAGGAGGAAAAAAAGAACATACAAAAAATATACTAGATTTGTCTCTTGAAATTCAACTACTGAGAGTTTGTTTTGAAGTTATGTGATTTTTTATAGTTTCTGTCAAGGGCTGAATTATAGCATAATTAAATAATCTATTTTTCTTACATTTCAAGCTGGGAAAAAATAAACATTTGGAAATTGACTGAATGGAACTCCTTCACCATAATCTTTTTGAAAGTTTTTTTTTATCCATCCTGATCTCTCAACTTCAATTTGTTTAATGGGCAAGAAATGTTTAATCTTGAATTTGAATGGGACTTGAATGATGGATTGGATGTCAACAAATTATTTTATTCCCATTCCAATAAAATCAATTCCCATTTGTCACTTTATTCATTTATTCATTTATCTACTCAACTCAATTCTCCTCTTTACAATTTGATCGTGGCTCCTGGTTCTGCTCTGTTTCTTAATATCACAAATTTCTTCTCAGAAGCGTGGCTAGAGATTAGCGGGGGAATCGGGGGTTTTGGCTCTTTGAAGGCTTCCCTCTAACTTTTAGTAAGATATCAGTAGAAATGCCATAGATGACAGTGGTGGACCTATGATTAGCGTCACCAAGAGCGATAACATAGTGTCACTCTGTTCTTCCAGAACTTGCTCTCATTTCAGGATATCTAGGATTTTGGTGATCTTTTGTACTAATACTATTAATCAATACTGTTAATACTATTCATTATTAGTCATGATTCTCCCTTATTGTTGAATGTGATGATATAAGCCTACATTTACAAACAAATCTATCCATCTTAAGTTCTCGATTTTTCAGAACTGACTTTGTGAGATAATTTGAAGAAAATGAGTATGGGTGCCATCAATATCTTTTTATTTAGTATCTTTGAAAAAAAACTTCACCATAAACTAGGAAGCACTCAGGGACCACAAGCCTCTAACAACATCATTATCAGGGGAAGTAATTTTGCATGGATCCGCTCCAAAATTTAATCACTTTTTTGTTGCACATTTCCCAACCTTCCTCAAATTTACAATGCTATTCAGTTAGAACTTTTGGAGGTATTGTGTCGACAGACATAGGCATACAGATAAATGTATGGAAAATAAAACAGAGAAGTATCACTCAATCAAAGAAATTCCTGGATCCATCCCCAAATTTAATCAACTCTCCCTTACCACATTGCCCAACCTTCCACAAAATTTCATTGAAATTGATTGAGCACTTTTGGAGATACTATGTGAACAGCCTAAGGTTTTGTTAAAAAAAAATTTACCAAGAAGTTATTTGAAAAATATTTTAGGCAGTCATCTTTATGTCACTCTCTCTGATGGTGTCTCTTGGGTATGGGCTGCTCTATCTGTCCTCTGTTGGTCTGCTATTGGTAGGTAAACTTTTTTGAAGCTTCGGGAGTGGGGGGTAGTGGGGAAGTTCTTCAGTCGGGGGTCTAGCTCGATTAATATGACACATACATAGCCTGCTATGAGTTATTTGGACAAGCACAACCATTTTTGTGGCTATTTTGTCGGAACACTTTTGCTGATATATTTACAAAAGTCCAGAGAATGTGTCGGCCAAGACATTGTAATAAAACAACAAAGATCAGAACACTAGTCTGAATAAATCATGAAATAATATCACCTCCTGATATTAACTATACTTACTACTCAAGAGTAATTAGTAACATGATACGTAGATCCCAAGTATGAATGACTGAAACCGTAAACAGCATAAGGGTACAACTTACTTTATTTAAAATTTCTTTCAACTTTGCTCAAATAGCATTATTCTACTCATATCTGTTATATTTATGATAATACCTCTGCTAATATGTTTTCAAACAGCAAATTGCAATAAAAGCATCAAAGATCAAGATACTGGTCTAATTCATTTACAAAATAACATCACCTTCTCAATAATTACCCATACTTACAAGTCAAAATTCCTTTCAACTCTATTCAAATCCACAACACTCTCCAGTCATCCCTAACACTCTGAATACAAATAACTGTTCTCTCTCTGCTATGGTCTTTTTAAATTCAGAAGGCTGTACCCTACCACACTCAGTGACCTGTGTTTGGTGCCCACGTAAATCCACTTTTCTATAATTAATTCCAGATCTTTGCTCACAAAGCAAGATGTGTTGAAATGAAATAGGATCCACGGAGGATTTAATTTGACCAGTTTCTTTTTATATACCTCTCTCTAAAATTAGTTCAGAGGATATGAACTTTCCATCTGTTCACTGAAATTTGCTTTTCAGATTTATACCGACTTACTGGCATTTTTCTTTTTTTTTGTTGTTGTAGTTGTTGCTGCCCTCTCTCTGTTTTTCTCCTCAAACTAAATTAAAAAATAAATAAAGTATGTAATTAGGTTAATGTAAAATTCTTGGGTGATCAAACGTGAGGAATTGAGTGAGTTAGTCAACTGAAAATTCAAGGTCGGTTCTTAGATTCAAGACGGAAATACAAGTCATCATAGATGTTGTTAGTTGTTAGGTTACCCTGTTTGGCTGATTGGATTTATAGCAAGGAGTTAATTGAGTTTTGGAGAGAGACCTGGAGATAAAAGTTAAACAATTCCCTATATCTGAATACAATTAAAGAAATCTTTGTGTGTCTTTGCACAAATGGCCATTGTATTATGTTGATATTCACCAGATATCTTAGTCAGTACACAAGGCAGTGCATTGTCGACCTTGAAGTTTTGGGGATCAGCAGTTCTAAAATAAATAAAGAAAGAAGTACATATTATAGATCTCTCTTTATGGTTCCTCTGATTATCATCTTTGACTTCTACTTTTTAGAATTATCTATCATATGAAATATATAAATTGACCCTGAAGAGAAGTAATTGAAATATTTTGAAGCTAGAGTTTTATACCAAGGATGGAGAATTATCTCATATAGCAATTATGGCTGGCTACCCTACACACCATGAAGTCAGGTCCCTTCCGAATATGCACCTTTGGAATAAGCACTGCCTTAGTTTGAATTATACTAAATTAAAATGAAAGATTATATTGCTTTTTGAGTGCTGTCTCCATTTTTTTATAAGGAAGCTAAACAATAAATGTGAGCAAGGAGCTAAAATATATCAGTCCCCCACTGACTGAGATTTGATATGAATTGAATGGCAGCCATAATGATTTAATTTCTGTACGTGATCTTTTTTTTGACTAATTTATGAAAAAAATTTTAATATCATGAAAACACTAAAACATGATGAGTCATAACCAGAAAAGTGAAAGGGGGAACTGTTTATCCGTTTAAGCTTTGATGGTTATACCCCTTAATGAACTGAAATAGTGTTTGCCACTCTTACCAGAAGAAATTGTAGTGATTCAAATCATCAAATAATAAGGATGATGATGATGATGATGATGATGATGACGACAATATCATTTGACATCCAAAGTGGTCACCCTATTTAAGCGAGAAAAAAGGACCTAGTAATTGTGGACAAGAAGAGGAGAACTTGCCAAATAAAAGATGTAGCCGTGCCTGCAGACCATATAGTAATTAGGAAAGATGGTGAAAAGCTGGAAAAATACCAGGATCTAGCAAGGGAGCTGAAGAAGGGGTCGAACATGAAAATCAGAACAGTACCAAAGACATTGGAAGCAAAATTGGAAAAACTGGGGATAAAAGGAAGGATCGAGACTATACAGACCACAGCACTACCGGGGACTGCGCAAATACTGAAGAGAGTGCTAGAAATATGAGATCTGCGATCCCCAGCTGTTAGCAGTGGCCTAATGGGGAGAAGAGGAAAGGAACAAAAAAAAACCCCACAAATGGAAATATGAACCACAGCGCTGCTGTGATAGGTGAGGGAGATATGAGGGGAGGACTGAAGACCTGGGACATACTGTCACTCTGCCTTCAGCGATAACCATCGGGCAACTGGAAGAATATACCGCAGCACTGCTGTGGACTGTGATAATGTGGATAGGATGGTTGGAGACCTGGGGAGACTAGCTGTCACTGAGTCTCCAACTGTGACCACTACGCAACTGATGTAAAAATGCATAATGATAATAATAATTATTTGAAATAAATAAATAGGAATTTATAATTCATTACAGACCACACATAGATATGCAGTGAATAATATATGGTATACTATATATAGTTCATTCGTTGAAAAAGCATAGCCAATCAAAGTCTCTATATGCAGTCACGTAATGAGCGCCAACTTTGAATTCTCCCTCTTTCTACTTACAGCGTGATACTTTGTAGATGAGTGTAAACCCTGACATGTATGGGTCACGAATCTAGGCATGTCTGTCCAGTTGTGTATTGAAAGAGAGAGAGCGAGTTGAAAGTTCGCATTCATCACATGACTGTGTGAAAGGGTTCTGATAAGCTGCACCTTTTTAACCAATGAACTCAATAATGTTGATATTGTTAATAATTCATTTAGATGTATAGATAAATAGGAATTTATCAGTATTATCATCACTGTTTGATAATTTGGCTCACCACAAAATTTCTTAATTATTTGACTACAACATGGACACATTGATCTTCATGGAGCCTTGAGTGGAATATGATTTGGAGCCTCAACCATCAACTCTTGGAGCCCTCCTTCGCTTTTAGGGGCCAATCGCTCTTGGAGACCCTCTGGTGGCCACTGGGATCTAAGCAGTTGCTTACTTTGCTCATGCTTCAAGCTAGCTCTGACATTGACACAAACATGTCTGTTATTATGAATGTATTTACACATATACATACATACGCACACACTCTACTCATTTCTATTGATATATCTGTATTTATACGCACAAGGATTTATATCTGTTTCACACAAACATTCTCATGTCTGTTGATACACATTTATTCACACAGACTTTTATGACTCGAATTGTGTATTCATTTACTCACTCACACACATGTACAGACTTATGTTTTCACACACACATACACACACACCCATCCACATACATATACAGACATTTCTGTTGTGTATATGTACTTACACATATAGACAAATATTCTGAGATTGATATATTTCCTCACACATGCGTTTTAATCTCATGTCTGTCGATATACATATGTGTATTTACACAAACATGCACAGATTCATATCTATTTCCACATGCACACACATAACATTCTCATACCTGTTGATATATATATATATATATATATATATATGTATACATATTTACGCATATACACGCATTCATGGTAAAAAAATGTATGCATTAATTCACACAGATACATACTCAGATTTCCGTAAACAAACATTCACACACTCATGCATAGACTTGTCTATGGATACATATGTATACATATATATATATATATATATATATATATATATATATATATATATGTATGTATAAATATATACATATATATAGATATATAAAAATGTATTATGCACAGATACTATGGCAGTAGTTAGTGCAATTATGGTCGTCATGGAAGTAGACGGGAAAGGCCTTTATCCAGCAGTGGACTTATAATGGCAGATGATGAAGATGATGATGATGCACATGAGCCCCCAAAAACTGCTGATTCATGACTGTTTCTGTACGTATACGTGAATTCGCACTCATATACGCACATCTGTAGATATCTATTTATTCACTTACACACCTATAGACACATGCATTCATGTTTCCACACATAGAAACACATACATACGCATAATTGTGTCTTCTATTCAATTATGCACACAATTACACACAAGTTTTATACACATGTATAGGCATTTCTATGACAAATTCTCATTGTTTAACCTTTAACTTCATACAGATGAATTTTTTTTTCCAAAATGTTAGTTCATTTTCTTAATCACTTTATGTAATATAGAAATGGAAAAGTTGAATAATAATTGTCTAAAATGTTCAAAATAAAATAAAATGTGATCATTGAAATGCAAATACTCTAATAGTGTAATTGATTTGAAATTAATTCTTTATCTTTCTTCTGATTGGATGATGTATAAATTGTCAAAGGTCATTTTCCATTTACACCCCCCTCATCTCTCCCCCCCTCCGGGTCTTCAAGGCTGAACAAATTCTATAAATCAACAATGATTCCCTTGCCACAATTTAAAGGAGAAAATAAAATTTATTCTTTTTAAAACTAATTAATTAGATTCTCCGGGGAATCGGGAATCAGGAATCATACATAAAGAATTTTTCAGATGCCGAATGGCGTGTAAAAATTTCCTTTCATTTTCTTTTCGAAAAAATTGTATCTGCGTGGTTGAAGAATGAAACAAAAATTAATTTTTTAAAAGTATTTTACTATTTCTATGGATTTCTCTCTTTCCATATCAATATCAGAAAATGTCAACCATAACTGTCAACATAGGTTTCTTCAGTCTTTAAGTTGGTCTGTCCGGCTGGCAATCTAGATATACGTGTGTTATATGTATAGGTCGCACCTGTCATGCCAGAGAGCTGAAAAATAAGAGTTCAATCCTTGACGGATGGTGAAAGGTTGATGATGATAGAGTCAAGAAAAAAACTTTTGCTTGGTTTTTGAAGATTACCCCTAACTATATAGGTTTTTAGTAGGGGGTTCAGTTTTCATTGTAAGTTTATGCTGAATTGCTTCTTTAGTTTGTGTCCAGCAGCATTAATGCTAGTTTTTGAAAATACATTGATCTCTGCTTTTTTCTAATTTTCCAATTGATCCCCCCTAACACAGAATTCTGCCAAGAGACGTTTGTTGTATGACGGTTTCTATTGACAGATTCAGACCAGTTTTTAATCTTTATCATTTACCATTTTTTCTTCCCTTCTTTTCTTTCTATTCATTTCATAAGTCCCCTTTTTTTGTTATACGTACCTTTCTATTTCTCTCTTTATTTTATTTCGTCTTTCTCTTTCAATCCCTTTCAGATTTTTTTTTGTTTTTGGTTCCTTTCCAATGTTTTTCTTACCTTTTTCTTAACTTCCACTCCTGTCTCTATTTATTTTCATCTTTATGTTTGTCATCTCTTTGAAAGTCTATCACTTTTCCTTTCTTAATTTTTCAGTCTCTCCTTAGATCTCCCTCTTTCTCTCTCTCTCTGTATCTCTCACTTTTTTATTATATATCCATCTCTTCATATCTTCATGAATCTCTATTTTCACTCTCTCGTGATCATCTTCTTTCCATATCTTTCCCATCTCTCTTCCTAATGTATGTATTTCATGATCTCTTGGGTTTTCCTCTCCTTTTCTCTTTCCTTCTATTTGCATCCTCCTTGCTCTTTGCTTTTTTGATTTTTATTCATTTCCTTCTAATCAGACTTGCCAGTTGAACTCTTCCTTTAAATGTTTTGAATGTAGGAGAGAATCCCATATTCAGAAAGAAAAAATCCAAGCTGGCAATATTAAACTTCCAAATTTGAAAAATAATTTTAAAAAATCATTTAAATAGGCAACACTGGACTCCCAAATTTGTGAGGAAAAAAAAGAACTAAATTGGTGACACTGCTTCCAATCTGTCAGCGCCTGTCCGACTGTCTCCTTCTTGTTTTCATTCGATCTTTTTCTTGTTTCTTCATTATTTCTTTCTTTCTTCATTATTTTCTTTAATTCCTTTTCCTTCTGGTTAACCACAATGACCATTAAGCAGAACTATCAGATTGTTTTCCTTTTTGGTTCCATTCTTTGGGGACTTTTTATCTTCTATCAAAACAAAAAAATTCAATTCAATTTAATTTGTTTGAAAAAAATATTGGTAATTCTATTATGTTATTTTTCTGGCTATTATCAAATCCTATTTGCTGAGTTTTTATGTTTTTATTCACTAGATTGGAATTATTTTTACTTTTTCCTTATTATGTTCAAACA
>OY735210.1:21554736-21787236 GCA_963457665.1 Thysanoteuthis rhombus | reverse complement strand
TTGAACCTGCAACTGAAAGGTAGCTGCCTTGATATAGCATCACCCTTGTCACTGAGCTAAAGAAGTCCAAACAATTACCATATGTCCAGATCTTGTCTCGTTCATTCACTGTCCATTGTTTCCGAATGTGAGCAATTGAGACGTAATCCAAATGTTGGGAAATTTGTACAAAAATCATCAATCAAGTTGTTTAGTGTTTCCCATGTCTCATTGAATATTTCACACATCTCTCAAAATCATTGCATCTGAAAATAAGGAACCTCTTAGATGTTTCTTGTCCTCATCTCATGTTACATAAACTTTTGGTTGGTACCTCATATATATACATATATATATATATATATATATATATATATATATATATATACATATATATATATATATATATATACATATATATATATATATATATATATATATATATATATATGTATATATATGTATATATAGACTTACAATCAAATATATATTGAATGAGCGTCAATGTTTTATGAATCTTCAGTTCTATCGCTCTCATCCTCTCTCCTTAAGTGTGTGTGTATATGAGCATGCGTGCATGTGTGTGTGTATGTGCATGCGTGCATGTGTGTGTGTGTGTGTTTTTAAACATCAAATTTTATAGTTCTCATTTTTCCTTCCTTTCAAAATTTATCTCCTCTTCAGTCTTCTTTACATTTCCATGGATTTTGTTTTTTTTAAAAACTTTTTTCTCTCATGGGGTGCATACGTCCCCTCAGTAAATTGAAGAAAAAAAAAAGAAGTCAAACAGAAATTGACCAATCAAAATCATCTCAAAAATAATTAGATAAGAATAAGAGTGAAAAAAAAAATGGAAAAAAATGACAAGATCAAGAGAATAAAACCGAAATAAACTGAAAATATTCTTTACTCCTACCCCAACCCCCTTTCACCACCGGTTCAAGGCAAAGGGATCAAGCAAGATGATACAAGGAGCAGAAGTTTATATTTGAACCCTTCATCATTATTAAGCACTAAGAGTGAGTGACCTATGACCCTTTGGAGACAGGCTGGCACACAACAATTGCTCAAGCATTATATGGACTAACATAAACTGAGAATAGATTAGAGTGGCTTTTGGCAGAGTCACAGGGATAAGTGTAAACTTTTATATATATGTAAGAACATGGGCAAAGATTCACCTCAATCTATGCCAAAGTCTATCTATATCTATATCTATTTGTTTATCTAACACACTTACTTAATCCATTTTAAAGCATGAAGCATGAATATAACTTGGAAGAATATGGTTCACAATCATACGGACATACATATAAACATTCTCACACATACATATACATAAACACATGTATATGGTTATATATATATATTTATATATATCTTTAAACTAGAATTTTAGACTATCAAGAAAATATCAATGCTGAGTTATTTGTTGATCTATTGGTATTTCTGTAATAAAGGAATTCTTTACTGGGAGGGGGTTGCTGATCCCAAACCAATCATACTCCTTGGAACTGGCATTGGTATAGTTATATATACATATATACATATAAGTATTTGCCCAGACACATATACACACACAAACACACACGCAAACAAAGATGGATATTTTATTGTTTATTGTGCAAAATTTCAAATTATTTTTCACCAGAAAATTTAAGCTTGATGGAATTCATTGTAAAATTTTCTAATCAAATTCCAAATAAATCAGACCTTCTAATTTCCACTTTATTTTTATAGACATGAATTTCGATGAAAATAATTCATGGTAGATAAAACAGTTAAAAATTCAGCCTTCAATATCTTGATACACCAGAGTACCTCTGATGTAATTTCCTAAATTTGAGCAAATTTTGAGAAAGAAAAAACATTTTTGGCCAAGATTTGCATTTTTATCATGTGTGAGTCTTTTCTCATGATTGCTCAAAAGAAAATGTACTGAAATACTTGAAATTTCTCAAGTAAGTTTTTTAAACTCAGAAAACAAAAATTCAATATATTTTGTATATATATACATATATATCAATTTAAAAAAAAACGACTGATATTGCTCGTTGGTCCTGGAGAGATTTTAAATTCTGTAATTCTCTAAAAATGATCATGGTATCATGAATCATCAGGGGTGTGAGAAAAACCAAGTTCAAATTCTGTCTGAAGACATTTCTATTCACTTGGCACTATTGACTGTTGAGAAAGGTTTGGATCCACTTTTGTTTGTGCTCTGCCTCATCTCTACAAATCTTGACAAATATGTCTTGTCTCTGGTATGCCGTAATGGTTGATGGAGAAAATGGTGGATGAGTGAACACTTAGGCAAACACTACAGCAACTACAGCTCAGGCAATGACTAATAATACAGCAATCACTGTGAAAATTTGTTACACCTATTGTCGAACTCAACAGGAATTAACATAAATGCATAAATACATATGTCATAAGCTACTTAAGTGGTTTAAAGTATCAAGTTGGTTGATTTAAACAACAAGGTTTACATTCTTGGGCATAGCTAGTGGTTCCCTGAGGCCCCCTTCCAGTAATTAGTGATATTTTTTATCAAATAATATCAGTAGAAACACAGTAGGTGAAGTACTATTCATAGAGCTCAGGGTGTCCCCCTATCAGGGGCTTAAGGGGTATTTTCAAACCAGTCAACATCTTACTGCTATACTGCCTTTGCTTTGGATGACTGTGAGTAACAATGATCATCCTTAAACCCATTTGGACCTGTTTGATACCTGGTAACATCATTAATGCAGCTATATACATATAAATATATATATATATATATATATATATATATATATATATATATATATATATATATATATATATATATATATATATATATATATATATGTGTGTGTGTGTTTGTATGCATCCTCAGAGATCACATGCAAAAACCAAGGCTGGCAGAATATGAGATGGTGAGACAGAGTGGACAGGTCCAGAAAGTATTGGCTCTGTGATGCCCATGGGGAAGGTCTATGTCCAACAACTGACTATAAAAGACTGCTGCTGATTATGAAAGCAGAGTTATACACCCACACGTATACATATACATATACATATATATATATATATATATATATATATATATATATATATATATATATATATATATATACATACATACATATATATACTTCTTTTCAATAATATGTTTACTTATACTTGTGAATAGAATTCATAGCCAAAAAAGAACATGATGAGTTGAACAGAAATGTGAGATAAATTTTATAGCTTACATGAAACTGCTTTGATGGTTGATAGATCAGTGCAAATGAAATATGACCCCATGTTAGGGGTGCAATCTCAGGTCTCTTTTTGAGCTTATTTTAAATGTATTACACATGATGGATTGTTCATATGCACATATGCGGATATACATGTGTGGAAGGATAGTACTCTTTCACAACCACAGCTCAGGTAATATAGATAGATAGATAGATAAATAGATAGATAGATAGATAGATGGATTGATAGATAGATAGATAGATTCATTAATAAGTATGAACACATTAAAATACATAGATGGATAGACAGCCAGAACAACATTGGTAAACTGATAGGAACAGATAAAGGAAATATAGTGCTTGCAGTCATATATTGACGTATCCTAGTCTCACAAGCCGTTGAGATTAAGTTTGATCTTCATTAGAAATTATTCACATTATGAGAAACTGTTGACCAAAACTATCATTAAAATTATCAACATATGTTTCTTCTGTTTTCCAGTTGATCTAGATATGTATGTATGCATGTATGCATGTATGATGCACATAGGCCTCACTAACGGTGCTAGAAGGCTAAAAATTTCAACATTTACTTCTTTTGTTTCGAAAAAAGCAATCTCTTCCTATTTTTTGGAAATTCCACCCCTAAATAGGTTTTCAATTTGTTCAATGTAAGTTTTCATTAAACTGATCCATTAGTTTGTGTCTGATGGTATTAATGCTTGTTTTTTTGAAAATTCAGCTTTTTCTCTTAACTGACCACCACTTTTTCCAGTTTTTCAAATTGATCGCTCCCAACACGGTATGCTGCTAAATCTATATCACTTTAGAGCTTCGTTGTTTGAACTAGAAGGTTATTTAGGATACTTTGCCACAAAGCCTAAAGATCCCATAATTGTGAAAAAAGTGTCCCAAAATCTTTCCTGTGAGACCAAGTGAATCATTCACACATATGAATTCTTTTGCATATAAATATATATAAATCTATACATTCATGTATATCTATATATCATCATCATCATCATTGCCATTATAAGTCCATTGGTGGATAAAGGCCCTTCCAATCTCATTCAATTCGATAGGGAGCACCATTGCAATAAACCTGTCCTGCTTTTTAATTCTCCAAAAACAAGGCTTAACACATTGAAATAATTCGGATCGGATTGAAGATGACTTGTACAGCACATAGACATGGATATTTTGGGTCAATGTAAAATTTTGACTGATAAAACTTCCTTTTCAGTGTTGAAAGAATGGTAAGTTTATATAATATATATTTATATATATATATATATATATATATTTATACATACACACACACACACACACACACACACATATATATATATATATATATATATATACATATATATATATATATATGCATGCAGAGAGAGAGAGAGAGAGAGAGAGAGAGAGAGAGAGAAAGATGAAAGACTTAATACGCTAACAGTAAACTCCTTGAATACTTCCTGAAAATAAATATTCAAAAGTGAAAAAAAATTTTAAAGTTGTAGCGAGGGGGTGGCATAAGAACACTGTCCTTTTCTTCTGTCTGGAGGTGGAGTTGAAAAAAGAAGGAGGAAGGGAAAAGATAAAAGAAGGAGAAAGGAAAAAGAAAAAAGAAGGAGAAAGGAAAAAGAAAAAAGTCAAATGAAGGAAAAAGAAAAAAGGAGGAAGGAAAAAGAAAAAAGTCCGATGAAGGAAAAAGAAAAAAGAAGGATGGAGAAAAGAATTGTAAATTTCAAAATGAAAAAAAAGAGTTTGAAAGAAAAAAACATTAAAAAAAAGGAATGAAAAGTAGAGGGGGTCAAAGTTCATGTTGGATTTATGGTTGGGTGTGTTAAGATATTGGTTGGAATAACAAAACTCAGTGTAAATTTTGCACTAATCGACACTGCAGGGGTGTAACTACAGATTCAAGGGAATTTGGGGGCTCTGGGGGACTTGGCTTCTTGAGGGGCTTCCTCCAACTTTTGGTGAGATTTATCAGTAGAAATGCAGTAGGCCATTGACTATTTCAAAAGTTTGTGGGGAGCTCTGGATCCTGGGTGAGAGTGTTTTCAGATACCCCTTACCCTGGTTACACCCCTGACACTTTTGTGATTGCTTTTTTAATTTTAATTAGATTTTTCAACTTCTAAAACACTTATGAGAAAAACTTTTTCTCTATGTCAGCTTTTTTCTCTTCTTTTTGAAAAAAAAATTGGTTTTATTTCTATTTTTGTTTTCTTTTTAAATTTTCTCTTTTTGAAGTCTTGAATTTCTTAAAGACTTGAATTTTCCTTTTGAAGTCTTCTTTTCTCTTCCATATTTCTCGGTTGCTTTTTGACATTTTTCCATCTTTTTTCACTCCTTTTTTTCTCATTTTCTTAGATTTTTTTTTTTCCCTAAATGTTCTTCATTATTTTTTTTCTCTAATTTTCTTTCTTCTCAAACTTCTTAATCTCTTTTTTTCTTCCTTTCTTTCTTTCTTTCTTTCTTTCTTTCTTTGACTCCCTCTCTCTTCTCTTTATTCTTCACCATTTTTTTCCCCACATAACATATATCATAACATATTGCAACATTTCTGTTCATTCTTCTATATATGTTCTTGTTTCCTTCTCCTTATAACCTAAGACTTTTCTCTCTCTGTACATTTTGTATAACAGCTGGCCCCATCTTTTCTTGAAAAATGAGTGGGAGAATATTCTTTGCCAATAACTCACATCTTTGATACCCATCAAATTGGAGAACAAGAGATGGGCATGAAGAATGGACTGAAAGAAGACTGATTGTGAGGTGGGGGTGAAATGATTAGGGTCGGGTGTCTTTGGTACCTTTTGGAAAAGGAATCCTAAAAGAATATCTCAATTGCAATACAGCAGCTGTTTTGCTTACGTTCTTGCATCTGGCACCATATTCCATTTATAATGGTTGGCAATCTTTGTCCGACAAGGGTTACCCAGATTTTGTACTCATTACCTTGTGGCAGAGCCTCTGGGAGAAATTTTAGAAGAAGGTGCAAAGCTATTTTCGATTCCCATCCCCACTCAAAAGATGGAAATGGGAGGGGTGCAGGAAGGTATTGCATACATCTACTCCTCAATTTCCAGGTTCATGTATGTTCAATGTCAACTAATGGAGACATAAATCATATCGGCTTGAAAGTTTCAATATACAACTTTCAGGCCCCGTTGGGTCTCCAAGTCCTTGTGTGATGCACCAGCTACATCTCCCCTCACAGAGGCCCTGCATTTTTTGTATGTTCAATATCAAATAATGGAGACATTACTGTATATTCAGTTCCCCAAACCCAGCCTAGCTGCATACCTAGTCCCCTGAAAATCGGCTTTATCATACACTTAGTTTGTAAAATACCGTCTTACCGTATACCTTGTCCCTGCAAACCAAGTCTTCCTGTATATCTAGTTTACAAACTCATTTCCATTACTGCCCCCCCACACACAAACACCCTCATCTTTTAGCCATCCTATTTCCATCTACTGTGACCCTTTCAGCACATCATACTATGTTCACTCACTGTTAAATAATAATGAACCTATTTTATTAAAGAATGTATCCTATCGACGTAAAAGTTTCAATATGCAGCTCTACCCAAGAAACTCTCTTTTGGGTCTCAAGGTATTTTGGCAATGCACTAGCTGCATCTCCCCTCACAGACGCCCTGCCTTTTTAATGGGGTGTTCAATTTACTATCCAAGTTTATGCAAATTGGTCCCTAGTTTATATGTTTTTTTTCTTTTGAATTTGAGCACTTTAGTGATCCAACAATAGGTGAAAAAGTAATTTATTTATTGATCACTCTTCATTTCAATTTTTTAATTGATCACTCCCAACATGGGATGCAGCCAAAAGATGTTGGTCATCTGGTGGTTTTTATTGAGTGACTAACCAGACCTGTTTTGCTGTAAAGTACTTCTTATTTAGTTGTATTGGTCCCTTATAAAAATTGAGAATAAGTGTAAAAACTTTTTTACGTTTAATGTGTCAGAGGTAGTCATGGAAGAGTGACTTGCTTGAATGTTCAGTCATCCACTTTCATCAATGTCAATCATTGCAACATGCCACCAAAGGTGATACATTCTTGACAAGCTGTCTGCTGATAAGCACAAAACAGCCTCACCTGAAATTTGGTTAACTGAATCTGTTTTCTGTACTGATAACTAATCTGCCATCTTAATACCCCTTTACAGGTCTGATAAGTCACTCAATAGAAACCTTCACCCTCTTAATGTCTTTTGGCTACATGTCATGTTGGAGGTGATCAATCAAAAAATCAAAAGAGGAAGAAGGGTGATCAATGGATGAATTACTTCTGTCACCTTTTGTAAGTCAATGATCACTAGAAAGGTGTGAATTGTCCAAAAACAAGCATGAACACTGCCAATTACAAACTAAGGCACCAATATAACATAAAGTTACATTGTAAATTGAACCCTCACTAAAAACTTATATATTGGGGGGGGGGGTTCAAGAAATTAGAAAAAATCTTTTTTCTGAACATAATGAGGAATAAATGTTTAAATTTTCAGTCCTCTAGCTCCACTGATACAGCCTGTACATACAGTAAACACATAAGTAGTCAGTAAGCTATACTCACTTGAAAACTGAAGAAACCTATGTTGACAGTTTTAGTGACAGTTTCTCATGTTCTGCATCTTGGCTGTTCATTACAGAATATGAGCTGTCTTCATTGATATTTGCATAACACTTGTGTTATGTAGAGGTAACAAGAAAGATCTCTTCAGTTTTAAAAAGAAGAGTATATAACCAATGCATCTTACTGATAGTCACCTATGAAGCTGTAACAAGGAGCCTAACCAAGAGACTGACCATCAAACTGAAAACCATGCAACGTGCACATGAGAGAATCATTCTCGACATCACATGGAGAGATCATAAGACAGCACAGTATATGAGAGGAAAAACAAGAGTTTGCAAGAATGGCAGACGAATGATGGACATCATGACTCTCAACATGCATCCTCAGAGATCAAAAACGGAAACCGAGGCTGGCAGAACATGAGATGTCGAGACAAAGTGGACAGGTTCAGAAAGTGTTGGCTCCACGATACCCACAGGGAAGGTCTATGTCCTATGACTGATGATAAAAGACGATGATGACAATGAAAGCAAAGTTACAAGTGTTAGTTGGTCAACTGTACATCTATTCAATACATAAACGGGATCATCCACATATACAAAACACAATAGGCATATATATATATATATATATATATATATATATATATATATATATATATATATATATTTTGTACATGATACTTTTCATTGGCCACACTCATATTACACTTTGATTCTGATCTTAGTGCATAGATATTCTGATCCTTGGCAGAAGTCCTGATTCATACATAAATAATCTTGTTATTTTGAGGGAAACTATGTTAACTTTCTTATGATAAATATGTTTAGTTATGACACTGTCTATACTTTTGAGAAGGATCATCGACATTCAGTGATTTTTTTTGACGATTGAACTCTTTTGGAAAAACCTTTCTCTGTACCACCATTACATTCAGATAGTTCACCTGACGAAAGCCACTGAATGGATTGGTGAAACATTGAATTAACAACATGAACAACAAGAAGTTGAATCATTTGAAAAACTCTTTGAATATTTAGTAATGTTAGTTCATGATGTATTCTTGAAATCTAAATGAATGGAAGAGGAATATTCATTGATTCTACAATCTTGTTTTCTATTTTCCCTTGTCTGCAATAAAAATTTTCATGAAAGCACTTGAATTGATTTTATAACTAGGAACAAAGAGATTGAGAACATTAATGAAGAGAATTCCTGGAATAAAAAAGATTGAGTATAATGTGAAAATTCGGGCATATAAAATCCACTGATTAGATTGTGTGTTGTAAACAGAAAATTATACATGCTTAAATCATTGAATGTGGTTGGTTTAGATGAATTTCCATATCTTTGTTGTTTGGTTTATTTTTTCACAATGTTTTGGCTTTGTACCCCCCGTCGTATTGGTCGATATGATCTGGAAATTTATTGAACTTTCCAGAACACAACAGACATCTGAGGTAGGCCAGAAATTTCATGGACAAAAACTCGTAAAAAAACAAACGAATAACGAAGATGAGGAAATTAGTTTGAACCATCACCAAATGAAATGCTCCATGACACTGCCACACCCGATAAGTCGCAGTAGAGAATCAGATATGAAGCCTTGCATAATCATCTGGAATTTTTCAAATTCATATCCATGATAAAAATTTCATTTGTAAGGAAGTCAAAATTCATGTTTTCACTGAAGCTAGTCTTCGGCAGAGCAAGCTCAACCTTCAAAAACAAAACGATCAAAATAATCCTAAAAAGAAGAGAATACAACCAATGCATCCTCCCGATAGTCACTTACGGAGCTGAAACATGCAACCCAACCAAGAGACAAACCTGCAAACTGAAAAGTATGCAACGTGCGCATGAGAGAATAATGCTCAACCTTACATGGAGAGATCACAAGACTGCACAGTATACCAGGAAGAAAACAGGAGTCTGAGACATCATACTATTAGAAAACTTAAATTATTTTATATTTGATGACTTGGATATTTAGTAAAAAGGGTTTGTGTCCATAGTTGTGCTTCCCTACTCACAGAAAAGATTTCTATTTCTATTTCTATTTTTAAATTCCCTTCAAAAAATGGCATTATGTGGGGGTTCAGCTTTCAATGTAAGTTCATGCTACATTGATCCCTTAGTTTGTGCCCATGTTTGTTTTGTTTTTTTATAAAATTTGGACATTTTAATAACCATTCCTTGATTGCTAACAACAAGATCACCCTCTATCTCTGAAAGTTTCTCTCCCTGTCTATATCTTCTCATTCTATCTCTTATCCATTCCAATTATTGTTGCTGGTCCATGATTTCATCTAAATGTTCAATAAATAATGATTAAATTCAGAGGCAAAAATGTTCATACCCCTGTAGTGAACTACCTTTCTTCTCTGCCCTCTCTGTTGCTACCCTCTTAATAAACTACATAAACTATTTTTTACCTATCCCCTCATTAAACTTTTTTCCTCTTTTTCCTTCCTCCCCTCTTATCAAACTAACAAACTTCCCTTTCTCATCTTGCCTTTTCCAAACCCTTGAATAAACTACCTGCATTTATTTCTTCCCTTCTTTCTTTTTAAATAAAATAAGGAATGTTTAGATGAAATGAATGATATTTTAATTAATCTAGAGTATTAAAATAAGGAAAATTCTTGAAAAAATAATTAATATTTTAATTTATATAAACTATATTGTATCTATATTCAATTAATCAAATAAAAGAGAAAGCAGCAAAATACAGAATGCCACTCACTGTAGCATTGTTGACTACAAGCAGACCTTTGACTGGAGAGTGGAAATCCCCAAAGTCATTGATGCAATCATACAACAAGGAGTACACCCCATATATGTCAAAATTCTGCTGTTTATTTATTGACCAAATTAGCAGTTCCTTCATCAGGCCATATGAAGTCTCTGGGCGCTTCCAGTTCAAAAAAGGAATAAGACTCCTCACAGTCTGCCTTAAGAAGATCTTCTGAAACTCAGATTTGACAAATAAAGAAATCAGAATGGATGATGAATACCAGGCTAATCTAAGTCTTCAAAATGAGCAGAGTAAAGAGTGGAAGTGAGAAGAAAGTTTTATCATTCATTATTATTATCAACAATAATGCCTCGTCTTGCAAGGGGAAAAAAACTGCAAAAATAACAACACTGTTTAGCATTTATGGAAATGAAAGTTCCCCTCAATTTTGATCCTTTGCAGTGAAAGAGAAGTTTCCCCTTCAATCTTGTCCAGTAAAAGTGATAAAAAAATGTTTCCTTTCGTTTTCGACCACTGAAAGAAAGAAATTTTATGAAAATTGATAGAAAGTTTACTCTCGATTTTGAGCCCAAAAAAGGGAAAAAAAGTTCCCCTCACTTTTGACACCTAAAAGTGGACCGAAAAAATTCCCCCTTGATTTTGATCCTTGATGGTGAGAAAAAAGTTCCCTCTAGATTTTGAGCTCATAAAGTGAAAAACGAAAGTTCCTGCGATTACTATCTCTGTCTCATAAGTTTTCCAATGGCTATCTGTTTATATAAATGAGAGATGTCACTGACTGTCTGTCTGTCTGTGTCTGGAGCTGAACAATGAAGGTTATGTTACCTTCAAAGCCATCTTTTGTTAAAAAAAAAAGAGCTTTATATGCTGTAAAATACCATGATATTTCTACATATCAGATTCCGAAGATGATATTAATATATTAAAATATTACTCAATGAATCAAAAATCTTTTTGTTAGTTTTCGAATGACTGTCAATTGTTCTTTTAAATTGAAACCACTTTAAAAATATATTCTAGATAATGTGGTTTTACTTGTTTCCTAGAGAACTGAAGAGGCACTCAAGTTTTCTTTTTCTTCTTCAAATAAGAAATCGAGGTTATTTTGCCTCAATTTACAACTTCTGATTGAGAGAATGACAGAATAGATAAATGGTGAGAGACATTAAACTATCCTTTGCATCTTGAAAAGAAGCAATAAATAAAGATTGAATCTTTAATTTCAGAAGACAATCGAACTGAAAATATATTTAATCTCTAGAATATTGAAGAATTGAAAGCACAAGATATTAATAATAGATTAATGATTCATTATTTTTGAGTTCAAAGGAGAGAAGAATCTTTTTTCCCTGATTCAACCAAAGAAAATCAATATTCATCAAAATAAAAACTGATAATTTTTATTCTGGCCAATATCTCAAATATTTCTTATTTAAAAAAAAAATCCTGACAGGATCATCTCTTAGAAGTCGCAAGACATAAGTAAAACATACGGAGATAAGTTCTTATCAAAAACCAATAGATATATTGGGTTGTTCAGAAAGTAGTATTGCGTTTTCAAGAAAGAGATAAAGAGGGTGGAAGAGTAAGGTTAGGTAAAGTGTCCATCTTTTGAGAAACAATTCTCATTGTAGTATGAATGATTGGTGACTAAGTCCTGCTTCCTGTTGCATATGTCAGCTTTCAAGACTGGTTGAGACGAGGATCTTATTCCTACAAGTTTTTATGAACATCCCCTTGGCAATTTGCAAGTGCACTGAAGAGATACCTGCACCCTTATCACACAGCTTAGAGTGTACTCAATCAGCCCCTGATTGCACAGGGAAATTCGTCTTGAAGTTTTCACATTCTTTACTCATACCAGGGATTGAACCAGGGACCTTCAGTGTGTGAGGCAGACGTGCTAGATATTACATTTACACTATCCAAGCAGACACAAAACATCTGCACATTGGCCAGTTAGCATAGTTGCTTTCCAAACAGCCAATCTGGGTGCAAATGTAATCAAGTTTAATTCAATTAATCAATGACATAATAGCCATCCTTATAGTAGCCTAATGTGAAGGCAATTTTTCCATCCCCAACAGATAAAATTGGGGGGTTGGTGATGAAAAGAAAGACTTGAGACCTGAATTGACACCTCTCAACTTTCTGGATGTCCTGACACTAAAAAGATGTTCAAATAACTGGAGAAAATCTATAATCAGAAGGTGCTTGGTCGGGTGAGTATAGAGGCTGACTTAGAATGTGGTTGGTCATCCAAGATTAAACTTCCCAAGATCAGAGTCACTTATTATAAATTTGCTGAACAATCATTGTCTTTTACATAAAGCCTCTGTATACAGATATAAATGTACAGATTTGAATTCATAAACAAGTACTGAACGTATACATTAAGGAAAAATGTGAGTGCATACTAGACCATGGACACACACACACACACACACACACACAAATGTGATATTGTATACAGGTGAGTAATGGCAAGATCAGAAGGTTCAAAAATAAAATGTAATAATAATACTATACTTAAGCCAGGATATCACATCAAAGATTTGAAAAAAAGAAAGTTTCTCAGAGGAAAAAGAATAAGATTTGCATTTCTAATCCTAGCAAGACTCAAACAACCAGGAGAAAAACAGGAACTTTACAAATAGCAACACTAAAGAAAAGAGAAAGGTACTCAAGTTCTGAAAAATTTCAGAGCTGTTTAGATTCCAGCAGCATCCATCTTAGAATTTGATGATTAATTCTGAGATTTATGAATAATAATAATAATAATAATAATAATAATAATAATAATAATGATAATAATAATAATAATAATAAGAAGAAGAAGAAGAAGAAGAAGAAGAAATGATAAGTAGAAAAAATGATTATAGAAAAATATAATGAATAGATAATGAGATACACTCATATATATGTAATTATTATTGAAAATAACCTGAGTATTATTGATAATAATGATAATTATTGTAATAATATCATAGAGCTTTTGCCATTTTTCCCATGAGCCTCTGTTCTGATAATGTCAGTCCATCCATCAAGGCATGACTAGTCAACTTGAGATGGTGGTAATCTCTGGTAGATTCCCGTGGTTGTCTTTGAAAAAGCTCATCTGGTTTTCATTTTCTCCATTAAAATTCATTGAATAAGAGTTCATTCATTTTCCATAATCCATTTTTACTTTTATGAAAGACTTGGCCTCCAATGGTTTTTGTTTACGTGCAAAGATTTAAGAATTTTAGCAATAGAAAAGCAAAAAAATAGATTTGCAGAGTAAAGGATTATTCAAAACATCTTATGATTAAGTGTGTATATATATGTACTTATATATATAGTAGAAAACAAAAAAGACATGGGATATGGTATTTCGATGTCTAGAACATCATTTCAGTGGAATGGATTGATTTTCCCATGGTTTGGATTCATTGAAAAATAGTTTTTTTAACCGAAATGGAATCAATATAGTGTTTTCTTCAGATTTTTTTTTCTTTGTGTGTTGATGTGGTGGTAGCAAAGATCATACAGGTTGCAATGGTTCATAAGTTGTTGTATTTGTCATAGTGGGGGATTAATGTTACTATAGTCTAATTGTCAATTAAGTTGTAATTTCTCATGGTTGAGTGTGGATTTTTAATAGTTTGGTGTTTAGGTACCTAAGTGACAGTAGGTCAAGTCTTGGCTTGATTTATTGTAGTATTAAGCCTTAGAGTCTGATTATACATCTGTTATGAGTTGTGTTTACTAGTTTGATTTGTATAGTTTAAAATTGCCTCAGCTGATTGAAGCTTTATGGTTAATATTTGTGCATTCTCTTAATGTGAATAGTGTATTTAATAGTAGTCTATATTAGTACATAGTATTATGAACTGAGTGGAATTAATTTATGGTGTGACTTAAAATGAGTTGTAGTTGATGTTGTTACTTATCATTATTATGAGTTATACTGGATGTTATTGTTTGTTTTCATATTCTTTCATTTACAAGTAGAATGAATGTGTGGTTCGTCAGGTTTAAGTTTAGATTTTCTTTTGTGTCTTCATTCCAACATCATTTTCTTTCTCTGGTTCAGAAAGTTCTTTCTTTTCTAAAACTTTAAGATTCTTAGTTTCTCTTCTAAGCACAAGTAACATTTGTCTTTAAATTTTTTTTGTGTCTGGAATTACTAATGATAGCCCATTTAACAAAAGTTGTAAGTTTTCTTTCTTCAAGTTGCCAAAAGTTTTTTGAGAAAACAGCTTGATATTTTAGTTTTAAAACTGAGAAGTATCTATTTTGGTTGTAGTATCTAGATTTCCACTGGTCTTTAGAGATTCCAATCTAATATTTTTGCTGTATGGTTTTCCAGTTGTTGAAATTGCTGCTGAGTATATGCAGCACTTAGCTGTGTATTTGTTGTGTATAGGACATGTGTTTTTTTGTTCCTGCAGTTGCAATTTCTTCCAGTTATATCATTTTTTATTCTATTGTGAATGTGGTTATTATTATTGTTGTCATACTTCATAACTTTTTTATTATGTAAATTTATAAGTCTGTTTATATTTTTAATGCAACTGTAGTTGATTTCCTAAGTGTTTATCCATGGAGACAAACACTTCACTGTTCTAATGATCCAATTGTACATATATGTATTAAAAATTGGGTATATTATCTGATAGAATGACTATAAATTGCATTACATTATACTGAAACTCTTATTTAAAATGATCTTCCATTATTACATGGTTAAAATATCACTTCACCTACACAATGTAAACAGAATAAACAATTGGAGAAAATTGGATTGCTGCAAGAATTGAACCTGTGATCGAAAGAGAAGCCACTTCAATGTATAAAATGTGCAGACCTGGAGAATCCGTGCTCTCTGGGTAGTACCTTCCCATTGCATTATAAGGGAAGTGTCATGGGGACTGGACAATTTTTGCCCTTTCCTTCATATATGCATATAGGCACCTCATATTAAACGAACCTTGTGTCACATTCCACACTTGTGAGGAAGTGGTTAAATAACTACATCTGTATCTTGTTTGTACAAAGCTTTTTCCTACTTTCCCATCATGCATCAGGTTAACTTCAAAAGCATGTACCAATAGAAAGTCACCTTTCACAGATTTTTGGCGCCAATCAGCATAGATTGCTGAAAATTTAGTGAAAATCAGGCAGCATTCAACAGCACTGTTGTGCTTAGGGATGAAAGCATGTGTAAGCATTTTGATTCAATTGAATAGGACAAACCCAAGGATTACTGGCACCCCAATAGCGCCAAACTTTGGCATTCAGTATTTAACAGGCGGATATTCCTGAAAAATCTGTCTTCACATCAGGGAATGTTCATATTTTGATTTGTTTTTAATCTGTTTTTCATTCATTTTCCTATTTTTCCAACTGACGCATGACAGGCACCCCTTAGAACCTGGTGCTCTGGGTGGCTGCCTGTGCCTAGAATAGAGCTGCAATCTTTTGATGCTGTATGTGTTGTCATTAACAGTAGACTGAAATTCCCAATCGCTAAATACAATAAATGAAGTGGTAGGAGTGAGAGAGATAAGAAGAACTGAGGTGAAGCTGCACTGACCTATCTTGCACATGCAATACTCATGAGATTGCATTTTCATAATGATAACTTATCGAAACATCTCCATCAGTCTAAGGAATTGGAGTGCCTGCATCATTCAGTATGGCATGCACATCATAAGGTAACGATATTAAAGTGTAACTCGACTAACAAATAGTTTATGGCCGAAGATTGTTTCTTGCCAGTTTATGTTATACAATCAATCAATATATTATTCCTCTAGTCCTGTCCATTTTCTTTCTTTCTTTTTCCCTCTTTTGGCCGTTGGGTCAGTTTGTGAGTAGAATTGATGGGCCGAGGGAAAGGGGAGTCCCTTTATTTCGTGGTCCGAGTAATTTTAAGATAAACAGCACAATTAACCCTTACCTAATGGAAATTTAAACGAACATTAATGGCGCATTATCATTGCCACAATGAGCAATACATGATTTGGTAACTAGATTCTGTCCCTCATAGTGTACTTGAACATGGTCCTTCTTTCTCTTTCTCTCTCTATCTTTCTTGCTTTTTCACTCTTCCAAAAGCTTTCTCTTCATTCTCTTGCTCTTAAATATCTATATTTTTTCCTTCTCTATTATCCTCTCTCTCTCTCTTTTTCTTAATCTCTTGGCTTTTAGCCTTCTTTTTGTCTCTCTTTCTAAATATATCTTTCTATTTCTTCCTTGCTTTCACAATTTCTATAGCTTTTCTTTCATTCCATCTTCCTCTTTCAAATATCTGCATATATTTTTCCTTTCTATTTCTTTCACTCTTTCTTTTATTTTAATCTTTCTTTCTTTCTTTTCCTCATCCTCCTTACTTATAGCTTCCATTTTCCCGACCCCTCTATATCTCTCTTGATTTCTCCCTTATCTCTATTCTTTGTTATATTCTCTCTATTCTTTACTCTACTCTTTCTTCTTGCAGTAAGTTTCTTCTCTCTCTTCAATTCTCTTTTTTTTTTCTTTTTCCTTCTCCTCCACTCCTCGTTCTAGCTTTAAAAATTTCTACCTTTTTCTCTACATTTCTATTCTTTACCATTCCAGGGAGAAACAAATTCATGCCTTTTTTTAATACTTCACATTTTCTATTCTTCTCACCTTTTATTTTTCACGTTGTCTTACTTTCCAATCCTTCCTTGTCGTTACTTCGATTCTCTCTTTCACTACTTCTTATTCTTTCTCTCTCTCTCTCTTTCTCTTTTCTTCCTCTTTTAAAATTTGTTATCCAATATGCATTACTTATCAGATCCCTTGATAAAACTATTTTTCACCTTTTAAAATGCCATCATTAGTTTGACCAGATTGCTCCATCAAAAGGGGACGCCTAGATTCCAGTCTGCAATCAAAAGGATTCTCAAATTATATTGGCTACTTAAGTTTGGTTAATGCATGCCAAAATATCCTGTGCTGCCCTAATCATTTCATACATAACAAATTGCATAAAATGAACTGAGAAGAGGGGCAGCCTTTTAAGTACATTTGTTCATGTTCAACCATAGACATGTGACCAAAAGTGTTCACTCAAAACAGAAAAGCTCTTCTAAAGGGGAGATCACTTATGCAACTTCTCACAAATAACAAGAAAGCAAATTTATCCCTCTTAATCTAAAGAGAAGGGCAATAGAAGAGGAAATTCACTTTAGAACTATAGAAACAAACTTTGGAAATCACTGAATCTCCTGAAGCATATTGATTAATGGAATTTCGCACGCTCAAATTGATTCATAGATATTAATACTATATACGTATTACATATTTTACAAGCATGTGTATTGACTTTTAATAGATATGAAAACAGGTCTGCTTAGTCACTCAGTAGATACCATCACATGACCTATAGTTTTTGGCATCATACCTTGTTAAGGGTGATCAATTAAATAATTGGAAAAAGGGTGATCAATGAATAAGTTACTTCTAATGCCTTTCATGCTGGCAGTGATCAGTAAAAAAATTCTGAATTTTCAAAAAAAAAAAAAAAGGATCAATTTAGTATAAACTTATATCATAAGTTGAACCCCCACTAAAAACCTAGTTGGGGGCGTATTTTTAAAAAACAAATGTTTCCTGGAGATATGATAAGGAGTAAATGTTGAAATTTTTCGCCCTCTAGTTTCATTGGTGCTGCTTGTATAAATGATACATACACTTACACATAGGCAGCCAAACCAATTTAAAAACTGAAAGATTTCTGTTGACAATTTAGATGACATCTACGGTTGACAGTTTCTGATTATGTGAGGCAAATTTTGGAAGCCATTAACCAAAACTTTCAACATCAACAAAGTCAGCTTTCAATTGGGTCTGACCGGCTGGTTATCTATGTACACACTAATGAAACTAGAAGGCTGAAAAATTTCAACATTCACCTCTTATTATGTCTAGTTAAAATGCTTTTTTTTTTTTGATTCCCCCCAAATAGGTCTTATAGTATGGGTTCAATTTACAATGTAAGTTTATACTGAATTGGTCATTTAGTTTTTAGTCTGGTAGTGTTCATGCTTGTTTTCAGAAAATTTGAACTTTTTCAGAGATTAAAGCTAGAAAGAAAAACCAATTTATTCCTTTATCACCCATTTTCCTCATTTTTGTACAGATCATCCTCAACATGAAATGCTGCTAAATGACAATGGTCACTCGTCAGTTTCTATCAAGCAACTAACCAGACCTGTTGAAATAATCTTTCTAAATCCATAAAACAACTGACAAAAAGTTGTATTCATTTTCAAACCTACAATGGCAAAAATGTGATTCAAGGTTTAGTCTAATATGGGAACCCACAGGCCTACATGTGGGAAGAAACAAAAATGTTCTTTTCACCATGCCTTGGACATCAGGGATTAACTCTAACGGTGCAATGGGGAGGTGTTGCCTGAATGAAGAGGCAGGTAACCTGGAACCAGACATCACACATTATAGGGTGACAGGGAAATAGGAGCAAAATTGTTATCATCGAATCCAAGCAATTCTATGCTTAACTTGAATTTTCCTGGCCTCCGTTGACAGCTTTTTTATTATTACAACTGCAGAGATCATAAAGTATTTATGAGTGAGTGATCTATTCAAGTGCTATCCTGCTCATTCTATTCTCTTTTAATCATTGTGGCATGCCAGTGATAAGATATTTTTACTCAAGATGTCTGGTGATAGGGCAGAGTGCAGACAGGAGTGAATTCATGCCTTTTCACATGAGTCCTAACTGAACAAGAACAACCACATCCAAAATCTGAACTCTTTTTTGAACATCTTCTGTGTTGATATCTGTTAGGCTACCTTGTACCAATAATGTTCAACATGAAAGATGGATTCAGTGTCACCAAGGAATTAGGAATCCTACCACATTTTTTTTTATAGAGAGTTAATTTTCTTTCAGACCAGGCATGAATTCACTTCTCCCTGCACTCTGTTCCATCATCAGGATGTTATCATGTCTAGTCAAGCATTACACAATCAAAATAGACGTTATCAGGTAGTATTTATGACCAAACTCATTGTATTGAAACTCTGTTTCCAAAAATGTTTCCCATAATTATGTTCTCATTCTTTGCCGGCAACATTCATATTTGAGGCAACAGAATTTCAATGCTGTATAGTTTGTTCATAAATGATAACTGATAATATCCATTTTGATTGTGTAATGTTCCACTAGAAATGATGAAATCCTGACGTGTTTGGTTTAGAAGAAAATTAACTTTCTATGGAAAAGCGGTAAGGTGTACTCATTTATGGGTGAAACTGTAAATGTGTAAGTAGAATCTTAACCAAAGTAAATGGATAAATCACTATGTGGCTATCACAGATTTTACAAGTAAACAATATTACTGATGCCACACATAAATTCCACTTTTACAAAATTTGTAATGGCCCAAGTGTGTATCAAAACTAATTATCTTAAAAAAGTATCTAAAATTATCCAAAAAATAAATCTTCTATCTATAATTATCTAAAAAATACCAATACAAGATTCGGGCAGAGTAGGTCCAAAATGAATACTGTCATCAGTTTTGTGACCATTGGGACCAAGAAAAGCATTTGTTTGAAAAAATTGTTTTTAGATGGTGTCTGGTGGATCATCATCATAATCATCAGTCTTTCAACGTTCATCAGGATTCGCCACATTTCTCTATCATGGGTGTTGCGGAGCCAATACTCTCTGAATTTGTTTAGCTTGTCTCTCCATCTAATACTCTGGCAGCCTCAGTTGCGCATGTGATCTTTTGGGATCCATGTCGTGAGTCACAATGTCCTTTGGTTGTTCACCATTCTTGCAATATGACCAGCCCACTGCCATTTGAGTTTTTTAATGGATTCTATGATGTCCCTGACTTTCATTTTCTTCCAGATGTATTGTACTGTCTTGCTGTCTCTCCATGTGAGGCCCAGCATAATTCTTTCATGTGCACATTGCATGGTTCTCAATTTGCGGATCTGTCTCTTGGTTAGGCCCCATGTCTCAGCTCCATAAGTGACAATTGGGAAGATGCATTCTTCTTTTTAGGATTAACGGGAATGCAAATCTCCAAGGGTACAACCCCTAAAATGTGACCGGGAGCATCCCAAGACATACACTCACACACACACACACACACACACACATGTATAAACTCGTAGATAGACCGACAATAAGAGAGAGAAGAATCTGTAACCCGCTTGGCTGGTTGACCGGGCCATTTGTGGGGCTATATTGATAGATAGATGTATAGACCGATGGGTTTGAACAGATGATGTATAGACAAATATGTCTGCTGACATAGATAGATAGACATAAAGATAGACATATAGATAGTTAGGTGTTAGGTGAGAAAAAAGGGAAATGTAGATTTCTACATGTATGCATAAATGGTTTAAATAAAGCAGAAAGGCAAAATAAGAAAAATTATTCATGCAAATAGAACTATCCTATACATCCGTCTTGTACTTATAGACTCTGTCACACCCACGTTGGTAAATAACCAACTTTCAGCGGAATAGATAAACATAGAGAATAAGCAAATAAATGTATAAAATTTGAATTAATGAGCGGAGAGGCATCTTGTCAGTAGGAAGGACAAACACAAGCAGAAGCAAAATTTATTTAAAGAAATAGGAAAGGTTAAAAAAGTATTTTTGTAACTCGCTTGACTGCCGCTCTAACACAATTCTAATTTGTTTTGTGGTTCTCAAATTTCTTTTGGCTTGTCAGAATGATTGAGAAATGAGTTAATAGCGGCTCTCTCTACCAACTCAACAACCGATGTACGTACGACGTTGTCTGCTAACTTGTACTCTCACTTGATCATCTTTTAGTGGTGTGAGCTTTGGGGGATTTTTATGCAAGTTTTGCACATCTGGTTCACACATGGCTTCTGTTTAAGAGTTGAGAAGCTTTTTGCAGCGAAATGGACAAAGGAATAAAGGTGCATTTGGCTTGAGAATAAGAACAAAGGATATTAGAAGTGACTGAGAAAACCAATTGTAAAGTGTTACGATACATGTACATCGAAGACATCCATCAAAAACAATACACAAAATGGACGTATGTTCATAAGAATTTGTAAGAATTTGAATTTTCTAAGGTTTTGAAATTTGAAATTTTTCATATTTAAGAACAATCTCAAAATAAATGTCCAAGAACACTGAAAAGAAAAGAAAGGCAAATTATTTATATTTTCATAATTCATTATTATTCTACAATACACATACCAATCATGAAATACTTGAAACACAAACACACATATATAGGTTTTCAGATGTGAAACACATTTTTGTCAGTCTTTCACCTCCACATAGTCAAATTACCACTACCATTCTGTTGGATTACCTTACACACACAACAAACATACAATATATATATATATATATATATATAACTTGACATTTATCTGGTCTAAATGCTATTCATGATCATATTGATAGATATGGACAATAAACTGGTGTCTCAACTAGTATACACCAAATAATCATTAGTAATATGTTTATGCTATAAAACATTGATGGCAAAAAAGGGCTTCAAATTCATGGAGTCCTTATTATAAAATCAAAAAGAAACCAAGCTGTATAAGCTCTTCTTTAGTGTGGTCATTGGGATTTTGGATTTCTTCAACAACTGATGCAGAGTCTTTTAAGGATACTCAGCTGTCCATTTAATAAGGTTACTCTCTCTCTCTCTCAGCTGTGTAATATGTTATTTGAACATGTCTTCTTGTTTGACAATAAAAAAGTAATTTTTAGACAAAATAGACATTGGTGATGACAAATAGATCTGTTACCAGATATGAATTTTAAGAAAATTGTGGCTTTATCCCAGACAGTCTTCAACATCTTAATCCCAATAGAATCTATTGGGGGGAAAAATCCTTTACTGAATTGGTGGGTTTCAAGATGTATTCTTTATTATGGATTGTTGTAATTAGGACTAACTGTCATTACAAAACTCTGCACTTACAAATGATCTGTGAAACAAACTTGCTAATAATTGGACTACAGTAGGTACCCTTGAATTTCAATACATACAAACATATCTTTGATGATTTTTGTATAAGGATTAAAATGTTGAGATCTCAAGGATGTACATACATGAACATTCCTGAACGTACATGTGTACATCCTAGACATGCATATGTACGCTTGAATTTGAACAGATTATATTCATAAACTGATATACAATATCATTTGAATTTCTACTTCGCATCTTCAGTTAATATGTGGTACACGATTCATGCTCTCATATATAGATTATAAATCTCTCTTTTTTTTTCAAATACATAAAAATGGTATATTCTTTTTCATTATCAAATCACGTATATATAAATTCCCATGCTTACATACAAAGAAAAAAAAAATTTTTCTTTAACTTCAGTCCATAATTTTATCCAATAAATTTTGTTCTTTGAATAATGGCTTCTTTCCTTGTCCAAAATCTGAAAAAAATGAATGACTCTAACAGTAAAAAATATTATCTTCCTTTCTCTTTTTTTTATCAAATTAAATAAAAAATTCAAAGGAACTTGGCAAAAAAATTATAGGAAAAAAAAGACTTGGGGGAATGACAAAAAGCATGGCTGAAATTTTAGCATCAATCACATAGATAATTCACATGACCTGAAAAAAATGCAGGAAACAATATTTTATACAATTTTTTTCTAGAAATGAAATGAAACTTCTGACAAAATTTCTATCATATCGTTTTTATATTTCCATACTGACATTTTTTAAAAATAAAATTAGGCAATTTCACATTTTTTTAGACTTACACTATTGAAATGAATATTTAGTTTTTTGTTCTATTCTTTTTTTGTATTTCTACTTCTTCCTTTGATTTATTCAACTATCTTTTTTTTACTTCTCTCCCTCTCTCTCTTTCTCTTTTTCTCTCTCTCTCTCATACTTTGTTCATTCTTTTCTTCTTTGTTTCCTTTTTTTGCTTTCCTGTCTCTCACTTTCCCATAATTTTGTAACTGGCTCTAACATATTTTTCAGCCTCTTTTAATCATTTTCTTAGCCTCTCTCACTTGTTTTTGTCAGCCTCTTACTCATTTTTTTAGCTTCTCCCACTCATTTTTCTTAGCCCCTCTCCCTCATTTTCTCAGCCTCTCTCAAATCATTTTCTTAACCTCTTTCACTCATTTTCTTTAGCTCCTTTCACTCTCTGACATTTTTTTAATATTTTCCCCCTTTTTCTCTTTTTTCTTTTTTCCATTTTTTTGAGTGTTTTTTTTTCTCTTCAAGATTTACTCAATCTACTATGTTCATTATCAAGAAGACTAACAGATGAGAAAAAAACATTAAATTGATTCCTCATTTCTTCCTTTTCTTCAATCCAATCTATTCTAACTCTTAATTGTCCATTACCAGTAAGTATTTATGATTCAAGACTACGCATCATTCCGTTGGTCATCCCCTTCTCATCCTTATATATTCAATTTCAAATTCTTATCTTTCATTTTCTGTTTTCATTTCTTTTCCTCCAAAAGTCATAGCTGTTTTTTCTATGAATCTACATTGATTTCATATCGAGCTGATATACGTAATCCATACTTTAAAGTGAAGATTTAATAGGTTTTTTTTCTTTTCTACCAGCGAGAATTATGGACAGTTTATTTGATCTTGGAAAAATGGATAATTTTTTTAAAATGCCAACTGAGATAATTATTTCTTTGTTTTTTTTAATTTTATTTTTCTTCATTTTCAAAATATATCAATTATAGTTTAGTGCTATGTAATTCTGCTTCCCCTGCAAAGATTTTGGAAATTATCTCAGCCAAATGTACTTATATATATATGTATATATATATATGCATACATATATATATGTATGTATATATATATGTATATATATATATATATGTATATATATATATATATATATGTATGTATGTATATATATATGTATGTACGTATATATATACATACATATATAAATATATACATATATTTATATGTATATATATATGTGTATATACATATATGATGCAAAGAAATTTGGAGATTTGGGATTTTTCATTACTCATGATAGCTAACATTTTGACTGAAATTGGACTTCTTCTGAGCTTCTGGCAAAAAAATTGTGTGAGAAAACAATGGTAAGTCAACATCAAGTAAAACTTATTTGCCATGGGGAAGTAGTGAATTTTGTGAAGTTGTGAGGAATGTGGAAATATTAGGAGGCTATGTTTTCTTAGACTTTTCTTTGCCTGAAGCTCTGAAGAAGTCCAAATTTTGGATGAAACGTTTGCTGTCATAATCAATAGAGAATTAGTGATGTTTTAATCAGCCTCGAGTCTATCTTTTCCAAATTATCAACTTTCTTCACACCATCTTTGATTTTTATCCATTTTTCTCACGCAGGTTTATATACATACACATGCACACACACACACACACACACACACACACACACACACATATATATATATATATATATATATATAAATATATATATATATATATGTACATATATATGTATACAAAGACCTTTCCTATCTCCTTCCATGGCAAGCATGATCACACTAGTCTAAGCCATATCTTACAGGTCAACTTTTCATCTTTATATATTAAGCCTAGTCTTTTCCTAATGGGTTTACTGTCTCATGAGCCCCAATCAGCCTTTCAGTCCATCCGTTGTCCTTTTCCGCTATATGTCCCCCCATCCATTTCCATTTTTGTTACTTGTACAATATCATTCACCCTGGTCCTCTCTTGAACAGGGGTGGAACCTGGAAACTCACAAAACCACACAAAAACAATCATGAATATTCATGCTTATACAGGTGTGGGCATGTGTGCATATGTGTAAGTGTGTGCGTGTTGGCCCATAACAAGGATTTATTTAAGTATGTGCTTTATATATTTCCTCTATTTGACAGTCTTAATATTCTATTGATTGATTTGCATGCTTATATATTTATCATTATAAGAATATACACTTTTGCACATAATTTTTCTCTCTCAGCACTTTTCTCCAAAAATACACGTCGAGAGTCACTTTCACTCATATTTTCTGATGATGATATGAATTAACATCAAGTTGTTAACAAAATCAACTCCACATATGCTAATCAAAAATTGATTACTTGTGAACATGCTTTTTTGAATTCCTTTAGTTTTCAAAGATTTGATCAGCCATGCTTTTTTCCTTTAAATATTTGTATACATATATATATATATATATATATATGCATCCTTGCAATGCACACGCACACACAAATATATCTGTTTGCTTGCCTATAATGAAGAACAAATTAGATTAGGAAGCACTAAGAAAGTGCCTAAACTGCCCATGTCTTACATAATTACAATCATGAAAAAGAATACCTGGATCCACCCCTAAATCGAATCACTTTTTCCGTAGCCTATTTTCCACCCTTACACAAAATTTAATTGAAATTCATTGAGAACATTTGGAGATATCATGCTAATGGACTTGAGCAAATACATAAATGTACAGAAAAAAAATGGAAAAATATCTCTCAGTTAAGAACGAATTCCTGGATCCTCCCCCAAATTTGATCATTTCTTTCTTCATTTATGGCCCGACCTTCCACAAAATTTCATTGAAATTCATTGGGAATGCTCGAAGATATGTGGACAGACAGACAAACAGATTGAAAGACGGAAGAACGTAAGGAAAGATATACAGTAATACATACACCTCTCTAACTGAATGATATCAAAATTGTGTAGCAGTGAATAATTGGATGATATTTGGAAGAATAGTTTCTTTAACCACAAGATAATTTATATCAAAAACAGTTTTTGTACTTATGAATATATGTAAGTATAAATGTTCAATCGTAGATACTTGCAGTATATGTCAAAGATATTATGAGTATATAAATTTATGGAAATTAGAAAACTTTACAGCACCAATTTCCTATATGAATGCCAGAGACGTTCCTGAAAATTCAAACACAGGATTGTGAAACTGCTGACAGATCTGATAAATATGCTAACTATAATATAACTGTAACATATCATTTTCATTTATATTAACCTATACATTATCCCGAGGTTCTGTTTGTCTAGGAGTCTTCCTTTATGCATGAGTGTGCAGTCTGAATGAAATTCTATGCACTGTGTGCCATGGTCGGGATATCAGAAGCAAATTGATCTTTGTTAACTGCAATGAGCTGTCATATCAAAGCTTTGGGTTCTGATGCAATGTTTTTTTTGGCTGGTACATTGTCTGGTCATTGAAATGACCCCATGAACACTCTCACCTGAATCTGATATATTGGTACATTAAAAGTATGAACAGTTTTATGAGTGTCAACTACCACTTTTCCTGGGAGTGGGGAAAGCAGATATATTTCCAGTGGTGGGCTGGTGCAGAAGCCTATACTTTCAGAGTAGGGGTGGGGGAGAAAAATAAAATATATACAAATTTGTGCTGCAGTCACTGCCATTTGTAGTCTCATCAAGTATAACCACTATATAAGCCAGATGTCAGATGGTGCACTTGACCATTGCTGGGGATGCATGGCTTGACCCTGGGGTACCAGCAAATAATAATACTGATTTTTAGTATGGATAATTCAAGTCAAGATTATATGCAACACTGGTACTATATCATTAAGCTTTGTTTGTGGGGAGATTACTCCCTCTTGAAAAAATCCAGTTTGAGGATAGTTGTGTATCTCTCACTAGTTCCAGTGATTGGTATTCAATCTCAAGTGAAAGCCCAAATCACAAATGTTGATTTTTCAATGAAAGTAAGCTGTCCCTCCTCACTTGGGAGATTCATCATCATCATCATCAGTCTTAACTTCCATCAGTAGACATACAATTTCCCTAAGATTTGCCATGCCTCTCTATCATGGGTGTCACGGAGCCTATACTTTCTGAATTTGTCTACTTCGTCTCTTAATCATGTATCCTGCCAGCCTTGGTTGTGCATGATCTTTGAGGATTCATGGCATGAGCCTTGATGTCCATCAGTTGTCTGCCATTTTTGCGGCATAACCAGCCCATTGCCATTTGAGTTTTCAAGTGGATTCTATGATGTCCTGAACTCCTGTTTTCTCCCTGATTAGCTCAACACAATCAAACAATATTCATTTTCCAACTTTTAACTTTGTGCTGTACTGAGCTGAATAAATATCAATAAAGGAAAGAACAAGGGGAATAAAATAATTGATGTGTATGTATTTGACTTACATCAAAAGTATATGCAGGTGCTGAGTTGCATTATGCCTAATGACATGGAAAAAGAATCAACAAAATGAATTTGAGTTTTGGCCGAGACTGTTTGTGCTCACTTCACACTAATGCCTAATGGAAAGACATGAATCTACTACACTTCCAGCTATGGGTAAATGATCAAGCTCTTTGAGCCTTTTAGCCCTTTAAGGTAGTTCAACTAGAATATTGTTTATATTACAACATAATGGTTAATTCATTCTACAGCCACCTTCAGATGTAGTATGTAATATTAGTAGGGAAAGAAAGTTCCTTTCATCAATCTCTTTCTCTGGTGGTGGATTCTCTTTCCTTACAGATATTATATATTGCATCTGAAGAAAGCCATAGAATGAACTGACCAAAACATTGTGTCATCATTGGATTGTTTGAACATGAGTTGGAAGGTTAAAAACTCTTCTCAAAGTTATTCACAATAAGAAAAACAAAATGGGAGTTGAGCCCTTAAGACAGATTGGTAGTAAATTCTACTTCCGTTTTAGCCATTTCTACAGCCTAAAAGGCTGCCAGTTGTGATGTCTCAATGTACTTCTGGAAAATAACCTTGAAAGCCGAGTGAGTGAAAACATCCCTGTGCAATGAATCTTTTGCATGGAGAAAAAATATGATGCATTGGGTGCTATACAAATCTCTTCAAAGCCAAAGATATCTTCATAGCAATATGTACATGTCATCAAGTGGTGGTCAGTATGCTCACAAACCATAGTTAATGAGTTCCCTCAGTATGGCCTCAAGGTGAATTTAATTAGAAACTGTGAACCAAATAGTCACCCAAACTGTCAATATAGGTTTTTACAGTTTTTTAGTGAGTCTGGCTGCCTGGCTTTGTCAGTACATGTTGCATGTACAGGATGCACTGATTGAGCTACAAGGCTGAAAATTTGAATTTTTATTCCTTATATCTAGAAAAAACTTTTTAGATAAATCTTAGACACCCCCCCAGTAGGTTTTTAGTGTGAGGTTCAATTTGCAGTGTAAGTTTATGCTGAATTAGTCCTTTAGTACAAACTAAAGGACTGGCATTGATCATGCTTATTTCATGAAAATTTGGACAAAAAATGAGAGATATATTCATGGATTACCATTTTTTCCATTTTTTTAATTGATCACTCCCAATGCAGCATACTGCTAAGAGACAGTTTCTACTGAGTGACTAAACAGATATAAACTTCATGAATATTTATGCCAACTGAACTAATGCCGTAATTAAAAAAGAGTATTGTTAGAGAACATATGCTTGGCCACAAAAATTAAAATATGCATTGTTTACAGGTGTTCTGAGACCAATAAAAACTAGAAAGATGATACATATTCTGACGGTTATACTCACATCAATTCCTGACTACATATCATCCATTTCTTCATGATTTCAATGCATTTTTAAAGTAAAATTAATTGCAATGATTTTCTGTAGTAAAATCATGTAAATTATACACATTACAGGCCGATTTCATCTGTAATGCTTGGATTAGTTCTTGACCTAACAATTCCCTTCTTCTTGATTGCAACATATTTCTATAGTAAAAAACATTACCAATGTACTTACATTATACTTATATTAGGCCTCTGAGTCAGCAGTGGTCTGTTTTAGTCTGATCACTTGATCTCATAACCCGTGCCACAGACGATTATAGCGTAGGGGTCACAACCCTGGCCAGGTGGGATCTACCTTAAACAAATCTGTACTATTGACTCTCCTTACTGGCTGATCTTTCTAAAGAAGCAAAATACTAAAAATGAGATTCGCCAACGTGATGCAGATGTGACAATAGATTCATTCCAGCAGTCATGCTTACATTAATTCCTGACCACTAACAATCCCTTACTTCCTAATTTCCAATGCATTTCTTCTGTAAAGCAATGCATTCACACAATACATATGCTAACTTTATTCTACCAGTAACACTGGCCATAGATAATATCTTTTCTTCATGATTTCCAATGCATTTCTTTAGAAAAAATACATTAGCAGTGCATTTATATTCAACATAGAATAGCCCTATCCTGTCAGCAATGCTTGCTTCAATTCCTGACCAAGGATAATTCCATTTTTGTTATTTCCAATGCATAGCGTAGAGACTGGGTCCCAAATCTTGCAAAGATGAATCTTAGAAAAAAATTTGTAAAATTCAGTATTTGATTGATCAAATTATTCCCCCAGCCGACAACAATATTTCTTTTCAGAAGTAACAAATGCTAAAAAAGAAAATGGTAGAGTAGTAGTAAAATCAGTGGGCTGCAATAGGAAAAAATAAAACTTTGGCTATGTATATCGAGTCCAGATTCAATCGGCATTAAATCAACAGTGATTATTCCTTTTAATCACTATGAATGTAATCATTAGATTTAATGAATCTTCCCATGTACAGAGGAAGCTGGTTAATGTTATCAAAATCGGTCAGACCCAAATACTTTATTTAAAATGATCTTAATTAGAGGCTTCTTCTATATATCTTTCACTTGATATTATCAGCCACTTTTTTTTTTCCATGTAAAAGACCTTGCCTTAAAGTGATCACAGTAAGTGGTTTCCTCTGTAATGGTGAAAAACATCCTACCTGTGATATCAGAGGTTACATGAATGATAGAATGAAATACTGTGCAGATATTTGATGACATCTAAACAAATCTCATAATGCAGCACACTCAACAGAACAATATTAGTTTTGGAATCAGTCAGAAGTGCGTATAAAGATGGTCGGAAAATGAACCAGCCAAAACAATGTGTGAAAAAACAACAACACAGATTTGATTAGATAATCAGTAGAAACTATCATGCAACCAAAGTCTTTTGGCAGTGTGTAATGTTGAGGGTGACCAATAAAAAAAATTGGAAAAAGTGGTGACCAATGAATAAGTTACTTCTCCTGCCTTCTGTTGGACAGAGATTGTTAAAAGGCTCCGAATTGAAGAAAAAAAATGTTCCTAAACACAAACTAAGAGATCAATCTAGCAGAAGCTTACATTGCAAATTACCTCCCCACCCCTAAAGACAAGAAAAATACTTAGGAGGGAACTTTTGAAAAAACAAGAAAAAATCTTTTCAGATGTAATAATGAGAAAATGTATGAATTTCCAGCCCTCTATCTCAATTGGTGCGACCTGTACGTATGATACATAGATAGCTAGCCAGTCAGCCAGATCAACTTAAAAACTGAAGGAACCTATATTGACAGTTTTGGTGACAGTTTTGATTGAATGTTTCTGACAGTGAAGATAGTAGCAGTTACCAAAAAATCACTGAATAATTGTAAACAATTACATTCTTTGGAGACATGTGTATTTTATGCACATCTCTTTCTATGAGTTTACAGCACATGAAGTAAACATTAAAACTTGGAATAAAGTTGAGGCTTATGGCATAATCTGAATGGCTCACATGCAAAGATTAAAAAAGAGAAACTGAATGATAAAATTGTAATCATAACAGATACAATAACAGATAGTATAATAACTATAATAATAATGATAATAATAATGATAATAATAATAATGATGATAACGATAATGATAATAAGAATGATAATAATAATAATAATAATAAGAAGAAGAAGAATATAATGAAACGACAATAACTGTCATGTCATCAGTAATAATATTTTTAATAACAACGTCAGAAGAAAGCAATCAAAACAATGCTGATAACATCCATATTAAGATGCAGCCTCAGTGTAGAGTTGGCTCGATAAAATAGTTATGAATCTTTAAAAAAAAAGAGGAGAGCAAAGTGCTTTTCTAAAATCACTTCAATAAAACAAAGAAAATATATCAAAATATTGTCGATTCGAATGAAAGAATTAAGTTATAAAAGCAAAATTCGTTAAAAACGCAAGACAACATTTGCTAGAAAGATTGTTTTTTTGTTATTTTTCCATAAAAACAAGGGTGATTTGAATTTGGATCTAACTGCCAACCTCTTCAGAAAGACCTTTTTTAGTGGAAAAAAGGACCAGATCAGAATGGATTGAATGAAAGAAACAGAAAAATCTAGAATGGGTGGAAGTTAATCACAAATAAAAAAATTAATAGCTGTTGGGGAAAAAATAATTAGCTTTGGATGAGTATTGTCTTATATTTTCAAAGGAAGAGAGAAAGCAATATGGAGAAGAAATAATATGAAAAGGAAAGTGTTAATAAAGCTTAAGAAATAAGAAGAGGGGAAAAAGAAAGAAAGACAGAGGTAAAAAGATGAGGAGAGAAAAGATGGAATTTGAAAGTTATACACAGAAAAGGCAACAAAATAACAGGTTTGATTAGCCACTAAATAGAAACCATGAAGTGACTAACGTCAATTTGGTAGTATGAAGTGTTGGGGGTGATCGATTGAAAAAAGTGTCTTCCCTCATGTTTGGTTGGATAATAAAAAATCAAAATTTAAAAAAAAAAAAAGTGTTAACACAATCAGACTCACACTGAGGGACAGATTTAGAATAAACATAAATTTTCAATTAAACTCATCTCTACACACACACACACACACACACACTAAAAAATCTATTTTTGCTGGGGAAGGAGGTATTTGTAAAAAAAATTCAAAAAAATATTTTTCTAGACATAATGTGTAAATGTTTAAATTTTCCGCCCTTCAGATCCATTGGTGTGATCAGTACCCGTGATAGATAGATAGATAGATAGAAGGATGGATGGATAGTCAGCCATCCAGTCAGACCCATTTAAAAACCAAAGAAACCTATTTTGAGAGTTTTGGTGACAATTTTGGTGACAGTTGTGGTTGATGGTTTCCAACAAGAACGAGAAAATCTTGATGAAAAACATGAAAAAATAGTACGAAATATACTGGAATAAATTTTTAAAAAGAGATGTAAGAGGAAAAAGTAAGATTGAGAGTAAATTTAGGAAAGAAGGAATGGTTGAATCAGAAAGAAGGAAAAAAACTAGTCAAATGATGATTGGAAATTTCTGTCATTTCAGTTTTCAGTTCTAAATAAAATTTCTGTTTCATTGTGATTCATGGCAGCTCAATCGTATCTGAGTCAGGGCTTTCATTTTGCAATGGATAAATTGCAATGGATTATTTTGCAATGGATGAGGGATCTTATCTTGCTATGAATAACTATCACACTTACCACTTTCCACAGTTAGTTGATAAAGAATAGAAGGCGATTTACGTTCCTCCCCCATGTAGACAAATGTGACACAAGGTCAGGTCTCATATGTGTACGTATGAAAAAGGACGAAAGTTGCTCAGTCACTGTGACTAGTGTCATGAATCTGTCAGGACTGAACCCCGCTTCATAGCGCAATGAGGAGGTGCTTCTCTGAGGATGGAATCCTCATGCTGCATCTCATCCAAAGATGAGAACGTGACTGAGGATCAGATACTTCACTCTGATCCAAGTCCAAAGACCAAGAAAGGAGGAAAAAAGAAGAAAGAAAGAATGAAAGAAAGAACAGAGCGCTTAAAAGTAAGAAGAAAGAAACGGAGAAACAGAAGAGGAAAAAAAAAAGAGAGAATGCTTGAAGAGATAAAGAAACACAGGGAAAGAAGGGGAGTAAAAAGAAGAGGGAGATGGAAAGAGCCTACTTGGTAAGTTGGAAAGTTATGCATCTGCCTTCGGCATAAGAGGACAGAGCTCAAGTCCAGGTAACAGCCTTAATTTCAAATGTTGGCAAACAGAATCAGGAGCTCTTCCTTCGGATGATTACCACAGCACAGTCTCTCCAACCCTTTTCCAGAGGGAAGGAAAGAAAGAAGGAAGATTTCTATTAAAAGAAAAAACTATATTCATATAAAATTTGCCACCACCCATGTATATCATGTGTTGGGGTGATCAATTAGAAAGTTGGAGAGGGATGATCAATGAATATGTTACTTCTCTCGCCTTTTGTCTGGCAGTGATCACAAGAAAAGGTCTGAATTTAGCATGAACTTACATTGAATTTTGAAACCCCCATCAAAAATCTGTTTTGGAGAGAAATTAAAAAAAAAACATTTTCCCCACTCATTGAAATAAGTGTCTGTGCAAAATTTCTACTATGAATAGTAAGGGCTGGGAAAAATCCAGTGAGATACATAAAAATGTGCAAACTCGTGAATAATCTGACCCCAGCAACAGTGATTAAACTGGTCTGTTGTGTATAGCATTGATTAAAAAGAAAGCAAGAACTCTGACAGAAAGAAATGAATAAAACCTTCAAAGGAAGATAAGACTCTTAAACAGGGAGAAAATAAAGAACTCTGAGAGAAAGAAGTCTAAAAAGGAAAAAAAGAAAAAGAAGAGGTCTGGGTAGAAACTCAATAAAAACCGTCATGAGGGCACTGTCTTCTGGCAGCATGTCGTGTTGGGGGTGATCAATTATGAAATAGGACAAGAGGTTGATCAATGAATAAATTGCTTCTCTCTCCTTCAGTTGGGCACGGATCATTTAACTCCTGGATACAAACTGAGGGTCGAATTAGCATAAACTTTTTTGGGGAAATTTAAAAAAAAACCCCTGATAAACATGATTGGGAGACATAATATGGTATAAATGCTTAAATTCTAAGCTCTCTAGTTCCATTTGTGTGGTGTGAGATACATAAAACATAGCCAGCCAGACCAAGTTGAAGACTGAAGAAACCAATGTTGATGGTTTCTAAAATGTTATATGAAATAAGAAGAAAAGAGAGAAAGCACTAAAAGAAAGAAAGTATCCTCAAAAGAAGAAGAAGAAGAAGAAGAAGAAGAAGAAGAAGAAGAAGAAGAAGAAGAAGAAGAAATAGCTTTAAACTGAAAAAAGAAAGAAAAGAAGGAAAGAAAAAATAATCCTATGATGATTTCAGAAAGATAGCAGTGGTATGCAAAAGAGAAAAAAAGACTTGAAAATCCATTGAAGAAGAAGAAGAAGAAGAAGAAGAAGAAGAAGAAGAAGAAGATAAAAGGTAGATGGCTTGAAGCAGACATTTGGTTTTGAGTCTAGATTGTACTTTTCTCTATGTTGATGGCCACATAACAGATATTCAAAGCTTCGGACTAAAAATATGGAATGGGCTGCAGTTGTGTCATAATAAAGGGGTACAATGACAAGTCCTAGCCATTAATTGGTGTCGTTTTGAAATTGCTTCCATAAAAATGACAGAACAGCTTGGCTACCCAAAACTGTCGCTATGGAAATGGCCTGAGATGGAGAAAGAGAAAGATAAAGAGAGAGAGGATAAAGAGAGAGAGAGAGAGAGAGAGAGAGAGACAAAGGAAGGAAGGAAGGAAGATTAAGGTTGGGAATTGCTATGGTGACAAATATGGGCATGTTTGAAATGATGATGAAGAAAAAGGAGAAAAAATAAGAGAAAGTGAGAGGAAGAGAGACGGTGTGAATGGTCAGGTGAAAAAAGAGTTGCTATAGTGACAGACATAGGTTCATTTGAAATGATAATGAAGAAGAGGAGGAGCAAGAAGAGGAGAGGGGTGAGGAGGAGGATTGAGGGAGAGTGCAGAGGGAAAAAAAAGGAAAGTAAGGAAAAAAAAAGAAAAAAAAGGGTTATTGTTTTGCTGGTTAGAAAAAGAAACCATGATAGATTAAAAAAATGATATATATTCACATACATATAAAGATGATAGATAGACAGGTCTGGTAATCAATCAATATAAGCCATCATGTGGTCAACAGTTTTTGGCAGCATAAAATGATCAATTAAGAAATTTGGAAAAAGGTGTGAAACTTGTATTTGAAATGATCTCCCCTGAGTGAATGTATCATTTGGCTTAGACAATGTACATAAATTCTTTGTGTAATGATGGGGGATCATTTCAAATAAATTTCAATATGATATAATCCAATTCATAATCGTTCTTTTGGATCATATCCATTTCTTAATAATACATACACACGCACCTACATATATATATATATATATATATATATATATATATATATATATATATATATATATGTATGTGTATGTGTGTGTGTGTGTGTACATATATATATACATATATATATACATATATATATACATATATATATATATATATATATATATATAGAGAGAGAGAGAGAGAGAGAGAGAGAGTGAGAGAAAGAGAGTGAGAGACAGAGATCTGATTGTAAATAGATTGTTTGGGATAATTTGTAATTAAAAACAATAAAATGGCAAAGGAATATCAAGAAAAAGGGATTTGAAAATGAGTTGTGAAAAATTGAAAGAAGGAGAGACAGATGGAGAGAGACAGAAAGAAGAAAGAAGTAGAGAAATAGTAATGAGAAAAATCATAAATGACAGAAAAAGAAAATGGTAATACAATAGGAAAAAAGAAAAAGTAAAAACAATAAGAAAATGAGAGAGATAAAAAAAAGAAGGAAAATTAAAAAGCATGTAAATACGGAAGGAGCTTTTAAAAAAAGCGGGATAATAAATGGAATGATTGTGAGAGGAAGAGAGAGTGATAAAAAGAAATGAAAAAAGAAGGGTAGCAAAACCAAATTGGAGGCAAAGAAGTAGGGAGGAGCAAGAGATCAAAAGGAAAAAGGAAAGAACTAAAGAAAGAAATGAAATATCAAGAGAACAAGTTAGGACAGAGCAATAAAAAGATAAGGTATTTAGGTAAATAAATACATTTGATGCCTGTATACACAAATATGGAGATTCAAATAAGGGAATATTGATAGACACACAAAACAGATGAGATATTGTAGTTAGCTAGACAGGTTGTTAGAATGAGAGAGAGAGAGAGAGAGAGAGAGAGAGAGAGAGAGAGAGAGAGAGAGAGAGAGAGAGAGAGAGAGAGAGAGAGAGAGAGAGAGAGAGGAACAGGCAAAAGGTTAGGAATAGTGGGGAAGACAGTTAGATAGATTAGTGAAATGATAAAAAGATAGATAGATGAATAGATTATGAACTAAGATAGATAATGAACTTGGATAGATAGATTGATAGATAGGAAATTAAGATAGATAGGTGGTGAAATAGGATGAATTGATAGTAAACTGGGATAGATTGAGAGATTGATAAATAGATAGATAGATAGATAGATTAACAAATAAATAGATAAATAGATAGATAGATTGGGAACTGGTATAAATAAATAGATTGTGAACTACGATTGATAGATAGATAGTGAACTAGGATAGGTAGATTGATAGGTAGATTGATAGTAACTACGAAAGATAGATTGATAGAACAAGGATAATTAGATAATGAACTATGATAGATAGATAGTGAATTAGGGTAGATAAACAGAGAAATAAAATAGATTGTGAACAAGGGTAGATAGATTGATAGAGTGAGAGGAAGGGTTAGAAGGAAGGAATATGAGGAAGGAGAGATTGGCAGATAAAAAAAGAATAGGAACTTGAAAAAATAGAAATATGAAAGAAAGATCGATAAAAGGGAGTAACAGAGAGAGAGGGGGGGGAACAGGTAGTCTGTATCCAAGATGAGAGAAAGATTGAATAGATAACTGAAAGAAAGAAATAATGAATGAAGCAATGAATGAAAGAATGAATGAAGAAATGAAAGAAAAGAAATGAGAAAAGCAATACAAAAAATAAAAAAGAAAGAAGCCAAAATAATGGGATAGACAAACAAAAAGGAAAGTAAAACATGGAGAAGTGAATCTATGTGTGCATGCATCACAAAACTGAATCAGAATGAGAAAACAACGAAGGAAGACAGAAGAATAAAAAAAGTAGAAAAAAAAACTCTCAGAAAATAATTAAAGGAAAACAGATAAGCTCGATTATGCATTGCAATAAAAATGGTAGGAGTAGTTCTGAGCATCGTCTTTTACCGTTCAAGCATCAGTCAAGCCATCCTTTTAGCCAGACAGACAGCCAGCCAGCAAACCAACCAGCTGGTCAAACCTACTCCAACACAAAAAAAAAAATCAGACAGAATCATCATCATCATCATCATCATCAGCATCATCATCATCATCATCATCATCATCAACCTTTTATTGTCTGTCGTTGGACATAGATTTTCTCCAAGATTTGCTAGACCTCTCTATCATTGGTGCTGAGGAACCAACACTTTCTGAACTCATCTAGTTTGTCTCGTCATCTTAAATCCTGCTGGCCATGGTTTTGCCTGCGATCTCTGCTTTTTAGGTTAATGGGGGAGGGATTTGATTTACAATATTATTTTATGCTAAATTGATCCCTTGCTTGTTTCTTTGAAAATTTGGACTTTTTAGTGATCCGAGAAAATCCAACTTACTCATTGATCACTGATGTAACAAAATTTTTAATCAATTACCCCCAACACAATATGCTGCCAAAAGATGTTGATCCCCGTGATGATGTCTATCGAGTGACTAACCAGACCTGTCTTTTATTTTCATTCATTCCATTGACCTTCATCCCACTTCATCCTGTCAGGCTCAACTTTCTTTTTCTTTCATGAACCTTCAGAGATACTGGGTATGTAACAAAGTAAGCATGTCATACATAAGAGAAGTGGCTGAATGAATCCAAAGAATTTGCAGACATTACAACATCAGGGTGGTTTTCAATAGCACAACCACTCCTTTTCAAAACCCCCACCTACTAGAGTTTTGAGTATGGCATGACAAAAGGTTGCATTTATATCAACCCCAGCAAGTGTGGAAAAGAACATGAAGGAGGAACAACCCATCTTTTTCAAGTCAGACTAGAAAAACAAAAGAAATCCATATCCAGGGAGGTAGATAAGTATTGTATGGCAGACCGTATCAGAGATCTGATTATTCTCTCTGGGATGAAGTTTAATAATATTAGGGAACATCAATGAAGATTAAGAGAAAGCAGCATAGACCCAGGTGCGTAGCTGGAGCTGCAGACCTCAGTGTCAACAAATTACTATGGACGGTGGGCACATTTTTGAACTTATGGTTCTTGTTTTTTGTTTTCTCTCTTTCTTTAGATGGTGCAGGTGGCCTAATGGAGCTCGAAAGATGTCATTGAGGCCCCTAAGTTATAGACAGGTGTTTCCTTCCACAGGTGGTCTGCCCTTCCCCTTTGGAAGAAATATTCTGATGGTATGGCTACACACACACACACACACACACACACACACACACACACACACACACACACACACACACACATACATATATATATATATATATATATATGCATATATGCATACAATTGCTTGCCTTGAAAATTAGTGTCCAAAATCTTGGCTTTTTTTACTGACTTGAATGCTGATCACAAATAAAAATACATAACTATCTCAAGTGTCAAACAATCGAGGAATGAGATAAATTGGTAAATGCATAAGCAAAAATTGATAGAAAGACAGGGGCCTGTCTTGTAATGAGAATAGCTGCATATTTACCACTGGTTCCAGAGGTCAGTGTTTATGCCCAGCTATGATGGGAATGGGTCTGGGGGACTATGTATATAGTGAGGTCTGGTTTTGGCAACTATGTCCATGGTAAGGCTGTATTTTAGGACTTAAGTATACGATAATAATGTCTCCTTGAGTAGACATTGAAGATGCAAAAAAACTGGAAATTGAAAAGTAAGAATATGCTGTATTCTAACTTACCCATCAATTTCCATCCCTGGTGCTTAGATAAAGTTGGGAATTTGTTGATTTTCAAGACGGGCAGGTAGGCAGGCAGGCAGGCAGGAAGACTTGCCTTTCCCTTTCTAGAATTGACACAACACAATCTTCCTGTCTTCAATCCACCACACTTGGCCCTGAGTGAGATAGAGCAAAGTTTCATAAAGATATCAATTAACTAGCTTAGTACCAGTAAAAAAAATGACAGGATTTCATACGTATGGATTAGTATCATATGTGTGCTGTGTTTACAATCAAAATGGTGCATCGAAGACCTCTGCCTAAGATAACAGTGTAGAATGCATGACCTTCTGTCAGGATAAAAGAGACACTAATGGGACTTCTGCCTCGAATCAGAGCACAGTATCTGTTTACAGTACACACTTTGGTAGCTTTGTGTGGGTCCTATGATGTGGCAGATGATGGCTTACTGAGGGTCGGATTGTTAATAAAAAAAAAAGTTACTCGGTTCAGTCTTGAGGATGTAGTATGCCCCAGGGCAGCACCGTCACATTGCACTACAAGGGATGGGTCGGGCATGCCCTGATGACTTTGCAACACCAGTTGTAGTGACCGGAACAATTCTTGCAGATTTCCCATAGCTGGAGCCCCATATTAAAAACAACTTTGCATCTCATCTAGCTCTTGTGGGGAAGAAAGTAAATACAGATCAGAGTGTACTATCTGTTGTTTCATTGAAAAGTGTTGCACACTCACAAATATATACATATATATGTGTATATATATATATATATATATATATATATATATATATATGTATATATATATATGTATATGTATATATATATATATATATATATATATATATTTATATATATATATATATATATATATATATATATATACATATATGCATATTGTATCTTCTATATTTGGATAGAAATACTAACAGATATAGTCAAATCAACAATAAACACAAAGGTAGATAGATTTTGTTAGATGCATAAATAGATGGATCCTTTGAACTGTCAATAGTCTGATGAGTCTTTATTGCTAGATACATTTAGAGGTAATTGTGGAGGTGAATGAGGTAGATAAACAAATAGTAAGATCGATAGGTGAACAGATAGACAAATAGATAGAAAGAGAGTGAGATGAGTGGATTGGTCAGCCAGAAATGCACATTTATATACAAAGCGAAAATAATTATAAAGCAGAATGGACGTCCTTGAGACTTTGTTTGCATATGTCCGGCCAGATGCTGTCCATACATCACATGGTCTTCAATTTCAATAATGTATGGCATATGCGTATACATAGATGTACACATTTATTAAATCACCTTCTTTTTTTTCTATAGATTCGATGATGTATAACTGTTCATATGTAAGCATGTATAACTATATATATTTTATATATATTCAATAAATACATTTAAACACATATACATAGACACATGTGAAAATATTTATTAGATATGCGGCTATAAGGATATTCATATTTATATATAATATACATGCTTATTCGCATAAATCCACAAATGAATATCTATTAATATGTATATATATCTATGTTTAAATGAATATACTTGCATACATATATATAGATACATATATGTATATATGTATAAATCTAACACACATATACACACACAGATACATGCATATATCTCTATGTATAGACAAGTATGAACAAGGAGAATCATAGATGCTTATATACGTAAATAAATCAGTTCCTGTGCAACTGCTCTTTATGCTTACATAAATATAAATACTGCATTTATCACTGCACAATACAGGATGTACTGCCCAGCTGCGGAAAGTGGAGGTGATGGTGTGTGTGTGGGGGAAATTGGCTGGGATGGATGGGTGGATAACAGGATCTCTTTGGATTCTGCCTCATTTAGAATCCATCACTAAATCCATTTTATAAGGGCAGGACACATTCGATGGGTCATTCACACTAACCATTCCAATTTCTCAATACATCATCATCAGTCTATCGTCCAACATTGGAAGAGACCTTCCCCAGAATTCGCAAGACCTCTCTATCATGGGCGTCAAGGAGCCAATACTTTCTGAACTTTTCAAGCTTGTCATGCTATCTTATATTCACAGTTTTGTATGTGAATAATATGCCATATGTCTTGAAATTTTTGGGGAAGGGGCATAGCTGAGGGGTTGAAAAGGTCTTCCTGAGCCCCCAATGGAGGGAGGGGAGCAAAAAGTTTTATAAATAGTAATTCACCTTCTGCATTTCTATGAACAAATCTCATCAAATGTTAGAGATGATCCCTCTTGCAGCTGAGTTCCCTGGGCCCCCAAGTTGGGATTGAGCTGAAATTATCATTATTTTCATTTCCATCATGTCCCCTATTTAAAAATAGAAATAAAAATTTTGATATTTGATACCTGTTGACTGTACCAAACTAAACTTAGTTGACTAAATAACTATCATATACAACGTGCATGTATGTATATATATATATATATATATATATATATATATATATATATATATATATATATATATATATATATATATATATATATATGTATATATATATATATATGTATATATATATATATATATATATATATATACATATATATATATATATATATGTATATATATATATATATATATATACATATATATATGTATATGTATATATATATGTATACATTTATATGTATATATATATATGATATGATAAACAGTTATAAATAAGATTACACAATGAAATAACACAGATCAGATTAAAAGAGACTTGAGTGACACATGGTCGTGGATACTTTGGGACTATATATAAAACTTAGCTAAAAGAAATTTGCTCTTTTTCCACGTTACAAGATGAAAAGTTTACACGATTATATAAATAAATATACATATATATATATATATATATATATATATATAATATATATATATATATATATATATATATATATATATATATGTATGTATATATTTATATATATATATATATATATGTATATATATATATATATATACATACATACATATATACATATATATACATATATATATATATATATATATATATATATATATATATATATATATATATATATATATATATATATATATATATATATATACCTTCTTAATGTCTTGTTAATGTCCAACATTGGCAATCATTTTGTTTTTTTAGTATTTTCTTTCTCTGTTCCTTTTTTAATGTAAACTGCCGGACATAGGACCATTTTTATAGCTCCCATAAATAGAGTCAATAAGAGAATCTCCACTGTTCAATCCTGAGAGGCCAATTCCACAGACCATTGATAATGAGCTAATTTCTTGATGGTTCTATGAATATGATTTGTTTCTAAATTTGGTATGATCCCACGAATATCTAAATTGACATAAACGACAATTCTTAGAAGCATTTTTATACAAGGTTATAAAGAAATACTTACGGCTATTCAATGTTTGGATAATTTCTTGCATTATTATGCTTTTTTCGTATGTGCGACCATTACCTTCTCCACCCAAGATCAGAGTGTAGTATCTGCCCAATCCCCGGCCTTGTCTGATAAATCTACATGATATAAAGCAAGGGGGAAATTGAGGAAAGCAAGACAGAGGATAAGGGGTAAAAAGACGGTGTGAAGGAGGAAGGATAGGAAGTAATAAAGCTAGAGAAAAACTAAAAGAAAATCAGGTGAAAGGAAGAATGAAATATATGAGACACTGCTCAGGAAATAATTGCAATTTTTTCAAAAAACGATACAATGTCTTCAGAAATAAATGGAAATCTATTAATTTTATATCATCAGAATATTGTTCAAGGATCTCCAAAGTAATTCAACTATCATTTTTTTTACTTACAAGTTGTATTTTCAAAGAAGAAAAAAAAAAATATGACCTGGACAGTAATATTGGCACCCTACCTAATAGAACCCATGATCTTTAGACTGAATCCATTTTTCTTTTACTGGATTGCATATTTTACACTAAAATTCCTTGATAATCCTTTCATTCCTTGATTCCATTTACACCATCAAGTCCACCTTTACCAGGGGCAACAAAGTATCCCCAAAATATCCTTAACTATGGATAGAGAGTTCTTTTCTTTATAAACTTCATTTCATCATCAATAAACAAATTAATTGTGTGCATTGTTGAAAAGCTCTACTTTGGTAGCATCTCTCGACAGAATATTTGCCCAGAAACATTCTGGTTTGTCAAATTAGGCTCAAATAGAAACCATTAGTGAATCCTTTATTTCTTTTATACATATGAAACTATTACATGTTTGTATAACATTTAAATAAAAACATAAAACAGGCAACAGAGATTTAAAAAGGAGAAAATGAGAAAATACAGGCCAAGAGTGAGAGAAGAGCAGAGGCATGAGTTAATGGATAATCTTAGTTTTCAATTACTGTAGAATATACAAGAGATTGACAAGTGATTTATCATTAAATTTCCTGATACTCTCATTTTTTGTCTTTGAAAGGACATCATTGAAAAATAATTAATTCATTTACATCATCAAACAAAACATACTTTCTTAATCTATCTTATCTAAAAGAATTACCTGTATTTCAAAATTATCATTTCATCATCCATTGAAACATTGTCAACAATTAGAATTTTTGACAAGTATTTTCTTCATCTCAATTTCAGCTGCTTTCAATTTCAACTACTCAGACTATGGCCATCAGCAAACAACATGGAATGGAAACAAAGAACAAGATAATAGAATAGATAATACTACTACTAATAATGCTATGAGTGCACATGAAAGCAATAACATCTAACATGGTGCCAAGCGATTGGAGAAAAATAAAGAGTAAGTTTGAATGGATTAGATTTGCTCTTCTGTTAACTGTGAAGCTCTGGGGGCTAAAACAGTGGAGCAGCTGTCATGTATAGACAGGCTTCCAAAGGTTAATGGGGTGTGTGTTTGGTCTCGCCTAAAGTTTGCTCTTTGTTTTTGATCTGCTCTGTTTACTGATGGTTTTAGAATGATGGTTGAAGTAATAGTGATGAAAGGCATCTGAAGTTGAGATGAAAAACTGGTCAAAAATTATATATAGTTCATGCTTTGCATTTTACAATTCCTTGCTAGGGAATTTTATTTTTTGTTGCAGGAAATGTATAAATCGAAATTTGTGTGAGAAGAGAACATTAGTTTTGAAGAGAGAGAATAAAACAAAGCAAAACTTTTTTCCTGCCCTAAATAAGATGTAATTTGAATCTCAGTCACAAAAGCATATAATCTGGGTTGAGGGGGTTAAAGATGATGCAAAAAATGGAAAAAGATGAATGGAAGATAACTCTGAAGGCTACACCTGAGTTTAATTTTTTATTTAGAGTTTTTTTTTTCAGTCTTATCTACTCTATACTTTTAGATAAATTACTTTGCCTTTTTTAGCAAGAAACCTGGCTTCAGTCTTATTAAGAAATATTAATCTTAATGTGGTTTGAGTACTTGCAATTAAAAAGAATGAAAAAGTAAATGAATAGTTTCTCCAAAAGTTTCCATCCGCAATTTGGGTTTTTACAATCTTATCCAGAAATGATTGTAACTTTATGCACCAGAAATCTGAACTATAATTGTTATACAGAAGAAGTTGCTTATTGTGATCACTTGGAGGACAGGGTCTCCAGATATCAAAACCGGTTGATAACATTAAGCCAAGGATATAGAGATGAATTCACTTAATTTGATCAATTTGAACAAAGTATCTGGGACGGACTGTTTTCATAATATAAAGGATTTTGTAACATCATCTGTGATTATGATAAACAGCTTTTACTAATTGATTGGTACTACCCCATAAATAATTAGAAGGTAGATACATGAGTAAATAAAACAATAGAACACAGTTATAATATAAAGAAAATAAATTTGAAATGATTATTGATTGTTGGTCAAAATGGCTGTGAATTTGTTTATTTGATCCTAGTAATTAGGATTTCTTAATAAAAATCAACTCTTTAAACTGTTACTGACTATATACAAGCTTCCTATCCAATTTGTATAATTGTAAATTATCAATTTTTTCTGTGGCATTTGTTTATTATTGATACTAATTTTTCTTCTTGGAGGATCCATACAAATTCTATTGGATGAGTCTTCTCAATTCAGGGATAGACCTCAGAGTAATTCATATATTTTGATATATTTTTATATCTATAAACCATCACCATTCACACCAATTTCTTAGACACCAAAAGCTATAAAGACCATTGCGGCCTTGTGGTACAGAGCTCACTTCAGTTTGGTTGACCATGGTTCAATCCACTGCCAAGTCTTACCAAAGACTTTGAAAATGGTATTCAGTAGCTCTCCACTAAACACTCAGCACAAGGATCAGAATCGAGGAACCTCTTCCCAAAACTAAATCATGCTGAATACACCAGTTCTTATAATATCACTGAAGTAGAGCCTAGTCAGTACCTAGTTTGGTAACCATTGACAAAATATCCAGTCCTGTAAGCTCAGGCCTGGCAAGCCAGAAGAAGGTTTTACTAAGAATTGCCTAATCCTGCAACAACCTCATCGAGGGCATAAATGAATAACGATGATACATACTAAAAAACACTGTCTCCATAGGCAGAAACTATCATGAGCTCCACATCATTTTCAATGATAGAATGATAGTGATCGTAAATATCAAAGACCATCTATATTTCTTACTCTTGGATATCATATGTGAAATTGACTTTGATACTAGAAAACTAAAAGCCACTACTATCATAACAACCATTACTGCTTTATGACGGGGTAAAGTATTGCACTTACACTGGCTATGGCATCAGTTGTTGGGGTTTATATATCACGTTTGTCTGTATCAGTCAGTTCTTTGAAGTTTCCAATATGTGAAATAGATGTAGTTTCACCGACAGGGAACTTTTTTTTCACTTTGAAAAAAAAAAAGTTAAATTTTTCTTGACTAATATCTTCTTCAAGGTTATATTTGAAGGAGGTTATGTCCTTAGTTTCAACTGTTCTTTGGATTAGTTTGTTCCACACTTTGGTCACTCTGATATCCATAAAGTACTCCGTAAATACTACACTTGCAATTTCCATCTATGTCGCTGTATTTGTTGCTTGTAACATGGACTTGTTTGGGCATTCTGTGCAATGTGTTGATTTGTTCCATCAATGTGATGGCCTGAGACAATGCAAATGTTTCAAGAATATCAGTATATTAACACTGATTTTTAAAATTCTCCTCTTCCACTACCACAACCTTTCCAAAGACCCCATCCTCATCATTGCTGCTTCCAATATCTCAAAAGAGGTAGGCCAGGACTTGGATAAAGAATATGAAATAATAAAAGATTTCCTTCATCAATAATATTCAAGAAGGTATCATTACAATTCTTTAATCAGCAAATGATTTTACCTATAATCAGGATAAAAGAGATTTCTGTCTAAATGTTTGATCTATATACATATCCATTGATAAAAATATCTACATGAATATATATAGATGATGGCTTGGCTCCACTGAACAGTGATCCAGGAGGGTTTTCCACATCTCTATATATATATATATATATGTATGTATAATAGCTTGACTCCACAAACAAAGATTTATTTCGAAGGGATTTCGACAGCATTAGGATCAAATATGGCTGGTCCTATGAGCTGAGTAATCCCCCAGCCTGTGCAATGGAGTTTCAAGGTGAAGTTCACAAATAGGAGCCAAGATCCTATGTCATAGGTTTGATGGGAGTGTCTTTCTCTCGGCAGATACCAGCTAGATATAAATGTCTGCTGTCCCTTTGCATCAGTATTTTAACAATATTGCTGACCTGTAGTTAAACCACGGGATGGGAGCATTTCATAGTTGATAGATGCCAAGCTGACTATAGAGATCTACTGTCCCTTCAAGGGAGAATCAGGGTATATGGCTATCTACAACTCCAAGTACAGATCCACAGGATAGTACAGCTGTCTGCAACTTTGAGCACAGATCATAGATGCTTCAACAAAAGCAGATGTGCACTTACTATGGGTGTCTGCCACACCCTCAGAATGGTGACCCAACAGTATAGCAGGTCTGTCACATCCGTGGAAAAAATACAGAAAAAAACCCTTGTATCTACTTGAGTTACAATTTCCTTTCTTCAACCAGCTGCTTAGAGCCAATAATAAGCCCTAGCCCTTTACACACCTGTAATTTTAGCATATAATTTACTCACTTGCTTTCATCCTTCCCACCCTGCTGATAGCTAAAACACCCCTACTTCTCAGGAATGTTGAAATATTAGAATATACGACAAAATTGGCTCAGAGTATATATATATATATATATATATATATATATAAATAAAATAAGAATTACAAGGGTATATATGCAATGAATGTTAACAATTTGTACCTGAAGCACTAATCAGCAACTGGCAATCAAGAAAAAAACATATTGTCAGTTGTTGGTGAGTGTTTTAGGTACAAAATGTTAACATTCATCAGGTATATATCTTTGTAATTCTTTTTTGTTTTATACATCAATAGATCTATTTACGGATTTGAATATTGGGCACTGTGAATAAACATCAACAACTGATACGTATTTTCTTTTTCTTTCATCTTGTATTTATACAAACTGAAAATATGTTATGAACTATATATATATGTTTATATATACATGAATAGTAATAATAGATATATTGCAGCTACATCACAATCACATATTAGTATACATTATCTACATGTATTATATAGTCACTGTTGCCTGTATGGTTCCTGGAGTCAAAGGCAAGCTGAGCTTTTTTGTTTTTAATGAATCTCCATGAAATCCTCAAAAGGAGAAGAAATCAAGCAAAAGATTACTCTGGAATTGCAAGCTTTCAGTAGAGCAAGCTTAACCTTAGAGAAAAAGAATCCTATTAATCCTAAAAAGAAAGGTATACAACCAATGTCCCCTCCCGATAGTCACCTATGGAGCTGAAATACTGAATACAACCAAAAGATTGACCCTCAAACTGAGAGCCAACTATGCAACGTACACAGGAGAGAATCATGCTCAACTTAAGATGGAGAGATCAAGTGATGGCACAATATATTAGAGGAAAAAACAGGAGTTTGAGATATAAAATCCATCAGAAAACTTAAATGATGGGCTGGTCATATTGGCTGAATGGCAGACAATCAATGAATATCGCAACTTGCAAAGTGGATCCCCAGAGATCATATACAAAACTGTGGCCAACAAAATATAAGACGGCATGATGGGCTAGACAAGAAAGTATTGGCTCAGCAATATCCACAATAGAGAGGTGTGGCAAATCTTGGGGAAGATCTATGTCCTATGACGGATGCTAAAAGGTTGATGATGATGATAATGATGATGATGATGATGAGATTCATTTTTTATTTATTTAATATAAAATATTTAAGAATATACAGCACCAGTCAGGATTTTGGGAACCCTTGAATTTTTTGGATGAACTGTACAATATCTCCCAATATACCCAATTTCTATCATCAGAGTATTTCAGCAGAATGTCCAAAGTAATCCGACAAAAGATCATTATTCTTCAATTTAGGTGTAGTATTAAGTTATTATTAAAGAAGAAATAGTAAATATGGACTGTAATATTGGCACCCTTTCTTTATATTTGGTTACACGTCTCCTTGACTGCTTCCAAACATTTCTTGTAGCCATCTATAAGCTTCTTGCATTTGTCAACTTGTAGTTTATCCCATTCTCATTTTAATTTGTTAAAGCTCTTGAATGTATGGTAAATCTTGAAAACTTGACTCCAGATTTCTGCTATCTTCAAAGATTTTCTAAGACATTGGGATCGGGACTCAATGCTGGTCAGTTTGAAACAGTTAATTTTTCCTCTTTTCAACTGTTATTTTATGTTTTTGGAGTCGTTCTTTAGGTTCTTATCATGCTAGAGCACAAATAAATTCACAGAACAACCCAAGGAATGACTGATCTTTGCCAAAGGATACCTTGACAAACAGCAATCCCTCTGGGATGCTACCAAAATAGAACTTTTTGGCAATACAAACCAGTAATTTGCTTATTGATGAAGAAATAAAGCTTACAAGGAAAACCCACGGTTAAGAATGGTGAAAGATCCATCAAGTTTTGGGGCTACTTTGTTTTCTCTGTCACTGGAGGCCTTGAGCATATGATTGTAATCATGAAATCAAAGGATTGCTGAGAGATTTTTTACTGCAAAATGTGCTACCCAGTGTACGAAAACTATGTTTGGTCCGTGGATACATGATTATATCTACTTCTGTATGAATTTATCATGAAATTCTTGAAATTTTACATATATACAATAATAACAAGAACAAACTATATGTATGACATGCGCTATATGTTAAAACATACCTGAAAGGGAGGTGGTGTATGTTTCAAGAGAAAATTTATACATTGTACCCTAATAAGACAGTATATGCAAAATAAGGGGAAAAAAATACTGAAGAAAATTGAAGTGTTTGAGGCTCCAAAGCTTTCTTGACTGACTATCTATCTATCTATCTATCTATCTATCTATCTATATATGTATATATATATATATATATATATATATATATATATATATATATATATATATATATATGTATATATATATATATGCTCTCACGTAGATGCAATTCCATGTGTTCATATAGATTGATGTGAACTTTTTCACTTGCATTAATCAAGTGATCAAAAAAATTTTCAATGGGAATTTTGTTTTTCACCATCTCAAAGTCTCAAATATATAAGTGAGGGTTGCAGTATGTTTGTGAGAATACGTGTTTGTCTATTACGTAATAAAAAGTACCTAAACATGAATGAAGCCCAACCAAAACAGGGGGTGTCTATTTATAATCCAACTACGATGCCAAAGTGGAACTTACTTTACACTCCTATACACATTTTATATGTTTATATATAACTCTTCAAGTGTGTTAAAGTGAAGGGACACCCCTTGCCCTCAAAGAGCCAAAAGTAAAGGAAACTTATTCATGGATTTAAAATGGATTGAAAACTTTTGAGTAAAAAGCATTTTCAAACACAATAATCTAACTAATGCAAAAACTTAATCCACACTTTCCACTCAATATATATATATATATATATATATATATATATATATATATATATATATATATATGTATGTATACAAGCTGAATAAAACATGTATGGAATGGGTATACAGCCAGTACAGCTATATTGTTAAATGCATTTACATGATATACATGTATATATACACATGTATTTCTATATATCATATCATAAAGATTTGCATATATGTTCAAGTGTTCACTTACACATACATTTGTCTATATATGCCTTCTATGTAAAGGCCCAATGGATGTTTAGCTCAGTGGCAAGAGCAATGCGACATTTAAGTGGCTACCTATACATCTATATATAAACAGCTAATGTTCCCCACAATGAAATTAGGCATATAACATTAGGATTCTAATTTTGGAAAAATAGTCTTAAAATCAAATTCTGTGTAAAGCACAGAACAATCTCAACACGGTACATCAATGGTGGTTAGAAAATAACTGACTTGAATAGCATAAAATGTACCATGATTTGGGAGTGTATAAAATTCATAGAATTCCTGAAAAAAAAATTCTTCTTCAGCAGAAACGTGCTAAGTTTTGAGGACTATATGTATATATAGATATTTCAATTATATCTATTGCTATAGATATAGTTATATGAAGAACCATTTGAAAATATTGATACATAATTTTATATGTGTATGTTATTATCAGTGTTCACATAATTTTAGTGTAATCATACACACATATATATATATATAATATAGATATAATTCTATATCTGAAAATCTGACTATGATCAATAGAAAGAATTTCTTTTGATGGGATTTGATTTTGCGTTCATATTAACAACGGCGCCAAATGAAATCATAAGATTAATTGCAGGATTCCCATTATAATTCATTTGTGCACTGTTTCCTTGTTATTTTGACTCTTCTCCTCACAATCACTCTCCAATACTGATGCATCCTCCCACTTCTTACATGTCCCTGAAACAGAATTATTGTTGTGGCCTCTATTTTATAAGTTTTAAATGATTAACTAATGCAATTATAGAGATCTGGTTGGTCACTCAATAGAGAGTGTCATATGACCAACTACTTTAGGCAGCATATCGTGTTGGGGTTGATCAATTTAAAAATTTGAAAACAGGGTGATCAATGAATGAATTACTTGTCTCACCTTCAGTTGGTCCACGATCACTATAAAAAGTTCCAATTTTTCAAAAGCATGCATCCTGCTGGACACAAATAAGGCACCACTTTAGCTTGAACTTACATTGAAAACTGACCCCCTCCCCCCCTAAAAACCTATTGGTGGGGAGGAGTTTTCAAGAAACAAAAATAAAGTTTTTCCCAGACATAATAATGAGTATATGTTTAAATGTTCAGCCCTCAAGCTCTATCGGTGACACCAGTACACTTGACACATGAATTGATAGCCAGCTAACAACTCAATTGAAAACTGAAGACGACTATGCTCTCAGTTTTGGTGACAGTTTTCGTTGACGGTTTCTAATGAGCATACATTCCTGAAATATATATATATATATACATATAAATGTATATATATATATATATATATATATATATATATATATATATATATATATATATATATATATATACCATATATATATATATATATATATATATATATATATATATATATATATATATATATATATATATATATATATATATACAAATTCAGTGCTCCTACTTACACATGTAGATATATTAATTTGCAAGCCCCATGATAAAAAGTCAAGTCATATGTTAATATACTGGCATATGAGTTTTGTTCATTCAATCCTGTATCAAATAAAACTACACTTAAGACTAATGCCTCCTTCTGAATTGTACCATTCAGTGATGAGACACTGAAATATTGACTTTGCTTCTTATTGCTTATAAATACATTTTGTGATATAGTCATACTAGCATAGTACTTATAAAAAATAACTGGATTATCTATGTATGGATAAATTATACAGATACATCTTTTAATATTAAGTGTATATATTGTAAACCAAAAAATACATGCCGCGGATGAAATTTTTTCTTCCATAGATTTTCCAGAACTCTTTATATTTTCTTTTAAGGCACGTAGCTGGGTGAACAACAAAACTGACACATCATCAAAATCATCAGCAGTAGTAGTAGAAGTGGTGGTGATTTTACTAACAGCATTTGCCTGCTTACTTCCAGTACACATACACACACTCACACATAGACAGAAAACTGTTGTATGTTTAAAATACCCCTACCTCAATCTCTTTTAGCTTTAATGAGACCAAAAATCAACAAACAACCCAAAACACTAAGAGAATGACCCGGCCTTTCACATTATGAGATTGATATATTATATAAACTTATACAGTTTCTTCTGAAAAGCTATACAGTATTTTGATTTTTTCTTTGGCTGAAGATTTGTCATGGTGATCCTTTTGTGATTCTCCAAGCTAAAATTATTGATTGGTGCGGCAGTCTCTTTCCAGGACTAACCACTTTTGCTTGAATCAAAACAGATTTGAACCAGTATTTGTCTATATCTTTTTAATTACCTTTGTACTCGACCAGTGTTTTTCGTTTGTTCTTTCAAGCAAAACTTCCATTATCATTTGCTGTTGAGAGTATCCATTTTATTGCCTGCCAAAGTTAATATATATTAAAGAGATATAATATCCTGTTTAAGCCTTTAACAGACAAAAAAGATTCATTTAATGTTTTTTATCAAATTCAAACCTATACATAATAAGATATACAGGGTCTGTCTGGAAGTATTTTAACTAAGAAACAGGTTTTCTGGCTTTGATAAAACTTGGCAATGAATTGGAGGGGACTTTACTGCCCATGCATATAAAGATTCTCTTCTGTGGGATAACTCATTAGACTCCATTGGGTGAGCTTGCTTTTGTACATTGTGACCGTTGCATTCATATTGACCAAGCAAGTAGATCACTGAATATCTATCAAGTTTTTTTTCTAAATGCCATGTAAAACTTTTGTATTTTCCCAAAGCAAAATCACTGTTGAAGGAAAAGAGATTTCTGACAGTGGTTGAGAATGAATGTGACAAGGTGACGCTGATGGTGATCAACTGAGAGAAGCATACAGACTGTTTTGGTGTAAGAGGTTAAGGTCTCAATGAGAGTACTTTAAAGAGGACGAAGGTGCAACTACCCTAGGTAGGCTATTTTTTCATTAAATGGCTGGATACTTTCTATATACTCATTTTATATATATTGATTGAAATGTTCAGTGCTAAACAAAACTTACTTTGATTACACTATACCAGGAATCCACAACCAGAACTGTCGACATCAGCAAGGGTTCTTCAGTTTCTGGATAATTCTAGCTGGCTGGCAGGCTACCTATGTATGTTTTAAGAGGAGAGCAATGGAGCTAGAGGGCTGAGAATTTGAACATTTACTCCTGATATCTAGGAAAAACTGTTTTTTTTTTTGTTTCAAAAATTCCTCATTAAAATATTTTTTAGATGGGGGAGGGTAAATTTATCATGTAAGTCTATTCTAAATTTGTCACTTAGTTTATGTTTGGCAGCATTCATGCTTTTTTTGAAAATTCTTTTTCAGAGATCACTGACCCCAAAAAAGGTTAGAGAAGTAATCTATTTATTGATCACCCCTTTTTCCAATTCTATGATTGATCACCTCCAACACAGCATGATGCCAAAAGAAATTGGTTAGGTGACAGTTTCTATTTAGTGGCTAACCAAACCTGCATTTTTCAATATTTAGACCATTATTTTTAGAATTTCATTGTTTAATATGGTATTCCAAATGATTCTATTTTTATTATTGTTTAATTATCTTTGGGAACCTTGCGCCTGATGATCATTGATGAATCTTTATTTCCTAGTTGTTATAAATGACCATAATCCCTCTAAATAGAATGGACTATACAACCAAAGAAAGGATTTATACATCAGAATATTTGCAAACTTGAAACAATAGGACTCACCAAATTTTGTAAGGATTTCCCATGAAGGATTTGATAAATTTAGATCATTCAAATCATTCAAACCTACAAAGTTAGCAAGTGTTTTTGATATTGTGATGAATTTTAGAAAGTAATAGGCTTATTGATCATAACAGAATCCCGGATCAATGCTTCTGTGAAATGATTAAATGAAATTGGTCAGGATTGAACTAGAGGTCAGTTTATTCAAATCCCAATGTTCTATTTGTTCGGACTGGCTAAAATGTATGAGAGCTGTGCATAGGCATTGAGCGAATGGTCACGCTTTGGATAGGTGTGGGTATGGTCGATGTGCCAGCAATTAAATCTGAATTAAGAATGTCAGAGTTGTAATTTCTGAAAACTCTGAAACATTCATTTCATTGCAAATCGCTCTTGGCCACTAAACCCTGGATTGATGGCTGGAAATGAAGTAAAAAATTTAATAAATTAATTATGTAGAGAAGAAGAAGAAGAAGAAGAAGGAGAAGAAGAAGAAGAAGAAGAAGAAGAAGAAGAAGAAGAAGAAGAAGAAGAAGAAGAAGAAGAAGAAGAAGAAGGAAATTAAAGAAAAAAGAAACTAGTGAGAATGATGATAAATCACATCTAATCCTAATGACTGAATACCAATAATAATGGATTGACGTTAGTATATGCAACCAGAACTGCTGCTGATATGCGATGTCTGCTGCTAATATATTTGGACGTGTCTACAAGTTCTAATCATGTGCATTTGTAAAGTTCTTGGCCAAAAGCTATGTCTGCTAGAGCTGACACAAGATTAAAAATCAACGAAAAAAGCTTGAAAAAATTAAGAAATTTACAAAGATAAAAACAAAAGTATTTAGAAGATGCCTGGTGTGATACTCCTGCTGATCTACTAAATTTTAGGTCAACTGGTATGTTGGGTATTGTTGACACAATGATAACAACCAAGTGAAAAGGGAAGAATACCTTGCCACTCAGCTGATTGTTTGGTTGGGTCAGTGATTGTGGCTATGGTGATTCAATAATTGGCAACAATATAAGCATAAATGAGAGGCTGTTTGTGAGAATAGCTTTAAAAAAACTCTGTAAGACTTTACACCATGTAAAAAGAATTTTCAAGAAGTGGAAGATATCTTCCTCTTCAATAACTTGGTACGAGGCTGTCAAATTTTAAATAAAAGAACTATTTAAAATATTAGGCTTCTTAACCTCTTAGCAATAGAAATCATCATCATATGACATAATATTCACATGACTTATTCTCTTCCATATTTTATGATCTGGGTCCATTTCTTATACTTTGACATGAGAAATATGTGGTCCTGCCATCTGTGTTTTGGTTTCTCACACATGCATTGGCCAGGTACACAATCTTCTAGATATTATTTTGCAATCCTGGTTTTGTTTTGCAAGTACAATAGATGTCATATTGATCACCATTGGTCATTTATCATCCATCATTGAATATAGACCTTTCCAAGGATTCTCCACACCTCTCTATCATGGGTGTCACGGAGCCAATATTTTCTGAACGTCTCCAGTTTGTCCCATCATTTCATATTCACCAGTCTCTGTTCCACGTTTGATCCTTGTTGTGAGCTGTGATGTCCTTTGGCTAAAGAAGAAGAAATCGACCGCAGAATCACTCTAGGATGGCAAATCTTCGGTTGAGCAAGCTTAACCTTCAAGAACAAGGAAATCCTATTAGTCCTAAAAGAAGAGTATACAACCAATTCATCCTCTCAATAGTCACCTATGGAGCTGAAGCAGAGAACCTAACTGAGGCTGATCCGCAAACTGAGAACCATACAATGTGCACATGAGAGAATCATGCTCAACATCACATGGAGAGACCACAAGACAGCACAGTATATCAGGGAAAAGACAGGAGTCCAAGACATCATAGAAACCATTAGGAAGTTCAAATAGCAATGGGCTGGTCATGTTGCAAGTATGGCAGAGATTAGATGAAAATTTCATCAATAGCATACCTAGGAGAGGGTTGTGTGGTGCAATATTGAATATGCACCGTGAACCCAAATTGATGGGATGGAGCAAAAGCCTTAAGAATAAGTTCACCTACTGCATTTCTGTCAACTTTCATTAAATTTAGGAGCCAAGCCCTAACGGTTGCCAAATCTCCCTGTGCTTCATGAAAATAGGAGCTTCATAAGGCAATCATGTGTTTGGTATCTGATGTTAGTCAAGTTGAAACAGAATTGGATGCTTATGTCACTTTTCTTCTAGAGTCAAGGATATATTTACCATATTTTGCTCCGTCTGGTGTAGGGTCTCGGCAGTGAACACTCAGTGAGAATCAATGTGTCGACACTCATTACACAACAATTGTTTTAGCTGGACCAGCTTGCTAACCATTGTTCTATACCTGGCACTTTTTGGGATGAAGTTATCTATCTATCTACCTATTTTGCATATGTAAATCTACAGCAGTGGTCCTTACCTTTTTTACCATGATAACCCCCTTTAGTACCCCACTTACACCTCACATCTCCAACCAAATGGTTTGTTTGGAACTGGTAATGCACTTAAAATCAGTGAAAAAAAAATTTGATGTATCATATTCATTGCAATATCATGCTTACACTTGTTAAGGGAAATTCACGAAATGATTAGAGAAATTCTTACTTTTTTCTTGTGGATTCATGCCCCCAAGTGAGCATGATCCCCACCCACCAGCTTGACCAAGTTGATCTTTTTAGATTACTGAATAGCACAGTCGAGAAGAGGATATTTCAAGTGGAAGCCATTGCCTTAATTGTGTCAAGGAATTAATTATGTGATCTTGTTATGAAGCAATGGCTTATATATTCCTAATTTTTTTAGTGCATTTTTATTTATGATTACTCATTCACTAAAACCCATTACTCCTCATGCCATCTGGTGGCTAAACTATGATACAGATGGTTTAATCAAGAAATGGCATAAAAGACTCTGTTTTTGTGGATACGAATGACATATCAAATAAGACCATACATTTACTTAAATAACTGCATTTTGCTATATATATATATATATATATATATATAAATATATATATACACACATATATATACACACACAAATATATGTATATATATTTATGTATATATTTTGATGATCCCAACAGGAGAAAATTTTCATATCGTAACATGATAATAAAGTATATATGACACACTTTTTAAGAAATGAAGAAAATTACATAATTTGTATGAACAGATATTGGGATATAAATGACTGAAGTAACCCCCCCAAATCAATTTTTTTAATGTTTGAAGCTGTAAATCTTCCTAGACTCTCTCTCTTTCTCTCTCTATATACATATATATATATACATATATATATATATATATATATATATATATATATATATATATATAGAGAGAGAGAGAGAGAGAGAGAGAGAGAGAGAGAGAGAGAGAAAGAGAAGTATGCTAATATTTGCATATTCACGCAGGTAAGAGTGTATAATATACACTCCAATATGTATTCATATTGTACATAAACTATAATAATACACACATTAATAGATATTGGGAAATAAATGATTGAATTAACACAAAGGATTTTTTTAATATATATATTTATATCGAGAAAAAGAGAGAGGGAGAGAGAGAGATTTACATATCTATTTATAATTGTATATTCATGCAGGTAAGAGAGTATAATATACATTTCAAAATATATCTATATTATATATAAAGTATGAAATAAAATTGACTTATCCATATACGTACAGGCAGATATTGTTGGTAAGTATATTTGAGCATGAATTAGATATGATGTCTTTCTGTTTGTTTCTTTATAACTTCATTTTTTATAAACTCCTAAACGTTTGCACACTGCAAACTGAAAATCTGTGTGTAATGGTTAATTCATTCCAGAATGAACATAAAACAAATGGTGATGACCTATGACTTTGATTGCTACTAAAAGTCAATTTTGAGGTCAGGTCAATTTTGGCATTTTCAAACCTACCAGAGACCTTAAAGACTGCAAATTTGTGTACAGAGGTAACTTGACCGCTAGATGAACATAGAATAGCTATTGCTGACCTCTGGTGATACCTTCAGGTCATTACAAGGTCATGCTAATTTTAGAAATTTTCAAAATGGTAAATCTTGGCATTTTTGTACCTACCTGAAAAGTTGCGATCTCAGCTTTAAGGAGCTTTGTATTAGAATTTAATACCTGACCCCTCTGTATTGATTACTTTTTTTCTTGGGCAATGCCAGGCACCCCAGCTAAGTGTATATATAAATATATATATATATATATATATATATATATATATATATATATATATATATATGTATATATGAGAGTTCATCAGTGAGTCCCTAGCCACACACATAGTTATATGCTGAATTTCCATTTATATATATTTTCCAGTCAATATCCACGAAAAACTTCATGCATATATATTTCAAAGAAAGATTTCCTGAGACAGAATTTCAAAGAAAGATTTCCTTAGACAGAAGGGATGCAAGTTCAAGCCTTGCCAAGAATTTATTCTCTATTCCCCATTTACTCTATTTATCAATCAATGGCTGTAGATTTATAGTCTGAGTAGTTCAGATGAAAAGCAACTGAAATTAAGTTGAAAGAAATACTAGCTTTATTATGGTTACTAATAAGTATGTTCTTCTTGGTTACCATATTTCCCCGCATTAAAAACGCAATTTTTCCTCCTGAAATAAGACTTGATAATTCACTCTACATCCTACTAGCCAAAAGTTACTGTTTTCATTTGCTCATCTGAACCCCAGAAAAAAATTATCTAAACTTATCTATATGATCTCTGAAGGGTGAGTACAAATTTATCATCATCATCATAATCAGTCTTTTAGCATCTGTTACTGGACACACACCTTCCTCAAGAATTACCAGACCTCTCTATCATGAGCGTTGCGGAGCCAATATTTTTTTAACTTGTCTTATTTGTTTTGCCATCTAATATTCTGCTGGCTATGGTTTTATGTGTGATTTTTTGGATTGACTGTGGAACTATTCAATGAATAGAATTAAAATTAATGGAAGTTCTCTGTGAATTGAATTAAAAAGATTTTTTTAATTACTAAATGGTCAAAGGGAAATAATTCTAATCAGAAATTATTTCTCTTGATACTGATATCCAATTTTTAATATGAATTGAAGAGTTAATGGCAAAGCCAAGAGATAGAGATTTCCAATTTATTACTAAGCATGTACCTAAAAGGAAAAGATTCATTGAGAAAGAGAGACTTTTCTTCTTCTATGTGGGATGCCTGGCTCCTAGGGATCATCTCCCTGACAGCACCTCCCCATTTTTCTGTCAGGGTAGAGTCAGCAATCTTTCTATGATGTCTATAGCAATGTAACAATGGACAATGCACAATTTTTGCATCTAACCCAAATGTGCGTAGATTTTAAAACACCTTTCTGAAACATTTTGCCAGTGTGAGGGGACAAATAAATAAAACAAACAAATGAGTACAACCCATCAAATATGGGGCACCCCAACCCAGAAACCCAGTTGTTTGGCACTTTTGAGTAATTTAACTCCATAATAATCATCAATTTTTTCCTTTCTTAAAAACACTTGTCTTTAATAATATAGCATTAAGCAAATATAGTTAGTTAGAGAACTCTCAAATCTGAAAACTGAATTGATTGATTCTGGATTAGGGTGGTTATACTGTACCAAGAGAAAAACTTTTTTTCCCTTGGTCTACTACCTTTTTAAATACAGTGTTGCAAATATCGATGCCCCTCTGGGTACTTAATGGTCATGTCTGATGCTTTAACCATTGAGCTATGGCTAGCGCCCACCATATGGACTGCAAAAATAAGGAGAAAAAAAAACAAAGCCCAAAATGAAGGATGGAGGTGGGATAGGCTCAGAGGGAGAAGGTGTTAGAAAGAAAATTAATTGGGTGACCCAGGGCAGAGACAAGTGGAGAATAATGGCTTTGCCTAACGAGATGGGTTGACAAATAGCACTGTGCAAAACGAGATCCTGAAAAGGCCGAATGTATATTGCAGGGATAAGGTTGTAATTCATGATGCCAACGTGAGGCAGATTGCATGGGTTTCAGTTCAATACTGATTCAGATGGTTGATAAATGGTGTGCTGTCCCGAGATGAACGTGGAAATATGAGTAATGGGGTCCACATAACCATTGGATGTCTATTTATATATACGTTTACAAAGGTTTCTTGTGCATAGAAAGTTGTGCTAATCTGTAATGAAATCTATTAAAACTTATATCCTACCTAATACACCACTTGGAGATTTTACAATGCCAGTGTCTGATGGGTCAAAGGGTTGAAAATTTAAATTCTACTTATACTTGCAGTCTGTAATTACCTTGTGCTCTTCAGAGCTATTCATTTTTCTGTAGAAAGAAAATTTATGAAAATAAAAATAGACTCTCTGCTGAGATCTGAAACACATTCATATATATATATATATATATATATGTGTGTGTGTGTGTGTGTATGTGTATATTTTGTGATAATTCATATCATAATACTATAAGTATGAGTATATATGTATGAATGTGTGTTTATGGAGGTTGTTGATGGTATGTATAAATGTATAAGGTACTACCCAAAATTTTCGGGAACTTTATGTAGGCAATGGCTTCCTCGAAGAGAGAGAGAGAGAGAAAAAAAAAATTATATATGTATATATATATATATATATATATATATATATATATATATATAGTGCAGAAAGCTTTATAGCTTTAAAAACTAAACACATTAAAAAACTTCAAAAAAATCTTTTTGCATCACATCAGTCACTTATTCCCCAATATCTGTTAATCTAATGAATTTAATTTTCTTCTGTGTTTTTTTTTTTCATGTTTTACACATACTTTGACATTATTGTACTATGTGTCAATTTTCTCTAGTTGGGATCATCATCTGTTTCAGGGATTTCAAAAACAAAACAATCATATTAGCATGGCACCCCAGCAGTGTTGATCAAACACCAACTGACAGTCAGCTATGATTTTTATGAAAAGCTTATGTCGTACCACATGTAGTTTGTTATTTCATAAAAAATATTTTCATGTTGTATTGTATATGGATGTTGTTTTATACTATACATCATTTATTTTTTTGGAAACACTAGGCCTACTTACATAGGTTACATGAAATATATATATATATATATATATATATATATATATATTGAGTGAGAGAGAGAGAGAGAGAGAGAGAGAGAGAGAGAGAGAGAGAGAGAGAGAGAGGGATATGAATGAATGAATTGCTTGTCTTTGTAAACAAAGATTTTGGCAGGGTTTTCCACAATCATGGAATCTTTAGACTGCAGAGCCATGTACACAAAATAAACCTCAAGTCTGTGTGATGAAGTTTATAAAAATATACATACATATATATATATATATATATATATATATATATATATATATATATATATATGTACTACAATATACGAATATTCAAGTATATATATATATATATATATATATATATATATATTAGAATATTTGTATACTGCTGTATATATTATAAAAAATAATGTAAATTATAAACAATACTATGACATGTATCATAAATAAAATATACTATATATCTCTATTGATATGCATATTTTTCTATCTATGTATGTATTGCATGAGAAACTTTTACATTTTCAGTGAAGTGAAATAAGCATATTTTTTTAGAAACACCTCAATCGAATTTTGGGAATTAGTTTTATGAATATTTAATAAAAGCACACAGAAAACAATGCTTCTTTCTTTGTGAATAAAACTGGGTTTTGTTTTGTGGAAATAAACTGATTATTTATGAATTCCAAGATCTGTTGGAAAAAAATGTTTTCAGAACAACTTGTTAGAGTTCAGAGGCGTGGCTTGAGATTTGGAGGCCAGGGCAACTTGGCTTCTTGAGGGGTCTCCTCCAACATCTAGTGAGATTTGATGGAAAAGCAAAATTTGCAATAAATAGGTATGCACCATCTCTTAATTGCTGAAAAACAAACTCAAAGGCTGAATTATTATCTAAGCAATGTGTGTATAAATATATCCTTATTATATGATAGAAAAAATGCGTTGGATGAATAATTATTTATGAAGCTTTTGGAAGCACCCACCACTGTTGGGGGCCCGGGGCTGTTTACTAATAGCCACCTGCCTCCTCAACTATGCCCCTAACTGAGTTATTCCCCTTTTTACAGATTAATCTATCATAAGGAAGACATGATCCAATTTACAAATGAAAGTCTCAGGATGCCAGATCTGGGAATACACCAATGGTGATACAGCAAAATCACCACTTAACTTCTTCATGCAGAAATAAAAGTTTCTTTCTGTTTCAGTGTATCATTCAAATGAGCCAATTGCTCACTCTAGCATTACACCTAAACAATTTGTTCAGGTTCTAACAATTGATTATCAAGATAAGTTTCCTTTAAATCCCACTAAACATATGAGATTGCTTTTCCAGTAGATTTTGTTCAAGATGTCTCGCTAAAGGCTATCCCGAATCTCTTCCTCCTCCTCTCATATTTCTTAGTTTTCAATTCCTTTCATAATTCAAAGTTCATTGTCAATAATTATCTTGTCACGAAATTTCTTAGGGGTCTTGACGGGGTGGGGGGCTCCTCCTTGTAAATTAAGCAATTTTGGTGATGCTAATAAGTTACCTTGATGAATATACTACGAGTATTGTTTGAACCACAACTTCTTGTTTAAAAAGTAAAGCAATAAAAAAAGTATGGTAAGTCACTCCATAGAAATTATCATGTGACTGATGTCTTTGAGTGGCATGCCATATTAGGGGTGATCAACTGAAAAATTGGAAAAACAGTTGATCAATGGATAAATTACTTCTTTTGCTTCTTGTTGGGCTGTGATCACTAAAAAGTATGAACTTTCAAAAGGGAAGCATGAATGTTGCCAGACACAAACTAAGGATCCAATTTAGCATATTGAACCCCTTCACCAAAAACTCATTTTTGAAGGGAATTTTCAAAAAACATTTCCCCTACTCATTGAAGGGAGTGTATGCATGTGAACAATATTTCCAGTTTCTACTATGAATGGTTAAGGCTGTGAAGAGTCCGGATATATAGATACATGGATGCATGTAAATGTCAGAATGCATGAATAACCAAAAACCCAGCAGCAGTGTTAAACCAGTCGGTAGCAGTGATTAACAGGAGTTGAAAGATTAACCAATTTTCGTTAATATCCATTCATATAAAATCTCAGTTCCTGAGTTTTTTTTATTTTTCCTTAGGCTTGTAAATGATGCTTGATGCGTTCACATCTGATTATTTTGAGAGTTAACCTGTTTGAGCTTTATCTACTTCCAAAAGTTCCCTGAGTTCATCAGTTCTTGAGCTACAAGATCTCCTTGACTATTTACTCTTAAGCTCAAATTTTTTTCCTTAAACTTCTCAAAACTCTCATGATAGATGCTTGTACCTATTGGATCATCATCTGATGATCCATTGACAGGCTTCAGCTGCAAATGAGGTGTATTCAGTGTCTTGTGAGTTTTTTTTTTATTCAGCTGTATATTTCACCAAGTTATGGTAAAACTATCATTTTTCAGGGAAAAAATCTTGAAGAACGTGCTTGTACAATCAATAACAAGCTATAAATATGAATAGGAAGACATTTTAAAATTTTTTTTGAAGATTGTGTAAAAGATGATTGGAGGAACTGTTGCATTAATGAAATCAGGCATGGATGCAGGTAAGATGAAGAGAGTCCACACCCGTACCTGCTTGCTTGGGCAAAACACAAATGATTTTTCTTAACCCTAACCCTAACCAAAAGAAAATTCATTGATAAAAAGCCTAAATAATCCTGAGTAATCATAAATTAACCTTAAAAAGATTATTTTTTTGTTTTTTATCTAATATAATTAAGATATCCTCTTTATTATTCTTTAGAAATTTTGTACTTATTGGCATTGTGGTGAATTCTTAACTTTTTCACTTTACTTTTTGGTTAATTCGTTTGCTAAAAGGCTACGACTTGAATACAAGTTTAGATTGCTGGATCACATCTTTCTTCCTTATTTTTTTTATGCTTAGAATTTATTGGCTTTTTTTTGTGTTAATTTGTAAAAGAGAAAGTTTTCCATTTATACCCTATCTACTCAAAATCCTGGACACCCTCCCACCACTGTTAGAAATCCTAGATAAGGCCATTTTTATGAGGATTTTCAAGTTGAAAGTATTAGATTATTGCTCTTTTGATAAGATGATTATCTTGAGAGCTTCAGTTCTTGATAGACATTCCATATATTGAAGAAAACCTTTTAATAATTTCTTTTTATCTTCCAATTGTTAAGCAATGGCTTAGCTAGAGATTTGGTGAGTGTGTGGGGGCCTTGGTCCCTTGAGGTACCCCTCCAACTTTTAGTAGTTATGTGGTAAGTGAACTACTATTTATAAGGATTTTAAGCCTTCCCTTCCATTGAGAGCTGAAAATAATTTTCAGATGGTACTTCCAACTCCCCTTACGCCTCTATAGTTGAAGTTGATCTTTTTATAAAAACATCAGTTACATGTTTCAGCATAGTTATAAAGGTAAAGTTTGACCATAGCCATTAATTTGCTCCAAATTTTCCATAATGTTCAAAACCGGACTGTTTAAGTTAGATAAAGTGTCTGTCTCTTGAGAGACATTCCCAATGGAGAATGATGGCCAGTGGGGAAGTTCTGGTTTCTGTTTCAGACGTGTGGTAGACACGCTAACCATGACATAATCCAACCACTGTTCAAGGTCTGATTATAATTTAATATATCTTTTTTTCAGTTTTTTCTTCGTTACATTAATATTTACAGCAATACCTTACATTTAGATTAAAAAGTGTTGCAATCAAAACAGCACAAATCAAGGTATCCCTGTATGTTTTAATAGTGAAGGTAAATGAAGATGCTTTTTTGTAGGAAAAAATACAAATAATTTATCATATAACAAAGAACTTAGCAATTGTAGAATTAATTTTTTTCAAAATTTTACATGAAATGGACAATTATCTTCGTTTGTATTATGAAGATGCTAATTTTGTCAATTCTGGTGATGGCTTGCTTTGTACGAATCTTTTTTTTTCTTTGGAAGTTTTGATTGACTTATATCAAATAAAGTCCCAATTAATTAAAACTTTAATTATCTTCAAAATTTTTGCCATGCCTGTTAATTTTGAATGCCATGAAATTCTGAATTTCTTGGATTTTTTTGCCATTGTCTCAATTCTGATCGAGTAAGCTAGTCAAACTTTTACATCGCATATGTTTCTCATACATAAAACGTTTTTGTACTGTTATCCTACATAGAAGACTAGAAAAGGGTGAAGGAATACAAATAAAAACATCTGATTTTGAAACTATACAAAAATAAATTAAAAATATAAGATAAAACCTCAGCAAAGTGAGGCAGTTACCTCCCTTGCCTGAGGGGGAATCAATTGGAAGTTATATGCATAATGCTCAATCTAGCCATCGTAAATCAAGAATCCTGTCCATTTTCAGGTAAAAATAGGATCATTGAATTATTCAGTCTATGCCTCTCATTCTCTCCCTTCTCTCACTCTCTCTCTCTGTCTTTCTCTCTCCTTCTCTGTAAAATTATCAGGTATTCACAAATATTTGTAAAAGACATGTTTATGGCCTCAAACAATGAAGCAAAATTGTTGCAGTTTTAGAAATTGGGTGACATTTCCAGATAAAAAAAATCAAGGGAAAACAAAAAAAAAAGCTCCATTTCGGGGGGGGGGGAAAGAGAACATTAGGCAGTTTTTTTTTTCCTGTTCTCATCCTTGTTTTGAAAAGAGCAGCAACGAGATATATTATTCGTGATGTCTGGTGTGATTTTTAGACTTTTGTAAAATTTACATCAGTTTTATTCTACATTTTGAAAAATTTGCAGATTTTATCTCTATGAACTATTTTCGAGGAAATGATTATTTTATATTTTTGCATCGATCAAATAAACAGTTCTTAAACCCTCAAGGCTTAGGAGGCATAAGATAATACATCTAAAACAACACTGAATTTATACATCTTTGTGTGAGTATGTACGAATACCTAAAATCACAAATATATATTTGTATTACTGGAGTGAAATGTATATTTTCTCAATTCTGCTATTTTTTGCTTGTACACTGTTACTTTGATCTCTTCTCTGTTTTTCATGTATTCATATATAAAGTTTATCTTCGATTTATACCATCAATCTATCTATATGCCATAAATTTCAGTGGATAATGTGACATTCGGATAAGATGAGACTGAATTTCATGGCTTTAGCTCATATCCTTGGTATAAGATGATCTTCAAACTACTTAATCCACAGTGAAAATACAAAAGTGTTAGAAACTGTCAAACAGAACTGAATTTTTTTAGTGATCACTGCCCAATAAAAGGCGAGTGAAGCAAGTCATTCATTGATCACCCCTTTTTCCAATTTTTCAATTGATACCAGTATAATGTGCTGCCAAAAGACGTTGGTCATGTGACTGTTTTTATTGCGTTACTAATCAGACCTGCTTGTGCATGCAAGTAGCAAGAGATTGTAAAGGATTTTTCGTGTTAATATGAATGTGGCAGTCTCACAGAATGCAAGCTCACTAAATCATTTCTGTTGACTGAGTAACCACATGGACGAGTGTTTCACACATGTGCAGAAAGGTTCCCTCTGATTGGTTGTCAAGTCACATTAGAGTTGCTCAGTTGGTTCTTGAGATATTGAAAATTGCTGGATACTTTAAAAAAAAAACAGTTTGTATATATACACATGCATGTTTATATATGTATGTGTATATGAATGTATGTGTATGTATATATATATATATATATATATATATATATATATATATATATATAAATATAAATGCTTATATGTACATATAATGATGTGATATATGGGACTTGCAGACCCTGCAAGCACTGGAAGTACCAGAGCTCTTGGGGCATAATATATCCTGGAAACCCTAAAAAGAAAAGGGTAAAACCTAAATGATGAAGTAAAAAAAATTGCAAGGGATCCCCAATTGGTCTTAGCAATGCCACTGATGTATGTGTGTATATTATATACATGTATGTATATATTCAAATACACACATGAACATGAGAGAGAGAGAGAGAGAGAAAGAGAGAGGGAGAGAGAGAGAGAGAGAGAAAAGTGAGATTACCATACATAAGATTATTCATATACATCTAAATATAAGTAAGCACTCAAATATGCAAACTTGTACATATATTGAGATATATGTTTATATGTACACAAAAATACATAAGTATTTATAGAACCAATTAATTATTTGCACAAATGAATAAAGTTAAATTAATGACATTATTGTGATGCTAAATTATTTTGTAATAATTGAAATGGTTGATGACTAAAACAGAGTTAATTATAAAAGCAGTTTTGGAATTGTGAAATTCTTGTGTTTAAAAGGCAAATTATATTTTTGATTTCATCATGCCTTATTTTCATTATTATGAGGTAAACGGCAAACTGAATAATCAAACGTTTAATTATACAAATTTATTTTTTGCGGATTATTGTCCTTGTCCTGGTTCATTTTTGCTATTGTATCCTACGACCATTTTTAGGTGATGAGTGGATGTACTTTTGAGAATTGAGACAGGGAGGACCCATCTTGCTGATTATCTGGAAATGTTTGCATTCCATTGTCTAGTTTCAGGTGTAGTTGATTTTTTTTGTTTCAACAGTTGTTGGCCATCGTCAGAGTAAAAATCTGTGGTTGACTGGAGTTGATGCCATCAGGGGGCTTTTTAAAGGGCAAAAAATATCTTTGTCAGACACTGCGTCCAATGGAGATGTCTTTTGCCCCCCAAAATGTGTTCAATGAGGTCAAAAGTCAGCCAAAAACATTACATAATGATATTCTTTCATCTAAAAAAATTCAGACTGAAGTAAACTTTTAATATCAGGGGAGAGGACTATAAAAATAATACATATAACCATGGGTGGGTGGGGAATCAAATGGCCCGCACCTTGAATCAGGCCTCCCATGTAGGGTGAGGTGGCTTGAAAGTTGGAACCTCATATCAAATAAAGATTAATGGAGCAATGCACTTTGTTTATGTAACTTAATGTACCCAGTATGAAAAGGTAGTATTATTGTTGATAATACTGATAACAGGGTTGTGTCTGAGATATACTCCAAATATAATCTTTTCACTCTTCCCAGAAATATATCCTTTTGCCTCCCTTCTGGAAATATATCCTTTTGCCTCCCTTCTGGAAATGTATCCTTTTTTGCCTCTCTTTTGGAAATGTATCCTTTTTGCCTCCTTTTTGGAAATATATCCTTTTGCTTCCCTTCTGGAAATACATCCTTTTGCCTCTCTTCTGGAAATACATCTTTTTGCTTCCCTTCTGGAAATATATCCTTTTGCTTCCCTTCAGGAAATGTATCCTTTTGGCTCCCGTCTGGAAATACATCCTCTTGCCTCTCTTCTGGAAATATATCCTTTTTATCTTCCATCTGGAAATGTATCTTTTTGCCTCCTTTTTGGAAAAGTGTCATTTTGGCTCCCATCTGGAAATACATCCTCTTGCCTCTCTTCTGGAAATATATCCTTTTGCTTCCCTTTTGGAAATATATCCTTTTTTCTCCCCTTCTGGAAATGTGATAGTAGATGCCTAATCATACAACCAAGATTTATAACATTGATTTCTTTTTTAAAATCTTCCGTTTGTACTTGAGGTGTCATGGGATATGGAGATAGCAGCTGTGTTTTTTCATCTGTCTATTTTTTACACTACTTTTATTTTACTTGGGCAATTTTTTAAAATCCACTTCCAACCTGATATGTATGTCAAATCTTCACCCCGAGCCCAGTTAAACATACATGTAAGGAACATGTTTCAAATTCTGTCTGTTGCTAGTTTCTCATGGCAGTGGATGAAGGATTGAACTTTCTTGGTTTGAATTCAGAGTTGTCAATCTCCTAGGGTGGTTGCCAACCATAGCTAAAGAGTTTAGTTTGCTCTGTTATTCACCCATAGCTAAGGGGAGAAGAGGGCGTTAGTGCAAATTTAACACAGACGGTCTCAGCCAGAGTTTGAACTCAAAGTCTGAATAAACACCAAAATAAAAGCAGATAAGAATCTGTTCATTTTGCTGGATCAGCTAATCTAAAGTCTATTTTATTTTTCAAAAATTTCCACCTTAAATATGTTTTTTGTGAGTGGCTCAATCTGCAATTAAAGTTTATGCTAAATCATACCCAGTTTGTGCCCAGCAGTGTTCATGCTTGATTTTTCTTAAAAGTTTGGACTTGCTATCTATTGGCAGTGATCATTAAAAAAAATGATCACTGCCAATAGATAGCAAATTATCTATTCATTCATTCATTGATCATTCATTTTTCTGATTCTAACTGATCACCCACAACATTGTGTGCTGCCAAAAGATGTTGGTCACATGATGGTTTCTATGAAATGACTAACCAGTTTTTGTTTTTACTTAAAAACTACACTGTTCCACTACATCAATATAATATAAAGCAAACTTCAGGCTTTAAATTTTTGCAACATTAAAACAATTATCAGAATCTCTTGAAGTTATAAGAAAATCAATCAAACTTCTCAAAGTGTATGGAAACTACATATCTTTATCTAAATAAATAACTTACACATATTCATATATGATACTTACATAAAATATACCAATATATCATATTATATATATAAAACAAAAAGAATTATCAAAAATACTTCCATTCAATAAACTTTATTAGTTTTGCACAGTAAATACAACATGAAGCCTCAAAGATAAAGTAACATATTAAAAGATGTTTTCATGTATTTGCTTGGATTATGTGATTTTTACCAAAGTGAAAATTTGCAATACAAATAATCTGACAGATGAAAGAGAAAAGAAATTGCTAAGATACTTTTGAAAAATAGCAAATACTAAGATAAAAGGAAGAAATAAAAGTACAAAATGGGTATATCTAGCTTGAAAGTCAAATTGAAAATGAAAACCTGAGGTAATTTGAGAAAATATTCAAGATAAATAGAGGTAATGAAGAAATTAATGAAAGTTATGAGATTTTATTTATTAGAGAGAGAGATTTATTGATATTGACTTATGCTAACAAGTATAAACCCAATACATACACAAATTCAAATTCACACATTTTAGTACATATTCATATATACAGCCAAGAATATACACACACATAAAAATGTATTTACATATATACATGAATTTTGATATATTTATAATGTCAGAACACAATAAGTATTCAAGCTTATATCTATAATCATGCAGATACCCACACCCAAATGCACACTCACGCACATATATGTATTTTTAGATGAGTGCATATACATACATAATTGATAAATGTGTACATTATATTTACACATATATGCATACACACACGCATATATATATAGTTCATAATACATATTCTCAAGATAGGGAAATACACACAAAAAATAAGTAAAAACAGATTTTAACCATTGTAGATCTTTAATCACAGTGCTCAATATTTAAGACAGTGAATTGAGCTATTAATATATGAAAGAATAAGAATTACAAAGATGATATATACCAGGTGAATGTTAACACTTCATACCTATTGCACTCATCAGCATCCAGATGGTTGCTGATGAGTGTGATATTTACTAAATGTTAATGGTAAACTTAGCATACATCTGGTCTATGTCGTCATTGTAATTCTATTCTTTTCGGTGTAATTAGTATTCTTGAAGATGATATCATAAGTTGGTTTGATTTAATATTCACATAGATGAACATTCAATAGAAATAACAAGAACAGCAAGTCCTGTCTGTTGTTATACTTACTGATTCCTCATTGTTAAAAATGTTTTTTTCAGGTAATGTATGTAAGTAAGCCTTGTTAAAAAATAATAAATGAGATTTGGTATAAAATAATATCAAAATGCAACACATATAATATCCTATATTAAATGGTAAACTACATGCATGACAAAAACTATATAGTAAGGAAAGGACACAGCTGGGGTGCCATATTAATATAACTATTTTGTTTTTAAAATCCTCTAAACTGTTACATAGTAAACAACTGATGATCCCAACAAAAGGAAATTTAAACATTGTACCATAATAACAAAGTATATGTGAAACGGGAAAAAACACTGAAGAAAATTACATAAATTGCATTGACAGATATTGGGAAACAAGTGGCACAAAAACATTTTTGAAAAAGATTTTTACTGTGTTCAGTCCGTATGCACTTTTATAGTTTAACAGCAACATGCTTATTTTGCTTTTAATTTCCAGTGGCAAAAATTTACAATTACAAACATGACAAAACAGAAATTAGATTTCATTAATCACGTTTATCTGAATACCTATTAGATCATTTCTTATTATTCAAAGATTTGATTTTCATGTCTACTTTCAGTTTCATTATTCACTCCTAATTTCACTTTCACTTTCATTGGTTTTTACTTCTACTTTCAGTGACACTTTTGTACAATTTTTTTTATCATTTGTAATTTCATATCATATACAGATTTCAACTGAAAGAAGCGGGTGGGGGGGATAATAAGATTCATAAATATTTCGCTTTCCATTTTATTAGTTTTGAATTCAAATGTAATTCATTTTAATTCTTGCATGAATATAAATAATGAATATCCGAAGGCAAAAGCTGAATGTTTTCTGCATCATAGTTTATGAAATATTTCAACAATAACTCATGAAGTTCCCAACCAACAGGAAGAACAGAAATTGTTGTAGAGATGTGCAGTGATGGTGCTGCTGGTGCCGTGTTGATAGTGAAGTATATACATATATAAAAATTGAAAAAAAGTTTTGGGAAAAAAAGGTAAAATCAAATAAAAGATAGAAAAAAAGAATTGGGGAGAACTGTAAAATGAAGAAGGCAAAAAAAAATACATGAAAGGAGATAAGGGAAATAAGAGTTTGAAGAGAATATCATGAGAAGCCTGGAGAAAAATTTGATCATGACTTTATTGTCATTAAAAAAAAAAACTCCTCCTTAAAAATCACTTCCCATTTAGAGAGAGTTCAGTGAAGAGTCTCACTTCTAAATAACAGAAACCGTGTTGAGATGATATAAAGCATCAGTTCACAAAGTGAACACGGATGGGTACAAGGTCGGGATGGAGATGGATTTTCTTTGCTGGGGTGGGGTTTTTTTTTTGGTTTATGCTGCTGTCTCCTCATCGTCACATGTTCATATGACATTCGAAAATAATTTTCACAATGTTTCAGACATGCATATGTCCCAAAGACTTCTTCAGGCTCAATTCTATAGTTCTTCTCATCAGACGATGATATTTCTCATTTCCTGCACTGGAAGATGCTGGCGTGACAATTTATTTTTCACAAAAGACGGATATACCCCAGCAGTGGTTGGGTGTGGACTGAGATCTTTGTTGAATACATGACCAGTCATAGCCATGAGTGTGGAAGCAATAGAAAATATAATGGAGAACAAACACACACACACACACTCACACACACACACACATATACACATATATATATATATATATATATATATATATATATATATATATATGGAAAATTGAAATATCATTTTCCTTTCAAAATGTGAGTTTTAGAATTTAGGTTGGCATCATTGTTAATGCTACCATTGCTGACCTCAATTCCACAGTCACCATACCATTATTTTCAGCATCACCATTTTCAACTCCTAACTTGAAATATTATGAATTATTATAATCAGTGTTAACATTGCAAATGAGATCATCAACATCGTCATTGTCATCATCATCATCATTATCATCTTCATCATCACTAACAGCGATTAGATTCCTGTACTTAATACTACATTTCATTCTCGTTATATTTATCACGTAGGTAAACCATAAACAAATGGTATTCTAATATTGATCAATTTCTATGAAAAAATAAGAAATTTCCAAATAGTTTTGCTCAACCACCATTGTTTTTTACTTCATTTTTATATGTATAGATTTTCTCAGACTGTTGTCCTCGTCTTGGTTCATCTCTTGAACACTGAATTTTTGGGTGGCAGAGTTCCCCATGTTATATTCATGTTGGTGTTCATTTCTGGTATTATCCCCTCAGAAAATAGATGAAATAAGAACTTTCTGCCCCTAAACTTTGAAGGGGTCTCCGAATCCAAACATTCAAAATCCTTCCCATTTACAACACCCACCTGAAGAAGGCTGTAGAGTACAATGGCCAAAAGTGTTATGATCAAAAAATGAACCAAGATGGGGATAACAGTTCAAAAATTTAGACAGAAGTAATTCTTTCTCATAATCCTAACAAGAGTGAGCCCGCAGTGCGAGAGATTCCTAATTAAAAGTTTAAAGATAAAATGTACAGACTTTATATCAAATCTTGATTTACCGTATCAATTATTACAGTGTGTTTGATTTTGAGGTCTCACCATAGCACAATGGTTTACAAGCTTATCTCCAATTCCAATTCACAAGTATTTGGAACCTTGCTAGGTGCTCAACTTCTGTGGCTCTGGGCCAGACAAAACTAGGCTTTGTAAGTAACTAAAATTAGTCACTCAATAGATACTGTTAAGTGACTAACGTCTTTCAGCAGCATGCTATGTTGGGATAGACCAATCCGAAGATAGCAAAAAAAGGGAGAATGATGAATAAATTACTTCACTTGCAATTTGTTAGACAGTGATCAAATTTAAAAAAAATAAGTATGAATGTTGCCAGACATAAACCAAGGAATCATTTTAGCATTGAACGTAGATTACAAATTGAATCTCCCAATAAGAGAGAATTGTTCTTTCAGAAATTTGGACATCCGTAGAGATCAAAGCTCAATGAAAGGTAAGAGAAGTAGTTTGATCCATCGATCCCTCTTTTTCAATTTTTTTAATTGATCACTCTCAACACAGTTTGTTGCCAAAAGATGCAGATCATGTGACGGTTTCTCTTGAGTGAATAACTAAACCTGTTTAATGTATTTGGTTCTAGCACAGGAGATAATCCTCAGAAACTTGATCATTTTTTAAGAAATAACAGTTATATTGTCTTACACAAGCAACCATCTTTGGAGTTGTGATCATCTTTCTCATCATATATATATATGTGCATTCATGTGTGTATGTGTGCGTACATCTCAGTATGTGTATACAGTGCTATATTATATAATTCTATTTCATTTATGATATGGCTTCCCTTTCTTTATGTGTAAAATGCATGAATATAGAATGAGATTTCCACTTTATTATGCATTGGGAGAGTGTAATGATTAGTTTTCAGTTAGTGCAAGGCATGATTTTACAGTCAAGTAATTTTTTGAAGACAGTATATATTCTAAACTTGAATAAACTTAAACTTTAACATCTTTGGCCTCCTAAGTGTCGATAAAGATGGGTTTTTCTGTCACAAAAAGTTTCTGTCAGTCATATATGCTGGACAGTCATTCTTGAAAGGTACATTAACATTGCAAGTCATTTTAATCCAAGAGCAGTTATCTATGCAGATTAACTTTTTATGAGAGGAGCTGTTTTAGTGTTGGATAACTGTGTATAGCAGTTATTTTTTTGATGCCAAAATATTAAACTTTTGTTTAATGTTAACACCTATGCATTTTGGCTTCTGATCTTGATACAAAGTTTTTCTCATCATGCATTGTGTGATATTACTTTTAAATATATAAGTAATTTTGTACAGATCTCAAATTATCATACATATATATATATATATGTATATATACATACATACATACATACATAAATACATACATATATATATATATATATATATATATATATATACATATATATATATATATATATGAATGATGAAATAAAGGATTTACTGCACAAACATGTTTATATTTTTGTCCTGTTTTAGCTTCTTCAGGCAATTGATTCAACTTATTTGGATCCCTATTTAGAATGTTATCGGTGGGAGGGTCTATTTTTCTGGGTTAAGAACCATCTTCTTATTTTATGTATATATTTTTCCCATTTTAAGCCTGCTCAACTGCATGTACAAACTCTTCACAAAAATCATCACCATCCGGATTACTAAAACATCAGATGAAAATCAACCGCAAGAACAGGATAGATTTAGAAGAAATTACTCAACCATCCCCATCTTCATTCAATAAATCAGCAGAAAGAAAAGGCAGCAGAATACCAAATGCCACTCGCTGTAGCATTCATAGATTTCAAGAAGGCATTTGACTCTGTAGAAATTCCTATGGTCATGAATGCCATCACCCTACAAGGTATAGACCCCGTATATGTTGAAGCACTGCAACACATATACAACCACAGCAACTCGTTCATTAGGCAACATAAGGACTCTGAACTGTTTCAGCTCCCAAAAGGAGTAAGACAAGGTGATATCAGCTCACCCAAATTCTTTACAGCCTGCCTTGAGATGATCTTCCGAAACATGGATTGGGAAGATAGAGGAATCAAAATAGATGGCGAATATTTGAGCAACCTTAGATTTACAGACGACATCATCCTTTTCACAGAGAACCCACACAACCTCTAACTAATGCTAGACGATATAGACAAAGAAAGCAAAAAAGTCAGCCTACACATGAACTTCAATAAAACAAAAATCATGTGTAATAATCATGTTGAGAATAAGAACATAACTGTCAAGACAGAAAATGCAAAACTCGGCAAGGTAGACCACTACATCTACCAAGGATAACGAATCTCTATGAGACCCACAAAAGAGGAGGAAATCAAGTGAAGAATCATTTTGGGATGGCAAGCCTTTGGCAGAGCAAGCTCAACTTTCAAGAACCAAATGATCCCAATGATCCTTAAAAGAAGGGTATACAACCAATGCATTCTCCCAATGGTCACTTATGGAGCTGAAACATGGAGCCTAACCCAGAGACAGACCTACAAACTGAGAAGTATGCAACGTGCACATGGAGAGATCACAAGACAGTTCAGTATATAAGGGAGAAAACGGGTGTCTGTGACATCATAAAAACTATTAAAAAACTCAAGTGGCAACGGGCAGGCCATGTTGCAAGAATGAAAGACAACTGATGGACATCACATTTCACAACATGGATCTCTAGAGATCACATAAGAAACCGAGGCTGACAGAACACAAGATGGAGAGATGAACCAGACAGATTCAGGAAATACTGGCTCCGCGACGCCCATGATAGAGAATTGTGGCAAATCCTGGGGAAGGTCTATGTCCAACGACAGACATTAAGAGACTGATGATGAGTGCTTGTTTTATTTTCTTTAGGGAAATTGGATTCATCTCTGGTTGTTATCAATTGCTTAGGTTGTTTCAGACACTTTCTTCATCAGTGTGTTATTAATCCAGCAGCTCAATGTGGTATGTTTCCTCTCTGGGAGTTTTCTACTCCTACTTTCATTTGCCTGCCCCCCAACAGTGATAAGGTTCACTTTTACATGACTTTAGTTTTTCATGGTTTATTCTTTTTACATTGTAGGTGGAATTGCTTTCATATATCTAAGGTAATTATGAAAACATGATTAGGTAGTTCTTAAAGCAAGTGGGGTTATAATAATGATAATGTTAATAGTAATGCTACTTCTACAATTATCAATAATGAGAAAAATATAGTTATTGTGATTGTTTTTTGTATATTTGTATGCGGGTTATTAAGTTATGTTTTAATAGAAATTTAGAGCAGCGCTGGCATTTTATAGCTATTTTATTTTTTCTATTCAGTATATATAGTCTAGAAAGATTTACAGCTTTAAACAATAAATATAAGAAAGATTTTTCTTTCCCTAAAATTTTTGTCAAATATTTCCCAATATCTGTTAATGTATATTATATATATTTTCTTCAGTCTTTTTTTTTTTAATGTTTTACATAGAATTTGATTTTATGGTACTATGTGTGAATTTATCTTGTTGGGATCATCAGTTGTTTATGATGTAACGGTTTTGGGATTATTTATGCACACACACACACACACATATATATATATATATATATACATATTCATATATGTGTGTGAATACATAATTGATATGTATGCATCAATATATAAATCAATTTCTACATATACATTGATAAAACACACATCTCCAGACTAGACCTATTAGTAATATTTCAAGAGTCTCAAATAGAATCTTGTGTTATAGTTTATGTCATAAGGTAAGGTATTAGCGTATTAATGTTGACCCCTGTATCCGAAGAGGCTTTTCAGCTGACCAGCATCTTGAGAGATTGATCCCTGCCCTTTTGTGCCCTTGGACAAACCTTGGCTGCCACTTGATACTGATGCCTCTGATCCTGCGTCCTGTACATTACACTTAGAGACTGGCTTATTTCATTTCAAGAAGTGTTCGAAACTCATAGCATTTACTTTTCAAGTAATAGATTCTATTCATCATCATCATCATCATCATCATCATCATCATCATCATCATCATCATCATCATCATCATCATCAGCAGCAGCCTTCCATGTTCATCATTGGGAGAAAGGCTCTCCGAGACGGGAATGCAGCCAGTGTATCGCACATGGGCCAAGTATTCTAAGGGAGACCAAAAGGTCTAAGGGAGGGAAACCTAGAGATTTAAGGGTGGCATGGAGGTCCAACAAGGGCGCAAAAGCTCCTGGGATTAACCACTTCCGGCTATAAGCAAGAAACTAACTTTTGGCAAAAAGTAGATTAGACACTCAAAAACCCCCAAAATGCTACAAATCACTATCCCGTCAGTAAAACCATCACCTGACCAAGAAACTTAATCAACAAATGACTCAAGCGGCTACTGAGGGAAAGAGACATGTCTCACGAAGGGGTTCATGCAAACAACATTTGTGACTCAAGGTTTCATCAAATTTCTACTCAATAGCTTTTGTATCAGATAAAACTGTAGAATGAGGAGAAATATGAGAATGAGGACTAATAAAATTTACTATTTAAAACCAGAATGAATATCAATTCATGTATAGGTATGGTGCAAGGAACATAAATGCGCAAGTTTCAATTCCCATATTTCGGGCTATTGTCTTAATGTATGAAAAAGTATCAGTCAATTGCAAAAGAGTCACAGATCTTTCCCTAAATTTGTTCAATTCCTTCCTAGCCAATGGCTTGTCATTCCATGGGATGTCATTGAATTCATCGAGAGCTTTTGATGGTATTGTGTAGACAAACAGAAAAACATGAGTGAATACATATATCTCTCCCAACTTTGTTGGCAGAGGTTAATAACAATTACTAAACAGCACAAAAACTTTTTTTCAAATTTGCACTGGTATAGCATGATACCCAATTTCAATACCACTTTCAAAAATGTACTTTAAAATTGTGATCATCTGCTGATTCTCATTGAAAGATACGGCAACACTTTGCGGGAAAAGAAACAATTACAAGATTATTTGACACGGACTGCTTTTTATTGAACATCATGGTAGGAAGCTTAATGGTGGGAAGAAATCAATTTAAATTAATCTGATTGTTGGATCAAGTAGAGAATATAATGAGGACTTTCAGCTTAATTTCCAGGTTCAGCATCATTATTATCTTAAAGATGAATCAAAAGAAGATGTCCCCCAAAAAACAGCAATAAAAATTTTCAAAATCTTTTTTTGTTTTAGAAAGATTAATTCCTCTTTTTCTTTTTGGCTCGTTTTCATAATTTTTGTTTTGAATTTTGTTGTATGGAAAAGAGTGAGCATGAGATATTTAATATTAAATTCTATTATATGACCACCGGCCACAGACAAATTAAAATTTCAATCATGCAGTCATTAAAAGAAAAGCACAGGAATTTGCTATTGATTCCGTTGAGCATGGCATGCAAAAAATGTAACATCAGATTAAGTTAGAGATTTCGACTCATTGTTTCAAATTCATTCATTGAGAAAAGAAAACACGGGTTCAGAGAGTCCTTAAGTCACATCACCTGATGATGATTGGAAAATTGCTGATCAAATTATTCTGGAGTTCACAAAAGCAGAACTTGATATTTCATCTCTATCGCTAGAATCATTTTCATTATCATTGTCATCATCATCATTATTATTATTATCAATATGAAAATCTTCCCCTTCATCATCATCATCTACATGATTCATTCTTTTTTTTATTGCTCGCAGCCAGGCCGGTCTGAGGTTTCAAGAGGGTGGGCAGCCTTTTGCATGTATTATCGAGTGTAGTGTAGAGAGGGTTAACAGTACTGCAACAGCAGTCTCTCTATATGATCTGTGGTTGCCTACAGCACCTAGTATACTCAGATGGTCACCCATCTAAGTAGGGAGCAGGCTCCCGGTTGCTTAACTTTGATGATCATACAGAAACTCGTGTATCAAGAGCAATTCGGCAATAACACATCTACAACATCTTTGCAATCATAATTACTCTTCACAAACTTCCTTTTCATAGAATCAATGTGCATAAAATGCAATGTGTTGCTATATACCCATATATTTTTTGTGGGTAACAATATTTAATAAGGACACAGATACTACATTCTGATCTGAGACTGAAATGCTACTTCTTTACCTTTTGGTCCTCAATTGGGAGAAGCTTAATGTCTCCATTGCTCTTAAAAGGATTATGTCTGGGTCAATCCAAGATGCCTGAAGTGTTTCAAAAGGGGACTTCCAAAGGAACTACACAATTTCTTGAACAATTCACACCGTAAGGGTCTCCAACCGTGATGCCAATTTAGTGCTAAATATAATGCATTTCTTGTTTTGGCAATATTTAGCACCATTTTCAACCAAGTTTTAGTGCTATTTTGCAGCAATTATAGCAAATTTCCTGCTGTTTTAAAGCAATTAAAAAAGCCAACCATTTTTTTAGCATTTTGGCATTTTTGATGCTTTTTAAAGTTTGATTTAGTATGAAAAATTTTTTTTGAACACTGGTCACAGTGAACTGACCTTGTGTTATATTCTGCTTTCATGGGAAGGTGGATAATAGCATCAGATTAGCTTCCAAATGTTGTTGAACATATTCATTAACTTTCCTAAAATTATAATCAGGTGATAGTTATTCAAGTTATATATTACAATTTTGGTGCTGGACACATTCAATTGAAGAAGGCAGGAAAAAGGGCAGGTCAAAATATCGTAACATAAAAAATTGGAATGAGGCTTGTCCAAAAATCATTGAATATTTGCAACACATCTTAAAATCTCATACAAATGAAAAGAAGATAAAAAATTATCAATACCCCCCCCCCTCCCTAGTAAAAATGATAATTATTATTCTTAAACTATTTATTTTTTATCACTGAAGATCTTTTTAATCCAAGGTAAAAGCTTATCCACTGTAGCTATTTTATTAAATTAATCCCATTCCTCCTGACCAGATCCATTGAGATAATCAGTTTTAAAGTAAAAAGTTCCAAGGTTGAGGCCACTGATTTGGAATTGATTCTATTAGATAACAGCATCACTTTTCTGACTATTGATGAAATAATGATTTCCATTCCAACTACTAAAAATCCCCGAGTAAAAAGTTGAAAGGTATTACATTGTTTATCCTTATCTGAGTTTTAATTCTTTATTCTTTTTTTCATTTTCTTTCATTCTAACTTTGTTAGAAGTTAATCATTTGGACTAGACATGAATTTGTCGTCATTATTTCTATCTGTATTGATTTTATGAAAATCAACTGAAGAAACTTATCTCGACAGTTTCGGAGACAATTTTGGTACAAACAAAGAATAAAAAACTTTTGTTTTTATAGTATTAGATATTGGAAGAGAGAGGAGAGAGAGAATGAGAGAGAATCTTCTTGATGAAAAAAATGACCATATTTGGAATGATTGTTTTGAAATATACTTCAAATGACACATTGTTGGAATAAGTTTTAAATACTCTTATCTCCATCTACTCTCATTAACATAATTATTCTGTTAATTTTCAAATTAGACCCATCCTTGGGTGCAACGAATAGAAGGGAATAAAGTGAGAGATAATGATGACAAATCTATGTCTAGACCAAATCATTGGCTTCAAACAAAGTTGAAATGAGAGAAAATCAGAAGAAAAATGGGAGCACTAATTAGGATGTACAACATAATCTCTTTCAAATTTGTCAGGATTATTGGCACACTTGAATCTTTTGTATAAACTGTACAATATCTTTAGAAACAAAGGGAAATCAACCAAATTTTTATTATCAGAATATTTTAATAGAATGTCCACAATAATTAAACAAGGAATCATTGTTTTTCAACTTACGAGTAATTTATGGAAAAAAAATCAAAAACATGGTCTGGATAATATTGGCATTCTCCCTTTTTATTTGGTTGAACGTCCTACTTCTTCAACAATAGGTGCCTCCAAATATTCATTACAGGCATTCTATAAACTTCATGCACTTGTCAGCTGATAGTTTCTCTGACTTTTTTCAATTTGTTCAAGCTCTTAAATGTTTGAAGAGTTCCTGTGCTTTATGGTACATATTGAAAACATGATTGTAATTTGACTGAAGTGCAATTTCCGTTTATATTCTCAATCACTTTTATATAACTATTATTATTACCTTGAACTCCCAACTCACTAAAAAATTTAAATTCTTGGAAGGCTTGAAGGTCTAATAGCACATAAAATTAAAAGAAAAAGAGTTTTCAATTTTCTCCATTGAGTTTGAAATCAGTCTCCCAATTCCATTTCCTGCGACTCTAAGCAGCAGGCCATAATTGCTACCAATGTTTGTTTTTACAGGAATAAACTTATAAATTAGGACGGAAAAAAGATTTTTGATCCTAAATTTATCCATAGGGATCTCAGATGTCAGCGCCACCTATACTATTGTTATTCTGGGATCAAATTACCATTGTACCCAAATTTGCTGCCTGTAAAGTGCAACTGTTCAGGAGTCAATGAATATAAAGTTAGAGTGAAACGAAGAAATTATTCACTCATTAGGAACTGTCACATGACCCAAGTCTTTTTGGCAGCATGCCATATTGGGAAAAATCAATTACAAAATTGGAAAAAAAGGTTATCAATGAATAAATTACTTCTCTTGAAATTTCAAATTTAAAAAAAAAACAGCATGAATGCTGCCAGACACAAACTATGGAACCAATTCAGCGTATACAAATGTTGCAAATTGAATTTGCTCAACTGAAAGCCTATTCATAAGGGTAACTTTAAAAAAATAAAAGTTTTTTCTAGATACACTAGTATATATATATATATATATATATATATATATATATATATATGCATTTAGATGATGAGGTATCTACATTGATGTAAAATGTATATATATGCATCTGGAAATGTTAAAAGAATTCCAGACAACTGCTGAACATCGTAACCCTACAGCATAGATCCCCCAGAGATCATAAGCAAAATTGCGTCTGACAGAAAGTGAGACAATGTGAATAGATGGACAAATACAGAAAATACAGGCTCCACGTCATCAGTGCTAGAGAGGTCTGGCAAATAATGGGGAAGGTCTATGTCCAACTATAGATGCTAAAAGGCGGCTGCTGCTGCTGCTGCTGCTGCTGCTGCTGCTGATGATGATGATGATGATGATGATGATGATGATGATGATGAAGAAGAAGAAAAAGAAGAAGAAGAAGAAGGAGAAGAAGAAGAAGAAGAAGAAGAAGAAGAAGAAGAAGAAGAAGCTCACACACCAACACATAAACTGAATGTAGATAAATCAGCATATTCATAAGTGTGTATTGGTAGCTTAAGAAATATATTGATAGGTGCATTGGTATACTGATACACAAATAGATAAAGGATTATAATGCGGTGTTGGATTAAGGGATTACCAAAAGTGGCTAATCATTTGTTGAATCTGTTCATAGATGAGAAGAGATGTTGATGGATGCCTCGTGACAAGATTATTGTTGAATTGTTCAGACGATGAGTAGAAGACGACAAGTGGTCAGAGAAGTTAGAATCTCGCAAAAACTAGATGGAAAACAGCTTTGAAGAAATGAGAAAGGGAAAGACGAAAATGCAAAATAGGGGAGATAATTCAGTTTATATAAATGAAATACATATAATTTTCTTTTCCTGAACATTTTCTCCCTTCTCTGCTTGTTACCTGTTCTGGTTGATCGTAGAGTTCAGAGAATCCAATGAGTGTTCATGGGAGGGTGAAATGTTGAGAAGGAAGAAGAGTATTGAGAAAATAAAATGAATGAAAGGAACGAAAGAGTGAAAAAGCTGTAGAAGTAAGAAAATGAAAGAAGAAAAGCAATTTCTTATTCTCTTTCTGATATACTTCTCTATCTTTTCATTAAGTTAGCTTTCTCATATGGCTACCCAACACTTTTTCATTTCTTTTACAGTCCTCATATGACACAAATGATGAAGAATATTTCGAAAATATCCCAAGAAGAATAACAAAACTTGTTCCAGAACTAAAATCCTCTGCTATTGAGAAAGACTTGAAAAATAAACAATAACAACATTAGAATAAAAAAAAAAACAAGAGTCATAGCACAAATATTTGAAGTAATAAAATACATTGCAAACATCCCAGCTAAAAGAATTATTCTTAATGAATATAAGAAAAAATATATATATACATGAAGAAAATTGCCGAAAAATTCAAGAACAGGCTCTGTCTCACAATGAGTTGTCAACAATCGGTCCAAATTAATGTATCCAGAAATGATAGAAGCTGAAATAGAGAACAACTTCAATAATGAATATGATAATGACACGACTAACAAAAGAAAAAAAAGAAAAATAAAAAACCCCACACAAACAAAAATGTGAGATACAAGCACCAACACGTACATAAATTTTACTCGCTATTCATCTCATCTTATCTTACTGATTCAAAGTTGGAGACTTCTATTTTTCCAAACTACACCATGAACTCTTTTCCTCTGGGATTGTGTCATAGTGGCCTAACATAAAATGACAAACAAAGAGGTCAAAGGTTCAAATCCTGGTACTGATAAACAGGGCTCGTCTTAAGAATACTTGTGACCTCCCAGGTAGAACTATGTACTAGATTTGGCCTATCGGCCATGTTGCCAACCCTGATTGAATAAATGAATTCAATAAAGTGTCAAGAACTGATTAAAACATGAATGTAAACATAGGTTTACAGAAAGTTCCCTATATCTATTATTTAATAATATCAACTTAAATTGAATTTCTGTGCCCCTAAAATCATGCCCCTCCACCTGGGCAACTTCCTAGAGTGTCCATGTGATAAGACAACCCTGAAGAGTGGTTAAAAACTGTTCGCACTTGTAATCCTAGAAGAAAAAACTTCTGACTGTAAACCTAGTATTCAAATATGCTTTCTATACTCATATATGGCTGTATAATTCTAACCTTCATCAGCACTATAACCTCGACTATCATCATACAAAGACACTATTGTGACCATCACTAACATCAACAACATTTAGCCCTACAATCAGGACATCACTATCACTATCATCGTCAACATCATTATCTTTATCAATAACCATAATCATTGACATCACCAGATGCCACATTGCCTTCAGTGCTATTTGTTATTGGTGTTGCTCAAAGCCGCTCTAAAGCATATTATGGTCATAGACATAATTATAAATAAAATGGTAAGCAGGTTTGGTTAGTATCTCAATGAAAAGGGTCCTGTGAACAACATCTATTGACAGCATGCCATGTTGGGAATGATCAATTAAAAAATTGGAACCAGAGGTGATCAGTGTATAAGTTATTTCTCTCACCTTTTGTTCCACAGTGATCATTGAAAATGTCTGAATTTTCAAAAAGCAAGCAGATAAAAAAAACTAAGGGATCAGTTTAGCATAAATATACATTGCAAATTACCCCCCACACACATACCAAAAATTTTTTTCGTAATAAGGATTAAATGTTTACTATTTCAGTTTTTTAGATACATTTGATACATATATAACCAGTCAGACCCACTTAGAAAACTCAAGAAACCTATGTTGACAGTTTTGGTTGGTAGTTTCTGACATAAGTATTCTTCAATACTTCTTGAGGAGCATAGGGCTAGAATCATGCGGCTCCTATTTCAGTTGTAAATAGGTTTTGCAGGGTAGATTTGCTAGCCTCATGCCAAACCCTATTCCCTTTCTCGGGTTTTAGACCAGCTATGGCGACTGCCAAACAGTAATTTTTTTCTCAGTCAAAGAAATTTTCTCTTGGATGATCTGCCTTACAGGACTTGCCAGGGGAAGAAGTAGATTCATTATTTCCCCAAACGTATTTGTACAGTGAACATAAACAACCCTGGCCAAAACTTGAACTTGGCCTGCCAATGTTGTTTTCTGTGCCAATAACTATCACACCACTCCATTCTCCCCATAAATAAAGAATGAATGATTAATATCTAGCAGACAGGATTATTTTGTAAAATCTTAATTGGCACCACTGACTCACCTATGCTTGAATCTATCGATTAGCTATTTAGTATTGTGGTTAGCTTGAATTTAATTTGTTCATCATTTTTTGCTCTTAGTAAAATCAAAGATTAAACTGTGGCTAAGTAGGTCTTCAACATCTCCAGAACAGTCGCCAGCATATTGGCCAAAATTGGAACTACCAAAAATGAAAAGTTCTTCTCTGAGTTCATGAGATTCAAGGGGAATTCTTTATTATGAATAGATGGAAGGTGGACAAACTGCAATTGTGCAATGCTAAAGTGAGCAATTGGCTCATTTGAATGATACTTTCGTAGAGAAAATAAACTTTTCAGAGCAAAAAAGTTGACTGATGATTTCGCTGTATAATAACACCTATTCTCATGTTGCAAAAACAACAGAGAAGAAAATCATGCTGCTGGGATGAGAAATTCTTTTAGGTGTATATTCTCCAGTTCTGTTATCTTACCTGTTTTATTAAAGGAGCTATCAAATAAATTATATCAAAATATTGATTAAATAATAACAGGAGTCATTTTTTCACCATGAAATACACAATTTAGCTTAAAGTTGGCATAAGATCATTGACAGCTAGAAAAATTCTCTGATGACTGAATAGCAATGTGATGTAAACATATAAATAAAGTATCTTGTAGATAATGCTTGAAGCTTTTGCTTAAAATAAATATATTTCAGATTTGGCTTGAAATTTTAACTGTGCTAAATTGATATGTGACATAATTTCATGGATTTTTGTTGATAACAAATGGGTTTATTTTGATAAAAATTAGAAAAAGTGGAAGTTTTACATGAATTTATTTTAATGGTTTTATGTTGAATCAAAAGTTTTTACTCAGTCTCAAAGATCTTTTAAGCAAAGGTGAATCAATAAATCCATACACTGTCAATTATTAACTGAATTATGATCTTGAATTTTCCCAGTATACTGTTCAATCAATGTAATCGTTGGAGAAGCTTAAGATTAAGTGCATTGACAAGGAAGGAAATTATACAACTCATCATGAAAAACCAGTTCTAAAAGAACAGTGTACCTTATTCCAAGTAGAATGTCTGTACACACATCAACCGAAATTTGAATAAATAGCAAAAAAACTCACTTAGATTCACTGGAAATTAACATAGTAATTAAATGAAGGACAGATTTGTTTGAATGTTTTTGTATATGTGTGAGTGAATGCATAAAACAAAAAACAATAATAACAAAATATATGTAAAACATGAGAAACACCATGGTGCTGGGATAGGATGTTCTTCCAGGTGTTGCATATTCTCCAGATCTGTTATTTAACCTGTTTTACTACAGGAAGTATCAAAAAATTCATAGATTACGTTTATTACTTTGACAGATGTCAAGAAATAAGTGACTGAAGTGACACAAAAAAGTTTTTGAAAAAGGTTTTTTGATGCATTTAGTGTTCAAAGCTGTGAAGCTTTCTACTCTTTCTCTCTCTCTCTCTCTCTCTCTCTCTATCTATCTATATACATATATATTTTTTATGCTAATTTTGTAAGAATGTCAAACAGCTGCTGCATCCCAAGAGATCATATGCAAAATTGTGGCTGACAGAAAGTAAAATAGCGTGACAAGCTAGTCAAATTCAGAAAGTTCTGGCTCCGCAACGGCCATGATAGAGAGGCCTAGCAAATCTTGGGGAAGGTGTATGTCGAATGATTGATGCTGAAAGGCTGCTGGTAATGTTGTTTGATCAATACTGCAGGAGAGCCATGTAAATATAACTATATATATATATATACATATATATATATATATATATGTGTGTATATAAATACATATATATATATATATATATATATATATATATATATATATATATATTAAAAAATGGATCCGATAGAAATAATTATACAGTGTTATATTACTTGGAGACAATTTAAAATGATCTCCCGTTATTACACAACGAATGTATCATTTGGTTTAGATAGCGTAAATAGAATATACAACTTAGAAAATCGGCTGCTACAGGAATTGAACTTGTGATTGATAGGTAGCTTTGCTCTATGACCTCATCAAGCTAATTCACACATGGTGGTGGGGTCCAAGAAAACCAACCACATTATAATAAATCTGCAATAACCAGGGTTGTCAATTTAAGTCTTTGGAGCTAGATGTAACCATTTTGGAGCTAGATCATTGTTTTTGGGTCTGCAATCCACTTGCCTTGTATTGTGAACTGAACTATAATGAACTGTGTTATAATGGGGGAGGCCTGTCTTAACAAAGTAATGCATACCTCTCTTTATCAAACAAAATTGAAGATTAATTATACTAAAATGAAACAAATCAATTACTAAGATGGAATACAAAATACTGATTTAGTAATTTGGTTTCCCAGATGAAAGCAAAAAAAAAAAAAAAAAAAAATGGCCAAGTAAAGTGACATTGATACATTCAAGCAATATTTATCATCTTTTCCTCTGGCTAAGTACTGAAGCTAATCTAGTCTTAGATGAAATATAATCTTCCAGCACTAAATCTTCCTTTTTCTGTCCACTTTAATTTCTAAATCTTGAAGTATTTTCATTATACTTTCCTTATATGGTAATTCTCCTGATCCAGTCCGTGCTTAGATACAATAGCCAATCAGATACTTAATATCTTCAGTCTGTCAGGATTGACCACATATCATCTTCAGAATCAAAAGCTAACTCTAATCTCTAGCCAAGTATAACAGAGCCTCTTAGAATTAATCATTTCCAATATGTTTGTCCACTTAAATCTTAAATTCTTGAAACTTTCTCATTGTACTTTTCATCAAAATAATCCTAGCATTTCAAAGATGTAACTAATATAGATATATATGTATACTGTTTGTATTTAGGCAGCAATCTTTCATTGATACATGTGTGATTAAAAACAATGGCTAAGTAAGTTTTTTTTCAGTATTTTAGCTAGCTTTTCCTGTTTATGTATAAGTAACCTGGATCTAATGAGTGTAGGTGTTATTCAAATGTGTATGGTGATCTAGCAATTTCAGACATATGACTCTCCATTATAATGACCAAGGAAAAACAGGGTAATTTTTTTCCTCTGAATGCATCCTCCAGATGGTCACCTATGGAGCTGAAACATGGAACCTAACCAAAAGATTGTCCCTCAAACTGAGAAGCATGCAAAAATCATTCAAGAAACATCAAATCGAGAGATCACAAGACAGCACAGAGATGGACATCACGACTCACAATGTGCATCCCCAGAGATCATGTACAAAAATGTGGCAGGCAAAATATAAGATGGTGTGACGACCTAGACAAGTTAAGAAAGAATATGCTCTGCGATGCCCAGGATCGAGAGATCTGGCGAATCCTAGTGAAGTTCTATCTCCAAAGACAGACACTAAAAGACTGATAATGATGATGATATCAGGTATTTTATATAAATATACATATGCGTATTCATAAAAGTATATGCACATGGATATATATACATGTTTATGTTTTTACAGCTTTGACTCATTATCTGAAAGTTGAGCAAACCTTTTCTGAGCCAAAATGGTATAAAGCAAAGAAGCAGTTACCATTAATTTATATGGAAAACGTCTGAGCGTTCCCAGACCTATGAAATGATGATTTTAGTATACCAGGCTGAGTCAAAGGTAAGGTGGAAGATTATCATCTGCTTGGCTTGTTTAATAACCAGTTCAGTCTCTCATTGTCCAGAACTTGGAGAGAAATAAAAAGAACCAAGTGACTAATAAGAGGAATCCGGGGGAAGTGCTTTTTCTTCTCTTTTCTTGATAGTCCTTGCTGAAGTAAGTGAGAATAGCTTATTAGAAACTTGGTGAAGGGATGGGATTTAAAAATACCCCATGTGCCCCTAATTGAGGTAGGAAGACAAAAGCTTTATAAATAGTAGTTAATTCACTGCATTTCTACTGACACTTTACAATAAGAAATCTTACTAAATGTTGGAGGTGGGTGGGTCTCAGGGAGCTGAGCACACTCGCTCCCAAATCCCTAGCTACGCTCCTGTATGCCATTAAATATGATGCTCTCAAAGACCAAGGAAAGGATAGATTATACTGGACAAAATATGTCGGCCAAGGGCAATTTTAACGGTTTGAATGGCCAAACTTTGAAAATTGATTCAAAATTGTTTTTGCCAAATTACCATCGAAAAACTAATAGATTAATCAGAATAACTAATCTAATGTAAGGGCAATAAAATTTGCAGCAAGGTTTTGCTGGTGGACCACAAGAAAACAATTCTGGATGATTCTATTCCAGTGGGAGTATCATAGAAGAACCTTCTTTCCCTCTTACCCTAATTTATCACATGATAATTAATAATGGAAAAAAAAAAAAGATTGAAGGGAGAAAAATAATTTTTCGAAGGAGTAGATGTGCAAACATTTTGAGTGATTAATTTTCTACCTCTTTAAGTTTCATGAATTTAACAATATATCCCCTCCTGAAAAGGAGAAGGTTGTTTGAGGAGAGGAAATTGAGGGGTAAAAATCGAGACATAAGGAGACTGATGAATGGATGATATTGAGATGAGGGAAAAGAAGGGAAAGCAAACAGGAAAAGAAAGAGACATGGTCTGTGGTGAGAAGAAGATGTAGAAAAGGAAAAAGAAAGAATAGAAAAAGGAACCATTAAGAGGATAAAGAAAGAGGGGAGGTTGGAGGTGGCAAAAAAAAGAAAGGGTAACAGAGAGGTGATGGAGGATGAAGAGAGGAGGAGGGAAGAAAAGATAGATATATCAGCACTGAGAGAAAGATAAAGGAACAAAGCAGAAGAAAAAGGAGAGAAATGAAAAAAAAAGGTGCAAGAAGATATATGAAGATACAAAGAAGAAGAAGAAGAAGAAGTAGAAGAAGAAGAAGAAAGGAGGGTGGAGAATAAGTGGATAAAATTTTCCACTTAATACCACTTTCTGGTGATCCAAGATGTGTATCGTCCTGATTAAATTTAAATTGATTTAGATCATTTATTTTTTAGCCATATCTTCTGTAATAGTCACAAAAATTGATCCCTGGGGCCTACTTGGCTCACTTGAACGAGATGAAAAATTTTCAAAACAAAATCAACCAAATGTGGTCAAAATATGTCGGATAAACACTAGCGCTGATCAGTTCTGCTAATTAAGCCAGGTCTCCTGGGGAAAGTGGAAAACGAGCCTGCTTAATTATTAAAACATTTCAGTTGACTTGAAAACAAATGAACTAAACATGGCCGACAACATGAAGTGCCTCTTGTTTATATACATTTTATTACTACATAAATTCAATAAAAAATAATGTACCATGTAGTTTGCGTAAAGTGTGTATATAATATTTGCACATCTTGTTTTGTATTATTTACTTGGTTGTGCTTTTCATTCTTTGTTTTCTTTTAAAGAAACACTTAAATTGAATTTATTGATTCATTGTAAAATAGGAGGAATCCATAAAACACCCCAATGATTATAACAACAAAAGCATTTGATAAGGGGATGCAAACAAATGTAACAGCATTGCTTTTGTATTATTGTTAGATACTGTGCTCAGTAGATTTTCACGTCCTGAATTCAGATCTTACAAACTGTTTTTCATTAATCATGTCAATACATACTCATTCATCATCATCAGCATTCGTTGGACACAGACCTTCTTCCAAGATTCACCAGATCTTTCTATCAAGGACATTGCGGAACCAGTACTTTCTGAATTTATCTAGCTCGTCACGCCATCTTACTTTCTGTCAGTCACAGTTTCACATATGATCTCTAGGGATGAATGTTGTGATTTGTGAAGTCCGATGATTGTCTGACATTCTTATGCAACATGTCCGGCCATTGCCTTTTGAATTATCTTATCGGTTGCAGGTTCAATTCCCGCAGCAGTCCCATTTTCTTTAATTCTTTATTCTATTAACATTGTCTAGGCCAAGTGTTACATACTCCGAGTAATAATGGAAGATCATTTCTAATAAGGGTTTCTCTATAATGTAACGCAATTCATAATCATTCTGTTGGATCATATACCCAATTCTTAATAACATATATATATATGTATGTATATGAAAATTGGATGCTGATTCTCAAGGCATACTATTCCTTATAAATGGAAGGTTTTACATGCCACAACCTCCCTGTCCTAAAATCTATATATTTGGCATTGATTAGGCTGAGCTTAGAGAATATCAATAGGATATAACAATAAGGTGGATGATGATCTTGTTGTTGCTGATGTTTTTGATGATAATTATGGTAGTGATGATGATGATGGTGGTGGTGGTGATGATGATGGTGATGGTGGTGGTCATCATAATAGTGGTGGTGGTGGTGATGATGATGGTGGTGGTGATGATGATGGTGGTCGTGGTGGTGGTGATGATGATGGTGGTGGTGGTGGTGGTCATGATAATTGTGGTGGTGGTGGTGATGATGATGGTGGTGGTGGTGGTGGTCATGATACTGATGGTGGACATGATGATGGTGGTGGTGGTGGTCATGATGCTGATGGTGGACATGATGATGGTGGTGGTGGTGGTGGTCATGATGCTGATGGTGGACGTGATGATGAAGATGTTGGTATAGAAGAGAATGTGATCACAAAAAGAAATGAGAAGAAGGTAGAAGATACGAAAATAGTTGAGTTTGGTAGGGTAGGTAAAAAAAAAAACAAGCCAAGAAGTATTATTGATATTCTATGTTAAGAATGAAAGAAGTATAAGGTTATAAGAAACAGTGAAAGAAAAAGTCTTACAGGAGGAAAATTCGATGAAATCTTCCTTTTAAAATTTAGTAAAATGATGATGTTTGGTGATAATGATGGTTACAAATGAAAATCATAATGATGAAAGATAGCTGGAAGAAGAAGAAGAAGAAGAAGAAGAAGAAGAAGAAGAAGAAGAAGAAGAAGAAGAAGAAGAAGAAGAAGAAGATTCCTCCCTAATGGCACAAGCGCAGTGAAAATTAGCAGGATTAGTCAGAATTCAAATTTGGTTTACCAATTCTCCCTTGGCACTCCTCTTAGGCGGCACCTCCATTGCACCATACTTATTAATGAAAAGAATTGGATGAGGAAATATAAAAAAGAATGGAATGAAGAAAAATGAAAAAGATTAGAATAAGGAACATTGAAAAAGAATAGGATGAAGAAGAATGAAAGAGAATAGGATGAACGAGAATAAAAAAGAATTGGACGAAGAAGAAAGAGGAAAAACAGAGAAGGAACAAATTGTTGTGAGAAAGATGGGAAAGAAAGTGTAATAAAAAAAGAGAAGTGAAAGATAGAGAAGAAGAAAATGATGGAAATAAAGAAGAAAAATGTAGAGACAAAAAAATAGAATGAATAAGTAATCATTTAAGAAGAGGAAGAAAAGATTCACAAAAAGAAGGATTTTGATGAGAGTCAGGATGTATAATATAGACTCAAAACTTGTCCACGTTGGTAGAGAATTCAAGCAATAAAATATAAAAATGAAATTGTCACAGAAGAATTCTATTAGGATGATTGTTAATGTGACTTGATCAAAAATTAATAAGGATTAAAAAAGAAACCAGCAAAATTTGTTTGTGAATCGATTTGTTCCAAAATTTGATTAAGAAACAAATGTGGTTTTGGATTTTGTTTTCTTTGCCAAGAAATTTTGTTTTCTATCATCTAAGCTCTACTTTCAGTTATTTGCAAAATTTAATTAATACTCTCTCACACTCAAACACACACCACACCACACACTTTAGCCACACCAGTAGAGTATTTTGTTTTTTATTCTCACTAGCCAATAGAGTATAAATAACAGAGACATTTAGTGCAAAGAACTGAGACATTTAGTGCGAATTATTTCCATATTGATAAATTGTTTTCAATCTAAGGATAAATGTTTCCCATCTTGTGTCCAAAGAAATGATTATTTATTCACTCATCTAACTGCAATTAAAGAAATTTCTATCTTTGCGTTTGCCTGTATGCATGCAACGCGATTACTCAACAACAAAGTCGACAATCACCAGATATATATTAGTCAGCCCACAAGGCAGTGCATTGTTAAGTATGAAATTTTTTGTATTAGTGGTTCTTGGGAAATATATTAGAAATAGATAAAAAATTCACTGATTATAAGCCTTTCTTCATAGCTCTAATAAATTATCACCCTTGACTTCTGCTCAACAGAATTATTTGACTTTGGATATGTAATATCTACATTGACAACATCGGAGAAAAGTAACCAAAATATTTCAAAGCCATTGATTCTTACAATTGATGGAAAGTTCTTTTAGATGACAATTAAGTTAGGCTACCCCACATACAATGAAGTCCAGCCCTTTTGAAACATATTCCATTGAAATGGGCATTTCCTTAGTAGTATTAATGGTCACTAAATTGTAAAATGTTTAGGTGTAGTAGTGTAAAAGTGCTCAATCTCCAACTCATTATCTGTATATATGTACACTCATAGAGTGTGTTGGTATCAACTTTCTGATCAATCAATTCGTCAATGCAAAGTCCTCTCTTGACCATCTTAGGAAGGGTTCTGTGTATCACTATATTAATACTGCCCACGCAATCAGCCCTCTTATGAAATTCTGTCCTTCCAATTTTTTCCCAATTTCTTTCTAATCCTCCTAAGTTTCCACTTTTCTTCCCTATTATTCGTGCCTGCTTTATGGAGTCAGATTCAAGCACACCAATGTATTTGCAGTTGTAATTTTCAGTTAAAGCCCTAATGGCTTTGTTATCCCTTTTGAGGCTCCTGGGACATACATATCTCTGAGGTTTCTATGACTACTAGAATATGTATGCCAAGAAGATCTCTTTTAAAAATCTACTGGGATATTTTATTTCAGACTTTAATAGATTAGTCTCTTTTAGAAATATACTGGTATATTTTAATTCAGACATTAGGCATTTTAATAGGTTAGTCTTCAAAGGGTTAAACATGGGTAAGCTCATTATGAAAATGTAGAAAATATCCTGAAACTGATAGTTGACAACTTATATTCATATACTGTCTATAAGTTTCAGAAGAGTTATGAACATTCAAAGAATGCTCCTTAAAAACCAGCAAAGGATTTGATATGTAAAAGGATGAATAAAACCAGTTAAGTTTTATGTTTAACCCTTTTGAGACTCCTGGGACATGTATATCCCTGAGGTTTCTATAACTGCACAGATATGTGCGATAGATCTCTTTTAGAAATCTACAGGGATATCTCAATTCAGTCATTAAGCACTTTAATAGGTTTGTCTTGAAAGGACTATCTGATGGTCTGTCTGTCTGTTATAATGGGTTTTCCTTTATGCACCTCTCCAACTGAACAATTCTCTATATTGAAATCCATTCCTGTTTTGGTTAACTTTTCCAGTTAGAAACTGTCAACTTAAGTTTCTTCAGTCTTTAAGTGAATCTGCTAGGTTGGTTGGCTTTGCATGTATATGTTACACTTACAGGTTACTTTGGTTTAAACATTTACTCCTTATAATGTTTAAACAAAAAAATGTTCTTTCATTTTTTGAAAATTTCCCTCAAAATAAATTATTCCTTGGGGGAGGGGGCATTCAATTTAGAATGTAAGTTTATGCTAAATTTTTTCTTTAGTTTTTGTCCAACAGTGTTCATGCTTGTTTTCTGAAAATTTGGACTTTTTAGTGATCTGACAAAAGGCAAGAGAAGTAACTTATTCATTGATTACCCCTTTTTTCTAATTTTTCATTCAATCAACCCCAATACAGCATGCTGCCATGTGTATTAATCACTGATAAAATGTTGTGAAAAAAACTCCCATTTCTCATTTGTAGTGAATAATTTTTTCGATTATGCTTAAAATAAATCTTATTTATAAAAACATGATTTTTCATGAAGGATTTTGAATAAGATTTCAGTTCACCGGTGAAAACAGTCAAGAACCACTGAACTACACAAAGGTGAGAAGATATTGCATATCTTTTTATCATAATTCAATAATTCTATTTTATATAGCATGGAATATTGCATTAAAGCTTTTTTACGTTAAAAAATAAATTGATTTTCAAAAAAATTAAAATGGTACAAAATGGCCTCTGAAGTTAAATTTTGAATTGATGAGCTTTTTGCATTAACAGACTCTCCATCAACTTCTCCTGTCACTAGTCTGTTAAATCGAGGGTTCACAGTACTTTCAAGACTTGGAGTTATACCCCCATCTATATTCTATATAACAAGCATGTGTTTGTCATAAAATATTAATATCTACACGGTACAACAAAAAAAGACTTTCCAATTAAGATCAGGAAATGTACAAAAAATATCTTAATTTCAAGTTTTAAAAAAGGCAGACGAGAGAAGCATAACCAAAAATGGCATTTTCTTTTCTCTGTTCACATAGGAATACAACAAAGCCGTATCCAATTTCATCTTTACAAAAAAGAGAGAAGTAGGAAATTTATTTCCAAGAAGCAATCATGTCTTTTGCAGCTTTTCACCATAAAAATTGTTTAAAAGAATATCGGTAATTTTTTTTTTCAAAAAAGGAAAAAAAATTGCAACTTTGAAATTACAAGAAAACTGTTTCGTAATATGTATTTCTTTCACATTCATTTTTTTTTCCTTCTTCCCCTGAAATAAATTACATGGAAGTCTAATTTTGATAAATTTTGTCACTGTCAAGATCCCTACAAAACACATAGGTATTTTCAATGAACTGTATACAAATATATACATATAGGATGAATAAACACACGAACATACACACACACACACACACACACAAATGCATATACATATATATATATATATATATATATATATATATATATATATATATATACATATATATATATATATATATATATACATACATATATATATATATATATATATACATATATATATATATATATATATATATATATATATATATATATATATATATATATATATATATATATATATATATATATATATATATATATATATACATATACATATATACATATATATATATATGTATACATATGCATGTATTACTGTTGTACATTGTGGCGTGCAAGTCTTACTTATTAGGAAAAATTTTAACTTGAGCTTTATTAGAACCAGATTTCCCTTAGGAACCCAAGACAGATCCTTAATTTCATTCTTTAAACACATTTCTAGCTTCCAGTAAATAAGACAGAAAAATTTGTGCGAGAGCTTCCTATTTTGAAATAAGTGACTTCTTGTTTCTTTTATGGGTTTTTTTCTTTCTCTCGCATACTGCATTTTTGCATTGTCATCTCCTCTCTTTGTTGCATTTTCCCTGAGCAGAGAATTACCCATAATCCCCTTGTAATGTACCAAGTAATTCCTATTTATTCCAGAATAGAAAAAGAATTACTTACTTTGGCAAAGCATCCCACACCTTCTCCCGGCACTCTCAAAGATCATCAAAGAATCAGATTGGAAAGTGGGGTTTTAAAGCGAGAGAATAAAATCCTAATCAAATATGTATATATTTGGTTAGGGGATGGGCTAAGCAGTTGTTTCAGGTGGGGTTAGGTGAGGAAGGTTTGGAATGAGATGAAGAGGGAGGTGATGGTGCTGGTTGGATAAATGGTAAATGGCACTTGGAAGAAAGATGTTGCTTTGGTTATGCTCCTGATTTTAGTTTTATAGTTGTTTTCTAATTCTCCTGTAAAAGCTAATGCTTTGGAGTTTCTGTAAGTTTATCTGGAAACGCCAAGCTTTTGGGGTGGGGTGCCTTTTATTCAAAATTTTAAAATTCAAAGACGCTTTTGAATGAAAATGGTTCACACCTGGGAGGATAAAAGAAACAGGACCAAGACCAAAGAGAGATGAGGAGAAACTTGGATGAATAATAAAATAAAGACTTAGAACAAACATAGGAAGAAATTCAGATTATCAGAGAGAGTGCTTTAAAGCAGGAGGAAAGAGAGAACAAAGAGATAATGAGAAGAAAGAAAGAGAGGGGAGAGATTAAGAGAAAGAGAGGGGGAGAGAGGGGGGAGAGATTGTTTTTCTAAAAGAGGGAAAAGAGAGAAAGAGAGGGAGAATTGTAAGAGGAATAAAAGCACACAGGATAGAGAGAGAGAGAGAGAAAGAGAGAGAGAGAGTGCTTGAATGATCAAGATGAGGGAAGGGGTGTGGAAAAGAATAGACAGAGAACTCGTGGTAGAAAATAGAAAGAAAACAAGAAAGAATTTGGAACAAAAAAATGATAAGGAAGAAGAAGAGAAAGAGATTGAAAAAGAGATTAACAGATGTTGAGAGAGAAAGAGAGAAAGAGGGGTAAAAATCTACAAAAAAAAGAAAGAAAGATGTATGGAAAGAAAAAGCATTGAAAGGCAAATCAACGCTGATAGGAAAGAGAGAGAGAGAAGGGAGGAAGAGAGAGAGAGTATGATCAGAAATGTAAAGAGAAAAAAGAGAAAGAAAAAGAGAAAGGTATGGAAAGAAAGAGAGAACATATAAGATAGAGAAACAAGTGTTAAGAAAATGAAGTTGGAAGGAAAAGAAAGGATGAAAAGGAAAAGGAACAAAGAAAGAAAAATAACGTTAGATCAAGATTGGGAATGAGGTGAAGAGAAATAAGGAGATGAGGGGGAGTAAGAAGGACAAATTGCATGACAGAAGAAGACAAAATTATGATGAACGCATTACAAGGTGTATGAAAAAATATCTTTGAGCAACTTTGAAAACAGCCAGCAAACTTGTTTGTTTGTCTGTCTGTCTTTCTTTATTGTTTTAACAATTCTCAAAATTTTTACCCTTTAATGTTTTCTACTGATTCACTGGTTAGTATTCAATGATTTATTTTTTGTTTGAGTAATACCTTTTGAAACAACTTTGTCCATTAAAATTCATTCAATATGAATGAGCAATGACTTTGAATGAAAGCAAAAGATCCCATTCATTTTATTCATTCATTATTTCATGAAAAAAAGAAGAAGAAAGAACCAGATGAACAGCCATGCACATCCTGTGATATTGTAGTTATAAAGGCTTATTTAGCTATTTGGTAAACTCTTTCTCATTCAAATTACTTTTCTTAGCACCTCTTGTCTTCTCTTTTGAGTGTTGCAAGCCTTTTTTGATCACTCAACATAGCTTTTCAAATGAATGCATCTGTGACCTATTTGAAGCTTTTGTTTCATATATTTCTCTAATGCCAAAGACAGGAACACATCAAAATAAATAAAAAAAGACATCATCTTATCTATCCTATCAATGGATCTCTCTCCATTCGGCTTTTGTAGTACTTTATTCCTTTTTGATGAAATGTCTATTGTAGTTGCTATCATTTGTTCAGCATCTTTTAAAAATTGACGAGGTTCTTTATTTTTTTTTTCTTTCGAAGACAATGTATAGAGTTGGGTTGAATTGAAGTTATAATAGCCTTGGTTGAGAGGATAATTTTGAGTAAGGGCAGTGGGAAGTGATCAAATTCTGTTTGTGTTTCACTGGGTTTTAATTCTTACCTTTTAGATAGAATAATAGACTTGACTTTCTTTTTTCTATCTTTCTTTGATAATCTAAGATTCTTATTGTTTAGTGCTGGCATGGGAGCCTGAATAAACACCAATCATATCATTCTCCTTTTGTTGCAATTAGTTTTGTTTTGACTTTTCTTTTTTTTTAACCCTTTTAATTTCAAATTTCGGTACCAAGTAATAGTCTGAGCATATATTGGTTGGGACAGTGAGAGTTTGTTTGTCTTTGATAAGAAAAGCTTAAATTAAATCCATGTAAAAGTTGAATTTTTAATGCATTTTTTCATAAACATTCCAATGATGCAGACTTGATGCAGTTTACTGAGAGTATCTATGGGCTGTGTTCACGATGTATATAAAAGGTGCCAACCAAAAGTTCGGGGAATTTTATAAGACTGGCCAATCTGTTCATTGATTGTTAATTAGCATTTACTATGTTATGCTCGGCATTTTACACATCTCTTGAAATAACTTCCCAAGGGAATGAAGAACTTCATTTTGTATTATATTTTTTTTTTTCTGAAAAAACCATTTCACACCTTGAGTTACTCACATCTTTGAGCAGCATCTTATATAGAGATAAATAAAAAATATAGTCTCCTTAAAAATGTTATACCAAAAAAGGGTTGAGTCAAGTAAATATTATTCTAAACAGAATGTAAATATACACACCTTGCATAAATGAATCAACATTGCCTGCGTGTGTATAAAAACTTATCAAAAATTTATCTAAACTAAGCTGAAAAGATAGATCTTTTATCTAAAATTATCTAAAAAAAATACTAGCATAAGATTGAGGGATTGTTGGTGAAAAATGACCGTAGAGATCCAGAAAAGAATTTTTTTTGAGAAAACCTGTTGGTTTACTCCTGCAAATTTCAAATTTTGTATCCCTCAAAATGCAACATGGAACATCCAGAGATACACAGATATACATACACATATAGATAGACACAGACACTCAGAAAGAGAAGAATCTGTTGCCCACTGGTTGGTCGGATCATTTGCGGGACTATGGTGATCTGATAATCAAAAGATTGAGTTATGATGTTGTATATATATTACATGTAATACAAGCTGGGAGTTTTTGATTTTAATAATCATCTTTTGAAGGGAATAATAATTTGGATTTTGTTCTTAGATATGCCTAACAAGATTGTTAATTTTTCAAATTTTATTCCAGGATGAAGTATTGTAACATTAAAATTGATTTTAGATTGTTTTTCACTTTCATCCTAATTTTCGATTGCTTTTTATCACAACTTTGAATTAGGCCATGATCCTAGAGTAGGGATTGAATAACATACTCTGGAAATAAAGAACAAGCCAACAGTTAGAATCAAACTCAACCTCTCTAGCCATAGAGGGTCCAGTGCATGCCTGACCACTTTAATCGTTCAGCAATTGGACTTTATGGTTAAATGGAAGCTGATTTTGCACTTTAAACCTCAACTCCTTACAGCCAATATTCAACATTGATGATACTTACTTTTCAATTCTCTGAATAATATTTTTATGAAAACCTTCAAGTTGATGAATTTGAACAGCCAGAAAAAAGTGAATATGGTACAGTTTTTTGTTGCTACCCCTTGTGAGAGAGTAAGCAAACATTAGGGCTGAGAGACTACTATGAAGAAGATTGTAGAAACTAGGTGTTGATGTAAATATCTAATTCGTCTAACATTTGGGTAGCACCTAATATATGGATTCACATAGGTAGACACTCACATGTATATGTATATTTTTGTATGCCTGCTTCAGTATGTGTGTGTGTGTGTGGATGTGTGCAAACATACATACACAGAGAAATATACATATATGCGAATGAATAAATATATATTTACATATATATATATATATATATATATATATATATATATATATATATATATATATATATATATATATATATATATATGTATTCACAGTGAATGGACACATGATGAAACACATTTCTGCATTTATATATGTGTTTATGAGTGTATATTTTCTTAGATATACCCTAATTAGTAAATGCTTTTTATTACATAACCACACACACACACACACACACGCACACACACACACACACATATATATATATATATATATATATATATATATATATATATATATATATATATATATATATATATATATATATATATGTATATTTTTTTCCATTCTGATTTCTTTCTTCCTCTCTCCAGTGAATAGGCTTTGTGATGGCATTCACACAATCATTTTCAAAAAGGTAAGCTACCTTGGGATTTTCTTTTTCCAGCATTACTAATTGCCAAATTGTTTCATACTTGGGGAAATATTTTTGCCTAATCAGTCAAATTGAATTATTGTGTGTGAAAATAATTTTTTTTCTATTGTTTCTCATTTAAACCTGGTCTTCTTTCTCTCCCAGCCCAATAATACATTTCTCTTTGTTGGTATGCCTAGTGATCAAATCATGTTGCAATCATTTTAAAGATTAATATATTCCACAAAACTGATCATCATAGCCCAGTGGTATGGTACTCGTCTTTGGTTCAGTAGGATTTGGATTCAATCCATGGCCGAGTCATACAAGAGACTTAAAAAATGGTATTCAATGCCTCCCTGCTGAGCACTCAGCATAAAAAGTAAGACTGGAGAAGGATGGGCTCTTTTAGGCTATCTCTCCCCAGATGCACTCTTGAAAATATGGGGGTCCCTACGACATGGTGCTGAGTTACAGGATTATGGACCTTGGATGTTATGCAAAATATTAACCCTCTCCCAAACCACAAGCTTTTCTGTTCTCTATTCAAATGATTTTCTCTCTTCTTTCTCATCTTTTCTTTCATTCTCTCTCATTCTCTAGTTTATCCTCTCTCTTGCCTATATTTTTCTCTTTATGATTTAAAATCTTTTGATTTTCACACTCTATTGTTGTTGCTTTCATTCAATCTTTCTTGATATTTCATGTCTCTTAAACTCTTTCTTACACTAAAATACAACAATGAATATTGTTTGATTTGTCCCCAACCATCAGAATTTACAAGGTTCGTCCAAAAAGTATTCAGTCATTTTGAATATCTCAAGAACCAGTTGCACAGCATTGATGTAACTTGCAACTATGCATAGACAGTCTTCCATGGAGTTGATAGTGAGACACCATTGAGTGAGCTTGTGTACTGTGTGACTGTGTGACATTCACCATGACCAAACCTGTCTATTCCTCATGTCTAGTGCAGGACTTCTCACTGATCTGTCAGCCCCCTCACTGTCCAGTTTTGGCTCCCTGCAACTTTTGGTTTTTCTGGAAGTGATTTTTGACCATGGCCAAGATTAAGGAGAATGTGATGAGACAGCTGATGGAGCTCTCAAAATAGGATGCTGCAAACGGTTTTATTCTTTGGAAGGAATGTTGGAATAAGTATGTGGGGTCCAAAAGGGAATACTTAAAATTTTCATTTTTTTTCTATAAGATACCATGATAGCTTCAGATTTGCGGTCAGGAGGAACTTGACATTCTGAGGGGCTCCTTCCAACATTTAGTGAGATCTGATAAAAAAAAGAAAATTTGCCATAAAGACGTACACTATCTCTAAATAGGTAGAAAACAGTTAAAAAAGCTGAATCATTATATGCAATTCATGTATGTACAAATCTATTTTTGTTATGCAGTAGGTGAACTATAATTTATAAAGCTTTTGGGACCTCCCTCTATTGGAAACGTTGGGCACATTTTCAAATAGCCTCTGTGTATGTCTATTTCTATCTGTTTCTCTCTATTTTCTCTCTCTGTCTCTCTCATTCCTTCTGAACGTACATTCTATTAATTGCTTTTCTCTATGAAGTGTATTGAACTCTATTAAAACTTCTTTAGACAAAAGTTACAATTGATTCAGATCTTGTAATATCCAATGTCCTTTTGTTGAAGATTTTGAATACCCAATCATGCAAGCCTTTCACTGGAATTATTTGTCAGTTCTTATGTAGATATCTATGGACTCAAAGTATGAGATAAAATGCTGGAAGAATAGTTCTTAGATCAGAATACTTTATGACCATATTTCGTCTTGAACATTACTTTCTGATAATAAGATTGTTAACGGAACATGAGTTAGGAAACTCTATTCAAGTCTGTCTGCTAAGTATCTAGCCATTTTGGATACCAATGGGAGAGTGAGTCATTCTTCATGTCCTCTGCAGAGTTTTTTGGCAAAATTTTGTATCATCCAGGTTTATCAGCCCCTTTAAAGTTCAGATTTGGATCTCTGCGACTTCCATTTTTCTTATTTACGAGGAGAATGTGATGAGGCAGTTGATGAAAGCCCTAAACTGTATTGAAAAGTGGAAAGGATGAAGGGTAAAGTGTTTATGGTTGCAAGGGGGGTATTTTGAAGGGGACTATGGTGCAATAGCTGTAGATAGGCTATATTTTACTTAATATTGAATTGCTTGATACTTTCCAGACCAACTTTATTCTTGGATTTTTTTTTAAAATCAATTTTTTGCAATGAAGAAGTTTGAACTTGAATTATGGAATAATATTCTGTAAGTATCAAAATTTTCCTTCTTGAAAATCCTTTATTTTTGAACTGTTATCTATAATTACTAAGCACAACCAGCTAGTCTCTCCTTTCTTTTAATAGCGAGTCTGGAAATTTTTTTCCAGAAACACTGTGAACTTTAACATCACTTTATAACAAATATACATATCGGTTGAACAATTATCTTCTAGCATTGCCTTTAATTCTTATTGTTTTTCGCAAATGATAACGAGCTTCATAATTATTTTCTCTGTTGTACTTTGATCAAAAATGTCACATATCTATCAGTTGGGTGAATTGCAAATCGTTAAAAAAATGTGACGTATTTATGATGAGAAATTGTTGCATTAATTGAGCATAATTTTTAAGTCAGGCTCTTGTTAACAAAATTACCCTCACTAATTAAGATTCCTGCACATTAATTTTAGGTTTTATTCTTAATTGTTAGTCTAAGCAGCCATTTAGATATTTAATTATTTATTTAGATATCCTTGCTATTTGGTTTTTGTATTTTTAGTCGTTGATTACAGAATTCGAAATGAGTTTTACATCCGAATTATAATTACTTTTCTTTAAAAAAAAAAAATTCCTTTGTTATTTCTTTATTTAACTTTTCCTCTGTTTTATGGTATACACTTGAGTGTTTTTTTTTTCTCAAGTTTGATATTCTAAACCCCTCTTTACATAATTTTACACTGTATCAAACGTATGAAGGCAGAACCTCCGAAACATCATCCCAAGAGACAGTTTCAAATGAAAGTACACAAGATTCTTCTTTCATGATTAAAAAAAAAGCAGTGTAAATAAGAGATGATCCTTTCTCATTAGCACAAGTGTGACAGAAAGTTAAATGGGCTTAGCTTTGAAAGATTTAAGATACAGATTTTTTATCAATTTTTTTTTGTATTTTGTCATTTCAGACAAACTTCTATGCAAATGGAACAAAAAAAATCCAAACTGTTCAATTAATTTCATGGAATTTATTTTTTTCATCTCCCAATATTTGATCTTTCATATTGGATGCTTTAGAATTAAAGTTTTGGATGTTGGGTAACCTAGAAAGTTATTTCTGTTTTTTCTCCTTCGATGTCATTAGAAGTATAAGCTTTTAATAAACTATTGATAAAGATCATCCCACACCCTACACCTATGAATCTAAAATAACAAAAAAAAAGAACATTTTGAGCAAATTATGCTTTTCTATTTTGGAAAAGGTAAGAATGTGACTTTATGTAAAAGAAGCAAATGTACTGTTTAAAGAGAAGGTATTTTGATGGATGTCAAAAGTGGTTCGCAAAGTTTCATGTTGGGGATTTCTGGCTGAAAGGTGTTCAACAGTCCAATGGACCAGTCGTGGTTGATATAGATTAAATCTTGGGATTACTTGACCTCCTTTTGGAGAACCAAATTATTAATCCAAACACTCCCAATTAGAACAATTAGAGGCAGCAATTGATGAAAAACATCCTTAATTAGTTGAGAGCCAAGGTAATAATATTCCATCAGGATGATGCTAAGCCACATGTTTCTTTGGTAACCGAATAAAGATTATTACATTTGGCTGAGTTGGATGAGAAATTTTTGTTCATCTCCCGTATTCACCAGATATTGTACCTTCAGATAACCATGCATTGCTTTTTTTTTCTTTTTTTATAGAATTCACTAATTGGAGAAAATTCAAATGGTAAAATTTATTCAACAAAAAGATCAAAATTTTCATTCTCTGATCATTACATATTTAAAGACAAAGCAAATTCCGTTGGGTGGAAAAAAAAACTATGATCAATACATATGAGCCAGGTTTCAGTTTTTTCTTATCACTACCAATTGAAGCCATCACCTTAACTTAACAACCCACACAACTTTTGTCATCCACTGCAGTATCAAACTAAATATTTCTCATGATTGGGGAAAAATTGTTGATTAAACATTTAATTTTGCAATTTTTGATGTGAAATTCATTTCAGCAAGTTGTGTCACTGAATTGGTATGTTGTCCATTGAAAACAAGCAAAAAAGAATAGTCAGTGGTCAGAAATTGAGCCAAACATTATCGACAAAACTTGGCTATATCTATGATATAAATGCACACTTAATGAATTGAATGTAGAAATGCATTGAACATCTAAAAGAAATGTCTAGTCAGTAATCAGGAATCAAGGCAAGCTTTACTGACAGAATTTGGCTATTATATGTATGGTTATTATTTAACTACATATTTCTCTTGTCATCATTATCATTATTAATTACATTTTTACTTTATTGGTCTCAAAAGTATTACTTTTTCTTTAATGCACCCACAATGAAACAGACTTCCGAGTCATCTCTTTTAAAGGACTTTCCCGTTATTTATAGTTCTACCATGAATATCATCAATTTTACAACCTTTATAACTCTTCTATCACATTTTGTTGGACTATTCTAACTTCCAGGCTTGAACCCCCAAAAAGGTCATCAATGGACTAATGAACTAACCTGATGATGTACAACATACTGCTCAGCATTTTTGTGAAGAAGTTTATATTGATTATATTGATATTTCATGGTAAATATTATAGAATGTGGTCATTAAAAATTAATAGCATAACTTGGCAAGATTAGCTGATATTTCCTCTCGTTGATTATTTTCAGTCTTGATGATTTGTCACAGGGAGAAAAAGAGGAGAACTTTCATAATAGAATCCTATTGAAACCATCTTTCATCATCTGCCACTTTTTAATGAAATTATGATAAAATTATAGTAAAATTTTTATCAGAATATTCTCTTCATATAAGTCTACTAGCTACAATACATATATCATGATTCATACTTCTTACATTCCTGGCAAAACATAACTTTGTTTTCATAAAGTATCTCACTACCCACAGAGCCAGTAATGAATCTTATTCAAAATCCTGTACTTCTGTGCGGGCAGCATCTGAACTAAGTTTATATTAGCAAGATTTCAGCCTTTTTTTATCACTGTCTACTGACTTTGCTGCTACTCCACTAAATTGTTGATTATTAGGGATCATTTCTTTGATTGGATAACATAACAATTACATAATAGTAACACTTGAAATTATTAGGAGTGGATTATTATAAATTCTTATGCAAAGGAGACAAATATAATATTTTACCCCTTAGTCATGCCTCAGAAATTGATATTTTGCATTGGTTTTCTAACCGGAAATGAATATGTATTAAATGATCAACTTCATGAATAACAAATCTCCATGAAATTCTCAAAAGAAAGAGAAATAAAAAAAGAATCACTCGATGATGACAAGCCTTCAGTAAAGCAAGCTCGACCTTCAAGAACATAAAAGTATCATTTGTCCTAAAAAGAAGAATATACTACCAATACATCTTCCCAATAGTCACCTATGGACCGGACATGTGGAACCTAACCAAAAGATTACCTCTCAAACTGAGGACCATGCAATGTGCATTTGAAAGAATCATGTTTAACCTCACATGGAGAAATCACAAGACAGCACAATACATGAGAGTCCAAGACATCATAGAATCTACTTGAAAACTCAAATGGCAATGGGCCGGTCATGTTGCAAGAATGGCAGACAATCAATGGATATCACAACTGACAACCTGGTTCCCCAGAGATCACACATGAAACCGAGGCCGGCAGAATACATGATGGAGAAACAAATTGTACAAGTTCAGAAAGTATTGGTTCCATATCATCTACAATAGAGAGATCTGGCAAATCCTAGGAAAGGTCTATGTTCAACAACAAACAATAAAAAATCAATGATGATGATGATGATGATGATGATGATGATGATGATGACGACAATGCGAGAAAGGTACTATGGAAATTTTGTCTTTTGTTCACTTTCTATATTTGCTGTGTTCCTTCATATCTATGTTATCAGTAGATTGAATGAAAGTTGTCGCAATTCTTTCGATAAGTAAATATCTTGAATTTCTACTGTAAATAATTTGCAATGCATTTCTATAGTGAAATAATTTCCAATGAAATTGTACAAATACTTTTAGTATCCGCTGAATATATGTAGCCATTAGAGTGAATGAAAGTTTTGGAATATCTGTTTTATAAGTCTTGTTTGTGTTATCATAGGTTATATAAACCACTGATCCTCAACCACTGAGCATTGGAATAGTGCCAGGCTGTGATGCACTGCAAGGCCATCAATGAACAATATGATCTGGCAATATTTCTTAGTAAAATAAAAACAAATTAATTTCCTTGGATCTTAATATCAAATTTGATAGGTACATTCTTTTAGAAATGAAAGCGAATGTACTGGCCACTTATAAGTGACTTTTAGAGGACTTGTCTCCTCTGTTTTGGTTGTGATTAAAAAAAGTCTTTGTTAGCTTGTCCGCAAGAATATTGTCGATATTAAACTGGTCTAATGTGCAAAAAAAGATTGGGGAGTGCTGATACTAATGACTAGTTCTTTTTGGATTTTGGAACAAGTTTGCAAAACTACCATACTTTGATAGAAGTATAGAAAGTTTGCATATCAATACATAAGTTTCATATTGGAAATCTTTTCATTTTATAGCTGACATCTAGTTCAAGGAAATAAATGTAGACATAAGAAGACAAAAGTAAAATGAAAAATAAATATAAGTACTTAGTTGTTGCCATTAAAGATTCAGGTAAACAAAATTACCTTACTTTGTATCAGGGGTTCAAAGCCTCATGCATATATTTGTATGTATATTTCTCTCTCTTTTATACATGAATTCTTGCTTCCTGTAAGAGGAAAGACAAAAAAAATTTGAAGAATTAAGGAATGGAAATTCTTTTCTCTTTTGCCAACTTTCAGGTTCATTCCTTGGTTTTTCAATCATAAACAGCAGTAATTTAGTTTTCTTTCATTAATTTTCTTCCATCATTGTGCTTCTGAACAATCAAGGTCTTCATAAATTTGCCCCAAACTCCAAAATTCACAACCCACCCCTGCCTCTTGTGTTTTGCAGTTTCCAAAATGCAGTCAGTCAACCGGGCCGCAAACTTACCGTGAGTGAAACAATACGTGACGGTAGTGATGCATTCAAGTCTTAAGATGCAGGAAAAGTTCAAAGACAAAAAAAAAAATTGAAAGAAAAACTGCACATATTACATAAATGCCTGAGTGGGCAGCTATAAAGATTCATCGATAAGTAATTGTATATGAATTGGAAGAAGAAAAGACAGAGAGAGACAGAGAAGAAGAGGTGATAAATTATGGTAGCAGGTCGCGGGGGGAGTAAAGACTTGCAGTTTCTGAATAAATGAAAAAAAATCAAAGAGAATCAAAGAAAAAGAGGCTGAGAATTGAGGAAAGAAAATTGTTATCTTGAGAAACCATAAAGCCAATTTCTGACCTCAAAAACTATTTACATATATGTGTGTGTGTGTTTGTTTGTTTACGCTGATATATATTGAATGTACGTAATTGTGTATATACATACATATCTTCCTGTGTACATTCAGGCACAACATACATATATAAAGAGACAGATATAAACATATATATATATATATATATATATATATATATATATATATATATATATATATATATCAGGATTTAATACACAGATGATGTGTATGACATGTTAATATATTTGACATCAATGTATCTATGCATATTATGTGGGTAAATCTTAATACAATAAAGATATCTTAATAAGCATACTTATATGAATATATATATATATATGTATGTATATATGCATGTATATATGTGTGTGTGTGTGTATATATATATATATATATATATATATATATAAAAAAAAACACACTCACACATATACATATATTCCCTTATGTATAAATGCTTATATAATAGCATCGGCCAGTATGTTTACTCAATTGTATCAACAGTTATATACTTGATCAAAATTGGAGAAAAGTTTACATTCCAGCATTTAGATATTTATGAACATAAGTATCTGATGATAGATATACTAATTGTTCAAAGTTGTTGTTAGAGTTTGCTTACATATAAATTCACCTGTGTATTCATTTGTTTGATTTTATATAAATGTATGTGTGGGTGGATACATGTTTATATACACTTATCTATTATCTATATTGAATTCCTCATGGTTATATTATTTGGTAACATGATGTAAGTTGGTATAGTCTAACTCTCAGTGAATATGTGCATATATGTGACTGACAGAGAGCTTCAGTAGTGAGGACTTAACATACTGCATACACACATACACACACACATACATATTTCCATATATATTCAGGTTGTGTGTTTATGTGTTATATATCAGTTGTGCACATATATGTATGCATATATAAATATATATTTAGAGAGATAGAGGCCAATTTATAATGCATATATATATATATGTGTGTGTGTGTGTGTGTGTGTGTGTGTATACATATACAAAATGCGACCAAACAGGGCGAGCATAGATTGTGAAATGGCTTTATTAAAAATAGAATCTATGGATAAAAATTGAGTTTTTTCCCCCCTTGTTGGGTGATTTTGAGAGATTTGAAATATCCAATGAGACCTTGGAAACAATGGGTAATTTGACAAATGAATAGATTGATCAGTCTGTTCAAATTTCCCAAACTTTTGGGTAGCATTTAGATATGTGTTTGAGTGTGTGTTTATGCAAGTTTATTTGTCTACGCTCGCACACACACATGTATATATAGTTGAATGTAGATCATGTATATTTATGTAAATAAATTTCATTAACTTTCTCATAAATGTATGTGTGTATACAAATATGTACATGTCCGTATACAAGCATACATTCTCATATACACACGAACACGTATTTTACTTACATACACAACAATCAAGAAACTTTTAGTAAATTGTTTACTGAACTGTACAACCAGCTGAAACTCTAGAGCAACAAAAAAAGAATTTAAACAAAAGTTGTCAATTACCCTTTGCCTAATGCTGTGGCTATGGAATTGTACCTTTTACGAAACAAATTATGAACTGAAAGTGAACGAGCAAAGTGAAGCTATTTGAGTTGATTTGACAGCAATTGGCCTTTTGAATGCTAATGCTAAACTTTTTAAGCTGCATGATGGAGGGTTGGGGCCTGCAGGTGGGTCGGCTTTAGACTAGTTGCACGGAACTTGGGTTAATATAAGAAGTTTTCAGTCTAGGAGTGAAATTAGTCAATCAAATCAGGAAAGATCTAAGATTTAAATGGAAGAAAGTAAAGAGGACATTTTTCATTGATATAATGAGCCTGCCAAATTTTACCTAGAAGGAAAGTAAAAATAATGAATATCCATACTTATATTCACCCTTACATGCACACAAACATACACACACACATACACACACACACACACACACATACGCATGCACATACATATATGAGCTCATTATCTATGTAAGACATCAATATATATACACATCTATAAATGCAAAAATAGACACGTAAAAATGAATTGCAAAAATAAACATGTAAATGAATAATTGTATAGATGTGCACATATATATATATATATATATGTGTGTGTGTGTGTGTGTATATATATATGTGTATATAGATATTCAATATATGTATATATCTATAGTTTGTAATGCATTTTTCAATTTGTAGGAATACAAAACATGAAAAAGAAACAGGAAATATACCCTCGTAATTCTTATTTTTAAAAGATGTATGTATATATACATATGCATATATATATATAGAGAGAAAGAAACAAAGACTAAGAGAGAAAGAGTGGAGGAGAGAGCCATTTACATATATATATATATATATATATATATATATATATATATATATGTATGTATGTATGCATGTATGTATATATATATATATATATAAATATATATATATACATATATATATATATATGTATATATATATATATGTATATATATATATATATATATATATATATATATATATATATATATATATATATATATATATATATATATATATATATATATATATATACAATAAATATAGAGCCAATTCATTTTGAAACATATTTCATCCGACACCAGGATAAACTAAGTAGCAAATTGAGCAGCCAACTACATAAATGAATAAGAAAATCAGCATCGAATAGGACTTGGATCCGTTTCATACAGGGAGCAGTCTTAACTCAACTCTGCTCTATCGAGTGAACTAACAGAGCTCCAAGAAAGCATGAGTTTGAAATGAACTTAAACCATCTATCACTCTTTTCTGCGTTTGTAGACATAAATATTTATATATATATATATATATATATATATATATATATGTGTGTGTATATATATATAAATATATACACACATATATATATGTGTGCTCTCATTTGGTTGACAGTATTCATATCATTAAATTGGAAAAATTATGTCCCACTCTTATTTTCTGTTTTTAGTCACTTGGTTGGTTATTTGATGAAATATGTTTTCAAATAAAATTGTCCCCACAATTGTCACATTTTCTCGGACAAAAACTAATCTAATTATATTATATATGTATATATATATATATATATATATATATATATATATGTATATATATATATATATGTATATATATATATATATATATATATATATATATATATATATATATATATATATATATATATATATATATATATATATATATATATTCATATGTATATATATATACATATATATTAGCATTTAGCTATGTGCAGAATTTCCTTAGAAAAAACAGTCTTTAGTTTTTAAAGCAGTCCACTGGGAACTTTTCATACAATACATACATTCTAGCTTTATATACACACATCGATATGTACATAAATATGTGTGTGCTTATAAAAAATAAATGTACAATAAATATTTGCATGTATTTGCTCACACCCGTATTGATACAGGAGTACATAAATACACTGTTACACGTACATGAAAGATATTGTGTCACTTGGAAATAAGACCATAGCCAATTCATTAGTAAAATTTTACATTTGATGGAACAGTTCTTAAAATAGGTGAATATCATTTTCTGTTTTGCTTTCATACATCTACATTCACATACACACGTACACACACAAAAGGATATATATGGAAAGGAGTGGGTTTAATATAAAAGTCTTAGAAACAATTTGGACATTTTCAATTAAAATATCCTCCTGGCAGCAAATGATTCTCTCAAATTAAATGGACAGCTCAACAGTATGGAAATTTGCTTGAATTTTTTCTTCCTAGCAAATAATTTTTGATTTTTAAAGATTTGAAATAACATGTCTCTTTGTGAGTACGTGCCTTTGAAGTCTTGGGTATTATAAAAATTGAATGCATGAACTCCCTTTTTTTGGGAAGATTATAGAAAAGAGCACAAACATTTCCAGCAACACATTGATGAGCCAACATCCTAAATCTTGTCCGTTAAAAGAGCCATTCAACCTCACCCTGAGGCAACATGAAAAATCATATCAGGAGCTCCAGTATAGAATGTTGTGAGCAGAACTTTTTGTTCGCAAACTCTACACCTTCTTACAAAAAGGTAAAACTGGATTCTACGAAACAATATTGATATTGTCCTTATTTCTCTAAATTCATTTCTTCATTCACCTGTAATCACACTTTGTTTTCTTCAATACCTTTTCATCCAAAAAAAAGAGATTTCTTCAAACATGTTCTAACACAAGGGCATTTCTCATCTGAGACTTTTCGACTTCAAAGAACACTTTATTAAGAACGCATTTCAAATGAACACTTCTCCGACCAAAAGGCAATTAAACTAATCTAAACATACATGGCCATTGTGAAACCTTTTCTTCTGAAGAAACATGAACATTTAATTCCAATCTAAATTCTATTTCGGGTTTAAGCTTTTTGTATGTATCTTTCGTACATTTGTAGACGGTTGACAATCTAACTATTATTTTCTTAGTAATTTATTGATATCACATGAAAGTGCTCTCAAATTTTCCAAGTTTATAAATGTTAATATAAATGCTAGACATATATCTTTCTAGCTCAATATCTACTTTTAAGCCAGTGGCAAATAAGTCCACAAATTTATGGAGATTAAATATTTCTCCTTTAAGGGTAAAATCCCATTTAATGCATTCTAATTTTGGGGGCATAGCTGTTGCTCATATAGATGCCCATCGCATCATCAGGACAAAACATCAACTCAAGTTCTTTCAACATTGTCCATTCTATAAATTAATGCATATCTCACGTCTTCTCTCATCTTCTTTGTTGAAATGTCAAATAAAATAAATATTTGTAGGTTCAAAAAAGTTTTCTCTCTCATTTCAACAATGGTTTTTCAAAGTTCACTTCATATGATTCAGCCAAAACTGCAGGCATTTCTACTTTTACAAGCAAGACATCTGAATGATATCCTTTCCAGAACTTTCAGCCATATCATTGAAGTCTCACCAACTGCACAGTTGTAACTGTTTAATTTACAAACAGGTATTAGCAACCATTATTGAACAATGCATAGATTCTATCTATGAATGCTGCCTCAAGTAAAAGTTGATTAAACTCCAGAATTATTTGAGATATCTTCATCCTTTGATTGATTAAAATCAGAAGAATGAAAAAGTCTTCATCAAATACAGTTGGAATCAGACAGAGGCCTAGCTATGGACTTTGGGGCTCAGAAATGCTCATTTACTTGAAGGGCCCCTTTAATATTTAGTGAGATTTGTCAGCAGAAGTGCAGTTGTTTAACTATTATCTATAAGTTTTCTTGGGGGGAGCTGCCTTCGTTAGAGCCTTATGAGTGTTTTCCAATTGCTCTCCCAAACTCGCCTGTAGGTACACATCTAGATTTAGGGTAGAAGAAAATTAATGGTCTAACAAGTTAACTAATGGTAAAGTCGAGTATGGTTCTGCTCCCAAACCAGGCAGTTTGAGACTACTTATAATCAACCCAGGAGAAAGAAACCTCTGATTAGAAAATAAAAGCCACGTATTATTTGCAAATACCATTATAATCATGGTAAACCTATGTGGCTACGTGTATAAATATGAAGCCTAATGATGAAAAAAAGCATCTATTTATAACAACGAATATTCATTTTTCAACATTATCTGATCAAACCAATCAAACATTTCACAGTGAAAATTTCAGATCAAAATTCACTCAATAACTACGTCAGGTTGCAGATCTATCCAACCTCGTATATAATTACTAAGCTTAGTACTGGCATAAGGCTACAACTGTTGAGTACCTAGTAAGGATCAATTTCTCTACTCAATGGTCATGATCTGTCAGACAAGCTTGCTAACTATTATCCCACTGCTTAGACTGGCATAAGGCCACTAGTGTGGCACCCAGTGAGAACTGAATTCATTACCTACTGGAAAAAAGGTATGCTACACTTCCTTGCTAACCATTTCCTCACAATCATATGCCCAAACCAAGGATATAAGTGGAGATTTCGGGACCTGAGGGAGTAATACAGTGCAGAGGTTCTCAATCTGGGGGCTGTCAACCTCTGAGGGTCAATTAAAGTATTATTGAGAATCTTTGGTCAGCATTGGGTTAGTGAGCTCTTTTAATAGGCAATCTTTTCAATAGCAATCATGGAGCTAGAGATTTGAGGGTCTTGGCAGGGGCACTTGGCTCCTTGAGGGACCCCCCCCCTATATTTAGTAAGATTTGTTATTGTATAATGTAACTAGAAACGCAGTCGGTAAACTAAAAGTTTGAGGGGAGGGGTTGAATTGCCCATCAACATTACCTCACTCAGCTCTGCTCCTGGCCTGAATTACTTGGCTTAGCTTAGTCTGTCACTAAGTTGTAAGTTTGGTGCATCGTGAAGACTGAATGCACTGTACGATAGAATTAATATGTTAGAGAAGGATAAATTGAATGAAGAATTATTCTAGAATGGCAAGCTTTCAGTAGAGCAGGCTCAGCCATAAAGAACAAGAAAATCCCATTAGTTTTAAAAAGAAGGGTCCATGATAAATGCATTCTCTCAATAGTCACTCATGGAGATGAAACATGGAACCTAACCAGAAGATTGACCCTCAAATTGAGAACCATGCAATTTGCAAAGGAGAAAATCATGCTCAACCTCACATGGAAAGATCATAAAACAGGGATATCATAGAATCCATTAGAAAACTGAAATGGCAATCAGCTGGTTATGTTTTAAAAATGCTAGACAACAGATGAATATCATGACTCATATCCAGGATCCCCAGAGATCACGTGCGAAACTGTGGCCGGCAATATATAAAATGGCATGATGGACTAGACAAGTTCAGAAAGTATTGGCTCAGTGATGCCCATGATAGAGAGGTCTGGCGAGTCCTAGGGAAGGTGTGTGTCAAACAATGGACGCTAAAATGATGATGATGATGATGATGACGATGATGATGATGATGATGATGATGATGATGATGATGATGATGATGAACATTACAAGACAGTGAAATGTCCTAATAACTAAACTTATTGCGGTACAAGCCCACAAGTGTGGGGAACTACACATCCGAATTGGTTTGCACAATGACTTTGTAAGCCATTTTGCCACAGGAGGTACTCAAAGGGTTTATAGGTATTCCCTACTTTACAGAAGTTTGCGTTTTGCCACTTCACTTTTATGAAGGACGTCAAGCTGCTCTAGCTTTGAACTGTGTCTGTGAGCATCTGTGCTCTGTCTCGATTTATTTTGTGCATCAGTAAGCAAGATGTGTCCTAAGGTATCAGAAAGCATTAGAGAGCTTGTAAAGGAATCATGCGCAGCGTGAAATTGGCCTATTCAGAGGGAGTTTGATATGGGGTAGGGAATGCTCAAAAATTTTTCACATCTAAATAAATGGTAATTGCTTCTTCGCTCTACACTTATTCAGCTTACAAAAAAGTTGCTGATTAGACACTCGCTGAGTAGAATAGCATTTGGTTGTTCCCAGTACTAAGGCAGTAAAAGCTTCCAGTAAGTACCAACACATTAATTCGACAGAAAAATAATTTTCAAATGCTTCATCATGGAGTAATTGTTATTGTGCTTATCTAGTTTACTATTACTACTATCAAGTAACTTAGATACTTATTGGGGGCTCTACATTTTTGGCCTAGAGCCAGACAAAGTTAAGCTTTGTAAATACTCATGAGATGCTGTTGTGGGAAAAAAATGGAAGGATTCGGTTTCAAATCCAGTTGCTTCCATCCATGAAATTCACTTCCAACTTTCAATCAAATAAAATGATTATTTCTGCATCAACACTACAGCTACTACCACCTGGGTCTGACCTGTCCGTTAGGCAAACCTAGGTAGTTGCTCTGGGTACAAAGGTCCCAGGGGCCACACTCCAAACTGAAAATTATAGTTGTTAGCAAAAAAATTTCAAGTTTTAGCTCCGGTGCCTGAACCCTTTTTGCAAATTTCAAGTATTGCCTAGGGCTGGCCCTGCTGCCATCCTATTGTAAAAAACAGTTTACCATTTTTACCCCCTAGCATACATTGTTTTGTCTATCATCTGTATATTTTGTTTTTTTTATTAATTGTTTGGTGAATATGTTCTACGACTTTCAAATTAAAATGCAGAAAGTTAGAATGAAGATATATATCACAGGAGCTTGCTACATCATGTAGTTATACCTATGCCATTTTTTACAGAAAAGTTGCTGTTAGATAGACGAATTTACCAAATAAGTTTACATAATCCTACTCCTACTGCCTTCTTTTCTGCATCTGACATGCTACTTTTCTTGACAAGCAAGTAGTACTAGTACAAGCCCCTGCTATTATAACACAGGTGTTGGGGATCAAGAAAGCCAATACTGCATTATAATTAGGCCTGATCAATTTAGCTCTTTTGGAGCTAGATTAGTATGGGATCCACCATTCAACATATCATACCACAAACTGTGCCATCACAAAACCCCGTTATAACAAGGGAGGTCTCTAATTGAGCATCAATTTCTTGGAGTTCTCAGATGAATTCCATTATTCCACATCTTCAAAAAGAATCTTCATTTCTTTGTTTTTGGCTGTTATGTTCCAACTCAGAACCTCAAAGAACTTGTTGTACTACTACTACAACTACTATTACTAATTCTGCTACTACTATTACTAATACTACTACTACTACTTCTACTACTACTGTTTGGGTCCAAGAGAGTCAACTGTGTTATTACTGAGCTGTAATAGTTGAAAGACAGGCAAACATCGACTATTAGATCTAAGTAAAATTTGAAAAAAACAAAGGTATTCTTTAATGTTTGTTTTTTCATCAAATAATACCACCAAAATAATTACCATATCTAATTGTGAACCATGCCATAATGAACCGCTTTGTATTGGGGTGCTTGTACTGCTACTACAACTACTACTGCTATTACTGCTATAACTACAATACAGTCAACCATTTTGTGTCCTTGTACAAAAAATTCAACAGGGTAAGTGGAGACTTCAAAAGTTTATAGAGACATTTATCTGCCTGGGTATCTTTATGCCAAATTAGAGTACTTTGAAACATAATACAAGATTGCAATCTTCATCTTCATTTTGTGCACTCACTGTACGGTATCCTGGGTAGTAGTAATGTGTAGGCACCAAGGATCTCTCTCTTTTACATCATATACCTTAAGAAAATCCTCTTCCCACCACCTGCACCTCCTCTCCTTCCAGCTCCACCTAAATGCACTTTTCTTTTTTTCTAAGTATCTCTGTCTCCACTTTAAAAGATTCATCTCTAGCTGCCCTCTCTACCTCATTAGAGGAAAAGGCACACTGTGATTGGTTACGTTGAAGTTATTTGCCTTTTTCAAAAAGCTCAATTTCTGTCTTCCCTTCTGATAATTTCTTTAGACTTTATTCAATGTAAGAGTCTTTAACATCCCTCAGTGTTTAAGATGTAATAATTTGCAAATCATATAGATTTAATGTTTGAATTTTTTTCTTGAAACTCCCTTTTTTTTTTTCTTTTTCAATGAGTGTGTAATTTTTTTTTTTCACTTCTTTTGCTGCGCTCTATTTTATCCATTATTTCAGGAGAGGAGATAAATTAGTAGACATATAAGTATAATTCAGCTCGTTACATGATTCATAGAATTATAATGTGTTTAAACCTAAACACACTCAACTTCAAAATATGTATGTACGCGTATATTTGTATGTATTTATTTTATAAAGGTTTCTTTCCCTGTTCAGCTGTTTCATCATCAAATGGAACTTGAAATGTTTTTTTCATTTTTACTTTCGAATGAAATTAAACAATCTATAAAAGGAAAGAAATGTGGAGGGGGTGAGAAGGAAATGTATGTGCTGAAGAGAGAAATAGAATGAGAAATCAACGATAGAATGAGAAAAAATGAAATGAAGAAAAATGGGGAAGATTGAAAAATAAAGGAGAGTGGAAAGAAAAAAAAAGGAAGAGAGAGAGAGAGAAAATGAATTTGAGTTCAAAGAGAAAGACTGAATGAAATGATTGATTGAAGAATAAAAATAGAAAAGAATTTAAGACGGGTTATAAGAATGTGAAAAAAAACATGAAAGAAAGAAAGAAGAAAGAAAAAAGTGAAAAGATATGGTTAGTTACTCAATGAAAACCATCAAGCATCAAATGTCTTTTTGCAGCATGCCATGTTGGGGACGATCAGATAAAAAAAATTGGTAATGGGTTGCTCAATGAATAAATTACTTCTCTTACCTTTTGTTGAGCAGTGATTACTAACAAAGTCTGAATTCCCCCCCAAAACAAGCATGCATGCTGCTGGACACCAACTAGTGATCAATTTAGCATAAATTTACATAAGAAATTGAACTACTCACTAAAAAACAATTTAGGGGAGAATTTTTAAAAAGCAAAAAAAAGTAACGTTTCTCTCCAGATATAATAAAAAATGAATGTTTAAATTTTCAGCCCTCTAGCTCCATTGGTGCAGCATATACATGTGATGCATACATAGTCAGCCATTGATACATTGTCAGCCAATCAAACTGAAGAAATCTATGTTGACAGTTTTAGTTGATGGTTTCTAATCGGCACAATTCATTTTGAAAAAGGAAAATATGTATGGTTTCTATGGAAAAATCTTAAGAATATGCCATTAAATTAAATAAGGGAGTTAAAGGAAGCAGATTAAAACAAGATATATCTAATTTCTCAAATCAAGGCATATCCAATGACCCAGATCAAGAGGTATAACCATTTACCCAAATTGGGACCCATTGCTAATTATCCAAATAAAGACATATCTAGTCACCTGATTTAAGACATGAAATCACAGAAATCTTATAGCTTATCATCCAAATTGAGATATCTATCCAATCACCTGAATTGAGATAATTCTATTTGCATGTGTTCAGATATATCCAGTCATACAAATCAAGATATATCAAATTAAATCAAGGCATATTGACGAAGACAAACAACCAATCATCAAAATCAAAACATCTAATCACCAAAATGATGATATATACAATCACCCAAATGGAGATTCATATCCACTTACCTAATCAAAGCATATCCAATCACCCAAATCAACACATGTATCCAATCACCTAAATCAAGACATATCCAATCACCCAAAATTTATATTCATATTGAATCACCCAAAATCAACATATCAAAACACCTGAATCAAAACATATATCCAATCACTCAAATTAACATAAATCCAGTTATAGGATTAATGACATATCCAATCAAATGGGAGTACATATCCATTCAATCTAGACATATCCAATCACCCAATTCAACACACATATCGAATCACCCAAATCATTTCATATCTAATCATCCAGTTCAACCCATGTATCCAATCACATGATTCAAGACATACAATCACCCAAAATCAAGACATATCCAATCAAACAAAACATATATCCAATTACCCAGATTGACATATCCTCTCACCTAAATCAAAATGAATCTAATTTCCAAGATGAACACACATATCCAGTCTCTCAGATCATACGCATCCAATCACCCAAATGAATATGCATATCCAATCACCCAAATCAACACGAATATCCTATCACCCAAACTGATGAATCTAACTGCAAATATATATCTAATCACCCTAATCAAAACATCCCTCGACCCAAATCAACACATATATATAATCACCCAAATCATGATATATTCAATCATCCAACAAAAAATATTCAATCACCCAATTCTTAACATCCAATCACCCAAATGGATATGTATATCTGATCAATCCAAATCATCACAATAATTCAATCACTCAAATCACGACATATCCAACTGGATTTACATATCCAGTCACCTAAATCAAGACCTAGAAGAAGAAGAAGAAGAAGAAGGGAAAGAAGAAGAAGAAGAAGAAGAAGAAGAAGAAGAAGAAGAAGAAGAAGAAGAAGAAGAAGAAGAAGAAGGACAACAACAACAACAACAACAAGATAGAGAGAAGAGTTATAAAACCATGACAAACCAAATAACCAAAAAGGATTGATATTCATATCAAAATCAAGAAATATTCAACCACCCAAATCAACACTCATATCCAATCACCCATATCATAACATATCCATTCAACCAAATCAAAACATATCCAGCCACTCAATTTAACACATATCAAATCACGCAAATCAATACATCTAAACAACCTAATGAACATGTAACAAATCACATTTACATATCAAATCACCCAAATCAACATATCCAACAATCAAATCACAATGCATCCAATCACCCAAATCAAGACATATCCAATCACTCAAATATATACATATCCAACCCACCAAATCAGTACTGATATCAAATCACCCAAATCAACATTTTCAACCATCAAATCACAATAATCCAATCACTCAAATCAAGACATATCCAATCACCCAAATTATACATATTCAAACACCAAATCAATACTGATGTCCAATCACCCAAATCACAATAAATCAAATCACCCAAATCAAGACATATCCAATCACCCAAATAAATACATATTCAACAACCAAATCAATACCAATATCCAATCACCCAAATCAACATATCCAACCATCAAATCACAATAATCCAATCACTCAAATCAAGAGATATCCAATCACCCAAATCAAGTCATATCCAACCCACCAAATCAATACTGATATCCAATCACCCAAATTACAATAAATCAAATCACCCAAATCAAGACATATCCAATCACCCAAATAAATACATATTCAACAACCAAATCAATACCGATATCCAATCACCCAAATCAACATATCCAACCATCAAATCACAATAATCCAATCACTCAAATCAAGACATATCCAATCACCTAAATATATACATATTCAACCACCAAATCAATACTGATATCCAATCACCCAAATCACAATAAATCAAATCAACCAAATCAAGACATATCCAATCACTCAAATCAAGACATATCCAATCACCCAAATCTACATTTCCAACCATCAAATCACAATACATCCAATCACCCAAATCAAGATATATCCAACCCACCAAATCAATACTGATATCTAATCACCCAAATCAACATATCCGACCATCAAATCACAATACATCCAATCACCCAAATCAAGATATATCCAATCACCCAAATCAAGACATATTCAACCCACCAAATCAATACTGATATCCAATCACCCAAGTCAACATATCCAACCATCAAATCAACATACATATCCATCACCCAAGTCATACATCCAATCACTAAAATTGAGATGCATATCCACTCAGCCTGATTAAGACATATGTCGAATCACTGAAATCATGACATATCTAATCATCTAAATCACGACTAATTCAACTACCTAACCTGACATATCTAATCACTCAAACGTTGACATATCCAATCACCCAAATGGATATTCATATTCAACCTATCCAAATCATTGCGTATAACCAATCACTCAAATCATAATAAATCGAACCATCAAAGTCAAGATCAAAGAAAGAGGAAAAGTTTGAGTCAAATTCAGTGGAGATGATGAGTACACAAGAAGGGAGTGTAACAGATGCAAAAGGTTGATAGTTCAATCGATAGCAAACATAGTAGGAGAAGACCAGGCATAAAATGGAGAGACAAGATAGAAAGATTTACTTGTAAGACATGGCAGAGGTAAGCACTGTAACTGCTGGTATGGAAGAAGCTGGGACTTTATATTGTGTAGCTACAGGTATATATATATCATAAGTTGAATATCTTAATTCATGATGAAAATAGTGCGCGTATTTGTGTGTGTATATATATATATATATATATATAGATATATAGATATATAGATACATATACATGTATATATATATACATACATATATATATACACACACATATATATATATATATATATATACATACATATATATATATACATATGTATATATGTATATATATATACATATATATATATATATATATATATACATATATATATGTATATATACATATATATATACATATATACATATATACATATATATATATATATATATATATATATATATACAAACACAAATACACGCACTATTTTCATCACAAATTAAGATACCCAACTTAAGAAAATGTGTATTACTTGATAAAATTAATAACTTTGCTGATAATGCTATATGTATTATCTGATAGTACTATATGTACTAGGTCAACCAGATACTATAACTAATCAAATACTACTAGTCTTCTAAGTGATACGTCTTGTACATATAGTCATAGACTCTCTGGAATGCAAATGTACTAATAATAGAATTAAGTTTTAGGTTTTCATGTATTATTTCTAATGTTAAAATTCTTCTAATCCAAATAAGGCAGGTGAAACAAAATGATACACATTGAATGCTAATGATTTTTAAATCCCATAAGTCCCTGAACATTAGTGAAATATTTTTTTGACAATATGTAACAGCCAGGAGGAGGGTATTATGGGTCTCTTTATGGTAAAATGTAAAGGAGTAGTTACCATTAATTTGTATGGCAAAACCTTTTAGCATTCCTGGACAAGAGAAATGTTGATAATGGTACATTAGACTTTGTTCTCAGAGGTTGGGGTACAGGAAATTACGGGAGACTAGGGTCTAGAAAATACTGGAAGAGGGTGTGCACTCTCTTGATAACTTCTTGATGCAGAAAAAAAAAAGGCCAATCTATTTTCGCTTTTCGCTTTCTTACCCAAATAGCGAAGAAGTGGCGTAAAGTGAACATTCAGGAAGTGTATGGGGTAGGGATACCTCTATTCTAAAAAGGCCCGTGAATAACCAGAATGTTATATTCACAATTCCATAAATTATAAAAAAGCATGAAACTAAAACAAAAATGTTTCTTATTCAAAGGAAAAGAGTTCAAAGGTCGCATGTTATCAACACAGGAAGTTTTCACTAAAACATGGTATTACAAGAGACATTCTTAAAAGGTGCCAACTATAAGTGAAATTCCATCTGCCATAACTTTCCATGCTCCTGTAGCCGGATGGTTAGCAAGCTTGTCTTGAAAACCAATTTGAAATTGAAGTAAGTTTGATCCTGTATGGCTGCCCAATTACTGTAGCCTTGTGCCAACTAAATGAAGTTTATAAGGGTGCCTACTTTGGGCCAATGTTTAGCTAGCTTGTTTTATAGGCTAATTTTCCAGTATAGTGAATTAGATCCACACTGGGTGCCTCACTATGGTGTTGATCAACTTATTACTATGTTGGATTCTATCTTAACTGGCTGCTTCATTGGGTTTGATCATCACAGTACCCTTTTATTGCCACACTGTGAAATATTAAGCTAAGGGTGCTATAGAACGATAGTTAGCTACTTGTCTCAAAGGATGTTTTGGTAGTTTACTATGATCTTCATCAAGTGCCATGGTACAATGGCCTTGTGTCAGACTATGCTAAGCCTGATAAATAACAGCCTGCGAGAATATGTACAAGATTCTTTTTTTTTTTGTACTCAAAGTGGGTGGGGTGGCAATGGCAGATGTGTTAATTTGACAGTTGGATTGTTAAAAAAGAATTCTCCTTTTTTCTACTTGAGCAATTTATCAAAATCCACTTCCAGGTTGCTAGTCCTGTCAAAGCTTCACATGAGCCCTATTAAGTATACAACTGAGGAAAATTTTCCCAACCATGTTTGTTGTCAGCCTCGAAGGACAATGGATGAGATTTAGAGTTGTTCGTTTCTTAAACTGGTTGGCAACCAAGGCTGGAAAACCTAAACTGCCCAGTTATTTACCCTTAGCCGATAGTGAAAAGAGAACACAAACAGTCTCAGCCAGGGTTTGAACACCTTATTCGCCGATTCCAATGTCTGTGCTGATGAGTATTATTTAGGCCATCCGCATTTCTGCTACTGGATTAATGATCGTGATAAATTGGCGCATTTTGTTTTTCCAGGATTTTCTGATAAACACCTAGCTAAAAAAAATGAAATAAAAATATTTGTAGCAACAAGTTTTGCGCTAATTTTATTTGATCACCCTACAATTAGCAATTTTTGTATCCCTAATTTCTTGTTTTTATTTATCTTTTGGCGTTTCCTCTCTTTGTTCTGAATGTTTTGATGAAACAAAATAAATATAAAGTCAAATGAACAATACCTACATAACAAATTAATTCACGTTTTTTTTCTCCATTTTATTGTATCATCTCTTCCTCTAGCTGTACACACACATGCGCATACACAAATACATATTATACGAGTGGAAACACACACACATAAACTGGGCCACAAACATTTACGCATATTTCAATGTTACACCCCCAGTGGCACTAACGCATACACACGCACATACATACATATATATTAGACGGGAACACACATGCATACACAGAGGCACAAACACACACATACAGATTACACAAGCGCAAACACACACACACACACACATAGACAGGGCCACAAACATTTATACATACTTCAATGTCACACCCACAGTGGCACAAACTCATACATGCATATACATACATGTATATTAGATAAGTATACACATGTATACACTGAGGCACAAACACACACATACACATATATACACAGAACAAAAAACATGCACATACACACACAATATTCTTGAATTACCTCATACTTCAATAATTTTGTAATGAAGTTGATGAATTTAACATCTGAAACAGGAGTGGAAGTTACTGCCAGGTATTTAAATTAACAAAATAGGGGGTGGTGAATATTAGAAACCATCAACCGAAACTGCCGTTAGAACTGTCAACATAGGTTTCTTTAGTGTTTAAGTGAGTCTAGCTGGGTGGCTATCCATCTATCTATCTATATATACATCAAAGATGCAGGCATTACCGATGGAGCTAAAAGTCGAAAATTTAAACATTTACTATGCCTTGTTTTTCGAAAATTCTCACCCTGATAGCTTTTTAGTGGAGGGTTCAATTTGTATTGTAAGTTTATGCTGGATAGGTCTCTTAGTTTGTGTCTAGCAGGATTCACACTCGATTTTGAAATTTCAGTCTTCGTTTTGGTAATCACTGCCCAACAAAAGGTGAGAAAAATAAGATTCATTGATCATCTCTTTATCAAATTTTTAATGCCAAAATGATGTTGGTCATGTAACAGTTCCAATCGATTGTTCGCATTGTAATTGAATAGCACAACCTACAAAAATGTGACAGGGATTTGGGAGAATCAAGAATACAAATGTAACAAAATAGCTACATAAACTTGGAATCTGAAAAAAAAGATCGAGAATTTTTGAAGGTGCAAATGTGACAAAATATCTACAAGAAGCACAAACAAAATAAACAACCATTAACAACACCAGAGGCCATTGTCAATCAAAAGAAGGTGATGATGTGTATAGATGGGGTTAAGAGACAGTTCTCTACTATGAGCTGCTTCTAGAGAGCCAAACAATTGGTTCAAACAAGTGCTGCTCCCAACTGAAAGCAGCAATTGGAAAAAAGTATCCAGGATTATTCGAAAGAATAGTATGATATTTAATAAAGAGAAAAGTAGATCATTTGTTTGATTCTCTATGTCTGCCCCATTACTGTAGCCTTGTGCCAGACTAAATGAAGTTCATAAGGATGCCTTCCACAGAGCAATGGTTAGCAAGCTTGTCTTGTAGACTAATTTTCCAGTATGGTAAGTTTGATTCTCGCCAGATGCCTCACTATGGTATAAACCAATTCATTATTATGTTGGATTCAATCTTAGGAGTGAATAGGCAAAAGTTGCTACAACTTGACTGGGAAGTTTTCACTTATCTACCATATGCAACGGATATAACACCTTTCAGATTACAATTGATTCTGGTCTTTACAGAATTTCTTTGTAAAAAAAAAATCAATTCTCTTGAAGCCTACAAAAGGTGCCTTGATCAGTTCTTTGCCAAGAAAGATAAAAAGATATAAAAAATAGAATTATGAAGTTGGCTGAAAGATAACAGAAAGTAGGGGAGCAAATATGCATTATGTATACATATATGTATATATTTCAGAAATAAGTGTGTACTTTTGCATTTTATAGGTATATATATTGTTAAGAAATGGATGAATAATCCTACAGTATAGTTATGGATGAATTATATTATTTGAAACTCTATTTGAAATGCCCTCCCGTTATTACATGGATAATGTGTCACTCGGCCTAGACAGCGTGGATAGAATAAATAATTAAAGAAAATAGGGCTGCAGCAGGAACTGAACTTAATTTAATCATTTATTCTATTCACACTTCCTTGGCCCAGTGACCTATCCTCTGTGTAATAACAGGATGTCATTTCAACTAGAGTTTCAAATAATATAACACATTCATGACCATTCTGTTGGATTATACATCCATTTTATAATAATATTATTGTCTGCATTTAGAAGCAATGGTGTGGACATGGACAGTAAATAAACAAGGTAGGGACATGGGGATGAAGCAGTTATTTTGGTCTCTGCCTTTCGGCTGGGCTCAATGGGAAGAGCGACGCCATGTTAAAGCAGTTATGGTCGCAGGTTTGATTCCTACAGCAGCCCTATTTTCTGTAATTGTTTATCCTATTCAAGCTGTCTAAACTCAGTGACTAATTTTCTGCATAATAACGGGAAGTAATTTCAAATAGGGTTTCAAATGATACAACGCATTCATAACTATATGTATATATACAGAGACAGAGAAAGTATGAGAAAGATAGATAGGTTGATGCCGATGTGAATATAAATATACATTTTATGCATTAATTTCTGAAATGGATATAGATTATATAAAAAACAGATGATGAGTGTATGTATCTAAATGTATCTATATCAAAGGAAGACTATTTTAGCTTGTAAAATAATAGAATAAGTTCTTACTGGGACCCTGCTCGATTTCCATGATTGTCTTAGTTGTTGATAGTTTGACTCTTAGAAAACAGAAACAGTTTTCTAAAAGAATATTCACTCTTGTCAATGATGAATAGTGCAGCATTTATTTATTACACTCCAGTACGAATGCCATTACTCATGATACATTTTTTAAGCCAACCGTGTCAATTGTATTACCGAAAGCATACTTAATTTCTACCTTAGACAAAAATCTGAACTATAATTATTATATTATTGATTCACAGAGTCAAAACAATAATAATTTTACAGTATGAATTATGAAATTGTCTTTTCAAGAAAAATCATACAAGATTTTAAAGTAATGCTACTAAAATGTTGCCCCAGTCCAAATCTGGCCTGTGGGCATATGGTTTCCAATATGTGGTCCATTAAGGAAAATTCTTACACACCAGCATGTATGGTACACACACACACACACACACACACACACACACATATATATATATATATATATATATATATATATATATATATATATATATACGGGGCACATCCCTAAATCAAGGGAATTTGATCAGATTGTTCAATTAGTTCATCTACCATCTATATATAACTTTGGAATATAGTACTTTGTTTGCATATATAAGAAAATGCATGTATACACCCAAATACACACATACACATCTAAACAGTTGACAAAAATGCAGTCTTTATGTATATATTCATCTATACAAATATACGTGCTCAAATTTTGTTTATTTCGTAAATTTTGATGTGTCTATTGAATACAAATATATACATCAAATCAAATCAATAAACTGACACACATTAAGATACTTCAATATACTTCTCAATTCATACATTTATATATATATTTAAGCATATTTGTGTAAATTTATATATATGTGCATTTATGCATAATGAATAAGCAGATATAAATTGATATACGTGTGTGTGTGCGTGTGTGTGTGTGTGTGTGTGTGTGTGTGCATATATACCTAATCTTTAAATTTCTGTATGTATTTATCTATATTCAAGATATATATATTATATGCCTATATATATATATATATACATATATATGCATAATGAATGTAAAGATATAAACTGATATATATGTATATCTATCTATCTATATATATATATATATGTGTGTGTGTGTGTGCGCATGTATACATAATTTTCATATTTCTGTACCAATTTATTTACATTCAAGATATATATTATATGCCTGTACACACACACACTCTCTCACACACACACACACACATACACATATATATATATATATATGTATATATATATATGCATAATGAATATGCACATATTAACTGATATATGTGTGTGTGTATGCGTGTGCAAACATTTGAAATGGGCATATATTTATTTATGGCATAAATCACTTCAAAGATAGTAATAAATGAATTATGGCAATTAGATGTTCCACTAACTTGTGTTATCAAATTAATATTTCTGGTTCTATCTTCACAATAGGCCTCTTAGATATAAATATGCTAAAAGTTCTTTTTTTGCTCTGTTTTGAAAATAATTCATTTTGTTTCCTCTATTTCCTTACCAAATCTGGGAGCAATGATTTTAGGAAGTTATATTTTGGTTGCAAATAATTTGGTTTATTCTTTGAGATCCTTGTTAAGTTTGGAAAATTATCTATAATTTTCTTTTTTCTCCATATTAACGGATTTTATTGGAAAATAACACATTACCTTGTGAAATTTATTCTGTAATTTTTTATACATACAACCATGTATAGATACATAATTCATACAAACAGACATCTATATATATATATATATATATATATATATATATATATATATATATATATGTATATATATATATATGTACACATATATATGTGTTTTTGCATGCATACATAAATATACACATTATACATATATATATATATATGTGTGTGTGTGTGTATGTATATGTATGTATGTATGTATATATATATATATGTATGTATGTATATATATATATGTATGTATATGTATGCATATGTATGTATATATATATATATATATATATATATATATATATATATATATATATATATATAAACACACATACATGTATACATACGTAGAGAGTGAGAAATATTTTAGATTTTTCTTTCTTAATACAAACTTTGCCAACTGCTAAATGACAAATAACATCTAATTTGCTTCATCTGAAGCAAAAAATTAAAGCATATAGACATTAACTTAATTACAACTGAAAAATGAAAAAGATATCTGGATTTTTAAAGACATGAAGTTTTATCATTAATGAAATATGAATGAAAAAAATTAGAACTAAAATATTTATATGTGTTTGCGAGCATGTTTGTCTTTGTAATTACATGTGCGTGTTTGTGTAAGTGTATGTATATGTGTGAATTGGTTCTCATTTTATTTTTATCTGATTCTACTAGATTTAACATTCATCTTAATTTTTAGTTGTTTCTTATACAATTTTCAATACAAAAAAAAAGCAAAGATAAAAACAAGTCAAATTTAATAAAAAATTTCTGCATCTTGCATTAATGAATCATCATAGCCCATATATGTACCAGAACTGATTAGCTATAAAAATTGTACATTATCTATCTGAAATTAATTTTAAAAAGTACCAGCACAAGATTTTGGCATTTTTGGTCCTAAAATGGAGATCTCAAAAAACACAAAAAACCAGAAAAAGTGTTTTTAGATGTAGCCCCAAATATGCGACCAGGAACTCCTGGAGATACAAACATTCACATAGATTGATGTATAAATAGACACAGATACTCAAAGAGAGAAGAATCTTTTGCTAACCTGAGGGGCTTCAGTGATTTGATAAAGTGTCATGATATGATACTTCATCCAATAATAATGATAATAAAGTTTTCAGTTTTGTTTAAAATAAATTTGATTGAATAGATGACTTCAAGTTTTTTCCATTTGATTTTAAGTTCCCCAATGCTTCTCTTTGTAAGTAGTGTTATATTAAAAATATATTGTTTCATGCAAAGTTTTTATTGGTCAGCAAACCTATACATTTTTAAAATCCTCAGAGTATAGAGAATCTGGAAGACAATGTTGGCATTTGTACGAATACCTGCATGGATGCCATTCCGGATTTTCAAAATGGCCATCATAGAATGCATATTTGAGCTATTAGTCAGATTTGCTATGGATTTTTATTCAAAGCTTTTACAGATTAGCAAGACTATACATTTTGGAGATCCTTAGAGCATGGGGTATCAAATGAAAATATTGGCCTCTATTTACACACCTACTTTGAAGGCATTTTAGTTTTTCTCAATAGCCACTATAAAATACATAATTTGTGGTATCTCGGCGTATGGTCAACCTAGAAACATGATTAAATAGGCAAATTCTATGTTTTGGGGGCCAGGAAAACCGAATCCGGACATTCATTTCACATTTGAGTCATTCCAGGTCAAATCATTCAGGCTGTTCAACCACCCACCAAGGATTTGCCTAAAACATTATTTCTGGTTAATCTATTTTCAACAGTGTTCAGTATTTCAGCATCCACCCTCATTCATAATACATAAAGTATCTTATTCTCTTAAAACAACATGCTTCTCTTGAACAAATTATAAACTTTGGAAATGGTACAAGAAGTAAATCCTGGAATATCAATATTTCAATGTTTACCATTCTCTCGCCAGGGACACTCAGACATCAACTTTCTGGTTTTCTGAGCATGCCCAAAATGTATTTTTCTGTTACATAAACATCATCTGGAATTTAGTTGGACCTTCAAGGACATAAGTAACATTAGTGGACACGCGTTTAATGTAAATTGGAGACTTTTCACATTATTTCATCTATCTGTGGTTTTCAAAAATGAGCTCCATGGGCTCCTGGGATTCAATAATCATAGAGGATATCTGAAACAAAATAAGATCAAAACAATAATAAAATAAGATTAATACACATTTGGATACATTTGATCAGAATTGAACACTTTTCCCATTATTTCATCGCTATTTTATTTAAACCTTGCTCTTCAAGTCATCGTGTTCAGTTTAGAAAAACAAATTATTGAGAACTGAGCAATATCCTGATTGGGCTGGATTCAAGTCCCTTGTGTCATCTGGCCAAACTTTGACCCAAATTGGTGCACTACTGTTGTGGTCAGAAGTTGGACACGAGTGGTCTACAATATTGAGAGTGTTTCTACAATCATCCCGGTTGAAGAGCTTGGTCTTAGGTTGAGAGTGCCCAACAGTAGTTACCTTCAACAGGGCCCTCACAAGAAGGTGGAGCCATTGCTGAATTGAAGGGATGATCTGTTCTCCTCTGGCTGGATGAGGCACACAATGTGATGGCTGCAATGAGGACACTGGGTGCATCCATTGGAAATGCTGTGATAGATGATGATTCATGGATTGAGGCTGATGTATATGTCTCTGCCACAATGTGACAGATACTTAAGTGTGCCCACTACAAGAGAACACTTTGCGCACACATCCATATGTATGCGACTATATGATCTTCCTGTTGATGAGTTTTTCTCAGAAAAACCAATCCTCAAGTCAATCTGCTCAAAGCCAGTGAATGAAGTCCATGAAGCCTGCGCAAGATCTGCTGTTGACAGAAGCACGAAGCCATAATTAATCTCTAATGCTGATGACTGCCTACTTCAAACCCTCAATGGTGAAGAAGTTATTGAGCAGCTGGAAACATGGGACACAGAAAATATTCTAATGCAAAGTTGAAGTCAATAACGAATTACCTCCACTGTGTGGAAACCACCATGTACTTTGTTGAAGCTTTAATTCTTATATAGTTCTTGATCTGAAAGCTTGAGAGGCACTATGCTTTTCTTTGTCCTAGATTAGATAAAAGGAAAATGCCTCTGGCCATTGTACATTGCAGACATGCAATAGCTGGAGAGAAGTCATCTTGAAACCTTGTGTGAACTTGAGTATGGGAATTGTCATGAAGACTGATATCCCATTTGTTTTCATTGGTGAAAACCACGCATGCAAATGAACAGTTGGTTTTTTTTATAATATGCTCTGACTCCCAAATGGATTTGTCCTTCCATGTAATGATGAGGCAAAGCTTAAGCCTTCCTGGGAAAAGCAAAAAAAAAACAATGAAACAAGCACCAGTATATGAAGATCAAGTTGGTGAAGCAATAACATCTAAGAGTTCAAATATTGCCATTGTTGATGGAATGGTAACTGTTCAGCAGAAAACAAAGAAAGCTTGGACCATCAGCTCAACCAAAGATCTTGCTTACTACTTTAATGACAGACTCCTGTTGTCGGCAGTAGATTTCAACGAGGTTATTCCGGTCTTTAACATACGCTAAGTTGACCCATTGAGAAAACTAAAGAGAAAATAACAAGGCAAACATACCATTCAGTACCAGAGTGCTGACTAAACAAATATTCAAACCCACACCTATTGGATGCTTCCTATCTCACAAAACACAAAGCCAATCTAACTAGATACCTTGCACAAGCAGTACTCGAGAATAACTCAAACTCTCAAAAGCCAGTCATCATATTTGGATCAGGCCACACAAGAAGCAACTGCCATGTGCAGTTTAAAGATTGCAATCATGAAGAGGCATCACAGCGTCATCCTGAATCATGGATAGTCTTCTTCAGCTCTGTTATCGAAGTCTTGGTTCTGCCTGTTGCACATTACAACTAGCTGTGCAAACACACTGCGATATGTATACTTTGAAGATTGAGCCAATCTGGAGTGAGCTGAGACAAGGTAGGGAAGCTACGTTACCGGTATACCATACAGTCACTGGAGCAGACAATGTTGGAAGATTCTTTGGAGTAGGCAAAACCAAGTGGTTTCAAAAGAACATAAACGTTGAGGGGAGCATCATCTCAGCATTGATGAAACTGACAGAGGATGTGGGGGATTCATTGGCCAACTTTGTATACTTGATGTACTGCCCAAAGGGCATCCATGTAACAAGACTTCCTGACCTTAGGTGGCATCTGTTTTGCAAACATCTGGCTGACAGCAGCAAATTGCCTCCCACAGTTGGCGCCCTTGAGGAGCATATTGAATGAGTATGCTCAGAGTAGGGTGTGGTGCTACGATTCTGTTCAACCCACTCAAACATGGCTATTGTCAGAATGAACTTGGTGAGATACTAACAACCACCATGAACTTTCCACCTGTCCTACAGGCCATTGTACAGTTGATCATGTGTCAGTATAAAGTTCATTGAACAACCAAGAGTTTTTCATGCAGGAGACATGATTTGGCTTGCATGGACATTTATTTGTTTGGAAGTGGCTGTGAAAATGATGCTGACTGTAATGCTAGAAATGACACTCAGAACGTTGATGAAGATCTGTAAAAGTATATTCCTGAATGAAATAGTCCTAGTGCATCCTGAGTACAGAACTTATACTTCAACCTAATGACAAACAAGGCAGTTTTCTTGTTTTATAAATCAATACCTCTAACTTCAAAGGACTTCCAACATTATCATTATTACATAAAAAAATTATATCACAAATGTAAAGACGATTATTTTCAATTACTTTTGTTTGTCGCTTTTCTATAACCCTCAGAACATGGGATTAGCATGCTGAAGTTTCTAGGTTGACTAGTAGTTGAAATAACACTAATTATGTTTTAAGGTGGCCATCTCGAAAATTCAAAATGGTGGCCATGATGGTGTGTATGCGAAGTCGAACATTATTTTTTTGGTTCCCCATTCTCTGAAGATCTCAAAAATGTATAGTTTTTCTAATTTACAAAGATTATAAACAAAAATACACAAGGAACCTTTCTAATACAAATAAGTCAGATAGCTATAAACTCTCAAACAAATTTACGACCAATCCTAATCATGAACGAAGATTGGTTGAAATGCAAATGTATTTCTTTTTGATCACAATTAAATCAGGGGCAAATTCAAGATTTTGAGCAGGGTTTGTGGGGGATCCTAATATTGTTTTCACTTCATCTGTCTAATTGAACAGCGGGTATGGTGAAAAGAAAATTGTTTGTTAATGATTACTTGCGATTATTAGGGGTTTTTCATTTATGACATTTCTCCATGCTAATCTCGAGAAAAGATTTTCATTGAGCTTTGCTCAAACAGGGATGGGAGTCCTGACCCCCTAGACTTTTTCACAGAATCTGCATTCATATATGTGAATTCTCAATAACCAACACGTCTATTTAAAATTTGTAAAAATAAAACTCATGAAAAAAAGCATAGTGTTAAATATACATCTGCTTGTTTTTTATGAAAAGCTTTTAAGGGACTTTTGTCCTCACCTTGGTTCATTAAAATTCAGGTGGAAATGCTTGTTTTTTGTTTTTGTTTTTTTCTCAAATATTTTCTCTTCTATACTTTGTTGATAATTGTTTAGTGTTTTTTACTAAAAATTCTATCCACTGGTGTGATAGTTCAAGTTGTTATAATTACTGAACATTTGTGAAGATACATCATCAGTCTCCTAACGTCCGTCATTGGACATAGACCTTCCCCATTATTTGCCAGAATTCTCTATCATAGGCGTGGCGGAGCCAGTATTTCCTGAATTTGTCTAGTTCCTCTCTTCATCTTGTGTTCTGTCATCCTTAGTTTCTCATGTGATCTCTGGGGATCCATGTTGTGAGTCGTGATGTCCATCGGTTGTCTTTCATTCTTGCAACATGGCCTGCCAATTACCATTTTAATTTTTGATAGTTTCTATGATGTCTCAAACTCCCGTTTTCTCCCTTATGTACTGTGCTGTCTTGTGGTCTCTCCATAGATATCAACTAATACTTAATTTGAAGGGTTTTTTTTTCTCAGGATGTACATTCTTCACAGATTTATCCATAGGCCCAAGTTCACATCTAAGCAAAAAATGCTGAAAGCTAGGTTGGTATAGATATTCTTTGAAAAATAGATTGGTCAGAATGAATTTTCCTAGACAGCAACTACAGAGTTCAAGGAAGCCAATGTCTTCATCAAGATACATGAATCAACAGCTAAATATATCTAATAAATGTTACTTCAAAAAATTTCCAATATTTTGAATTTATTCTTCACCTTTGCTGCCTAAAAGATATTCAGATTTGCACTTCATTTTTTTTTTAGTATAAAAACCAACACTATCTTCATTTTCTTTCACCTTAAATATTTTTTAACAAAGAACATTTCTATGTTCTATCATTCTCAGTTCAGGATGGACAGTTTTTAAAGTACTTATTTTAAAAGTTTTTCATTTTTTTGTTTTTTTCTTTATCTCCCATTATGGAATTAAGCGGAAAATTTTTTCAAAATTCTTATTCAATACAAATTAACCTTTGGGTATAGTAAATAGAAGACTTTTTGCTATTAAGAGTTCAATTTATAATTTTATCTTCCCTGTTCTCTTCATATTCATTTCAACTCATTAGTTTCCTCTATGAAAAAGTTTACAGATATATTAGAATTTCTATAAGATGAATTTTCAGAAAAGAAACTGTATTTGTGTATTTATGTTACAGCAAGAATGTGAAACAGGTGATTTCATGAAATCCCTAGAGATTTTGTGAAATCGCTGAACATTTGAGCAATCTCTAGTTTCACAACGTGTGGTAATGGTTAACTAACTTGTGATGCTGATCATTATTGCTGTGATGAGTAATAACACAGTATTGTTAAGGAGAGGTGAATTCATGTCTTTCTCAAGGGCATCAGTGCAAATTGAACATGAAATGTACCAGCTCGAGTTTGAATTCGGTTCCCTGATTCCATTCCCATGCCGTTGACCATTCGCCCTCTTTTGACCAAAACTGTCGGCATAGGTTTCATCAGTTTTTAAGTTGGTCTGGCTGGATATTTAAGCAAGTATCATACATACAGGCTTCATTGATAAAGCTAAAGGGCTGAAGGGAGCTAAAGGGGAGATTGGTCACTTGGCAGTCTCTAACAAGTGACAAGCCAGACCTGTTTTTTTTTTCCTTGTTCTTTTTTCATTCTTCTCTTGTTGGGTAGAAGAGATCAGAGAGTACGCAGTGGTACACTGTATTCTTACTTCTCAATTTCAGTGTAAGTTACTTGTTCTGAAAATGGCATTTACATTGTCTATATTTAAAAAAAAAAAATACACAAAATAAGGGGCTTACAGTGCCCGAGAACCCCCAGCTTCATGAGTTCACCTGATGGACTCTGTTGTGATAAATCCTAGACACAGCCTCATTGTATACTTAGTTCCAAAAAACTCATTTCTAATATTGCTTTTGCTGTAAATTTTTTTTTCTCCCTTTTCATACTTTCTATAACTATTTTTTCTCATTATTCTCTATAATAAGGGCCGGATCCAGGATGGTGTGGTATGTGTGTTGGGGAGGTCAAATGCCTGATTTGAAACCCCACCACCAGTACATGATTAGCACCATTATCATTATTTATTCAGTGAAGCAAGCACATATAGACAGACAGTTGAAAGGTTCCTCTGTTCCGTTCCACTGCCTAATTCCAATCAAACATTTCAAACAAAGAAAAACTATGGTTTGAAACTACAAATACATAGGAAGCTCGTCATAAAATAGTACAATACATTCATTATTTTACTTATAAAATGCAAAGACCCTTCATCATATAGAGTCTTTAGAAGCATTTCTTTTCTTCCCTTCGAGCACACCTGCAGGGGCAATTATCTTTTATCATGTGATCTCCAATACATGAACGTGTCTATATGTGTGTAGGTATAGGCTTTCAAAAATCCACTGAGATACCTCAAAAACTATTTTTATGGTTAAATAAGTTTAGCTTAGTCCTGGTACAATGTTGTGAGGATTGAATTTATAACATTTGTGAATTGGTTTTCAAGGCTGACTTACTAATAGTCATGCCATAATAAGACCAAGAACCATTCAAGACAAGAGTCAGAGATATCTTAGAATCCATTAGAAAACTCAGATGGCAATAGGTTTGTCATGTCAGACAACAGCTAGATATTATAACTCACAATGTGGATCCCCAGAGATCATATGAAAAACTGTGGCCGGCAAAAAAAAGATTGCATGATGATCTAGACAAGTTCAGAAAGTTTTGTTTCTATGACATCTATAATAGAGAAATCTGGCCAACCTTGAGTAGGTTTATGTTCATATTATTCCTTTTGTTTCCGATCCAAAATGATTATTGAATAAATATCTAAAAGACCTGAAAGTTATGATGAAAAGCAACAGATCAATATGAAAGAAATACTCATCTAAAATCAATAATAAACAGGTCTGGTTAATTACTCAATAGAAAAATGTTTTTTTGAGGACATAATAAGGAGTAGATGTTTAAACTTTCAGCTTTTTAGCTTCATTGGTATGGCCTGTATACATGATACACACATACATAGCCAGCCAGCCAGCCAGCCAGCTAGACCAACTTGAAAAACAGGAGAGTTTCTAATGATTAGAAATTCAAACTACGCAAGACTATTGCATCATATCACGAACAATGGAAACCTGGGAAAATCAAGCGGCCGAATATGAATTCTGGCGTCAAGCCATCTTAACTGTTGTGGAACTGTTTGAACGAGAATGTTGCAGAAATGATTAGGACAAATGATAAAGACGAAAGATTTGCCAAGCAAAAAAGAAATGAAATGCCCCAAAAGGTGAAGAGATGACTACTACAACTAGAACTACATCTTATTCAACTTGGTATGATGAGCAACAGGGATAAAATGAAAGAAATACTAGTCAAAAGTTTATAATGATGAGAATGATTTTGCCAAGAAAATAGATCACTGTTGATAGTAGTTAGGACAGGGGCAATAGCTGAAGGGAGGGAGGGAGAGAGAGATTTGAAAATGATCTTTAGGCCCCAGATGGAAGAGGCCCACCAAAGTTTTATAAATTGTAGTTTACCAAATGTATTTCTACCTTCAACATACAATAAAAAACTTAACTTAATGTTGGAGAGTGAACCTCAGAGAGCTAAGCCACCCAGGGGCCCAAATTTCAAGCCAAGTACACAGGATCATCTCTTGTGAATTTTTACAAATAAGAGTGCTATTGTTTTCCAATGGGTTCAATCATTTTACAACTCGACCATGATGGCCTTAAAATCAGGAATAGATGTTTTTATTTCCAGAAGAAAGAAAAAAAGCTTTTCACATGTCAATAAGCATATTTGGGAAGGTGAACAGATACTTTTTATCATCTTATTAGCCCCTGTCAAGGTTGACTATGCATGTAACAGCTTTTTAATGCTACTGCCTCAAAGTATTAAATGGAGGTTGGTTTGACTAATTGCTCATTCAAGACCAACATCAACCGAGAAACCTAACCAAGGCTGGTCTAAGCTTTTATTGGGCCCTAAGCAGAACTCGAATTGTGAGCCTTCACCGCCTTTATGAGGCATCAAGCAGAATTTGGCCTCTATTGCCTCTTGGGTCTCCCTCTGGGGGCTATAGGACCCTAAGTAGTGGCTCATTCTGCTTATAGCCATAATATGGCATACCAGTTAAAGGACAGAGGACATGTATTAGTGGACAGACACTCCACTTTGATCGAAGACACTAATCCATGACTGTAGAGATAAAGAAAAAATGCTCAAGCAAATCGGCTACTTTATAATCTTCTAGACATATATATATATACTTTTTTTTTCAGTTGCCTTTTACACATTAAATATGGATTAATGACATTTAAATTAGTGATGATCCCAGAGGCTAAATTAGAGAGGACAATGCTGGGTAGCCACCCTCATTAAATATTTATTAGAGCTAAATGAAATTAGTTTGATAATTTGGAAAAATAATTAGGATGTTTTTCATTTGGGATTATCAATAAACAATAACATTAAGTGTTTTCTGTGTACACTCAGTTCTTAGACAAGTAGGTCAATAACAGTTGGAAGAATATTCACAAGAGACATAAAACAAGAGAATCTCTAAATTATCAAGAGATTAGAAACAGTTATCATTGATTTTAATTTGTCATTGGACATCATTTTCCACTGTTCCTTCTTTAAAGAAATCAAAAACATCATAAAAACTATAGTTTCTCTTTCTCATGCCTTGATAAATAACTTATGGTTATCCGTTAAGCTGATAAAAAATGTTCATATGTGTATATAATCGCGTATATATAAGAGAATAATAATATGATATACAACAAGCATGTGTATATGTATTAATGTATTATCATAATCATCATCATCATCTATTGTTTATCATCCATCATTGGACATAGAACCTCCTCAGGATCCGCCACATTTCTCTATCATGGGTGTTGCATAACCAGTATTTTCTGAATTTGTCAAGTTCATCTCCCTAACTTGTATTGGCCTCAGTTTTGCATGTGATCTCTTGGGATCCATGTTGTGAGTCTATTAGTTGTCTACCATTCTTGACGGCCCAATGCCATTTGAGTTTTCTGGTAGATTTTATATCTCAGACCCCCGTTTTCTTCCTGATATATGATGCAGTCTTGTGATTTCATGTGAGGTTAAGCATGATCTCTCATGTACACATTGCACACTTCTCAGTTTGCAGGTCTGTCTTTTGGTTAGGTTCCATGTTTCAGCTCTGTAAGTGACTATCGGGAGGATGCACTGGTTATATACCATTCTTTTTAGGATTATTGGGATTGTCTTGTTTTTGAAAATTAAGCTTGCCATCCTAGAGTGATTCTTTGCTTGATTTCTTATTCTTTTCATAAAGATTTGTTGTCCTAGGTAGATATAGTGGTGTAATTTCCCTAGTTCTACATCTTTCATTTTGACAGTCATGTTCTTATTCTCAATGTGGTTATGGCACATGAAGTAGATCTCAAAAAGATTTTTAGATGAAGTTCATTTGAAAATCTTTTTCAAGTGAAACAGAATGTAAAATCTGTTATGATCCATTGAAAAAAATGTTTACTTATTACATATATATGTATATATATATATATATATATATTGTCTACTCCTTCATTGGACGACTCCTATTCCAAAGTAGGAACTAACAAAGTAAGCGCAGATAAAGTAGCAACTTTTCCTTGTATATGAACCTATGTTCTTATATGTATATATGTATATATATATTGTGAGATGATTGCACTGTGGTCTAATGTTGACAATCTAGCCCATCAGACAAATACTACTATAGTGATTTCAGTCCTCACTAAGCGCCCAACAAATGTTGCTTTGAGCAAGACTTAACTAATAATAGCAAATAACGGTAGATATGTCTATACGCACATTTGACCACCATGTTGATATTTATAAGTATTTAGTATACCTGAACTTCAGAAAATTAAATGTCATGTACAATAAACATGTTGGGGTCAAAGACATAATGATTGGAATTGAAAATGCAGAGCTGGAAGAAGTAGACTGCTACACCTACCTAGGACAGCAAGTCTCTAAGAAGTCATTAAAAGAAGAAAAAATAAAGCATGGATTCACACAAGGTTGACAAGCTTTCAGTAAAGCAAGCTCAACTTTCAAGAACACACAAATCCCACTAGTCCTAAAAAGATGAGTATACAACCAATGTATCTTCCCGATAGTCACCTATGGAGCTGAAATATTACCCAAAGATTGACCCTTAAACTATGAATCTTAGAATGTGTTCATGAGAGAGCCATGCTCAACATCACATGGAGAGATCACAAGACAGCACAGTATGTAAGAGGAAAGACAGGTCCTTGATATCATAGAAACAGAAAACTCAAATGGCAACAGGCTGGACATGTTGCAAGATTGGCAGACAACCGATGGACATCACGACTTACAACTTGGATCTCCAGAGATCATATGCAAAACTTTTGCCATTATTTTTCAAGCCTGTAGACAAAACAGTATGACCAGGAGAGCAAAAATACAGAAACAAAAGTATAAACACATGCATGTATAAAAAAGGATTGGGCCCTTCGCCATCTTTGATGGCTACAGTTGTTAAATTCCATCCTGATTGCTTTCAGTAAATGAAAGAAGGGGAAAGTGTGTCATAAAAAGAGGAGTTCATGAACAAACTTTGAAACATAACACTGTGTGATGTGATTTTAGTTCCTGGGTAATTAATGGTATTTTTTAATTACTCATGTTAAAAAAATATAGAAAATGGCTATTATTCCCTTCAAACTTTGCTTTTATGGCCAGGATAGCTATATTTACAATTAAGTGTTTTTCTTACTATATCTGATTAAAAATGTGCACATTGTTCAAATGAAAATAAGTAGATTTCAAATTATCTCTGTCCTGGTCACAAAAGCAAAGTTTGATGGGAATGATTGACATTTTCAATACTTTTTAGACATAATCAGAAAAAAAAACCTTATTGCCCAGGAAAAAAAAAAAAAATGAGTAAATTAAATGTTGAAAAAAAAGGTGCAATTTATATTATAGCTATTAAATACACATGTTTCGAGTGTATTCATAAATATATGTCTACGTGTTTCATGTATGCATATAAACTCATATACACTAACACACACACACACACACACATACATTTTTTATGTTTGTAAATAAACTCATACAATATCAAGTACATGCATAATCATACCTATGTTTTTTTACATTCTATTCCCATCATTTATTTTATCATTAAACATTCAAGGTTGACATGTATCAAATTACCTACTAATATACACTGTACAAAATTTTAATGAGGTACATTACTTTAAATGCCATATGATCCTCAAGCTTATAATCTATTTGTAATTTACTGACATTTACACCTCTTGGGTTGAGGGTGCCCGATGGTAATTTTTCATTGTCAATACAAGGCAAAGGGTTTTGACCAAAATTTACTGACACGACCTGCATTCTAGAAAGAAAAACTTCATGAATACACGGACCGAGATGAGCAAGTGTGATGAAAATCTTGTCCAAGGTTTCTATAAATCTTCAATCATGCAATACGTTTCTGGAGTAATCATAATCTCCTATATTTTAGAATTTTCTGATAGGTAAAGCTTTATTATATATACATATATCTATCTATATATATGTATAAGATGACTTAGCCCATGAATGGAAATCGTGGAGGGTTTTCCACCTCTCTTCAGATCCTAAGTCCGTGAATAGCCTAAACGTCTGCACCATGGAGTTTCAAGATGAAATGCAACTTCTGCATGGCAGACCCCACTTTTCAAACCAAGAATGTGTGTACTATGATCCACTAAGGTGGTGTGGATAGCAACAAAGTGCCTATATCATATGTTTTACAGGAGTTACCTTCTCCTGGAAGATGAGAACTAGATATATGTATGTATATAAGTGTGTGAGTAAAAATATATATTATACAGTGGGATTGTTGAGTGAGTTTTACCTAAGGAAAATCCTGAAAACACAATGATCTGTGTAAATGAATATATGGCTTATATTCAACCTTACTGACCACCCAGTTCCGTACTCCAGAGGTAGGATATCGGCCTCCGGGTCTGATGTGAGGGTTTCAATTCTGCCTCGCAGTACTGGATGGGATAAAGCCACAGACAGCTTTTTCGATGTATTACATCTCTTCAGTGTAGCTATAGACTTTAACCCATGGAGGCCAATATCCTACCTCTGGACTACAGAACTGGGTGGTCAGTAAGGCTGAACATTCATTTACGCTGAAACTCCTCATCCACCAGAGTGCTCTATTCCTACGGAAGAGATGTATAGATGTCCCTTGTTATAACACAGTTTGTTACAGTGTGGCTTGTGTGGATGATGGACACTAAAATATCAATCAAGCTCCAAAATAGCTAGATTTAGCTCCAAAAAAGTTAAATCAATCATGGCTTGGTTATAACATGGTAAGTTTTCTTGGACCCCAACATCCCCATTATATACACATAATGTCCATTTGTTGTCTACTATTCTTGATATGATGTATGTATATATATATATATATATATATATATATATATATATATGTGTGTGTGTGTGTTTGTATAGATTAGTGGTTTTTGACCTTATTTCCAATACGTCCTACCGTTTAATGGTTGGACCTTGCTTCCATGCCTCCTCCTTCAACTGAATGATTAATTTGAAATGATCACTGCAAATCTTTAAAAATGCAGAAAAGTTCTCCCTTTTTTTATTGCAGACTTGGGCCCCCTTTTGAAATTACTCTTGCACTCTCCCCTCCTGAGGGGGCACATGTTCCCCTGGTTGAAAACCATTAATATTGACTTAATTTTGTATGTGCATATGCATATATATGAAAGAGCTAGTTGGACTATCAGGTTGATGCAAAAGTTTTCAGCGCCACCTTTGCACAATGTTAGGCAAATCTTCAAAGTCTATTTGAAATTCTTAGAACTTGTTATTGATTGATTATGAAAAGAAGAGTATACAACCAATGCATCCTTCCAAAAGTCACGTATGGAACTGAAACATGGAACCTAACCAAGAGACAGACCCACAAACTGAAGAGCATGTAACACACACATAAGAGAATCATGCTCAACCTCACATGGAGGGATCACAAGAGAGCACAGTATATCAGGGAGAAAATGGGAGTCCGAGACATCATAAAATCCATTAGAAAACTTAAATGGCAATGGGAAGGTCATGTTGCAAGGATGGCAGACAAGTGATGAACATCACGACTCATAACATGGATCCCTTGAGATCACATGCAAAAGCGAAGCTGGCATAATACAAGATGAAGAGACGAACTAGACAAATTCGAAAAGACTGGTTCGGTGACGCCCATGATAGTGAGACATGGTGAATCCTTGAGAAGGTCTATGTCCAATGACGAACATTAAAAGACAGATGATGATGATGATGATGATGATGATGATGATGATGATGATGATGATGATGATGATGATTTGAGGAAAAGCGACGAGTTGACTTTATTTTGGTGAAAATAATAACAAGATTAAAATAAGATTCATTGTCTACTTTTCATTTGTGTGGTAAAAACTCAGCAAAAGATTACTGAAGCTCATGAGTATGGGTACTGTGCATGCCAAGACATATTGGGTATGGCTGGCAGTATACAACTCTTAACATCATGAACCCCTTGATACAGCAACTTATTGACAGTGGAGCTCCTCTGTGGAGGAAACAAAATTTGTTAAATTTATTTAGTCAAATGCAGAAAAAGGTAACTGTTGTCAGTTGTTACTCCCCTCGTTATTGACAACTAAATTTCTTTACAAGAAACTAAGAGTCCTTTAAATAAAAGAGAGCTTTTGCACTCAAGGACAAATAACCGGAGTCAGGAGAGGATGGTCAGCAGCATATTTTCCAAAATTATCCTTTTCTGCTGATCACTTGTTTCACTTTATTCAGTGTTTCATGTTTGATCAGTAGCTCTGGCCAGCTTACGATGTCAAAAGATTCCTTGAAGAATTTGTTAAATCAAATCCAGAATCATTTTTTATGATGAAATACACAATTCAGTTGAAAGGTGGTGTAAAATCATTGAAAACAACGAAAAAATACTTTGTCGACTGAATAGTGATGCAATGAATACATATGTATAAAAATGTACTGGAAAATTTTGCGCTAATCTTATATTAAGAATACTTATTTGATATTTAATTTTGAAAGGTGCATTTTGAATTAGAAATAAATGAATTGTATTGTACAGCATCAATTATCAATCCCTGTTTTAATCATGTATGCAAAAGGTGGCCAGACCAGATTTTGTTACAGGAATAATACAAAAACTGTAAAAAAGTTGATTGTATTGTTTCAGTTAATTTTTTCAACCTGCTCATTGACAACGGAGAAAATATCAAGAAAGTGAGTGCTGATATATATAGTTTTTAATCATTGAAAGACAAACTTGGAACTCAATGTCTACCATTTGAGCAAGACAGTAGATATCTTCTTGGGTGATAAACTAGTCTCATATAATTCTTATCCTTAGATTCTAATACAATAAGATATCTCCTCTCTCTCTCTCTCTTTGATCTCTACTCTCTTCTATATCAGGATCTAATGCATCAGATAATACTTTATAGATTTTTACTCATTTTTCTTTTTATTGGTCATAATGCTCAGAGCCCATGTCAGAGGAGATTAAGGATAGAGTTGTGACTGAGATCAGTTTGCACATTCTTTTTACACATACACAGACATAATGAAGTTGATAATGGTTAAGAGTTAGAAGTTCATCATCAAATGTGTAAGATCATTTAGAACAGGAATAGCCCTGGGTACACATTGGCACATGTCAGCAACCTTGCCCAGATGTTACAGTTTTATTGTGAAAATCATGGCAGTGTTATTCATACTGTGCTATGACATGCTGATGAATGTATAGAAAGAATAAAGCATTCTTTTAATCATATTACTGTTCAAGCGTTCTAAAAATGTCACACAAAACTTGGCTCAAAATTATTCCCTGTCAGAAGATGATGGAAGGGTTATGGATCCTAATAATAATTAAATTTTCTACTCTACATGTAATGAAACAATGATATGATGATTTCAAAGATATAATTATTTGGCTAGGAAATATGAAACAAATTCCTCTGATATAGATTCAAGTACTGGCGATCAAGTTAACCACAATTATTTATGGTTCAGTATGCCACAAAGATAAAAGGGCATCATACTAGTTGAAAAGGTATACTACAGGTTTCTCTAGAGATGTATACAATTTAGCAAAGCATTCCTTAGCTATAAAGGGCATTGATAATCAAAAACCCTACAAATAGATAGTGAATATGTCAATGTTTTTTTGAATCATCATCAAATCAGGATAACATTATTGTTTTCCACAGAGAGGAGATTTCTTTTTAAAAACACATAAGATGGGAGCAACTCTGAAAAACATTCTAGCTGGTAATCATCACTTGAATAATGAGCATCATATTTGGAATGATATCCAAGTATGAGAGGAATATCACGATATTGACAAAATTAACTATTTCAATACTGTTATCAAAAGTACAATACAAGATTTGGTGACATTCCTGTGTAATGGATTTTAAATAATTTATAATTACTATACAATAAGCTTCCAACACGAAGCATTTTAAATGAATTATCATTAGAAAAAATAGGTAGAGTTCTTCCTGGAATATTCTTGAAATATACACCAACACTGGAATTCATTGCCACTTGAATTTTTATCACCAAATATTTTCAATTAATTGTGAAGTGCTCTGACTTTGACCAGCATATCAACATGTTTATATCAAATCCTAAGAAGACCGTTCCATCACAACAATGCAATTTCTTGGGCAAGGTGCCAGAGACGAAAAACGTTCTTTGTTGAATTCTCTCTTTGCCCCGATCAGCAGGATATAGTATCATTATCTGTCTCTGATCAATGGATGCAAATCAGATTCTATACCTTAGGGACACCTATCAACAACGTATTCATTCAAACATGTCACAGTCATCTAACCATTTGTAAGTTAAGAGATAGTTGTATATGAAGCAGGGAATGTGTCTGTCCATCCATTCACTGGTCGGACACAAACAGTCAAACTCGGACAACCTCAAAACTTGTCGAAGGAAATGTTCGGTAGTGTAAATGGAATGATCAGAAGTTTTATGGACAGCATTATGCCTGCTTGTTGGACCTTGTCATTTATCATGTAATAAGAGACAATTTTGGGATGAAATGAGTTTGGAAGTAATATCTTGAAACTTGAGGCAGGCTGGGTTAGGGCTGAGCGGAGATATTTGGAAATAAAGTTGCTGACGGATGAGAACCGATCGGAAGATTTGGTCCTGAAAATTCCACTTATTAAATGATTACCAAACAGCAGGAAGAATTTATTTGATGCTATTTTTTGAATTTCTAATAATCTGTAGATGACGGTCTGTACTCCTACGGAAATAACAGCATCCGCATTAGCTTGAAATAACCAAACTTGCAATATTGATGATTGCAAAAGTAAATTACCAGAACTGAAAGTGATGCTGGAAAATTGGAGAGTGCTGAAGAGAATCCTCTCTTTACTGAACCGGAACCAATCATATTTCTGGTATATCATTTTTCGAAACACAATTCTGTATCATATATCCTGTATCAGAGACCTTATGATGAGTTCCACTTATTAAACAATGTGAATGACAAATTTATGTGGTGTTGTTTTCAAGTATAATGATAGTTTCTCAAGTATAGATCTTTGTAAATTGATAGAATCTGGGTCAGAAATTGAATCACATGAGTAAAAGGAATATAAGTATGAATATGTATATATCTATATATATACTTTTTTGATACGACAGTCATATAGATGCTGTTGAGTATTTCAAGCAAAATAATGCAGGTACATTAATATAGGTGTCTACACATGCACACATACATACACACTGACACACCAAAATATATGTATATAAATAAATGTTTGTAAATTGAATTATTTTTTTTGTTTGTATGAGTATATATCTCAATTGTGGTTTTATATCCATATGCCTACTCCTGACTTTCTTTATAATTATTTCTTTCTCTCCATATCATCATCATCATCACCACCACCAACACCACCACCACCACCACCATCATCATCATCACCATCACCACCACCACCACCACCACCACCACCACCATCATCATCATCATCATCATCATCATCATTAGCAGCAGCAGCAGTAGCAGCTACCACTATAAGTCCATTGCTGGACAAAGGACTTTTCCACCTCCTTCCGTGATGAATACGAAGTTAGTTAAATAAATCCACTGCTAAGCATATGGTATTTGGCTGTATTTTAGTCAAAAATATTCACAGTACAACGTTCGATCCAATGGGATTTATGTTCACCATTGAATTAAGTGTATTGATGGAGGAAATGGATGAAAATATTTCTTCTGTGAAATAAATGTTTTGTTTTCTTCTTTAGGCTTCAGACTTATTGATGTACCTACACACACAGATGCACACACATGTACACACACACACACACATATATACATATATATGTATATATATATATATATATATATATATATATATATATATATACAAGCACACGCATGCACACAAACACACAAACACACACACACACATATATATAGAGAGAGACAGAGAAAGAGAGAGACAGAGAAGGGGAATTGGCAGAGAAAGAGAGAAGGACTGGTCTAATTATGCAGCAAATATTATTCTAATATTTACTAAGCTTACTTTACCATGACCATAGATGTAGATGAATGGAAGAAGGTAGGTACACTATTTGGAAATGGCACCTTAGCTCCTAATGAAGGGGTTCCTCAAAAAACCTTATAAAATAGTAGTTCCCATACTGGATTTCTGCTGAAAGATCTCACTAAATGTTGAAGGAGGCCCCTCAATGAGCCAAGCATCCCCAAGCCTCCAGATATGTAGCTATGACTCTGAGTATGACCTAGGGTCAACTGGAAAGGGAGGAAAAGTATGTTGCACCAAACTTCCAAGTAAGGAGAGTCTGCTTTCCTGACAAATCAGCATTAAAAATCACAACTTTTTACCTTCATTCTTTAGAAAGCAGAGAATCTAACTCATGGACTTAGTCTTTAAAAATGGTTCTTGACTTTTTTGCCAACCCGTCCCCTCCCCCATAGTAGTAGTAGTAGTAGTAGTAGTAAGCCTTTTCTCCACACACCCCATCCATACCTCCAATCAAATGATTAGTTCAAAATGAGCGATGCAAATATGTGAAAAAATATATAAATTCTAATATACTATGTTCATTACAATATTATGCAAACACTTGTTGAGAAAATTCCCAAAATAATTACAGAAATTCTTTCTTTTTTCTTGCTCACTGAAAACCCGTTTTTGAAATTACTCACAGCCCCTAGGGGTATGCAATTTTGTTAAAAACTACTGGTTTATGGTATTGCTGATAAATTTATGAAATGTTGAAAACATGTTTAGTGATACAAACAAGTCAATTGAAGATGTTAATAAGATGTCACATTCACAGAAAACCTAATAATGGATTTGGATGGATGAGAAACCCAAATTCTACTGAAACCACGGAAAGTTATCAGATGAAAATTTAAAAACCAAGCAGAAAATAGAGATTTGGCATCATCATCAGTCTTCTATTGTCCATCGTTGGACATAGACCTTTCCCAGAATTTGCCAATCCTCTCTATCATGGGCATTGCAAATCCTATACTTTCTGGACTTGCTTTGTTTGTCATGCCATCTTCTATTTTGCCGTCCAGAGTTTTTCATATGATCTCCACCTGTTGTCTACTATTCTAACAACATGATTGCCATTTGAGTTTTTTAATGCATTCTGTGTTGTCTCAGACTCCAGTCTTTGCCCAATTGTACTTTGTTGTCTTGTGATGTCTCCATGTGATTCTGTCATGAGCATGTTGCATGGTGTTCAGTTTGAGGGTTAATCTCTTGGTTAATTTCAATTTTTCAGCTCCATAGGTAGTTATCAGGAAGATGCATTGGTTGTATACCCTCCTTTCAAGATTAATGTAATTTTCTTGTTCTTGAAGGTTGAACTTGCTTGACTGAAGGCTTGCTATCCTAGAGTGTTTCTTCGCTTGATCTCTTCTTCTTTCAGAGATTCAAACAGATAAGGAAAAAAATATATATATATAAGATAGATATGTTGGGCGGGTAGTGAAAATCTCCAAAATATGACAAATATCAATGATCATAGTTACTTGAAAATGTATGAATCTTATTTCAGTTGACTTGATACCAAAAGCAAATATTTTGTTGTTCATGAAAAGTCCCTTGAAAAATTCATGTCTTATTTTAATTTATCAAAAGTCTGTCTGACCATCTGAACGTGACAGCCTACTGTGAACACCACACTGCATAATCCCGCGGATTTTTCTGTGTGAACCACTATAATCCTGTAGCAGGTTTCTAGCAAAATAGTATTTGAAAATCACCCAGCAAAAATGTTTTTAGGAGGGAGTTCAATTTATATAATAAATTCATCCTGAAATAGACACATTTTTTGTGCCTGTGTTTCAATATGATTTTATGCTGCTGCCAGTGTCTGTAAGCACGGATTTGGAATAGAACTGTATGTGTGTGACAGAGAGAGAGAGAGAGAGAGGGAGGCAAATAGTTACACACTTGGATACATAAGCCCCCGCTTTTTTCTACATTAGCACCCCTCTCTTTTTCTAAATGTGTAGAGAGAGTGAGAGAGAGTGGTATCAAAATCACTTTTTGAAAACAAATTAAATTACACACTATCTGATTTCCATCTATCCTATTAATTTTTCTTTCACAGCAATTTACTCGGCCAGTTAGGGCAGATATTTAGTCTAGTTGAAAAAATTCGAAGTGGTTAATTTGAATAATTTGATTGTAATGATTTCTGACTTATTCTTGTCATTAAAAAATTCCTTTGTCGAAGTATCAGCTTTGCAATTCAGTTTGATGCAAGCCGAGATAAAAATATATTTTTTAATAATCTATTGTATCTTGAACAGTTGAATGCTTGTGAAAAGCATTAAGGAAACCAAAAATCTTTTAATGAAGAACATAATTTGATAATTACTTTAATCTAGAATGTGAATTAAAACTATTTAGTTCATATTTATGACTTAGGGAAGACTGATTTTCACATTAAGCACAATACCATTTTAACCAAATAATTGACACTTGAGCAGCTTTCAAAACTGACACAGTTTCTTGCATTCTTTTTGGTAGTTCAATGACTTGTTTTACTCTGGGCAAGAAATCTATGAAAGGAATTAATCACTGCTACCCACAAGAGACCAGTTTAAACACTGTTGCTTGGTTTAGGTTATTCATGTGCTCTGGCATTTATATGTATCTATCTTTGTATATATGTATCTACACTTTACCCAATTTGGACTGTCTTTAGTGGAAACTTCTGTATACACGCCATTTATAAGTAAGGGAAGTTTTTTCTTTTGGACACCCCAAAAGTTTTAAAGGGGGGGTCCGACTTCCAATGTAAGTTTATGCTAAATTGGCCTTTTAGTTTCTGTCTGGTAGCATTCACACTTGTTTTTTTGAAAATTCACACATTTTTAGTGAACAAGTGAGAGGCGTAACTTATTCATTGATCATCCCTTTTTTTTCATGATCTCCCCCAACATGGCAAGATGCCAAAAGAGTAATTCATGAGACAGTTTCTATTGAGAGACTAACTGGACCAGTTTTGTTTTTTTTCTCGATTCATGAATTTATGGTTTTATTCTTTATTTTTATGATACTATTTTCATCAAGGTAACAATTCTACCATTGCCCATGCTTAATTCATGAGGTAAAAAGAAGTATATATTGGGTATGGGGATTCACAATTCCATTTATAATGCTATTTTAATATAGGTTCAGTGTTTCTGCAATTTTTTGTTAGATGCAAAAGTTCACGGCAATGTTTTTGCCCAATGTTAGGGAGATCTTTGAAGAATTATATTCAGCTCTTTATTGCCCGTGCATTTATCAGTACATTGTTGTTAAGCCAGTGGAAAAATTCAGAAGCTACAAAAATGATTCCCACATGAAATAATGGAAACAAGCATTGGTCAGCATTTAAACAATTGTCTTTATCTTATTGTTAGATAGAAAAAATTATTTTTTACAACATAGTCACAAATAATGAAAACAAATTTGCTGATATAATAACCTAAATCACGAACTGATTTACTTTTTCAATTTGATATTTTATATTGAGAATTAACTGCTTTACATGATGGTGATTATAATTATATCAACTCGTAATGTCATAAACTGCTTGATACCCCTTGTAATTGAGTGAAATAATGTTTGTTAAACATATTGTGACAGAACAAATGAATAAATTTTAAAAATCATCCAAAAGCTGGAAGGGAGGTAACTTTGATCAGTTCTTATTCATTAGTAACATTTAAATCATCATATGAATTTAAGAGATGATAAATGATGGTCTATTTTTCTCAATAGTTTACCACCTGCTTTAAGATCTCTGATCACTTGGCTCAAATCTGAATCTCATTACTGCTGGCCTGGCCTTCACCCTTCTTTTCAGGTTTGCTCAAAAGAATAGACAGAATCTCTAAAATTTAAGCAAAAATAGAAAAAAATTAAAAACCATTGCCAGAAGCTTTTCTGACAGCATTAGTAACCATACTTTTAAATCACTTTTGTAGATTCATGGAAGAAAGAGTGTTATTTTGTTTGTGTGTGTGTGTGTGTGTGTGAAATATTTGAACGATGACTGGTTTATGTTTTCCAAGTGAATTAGATGAAGTAGGAAATCTACTGAACCAAACACTCTCCACTCTTGAAGGGTTAATTTTCTTTTCTTGTAGACTTTCAAAGAGAAAACTTCAATCAATCAAAAAAGATCAAAATTGTGATTAGGTCTTTCTATTTTCAATTCATTTATATTTCTCTACTTCTCTCGTCTCTATCTTTTTTTAGATATTGTCAACCGGAACAGAATCTAAACTGTCAACATAGGTTTCTTCAGGAAATTCAAACATTTACACTTTTTGATGATGAAGTCATCAAAAGAAGAAGAAAGCGTATAATCATACGGGGTTGGCAATCTTTCGGTAGAGTAGGCTTGACCTTTAAGAACAAGAACATCCAACTAGCCCCCCCAAAAGGGTCCACAACCAATGTATCCCACCAATAGTCACCAATAAAGCTGAAACATGAGACCTAACCAAAAGAGTGACCCTCAAACTGAAAACCATACAATGTACACATGATAGAATCATGCTCAACCTCACATGAAGAGATCATAAGACAGCACAGGATATTAGAGAAGAAACAGGAATCCGAGACATCATAGAAACTGTTAGAAAATCCAAATGGAAACGGGCTGGATATGTTGCAAGAATGGCAGACACCCACTCAATATCATGACTAACAATATGGATCCCCAGAAATCAGGTACGGGGCTGGGGCCAACAGAAAGTAAAATGACATTACAAGCTAGATAAATTCAAAAATTCTGCAATGCCCATGATAGAATGGTTTGGCGAATTTTGGAGAAGGTCTATGTCAGATGACAGACGCATTTAGACTGATGATGATGATGTCAATAAAACATGTTCTTTGGTTTTTTTTTAAAGTTCCCCCCTAGATAGGTTGAATCCCCCTAAAATTAGCTTGGGGTTCAATTTACGATGTAAGTTTATGCTGAATTGATCATTAGTTTGTGCCCACTTATCTTTTGAAAATAATAACCTTTCAGTGATCCAACAAAAGGTGAGAAAAGTAATTTATCAATTTATCAACACTTATTCCAATTTCTTGATTGATCACTCCTAACACAGCATGCCGCCAAAAGATGTTGGTCGTGTGATGGTATCTGTTGGGTGACCAATCTGTCTTCATTTCCTCTTCTTTTAAAAAAATCTCTTTCTCTCCTTTTTCTGGCTGATCTTTCCACACCACTTGATGTCCTTTTGGATGGTCGCATAGCAGATTTGTGTGGGTTAAAATGTTGCAATTACCTAATGTTTATGAGGTCAATCCCTAGGTTAGGTAGTGAAATCCCTGCATACTCTGGTCTAGAAGGAACAAATAAAAAAAACCTCCAGACAACACAAAGATAATAAGAATAAAAATGGAAACAAAACATCCATACCTTGCATAAGTGAATCACAATAGCCCGTGCATGTACCAGTACTAATCATCAAAAAAATAAATCTTTTATCTGAAATTATTTTTTTTAAATTCACAGGTGACCAGAAGCTACTGGAGACTTCCGCACACACATTCAAAAAGAGAAGAATCTATAGCCCATTTGGGTTGCTGGTTGGGCCTTTAGTGAGACTATGGTGATTTGATATTCACCTGAAGAAGGCTGCAGAGTAGATGACTGAGATATTGTGTCTGTAGCAACATCTATAAGAATTATTTGAATCAATCAACACATAATAATCTTCCTATCCTCATTATAGTCTCTGTTTACTTCATGAAGAACAGATGTTATTAATTTATCTTTGACTTCATTCTTATACCCCTTATATTTTTCCTTTATTTGCCTTTAAAAACCTTTTTTTAGCAAAGATTTGCATCACCCAGATCTATCATCCTCTCCACCCTCAGCACACACCTCATAGCCTAGATATGGTTTTCCGCAATGTCTGGTTTGGGTTTTTTGCCATTAAAAGAGAAGATTTCTGACCAAGGAGATCACGACAAGGCAGTTGATGGCAAACCTGAAAAAGAACTTCATAGAATATTTTGGGAAGTCGAAGGGACACTGAAGTAAGTGTTTAAGGACTAAATTAGAGTACTTTGAAAAAGACTGAAGCACTGTTGCCCATAGTAGGCTATTTTTTTTTTGTTACTATTAAATGACTGGATACTTTCTGCATAGATCTTGTATTCATCATCAACATTCATAATTTTTCTTCTCATCCTATTTAACATTTTTACCAATCCCTTCAAAGCATTTGACTGATATAATGCAATCTCTCTCCCAGTCCAAAAGCCTCCTCTTTTCTTTTTTAAATCCAATCATCTTCATCCTCCTTTTCTTTCTCTTTCTCTTTTTCCCTCATCCTCTGTCTCTCCTCTTTCAGAATCTATTACTACCTCTTTATTTCCTTCGTCTCCCTGTGTTTTTCTGCTCATTAACTGTTGCGCTGACATTGTCATATTTCTTCAATGTAAGCTTGTTATTGAGCATTGGTGAATTTTCAATTGACCCAAAAGACAGACCAAAATAAAACAATCTAAAAACAATAACAGAATGTATTAAAATCTAATGAAGCTATGGCTTTTTCTGAATGTCAACACCCTCATCTCACCCTCATATCTATTCCCTCCTCTTGCTCATTATACTCTCTACATTACAATCATCCTCAAATCTTTGACCAATACAAAATGAAATTCACTGCAACTTAACTCTCACCGTCATAATTTTTTGGATACTGCTCCTAGATGACTGCACAGCTCTTCTGTGGGGGGAAACAAATTTTGTTAAATTCATTTTGTTAGATAACATTTTTTTAAAAATCACCTAAATTTAAAAGAGGAATAAATGATCAATAGGTATTCCCCTTGGTCTTAACATCTACATGTTCTTATGTGAAATTGAGAGGTAAATGTCCAAAGGAGCGTAAATTTTTTATGATTAGACATTGATTTTGTTGAAATTGGTATTCTCAACTTCTTGGCTTTTATATATGCAATTTTGGCATATTGATATTCCCCAAGTTCAGCTCAGTCATGTACAAGCCCACAAGTATGGAGTACCCAGTGAGAATTGTACTCATTGCATCGTAATGACCAGTCCATAAATGTAGGTCACCCAGTGTGGACTATCACTACTGCAATGGCAAACCATTGCTCTATATATGTATGAAAAATAGTATTGTAATATTTCATAATCTTTGCACATTTATTTATATTAACAGGGCCAAAGGCTTCAGATGTGGCTCAAACAGAGCAGATTGGACTTATTGTGTCCTTTAAAAGCACTTTTTGAAAGCTCTGTGCTCTGGTTGAACTTTTAAATGAATAAATTGTTGGCCTGGTTGAATTTCTTTAACTTACTTCTGTCATCAACCAATCAATGTTTTATTAGTTTGTTACCTATCAAATGTGGATTTATAAGTAGTAAAGTAAAATATGATATAAACAACAAAAGAGTACATATTTACTCAAGATATTACCCATTTAAAGGAGTTACTATTTTCCAATAACCTTTCAATGATAATATGCCATCTCTGTGGAATGATTTTAATTTAGAATTCACAATTTCAATAAAAGCACAAATTCAGCTTCCTTTTTATCGAAACTTTTATTACTGATCAAAATGCTTGAAAAGGCAAATATTGACGATGCTGCAAGACTTCATATGCTAATCCTTTAAGCTTGGATAAGGTCAGCTGAGAGGTTTCGTGGGTACGACTGTCATGGAACATTTTCTTTAGTTTTATTGCCTTGAGATAATGTGAAGTCCAAAAAGGTCCAAAAGTGCTCAAATTGTTGTTCGTGGACCATGGACCATTGGCCATCATTATCAATGATTCTTCATCATTATGAATAGTTTGGGGCCTCCCTGAAGGTTATTCATTGATATTTATTTGATTATCCCCAGACCTGAACCCCTTGAACCAATGCTGATCAGTTTTCACCGAAGTGGTGATCACTCTAAAAGCTTTGTTGGCATTATCAACAGCTGGAGCACCATTAGGTCCTAATGTGATAACGTACTTAAAAACTAGTCTGACTTACAAGCTTGAAAACATAAATTATATCTTTTTACATTGAATCTGCAAAAAGATCACATTAGCAATTTTTTTTCACTTTTGGCATTATTCTCTATGATGAAGGAAAAACAAAACATTTCAAATGTAATAACCTAATAATTATCTCATTCACTGAATGTCACCTTATTCTCCTCTTGAACCAAAGTTGGCTGAGCAAAATGAATTTCAACAAATTGCTGACCAGGGAAAAGTGTGAAGCATTGTGTTTGATACTATCACTACAATGGGATATTGCATCAAAAGTATAAAAGAACTGAAAAAGCAAAATCATATAACAATCATTGGATGGATAAAACCGATAGGTCTGGTTAGTTACTCAATAGAAACCATCATGTGACTAACGGCTTTTGGCAGTATGTTGGGGTGATCAACAGAAAAATTTGGGAAAGGTTATGATCAATGAATCAGTTATCTCTCACCTTTTTTTTGACCATTGAAAAGTCAGAATTCCTAAAAAAAAACAAGTGTGAACAATACTATACAGGATCTGAGGACCAATTTATCATAATTTTACATTGTTAATTGAACACCCGACTAAAAACTTATTTTTAGGGGGCTGGATTTTCAAAACCCAAAACAAACATTCCTTTATAACCCTCTAGCTACATCAGTGTGGTCTATATAAATGACATATAGATAGATATATATCTGTGCCTCGCATGAATGAATCACCATAGAGCAGATACCGGAACTAATTATCTGAAAGATTATCTAAAAAATAGATCTTTCATCAGAAATTATTTAAAAAAAAGTTATCAGTACAAGATTTGGAGATTATTTGTCCAAATTACTTTTTTGAAAAAACAAAAATTCTGTCTTTAGATGGTGTCTGGAGGTGTGCTCATGCAAATTTTCAAGGTTGTAGCCCCAAAAATGAGTCCAGGAGCACCCAGATATAATACGCTAACACACACACATACATATTGATAGATAGTTAAATAGATAGAGATGGGTATTCAAAGAGAGAAGAATCTGTAGCCTGCTTAGCTGGTTGGCTGGGCCTTTCCGGACCCATGATGATCAGGTAGATAGATAGATAGATAGATAGATAAATAGTTAGACAGATAGATAGCCAGAATCATTTAAAATCCAAAGAAACCTATATTGACAGTTTTGGTTGCCGGTTTCTAATATCACATAAGTAGGTCATTTTTTTTTAATGTTCCAATTGTTGAGGCATTAGTTAATTCATTTATATATGTTTACAATTTGTAATACTTCAGGAGAAGAGTGCTAATAAGTCCCATCTGGTATGAAATATAGGCTTACGCATAAAAAAGATATCATAGTTCCTGTTGTTGGAGTGAAAACAGATTGAACAGATCTTATATTCAACAATTTGTAGGCATTACAAAGATTTTTATGCTTACTTTAGCTTCATGTCAGAATAGATTTATCACCAGGCAACAACACATGCTATATATACATAGAAAGAAACAAAGAGTGAGATATATATGTGTTTGTATTTGAAATAGACGCATTATCATTCGAATGAATTCAACACCAATACAACTTGGAAAACATCTTACAAAGCTAAACCTACTCATTGTAACAAAAACAGCAAAAACCATCAGTGACATAGTTAGAAAATCATCAAACAGCTCAACCCCCGCGTTGAGCATATTCATAATACTGTGTAAGGATTGCCCAAAAATGTATATTGGAGAAACCTCAAGAAACACTGAGAAGAGAAAATACAAACAATGGTGCACTCTTATGAAAGAAAACCATAAAAACGCCTTGGTACTACACTTCTATGATATGGACCACACATTTAACCTGAAAAAAAGACAAAACAGGATAGTAAAAGACATCCATCAAAAAATGACGCCAGACCATAGAAGCAGCACTTAATACCTCAAACAGTACTATTAAGCAACATCTGGGTTTCTACAATAAAGCTAAACACATTGCAAGGATAATATAACAGGCTTATCACATATAACACTGGATAACAAGCTTACTACTTACAACACCAAATACCAAATACACACGCCATTTAATAGATACATTTTAGTCCAAGATCTAAAGATATATAACCAAGACACATCTAAACCATATCTATAACCAACACATCTCTAAAATCTTAGATTGTCTACACACATATTGATGCACCACAAAATAGCAATACTGGCACATTCTCCTCTTGAACAAGTTAGCACAAAAAATCAAAACATGGATACCCCCCCCATCTTTGAAATTTAAATAAAAACTACTTACACTCCTCTAAAATCTTTGATTACCCACACACATAATAAAACTGCAAAATGCCAATACGGTCACATTCTCTCCCCACGAACAGGTTAATACAAGAAATACATTATCCACACTTGATTGAAACAATAACAGTCACTAGACTAAACTACAGACACACGTACAAAATCCTTCTCAATTTCACTTATATACAAATGATTTGAACTTTGACACAAAAGCATCTCTTTTTTTTGCCAATGGAGATAACAAATTTGGAAAAACAATAACCTCACATCATCTTCCCCCTCTCCAAACCATGCTATTTTCAAAATTTTGTCATTTTTCCCATTTGACATTAGATAACTAGAGTAAACAGTCGCTCGAAACATGAAATGGAAATAAATTCAATCCAGTTTCAAAACTTTTGTATTTCCATATTGTTTATCAAATTTGCCATATATACATATATGTGTATTGATATAAATATATTCATGAATGTGTCATATTTGAAATTCTATTTGCTATGACCTCTTGTTATTGCATGAAGAAAGTCTATGTTCTATTTCTACAGCAGTCCAATTTTTCTTTAATTTTTCATTTTATTTACACTTTTTAGGCTGAGTAGCAACTAGAGGTCATTTCAAATAGAATTTCAAATAATATTACACATTTAAGAAGGAACCACAAGGCAGAAAACAGCATTAGGCAAACATCCAGATTTTGCTGGGATGTCTCTAACCTTTGTTTTAAAGTGTAGTATCATTTCCCCTCAGCTTCTGCCTCTGAAGAAGGTTGTATACAGACGAAATGCATGAGGTTCTTTTTTGATAAAATATCTTGAGATGCACCAATAATTTTTTTCTCAATCTTTCAATTTCCATATATTCAATCACTATTACCATATATATATATATAAATATGTATATATATATATATATATATATATATATATATATATATATATATATATATATATATATATATATATATATATATATATATATATATATATATAGTCAAGTAATCTGGTACTTTCTGTCCCATGTTCGAATTGCTGGTAACTAAACAAGCTACTCCATCAGTTTTCTCAGTGAGGAGGATATATGGGCACCCAGCAGGTGTAAAAGAAAGACCTGCCAAAGAAATATATACTGTACACACACACACATGCACACACACACACACACACACACATATATATATATATATATATATATATATATCCCTAGAAATACAGTACATTTCTTTTTATTGTATAGATTTTTAGCATATCTGTCTGTGTGTAACTAAGTATTTTATATCTCAGAGGCGGATAGATGCTCTTTAGCCTTGGTTGGCAGTCTATCTAGGAAAACTCTAACAAAACCAGAGGAGTGTTGTTCAGATCATTTGTGGCATACTGTCGACCATTTCTCTGTTATCAGCTCATCCAAAAAGAGTGGCTGGTCTACACAAGCCTTCACCAATAAAATCAGGTCATCTGTATGGGTAGTTTATCAGCTCAGCTTCAGTTTCTGTCTTCTATCTTGGTATTCCATCTAAAAAAAATAGTCCACTGGAATTGAGGACCAAGAAAGGATATTGCTCAGAGCACTCTGCACAATAACCATCAGGTGATTGCCATTCTTTCACAAATCTTTTGGCAATGTGTTGATCATATTCTCTGATGGTAAAATGGCGGGTCTATTTGGACAAAGCACTTTTTTTATCAATCCCAGAGGGAAAGGGGAGAAAAAATGAGCTTTAAACACTGCATGCTGATATCTAAAATCTAGCAGCTTGCTGCAGTTATCTGGTTGTCCAATCTTGCAGTTCTAACGATCGGAAGAAAATGAAAAATCTCAGTTCCTGGAATGCATGGACACTCCAAGATTGCTCATCCAGCCCGGAAAGAACAGCACTAGTTACACAAGCTTCAAGCAAACACAGCATTGACATTGCTGCCATCAATGAGACTCATCTTACTGGAAGAATTTGGAAGAAGATGCATATTTTTCTGGATTGGCAAAAGTGAACATGAACCTCACCTCTCAGGTGTGGGTTTTGCTGTACAATCAGATCTTGCAAAATTGCTGTCTCCTCTTCCAAAAGGAGTCAGTGATCATACCATGATACTTAACTTAGATCTTGAAAACAACTCTGTCTTGCCCTTGAAATCTGAAAATAACAAGAAAGAAATGCAGAAGAACTCAAAACAGAATTTGACTTGATCTCGATCTTTAATGACATTGAAGTTTCATGAAAATTCTTTGGGGAAAAAAACTACTTTGCTTCTTTCAAGGATCTCGGACTTCCCAAAAGGATTGACTCGACAAAAACAATGCGATTGTTCAATATCTTATAGATAAGCTACACAATGCACACAAATTGTTTATCAACGATAAGAACACATCTGCAAAGATAAATGAGTATAAGGACTATAAACAGAAAGTTCAAAATTCTATCAGGAAAATAAAGGAATCATGGTGGTGAACTTCAGGATGCAGCCAAGAGGAAAGACTCCAAGGTTGTATTGTCCAAAAGAGAGTGGAACATCCCCAGTCTTATCCTCTGAAGGCCAAATACTGCATAGATAAAAAAAGAAATCTTGTCTCAATGAGAAGAGCATTTTGAAACCGTCCCCAATAGCCAAACAGTCATCACAATAATGTGGTCACATATTTACCAGTGATTTGAAATATTTGATCTTATGACCCATACTGTGAAGAAGTCCAGGACTTCATCAAACGAATCTCATCAAATAAATCTCTTGGAAAAGATGGCATTCCTACCATAATACATGAATACGAAGGCAAAAAAGCTTGTCAAAAACTACTCAAGGTAATCAGAGTTATCTAGAAGGTTGGTCATGTCTCTAAGGACTATAAGAATGTCTCTATAAAACACCTATTCAAGGGCATATCACTTTTTAGTATTGTTGGCAGAATTCTTACGTGTGCCATTCTTAGTAGGATCATCAAACACGCAATCGATGACATTCAATCTGAATCTCAATGTTGTTTCAGATCAGGCTGCAGAACTCATACCACGAAAGAATGAAAGCATCCGTTTTATCAGGTGGAGATTTCTCTTATCCATTTGGCATAAAAAATGGTACCAGCATGATTTTGTCATAACCCCTGTTTATTTGCACTCTACTTTCCAATAATGCTCTAGTATGTCTTTGAGTTTGATAAAGGTGTGGAAATCAAATTTTGAACACATGGTGGTCTTTCCAACCATGAATGCTTCAAAGCAAAAATACATACCAGAACTATTATGATTCAAGACCTTATTTTTGCCGATGATGTTGTGCTTATCGCAACATATATCGAGTAGGGACAAGAGCTCATCAATCACTTCTCTATCGCTAACAAGGCTTTTGGCCAAACCATTAATATTAAAAAAACTGATGTAGTGCAACAACCAAAGTTTACCCACAAATAAATAAAGAATGTAAAATAATAACAATCCAACTGCAGATTTCTAGACATTGTTGATCGTAAAAACCTTAACAAATCTTTAACATACTAGGGAACTCAGTGAACTCAGTAGCCTCTCTTGATGACAAGATAGTAGACCTTATTTTCAAATTCTCTGATGTCTTTGGAAAACTCTGTGATCGCCTTTCAAATGAAAGAGGTATATTGATGAAAACCAATCAGAGTCTAGTGCATGGTTGTGCCCCCAACCTTACTCTATGGACCGGAATTGTGGGCCTTACACAGAACACATATTCACCAACTCAATGTTTTTTTTTATAAATGCTGTCTTCATTCCATTTGTGGTTACGCCTTGCAGGATAAACTCTCTAGATCTATTTACCAACTGTGATGTAGGAGGCATTGAATCATTTTTGATACAATTCCCAACTCCACTGAATTGACTATGTCATCAGAATGAATGATGAGAGAGTACCAAAAGTTCTCAGTTGTATGATGGTGTGTGGATGTATGTAAGCCATTGTTACATTTCAAAGACAAACTCAGATATAAACTCAAAGCTATCAATGGCCCTCTCACATCTGTTGAAACTATTGCCATGATATTCAAAAAATGAAAAATGTCACATTCGCTGTCTAAAATACTTGAACACAAAAAGTAGTTCAGATATACCAACTGCATCATTTAACCACTCAGTCACTTGTGCTGACTGTAGTCTTGTATGCAGATCCAAAGCAGGTCTCGGGTACCACAAGAGATAAAAACATAAAAAAATTTTAAAAAAAGAAGATTTTTTCGAACTGAACTGACTGTTGGGCCCTCATGTGATGAAAATGATGATACAGTCAATCATTCATATATATATACATATCTATTCAGGGCTGAGCACTCTTTAAGTGAGATAACTCATCCATTGTAAGCTTTACGCCATGCTTTTCCATAGGGATAGAGCACTCTGGTGGATGGGGAATTAATCCGTAAATAGAAATATCACTTAAATTCAGCCTTACTGACCGTTCAGTTCTGTAGCTCAGAGGTAGGATATCAGCCTCCAGATCTGAAGCTAAGGTTTCAATCCTGTCTCGTGGTACTGGATGGAATAAAGGAAAGTCTAAAGCCACCCTGAAGAGATGTAATACATTGAAACAGCTGTCTGTGGATGACACAATAATACATATATATATATATATATGTATATTTATATCTATATTATGGAATGAGGATTCGCTACACAAACACATTTATGTTTCTGTGCTGTGAGGGCTTCTTCAGGCGTATTTTTGTAGTGAATCCTCATTCCATTACATCTTAAGCTCTGCAATAAACCAACTTAATACTTAAAGTTGAATACATCGAGCACTCTGTGAAATAAACACATTACACATCAATATTGCATTATGTAATATCATATTATATCATATTGCATCCCTGATTTGTACTATGTGTTGTATATATAGATATATGCACATGGTGTAAATGTGCAAAGGTGAATGTTTATTTAGTATTCATCAAGTCTAGTGTGGTCTGGCAGAAGACCAATAGTGTGAAGTCCCTGATGAGGATCAAACTCACTACAATAATAATGGTATGTGAATGTACATTTTCACTAACAAAATACTACCCAATAGTTTGGAGAACTTAAGATGTGAAATGCTTCCCTCAAAGAAAGAAAAATTGAGAGACAATGTTCTTAATTTCATGCTGGAATGATTTCGATCATTCAAATTCTAAAACTGCACCTTTTGATTTTTGATTTTTGATTAACTTCCAGTCTAATAGAAATCAATGGGATCAGAATGAGTTAACTGAAGCATAGCTAGAGATTTGGGGGTCCAGGGGGTTTGGTTCTTTGAGGTGCTCACTCCAAGACTTAGTGATATTTCCAGTAAAAATGCAGTAGGTAAACTAATATCTATGAAGCTGTTGGGGGTCTCCCTGGATTGGGGGCATGAGTAATCCTTTTCAAATCTCCACCCCACTCACTCAGCTACACCTCTTTATTCTGGCCACCAGTCAAAGTTGGAATGAATTTATAACATGTAAAATGATAACCTCTGATATTTTTAAAAATTTTCTGCCATAGCAAAGTGACTAATATTTCAGTATCCTGAGTATGGATATTTTTACTTTAAAGACAGATTTATAATTGCAAGTCATGATCTTGAGATTGAAATAAGAGATGAAAAACCGCAGACATTAAATCATTGTCTCAGTCTTTTACTAAAAAAAAAATTATCAAAATCATTGCTGAAATATCTTTCAGGGGAGGGCAGAATTAAAAATAAATAAAATAAAATTGTCCTAGTTTTTAAGTGAAAATAGCATTTATTTCCTGGTGACCTAATTTTGAAACCTTATTCTCAGAAAATTTAATTCCTGGCAGAATTTCTGAAAAGAAAAAAAAAAGAAAAGATTATAAATAAAAGATGAATTTGTGCGTTTGTTCATACAGCTACCAAGGAAAAAAACAAGAAATATAATTAAAAATTTTTTTTTTTATTAGAGAATATAAAATTACACACTAACTGAAACAATGGAATTAATCTGAAACTAAAAAATTTACAGAAAGATGAAAGATTCCATAAAATGATAATATTAATCATAAGAAGAACATAATGTTGACCATGAAAATCATATCCTTATAAATACCACTGACTCAGCCATTGACACCATAAACAGTAACAACATCATTAATAGCATAGCATATTTTGAATATCAGCACAGTACATCTGGGAAAAGACAAGAGTCAGAAACATCATAGAATCCATTAAAAATCTCAAATGGTAGTGGACTGGCCATGTTGCATGAATGGCGGACAACCGATGGACATCGCAACTCACGCCATGGATCCCCCGAAATCACATGTGCAACTGAGGCCGGCAGAATATTTGATAGAATGACAAGCTAGACAAATTCAGAAAGGTTTGGCAATGAGATGCCCATGATAGAGAAGTGTGGTGTATCCTAGGGAAGGTCTATGTCCAACAACGGACATTGAAAGACTGATGATGATGATGATTTGAATATAAAGATAATAGGAATTTTCCATTAGTCAATAATTGAACAACCATTGCATCAGAATTTCAAGTCATGTAAAAAATTTTATCGAAGAAATAATATGGTCAGAATAAATTTTTCTTATGACATCACTGGAGTTTTCTATCTAAGGTACAGAAAAAACATCTAGAAATGTCTAGATTCTGGAGAATCTAAATGTTATTAATAAACTGAACCTATCAAAATATGGCCCAAAATGATGTAGAAACATTTTTTTCCAAAAATGAAAAAAAATAATTTTTAGAAGGGTCTGTTGGATAATTGATGCCAATTTTCAAGTCTGTAGACTGTAGGTCACACAAACAAATATACAAGCACATAAAATATACATTGTTGTATAATAATAATGATTTAAGCAAATCACCCAATCCAGGGCAAATGACCAAAAGACTAGATTTAGTCATCATATACAAACAAGTAGAGATTACAAAAACAAAATATCAGATCTTCAACGATGATAATAATAACTATGACAATAATTCAGACAAAAAATTTTTTCCTTAGGTATTAAAGTCTACCTTGCAGGAGTATAGCTGCGGGGGATGAGGGCAGGAGCTATTTGGAGATGTTCCCCCAGGCCCCCAATGGAAAAGAAGGGGGGTCTCAAAACCTTTTTAAATAGTAGCTCACCTACTTCATTTCTATTGACAAATCTCACAAAGTATTGGAAGTGGGCTTTCAAGGAACCAAGGACCTCAGGTCCCCCAATTACCCCAAAATCTCAATCTATGCCTCCGCTTGTTAGGGTGATTTTCTTGTGACTTTTTCATTACTTCACTTTTTTTTGATATTTACAAATCTAAATGAGGTTCGTCGTAAGGTTATGGGTTATACTTGACCTAACGAGAAGCACTTTGGTTCTCAGATCACAAATGTCCATCAAACCAATGATGCTTCAATCATGTGAAAAGTTATCATCTTGAATCAGCGAAATTCCCCCCCCCCATCCTCTCATAAACAAAGAAAGAAACTGTCTTTAGTCATAATCAAATATCCTCTCAAAATTGAGACGATTGTTTTTCTCTAGGATTGAGACATCACTAGGTTGATTGCCATCAGTGAGGGAAATTACTGAAACGGAGAGTAAAAAGATTCTAAAGAATATTCTTCTTCTGCTCAAGATGTCATGGGGAGGTGAAGATTGTGGTTGTGATATTTCATTCAACATTTTTCCATTATTCACCATTATTTTATTTGAGTAATCTTTGATAATCTAACTAGCTGGGCCCAACAAAACTTCACCACAGGAACACATTTCATATTCTGTCTGTAACCTTTCACAATGCTGAACAAGGATTTTCCTGGTTCGAATTCAGTGTTGTCCTCTTAGATTTGTAGCCAAAAAAGGCTGAAAAGCCAAGTTTGTTGAGCTATTCACCTATAACTCGAGGGAAAATAGATGGATTCATCCCTTTCCCAAGGATATTAATGCAAAGTAGGAATTTGAAGATTTCATTTTCTACGTTAGACCAGCTGCACCTCGGGAAAAAATAGATACTCGAAAAACGACCCAAGTTTTGTTTTCCAACAGTAAGGAAAAATGAGCGTGACAGGGACGATGATTACAGTTAAATAATTTTTTGATAAATGGAGAGTGTTTCTTTTCTTTTTTTTTTTGATTGGACAAGAGAAATTTGTGCTTCTGTGGGATCTGCCTGAATCGATTATTGTATAAAGCTGCGATCCAGCAGATGAGAATAATGACAAATAATTCCATTTTATATGCAAATTTCATGAACTATTGCATTTATTTTATTTCTTTCAACATTGATTGGCAGAAATGATGAATAAGAATAATAATGATTTGGGAAATATCCCTTAGAATGGATTCTTTTCAGATAAAAGAGGGAAAAACTGTATCGTTAAAAATCACAAGAGTGACAAAAATAAAAGTCCCAGAGCTGCCAATTAAGCATTTTATTTTTTCAAAATCATTTTTTTGCTTTAGTTGAAAAATTTGTTATGGTTGAGTTCATATGAAATGCAAAAACAAAAAACAATGGCGAAATTTTTACAGGGTTCATTTTTAATTCTTAGCTCCTTCCTTAACTGATTAAGAGTAATGAATTTTATCTTTGAAAAAATCAATAACTCAAATATAAATACTATTACTAATACTACTAATAATATTGTTTCATTTTCCTCTTCATGAATTTGCAAGTTCCTATCAAGTGTCTGGTGGTTATCACTTGCGATTTTCTGCAGGCAAGTTCCCTCGAATCTCCAGCCCTTTTGCCAGCATCCTCATAGACCCCAGCAATCATGTGGTCTGGACAATATCAACTCTGCCAGGAATTTCTCATTCATCCAATCTCACTTCAAGTATTTCTGGCATCATTCTAGGATATCTGGTGGTCATCACTTGGTACCAGTTGACAGTAAGTTTACTTGAATCCCCAGCACTCTCCTCAGTATTCTTTAAGCCTTTTTCCATTTTTCATAGCAAAAAAATTGTCTCCAGGGATTAATATTGTTTTTGTTATTATTATTTGTTGCTGTTGTCATATTAATAGCTGTAGTTGCGGTAGAAGTACATATATATATATATATATATATATATATATATATATATATATATGTATACATACATACATACGTATATATATATATATATATATATATATATATATATATATATATATATATATATACATATATATATATATACACACATATATATATATACATATATATATATATATATATATATATATATATACATATATATATATATACACACATATATATATATACATATATATATATATATATATATATATATATATATATATATATATATATATATGTATGTATAATGAAATAAGAAAAAGAAAGAAAATATATATAAAGATAGAATGAAAGGAAGACAAGACAACATAGGAAAATAGATACCCCCACACCTCATGAAAAAAATATTCTAAATAGGAATAAAATATAAACCAAACACGGCAGAAACATGAAAGTGTTTGTGGTAGCGAATCCTCACTTAATTATATTTTAAGTTCAACTCTATATAACTTATATATATATATGATATATAGATATTGTTTTATATTATATCATATTTCTAATTTGTATTGTGTGTATGTATATGTATGTATGCGTGTATATATATATATATATATATATATATATATATATATATATATATATATAGATAGATATACTTATTAGTATCTTCACCAAAAGTACCTGGTGGCCGTTGCAGTGCAACATGAGAGCAAATCTCCTCAGATCTCCAGTACTTCCCGTGGTATTCTCAGTAACTTTGACAGCGTTTAAATGCTTTAGTCCCATAAGAACAAGGAAATCCCATTAGTCTTAAAGAGAGGGGTCAACAACCAATGCAGCCTTCTGATAGTCTCCTATGGAGCTGAAATATGGAACCTAACCAAAGGATTGACCCTCAAATTGAGAACTATGCAATGTGCAAAAGAGAGAATCATGCTCAACATCACATGGAGAGATCACAAGACAGGATAGCTTAAAAGAGAAAAAACACGAGTCTGGGATATTATAGGATCCATAAGAAAACTCAAATGCCAATGGACTGGTCATGTTTTGAGAATGACAGACAACCGCTGGACATCAGAATTCACAATATGGATCCTCGGAGATCATATGTGAAACTGTGGCTGGCAAAATATAAGATGGCCTGACAGAGTAGACAAATTCAGAAAGTATTAACTCTACAGCGCCCATGTTGAGAGGTATGTCGAATCCTGGGGAAGGTCTATGTCCAACAACTGATTCTAAAATGATTATGATGATAATAATGTCAATGTCATTTCTCCCTTGGATCTCTGCCAGCTCATTGGAATCATTCCCAGTACTCCAATGATAATGGGACTAACCGTTACTCTTATTTTGATGATATACTTATAGCTTTTGTTGCAACAATTATCCATCATTCTATCCCTATTTTAATTAAGAGTGTAATATTACTTTTCTGTGATAATGGTCATATGACCAATGTCTTATGGCAGCATGCCCTGTTGAGGGTGATCAATTATTGAATTGAAAAAAAGGGGGTATCAATTTGTAAGTTACTTCTCTCATTTTTTTGATGGGTCATGATCACTAAAATGTCTATAAATGTGTGGAAACTGCCAGGCACAAACTAAGGAACCAATTTAGCATAAACATTCATTGCAAATTGAACCCCCATTAAAAACTTATTATTTGGGGAATTTTCAAAACAAGGAGTAAATATTAAAATTTTTGGCCCATTGGTGTGGCCTCTGCATGTGACACATGTGTACACAGCCAGCTAGACTGACTTGAAAACTGAAGAAACTTGAGAGTTTGGGCTGACAGCTTCTAAGAAGCAACAAAATGATCGTATCCTTTTAGCTTGTTGTTTTTAGAAATAAATTGGTTACTAGCAAAAACTCTTCGAAAAATGGAGAAATGAAAAAATACTAAATTCAAATCGAAATTGAAATATGAATTCAGGAAAATGAAATAAAAATTAATAATGAAATTGAAGTAACAACAATGATAAATATTGTAAAATAAGAAAATAAAAAAAGTTGGAAAAATAATCAGTAGAAAATTAATAAAATATTGCCTGACATAAAATAAAATTAACCAAGATTAATTAATGTAGAAATAAAAAAAAAAATTGAAAATTAATTGCTGAAGAAAACAGAAAATAAGGAAATATAATCGATAAATTCAAAATAAGCAAATTAATTCAAAATAAATAAAATCAAAAAATATTTTTTCACAAAAAAGAACAAATTACACCAAATCAATGGAAATGTATAAATGTCAGTCAAAAGGAAAAATGTTCCTAGAAAATAAAAATGAAAAATTCACTTCAATAAAAATATAGCCATGGTTAAGTAAAAATATTTCTGAAGGCATAAAATTAAGAAAAAAACTATGATGAATACTAAAAAGAATATAAATATAAAAATTTCCAAAATATTTAAAGAAAATGAATTTAAATGAATAAAAAGATGAAATATTTCACTGAATCATATCCAAGAATCAGTAATAAAACCAATGAAATTCAAGGTTGAATTTTAGAGAAAAAAGACCCACATATTGTCATAAAATAACAAAAAAAAATTGTTAAAATAAAATTTAAATAATGTAAGATTTGGCAGTTTGCCTGTTAACTCTTAATATAAGTCTAGCGTTCCTTGCCAAAAGTTCTTGCAAATAGTAGTACTCATATCATTTTTTTTTTCCATTTTAGATTTTCCTGTAGAAATTAATCCAGGAATTAATCTTTAAAATATGGAAAACAAAATTCAAGAAAGCAAGTGAAAAACCAAAGATTTTATAATGTTACCAAAAATCCCTTGACATCATAAAGTCAATAGATGACTTGGAATGCAAAATCAATAAAATGAAAGACAATAAAAAGTAAATAATTTAAAAATAAAAAGAAAAAAGAAATAAAAGAACTGAATGAGTTATAAATATAGAAAAGAAACAAATTTTATGGAATTCTAGGGAGGAAGAAAACATGGGGAAAAACACAAAATTAATTAAAAAGTTGTTGAAGAACATTAAATTTAAACAAAATGAATTTCAAATGTTGAAAATAAAAATGTCAAATGATGTCTTGAGTCATCTTTATTGCAACACAAGCTGAATGAGAATGCCTGTCTGTCTACGAATACCATTACCATCCTTACCACCATTACAATTACCATTGCTATTTTTACCACCATTACTAACACGATCATGATTCCTACATCCATTACTAACACCATATCAATTCATACCATTGTTTCAAATACTATTACTATTCATACAACCATTTCAAATACTATTGCAATCCTTACCACCATTATAAACACCATAATGATTATTTACAAATACCGTTGCAATTTTCACCACCATCACTAATACCATTTTGACTAAGTGATCCTTTTGAATTTCAAAGTCACTTTATTGTGCAAATTTCAGCAGTGGTCTTGTCTGGATAGTCTCTGTCCTTCCCCAGATTTGTATTTCCTTCAACATCTTTATTGGGCTTTTGGGAACTGTACCCTAGTCTCTGACCATGATCAGTAATACTGTCACTTTCATGTTCCACAACTTCTACCATTCACTCGCAAGGTCAAGATACTTATCCAGGATTTCACTCTCTTTCAGTTTTACTCTATCTATTGCCAGGACAACAAAGTCCAGTATCTGCAAATTCTCTTCTTCTGGTCAACCACAGCGAGATCTGGTCTTGCTGTCTAAATTTGGGTGATCCATTTGAATCTCAAAGTCATAGAGGTTTTCAAATTTTTGTTCTCTTGGACAGATCCAGATCCATGCTTGGTCAGTATGGTCAAAACACAGTCACTTGCAGTCCTCAGTGGATTGCCTTCCCCACCCAGTCATTTATTGATATCATAATTATTGCAAAATTTCTCACCAATATCTCTTTTTATACTTTTTAAAGAAATCCACCTTTAGTATAGAAGCTTAACTTTCAGTTAACTAATGAAATCGACACATAAATATTCGATCAAAATCCTCTATTTTTATTTATTTGTAAGTGTAAAATACAGTTTGATATCGGTAATATGGAAATCTTAATCATAAGGATGAAGATCAGAAAAAGTTTTTTCAATTGCATTATTTAGAAAAGAAGCCAATGACATTATACTGCAAGTAGTGAAAGAATTGTTTAATGATAACATGGCAGTCTTAGTAGCATTAAAATAACCACTATTAACTAATTGATTGTTGCATTGGCATAACCAGTTTTTGGCTAGAAGCATTACATTTCAATGAAGATTTTACATCCTAATAATTCATTTAAAACTTCACATATTGTTTTTATTTGTTTATAAAGAAAAAAAATGAAGTTAGCATTGTATTCAAATAACATTTTAATTTTAAGTTATTTCGACTTTTTGTATTTGTTATATAAGCAACTATTTGAATAAGATTTTTCTTTTTTATAAAATGGATCCCTCTTTCTTCTTACTTTCAATTTCTCTGCTTTATTAATTTTTTGAAAATGTTCCTTTATTTTGCCTGAAAAACCTACAAAAAAGACGTAACAGGGCTATATTTCTTTCCTGAAGGAATTCAAAAGGAACAGATGTTTATATCTGAAATTAAGTTGCAAATTAACATTCATTACACTTTTAGTTTTTGATGAGTTGTAGTTGATGAGGCCCAGTGGCATTTCAAATTGAGAGCAATCAAGAATGATTGTCACTTTAAGATATTTCATCATTTAAAACCCTGAAAGAAAACATGATAAAATCTCCACAAATAAAATAGAATTACAAATAGCAATTGCTACATTATTTTTAATCTTCATTTTCAATTTTATAAGATATTAATTCAACATTACAAAATTAAGTATGTAGAACATCAACATAATGATGGAAAGAGAATTTATTTTACTCAACAAATATTTTTCAATGTAATCTCCTTCCTTGACAATGCACATAATTTGGTGGTGAATATTAATCACATACATCGAACATTGACCGAGAGTCAACCACATAATATCAGAAAATAACCAAATTATCCTGATCTGCAGAGCAAAAATTAGGCTTCCTGCTCCACAATGTGAAATTAAAATACTTTCATAATTATTCATCCTAATATCATGGTAGTCGTTATCATTAAACTTTAATTATTTAATTTTAGAACCACTTTACAGACAAAAATGGGAATGACACTAATGGCCGGAAGGAGAGGATTTGCCAGATGAAGCCGGACGGAGCCGGATGGAACCAGACAGAGATATATGATATACAGATGGGAACCTTATTCAGGGTTTCTGATCATAATTACAGTTTTCTAAAGATATACACTTCTATATAGACATAGTCTGCTGATACTATTTTATTATTGAAACTTTTTTGGATCAGTTTTATTGGTCTCCTTCTGTGATTTGCCAAGTCATGAAGATATGATGGATGAATATACTATTGTATATTATATATTATCATTCAGCTTGATCCTGAAAATCCTCTTGACTCGGCGAATGGTTGCATAAAACCGATTAATCACAAACAAATAAGACTCCCATTGGTATGTTTGTATCAGCACTTGGCAAATAAAAGCGTAATGTTCATAAAACTTACAGAAGCCTGCGTAAAGTTACTAAAATATCTTGAAAAACGTGTAAATTTAATCAGAAATCCCAAATAACACTCCCATCAGTATATTACACATGTCTATCAGGATTCGTCTGGCTTGAGATCCATCAGGCTCTTTTCAAGCTATTTTGAATATCTCATGAACCAGTTGTGTGACCTTGATTCAATTTGGCAATCCATGAGGGGGGGACCTTACTGCATATGTCTGAACAGACACTCTCTCATGGGCTTACTCAGTTGGCAGTGAAATGTAATTGGGTGAGCAAATGTAATGTGACCCACAATGATTGAGCCCGCCCATATCTTGTTCAGAGATTTTTGGCAAAACATCACGAAGGTTTGTCAGCCACATATAGACAAGTTTTAGCTCCCTGTTATTTCTGGCATTCTTCACAGAGATTTTAGGCTGTGGACAAGATCAGGGAAAATGCGACTAGGCAGCTGATGGTGGTCCCAGAAGAGGACTATGCAGACAGTTTTGAAAAGTGGGTGGGATGTTGAGGTAAATGTGCAAGATCTTAAAGGGAGTGGTTTGATGGAGATTTGGCTACCATTGCTGCAGGCTATTTTTTATGAATATTAAATGGCTGGATCCTCTCTGGACATACATTGTATATCATATCTCTAATTAGTTTTAATCTCAGCAGTGAATATATTTATACCTGAGGAATTAACTTGAAGATTCTTGTAGATATTTTATACTGTATCTTTCTTGGCTTGAAAGTCAAATAAAGCAATGTTGAACAACTGTAGCTACAAAGGTGGCAAAGGGTCCGATCCCTTTTTATATGTTCATGCACTTGAGTGCTCCAATGCTCCTAGTTGACTTGAAAATTGGCATCAGTGCTCTGCAAGATCCTGAAAATCTTTTTTGAGTTTTGGAAAAAAAGTTGTTTTTTTACGTTTTTTGGGGCCTTATTTTGACAGCTTAATTGATAACAAGTAGATTCTCCCAAATCTAGATGTTTCTAGATTTTTTTAAAGATGTTTTCCAATGGGAATAACCCCTAGATACTCCAGATTCTTGATGCTTATTGTCGTTATTAATTTTGGACAAGTTTTTTTTCAACTTATCTTTGTTGATTGACTTGCAGTAAACATAATAGTCTTGCAATAAGTTTCTTAGATCAAGCATTGCTATTATTATATTTTTGATTAGTTTTTTTCATCTTATTTTTGTTGCTTCTGTAATTTGTAAATTATCAAATATCTTTGTGGTTGCATCCTTTACTCTTGTGAATCTGTCTGACATAAATGATACCTTACTGATGTGTCCATGGAGACCGATGATTAGGCAGAAGTCGTATAGCAACACTTTTCCCCATTCCTTTTCTCCAAACCATATTGTTTGTTTATGATTAGTGGTAAGGTTTTGAATTGTCCAAACTTGGGAAACAAAGCATTTTCATTATTATTGATTTGAAATTGTCAACCAGATTTGTCAACAGAGCTTTCAACAATACTCAAGTGGGTCTGGCTGACTGGCAAGCTAACTATGTGTTACATGTACAGGCCATACAAAAAATTCAGATATTTACTCCTTATTATATCCAGAAAAAAAAAAGGTTCTTAGTGTCAGAGGCAGGTTCAATTTGCAATGTAAGTTTATGCAAAATTGGTTCCTTAATTTGTGTCTGGCTGTATCAATTCTTTTTTGACAATTGTTACTTTTTAGTGATCCCAAAAAGTCTGTGGCAACCCGAAAGTTCCTCTTTTGTTCACTACTATTGATTTTTCATGGGGGAAGGCACGACTCCAATTCTTATTAATTCCACCCTTATTGTACAGCTTAGGATGTACTCAGTTAGCTACTGAGTGCACAGAGAAATTTGTCCTAATCAAGAGTTTTCCATACTCTGCTCATACCAGGGATCAAACCTAGATCCTTCTGAGTGTGAGGCAAACATACTAACCATTATACCATCTAGATGAACCAACAACAAAAATTGTCGGTAAAACTGTTAACATAAGTTTTTTCAGTTTTTGAGTTGGCCTGTATGACTGGCTATGTATGTATATATCATGAGTACAGGCTGTACCGTGGAGCTAGAAAGCTTAAGCCTTTACTCCTTATTATGCCTAGAATAAATGTTGTTTTTTTGTTTCTAGAAAACTCCTTGCCTAAACAGGTTTATAGAGAGGAGTTCAATCTGCAACGTAAGTCTATGCTAAACTGTTCCCTCAGTTTGTGTCTGACAGCATTCATGCTTATTTTTCTCAAAATTCTGACTCTTTGGGGGAATCACTGCCCAACAAAAAGTGAGAGAAGTAACTTATTTTTTGTTCAACCCTTCTTCCAATTATTTTAATTGATCTCCCGCAACATTGCATACAGCCAAAAGATGTTGGTCACATGACCAGTCCATACCGCGTGACTAACAAAACTGTTAACAAAAAATCTTTTCAAACATATTTTTTTTGCTTTTTATCAGAATGCCTAAATTGTTTTATATTCATAAACAGCATTTTGGTTCATGGTAAGTGAGTATATCTTATTCATAAACTTACTGTTGTAATAGTGTCCCTGATTAGGTATTTTTAGGAGCCATTTTGAAGACTTGTAAACTTTTTCATCTCAGGAATCAAATTTGTCATTGTTTAAATCAGGGATTCTCAAACCTCTTCCATTTGTGACTCCTTTTGATGGGACAAATTTTTGTGTGACATTACATTCATTTGTTATAGAAGCAATCTTACCAAGACTATATATGTCTTTTGTCATAATCTAACAGTAACTAAATATAGAAAAAAATAAGAACAAAAAATGGATGCAATGTATCTATAATCTATCATAAATTCTATGGTGTTCATTATGGTAAAAAAAAATCACTTTTAAAAGATGAACTACAAAAGCCTTGCAAAGCAAAAATGAAATTTATTTAAAAAAGAATCAGGAATAGCAGCAAGACAATAAGCACCAAAAGAGTACATTTTTGTATTAAGATGAAAAAAATTGGTGTAGCCCACATGAATGAATCACCATAGTCCACACATGTACCAGAACTCAGCTATACCAACACAAGAATTTGGCATTGTTGGTCCAAAATGACTTGAAAGAGAACTTTTTGGGAAAAACAAAGAGAAAACAAAAAGCGTTTTTAGATAGTGCTGAGTGGTGTGCTCATGAAAATGAGAGGTTGTAACCCCCAAAATGTGACCAAGAGCATTCGGAGGCACACACACACATACACACATAGATAGGCTTAGGGGCACATGGACACAGACACTCAGAGAGAGAAGAATCCAAAGCCCACTTGAATGATTGGTCAGAGGGGCCATTTTCAGGATTACAGCGATTCAACTACTCTCGTAATCCTCAAAAAAAGATTTTCCAAATATTTCTGAGATCCCCAATAATTTTTACATGACCCCTGGAGGAATCCCAATCCCTTATTCAAAATGCCATCTAAAATCACCTCCTGGACCCCTGACAGCTTTATGATTAGCAGTTCACCTACTGCATTTCTACTAGCATGATTTGATAGCAATTCTCTAAATGTTAGAGAGACCCTTCCAAGAAGAAAAGATCCCCCCACTTCCCTTATCGAGCTAAGCCCCTGCCCTGGTTTGATTAACTTATCTTTTTAAGTCTGGGTGTTTCTTTTTCAGTACAGTACTGCAAATAAAACATTACTGTTGCTAATGTAAGCCTGCTGTAAAGTGCAACATATCAAACATCTTACCTTGTGGCTCCCATCCAAGTAACCTCACCATGGAGTTATAACCTGTTATGTGAATAACTTTGGCATTAAATAAAAATTTAGCTTCACAACAATGTGAGAAAAATGGATATTGATTACTTGAGATGAAAAAAACAAACTCTAAAAGCAAGCAAAATGTATATAAATTAAAATGAATGAATAGAAGAGGCAAAAGTTCTTCATACAAATTTTAAAAAGCTAATATATATGTTTATCAGTATTTATATATATTTTCTCAGAATTTAATAGCTGAAAGAAATGGTAAAAGAAATATAAATATTTGAGTTATGTTGAACAAAACTATATCTGCTGTTTTGAGAACATTTTTTCACAAAAGTGTATAAGATAAAAGTCAACAAAATAGGTATAAAATATACATTCTGTTTTCTGTTTTCCTCTTTCCCACCAGAATATATTAACAACGTTATTTGAAATATTTTTCGTATATATCTATGTTTTTGTTTTTTTTTAAACATATTTCATTTTTTCTTTAAATTCGTTTTTTTCTAGACTAAAAGCATTTTGGTACATTCTGTAAGGCATCTAAAACCCAGAAGAATCAACAAGCCTTTCTATCTATATTTTTAAACGAAAAGAAATTGAGGGGGAAAAAATTGTGAATATTTACTTTTCAAAATTTCCCTTTTTTCTCTGAAGTACCAAAATGATATTTTTTTCACAATTCCTTTGAGTCAAACATTTAAAAAGGATGATTCAATGATGTACTATTCAGTGGGGAGTGTTGGGAAAGCGGGGAAAGTGGGAGAATCTAAAGGAAAGATAAGAGAGAGGCAGAGACAGAGACCCAGAGAGGCAGAGAGAGAGACCCAGAGAGGCAGAGAGAGAGAGAGAGAGAGAGAGAGAGAGAGAGAGAGAGAGAGAGAGAGAGAGAGAGAGAGAGAGAGAGAAGTAAACTTTTTAAGATGGTAATTGTTTGCATTTTTCCCCTCCAATCTCGCTTACAAAACTGAAAACATTCATTTCAATGATTTTATCACTGACATTAACACACTTAGATTCAAGTGAAAAAAAAAAAATTTTTAAATTGAACTACCGGAGGATACATACTTAGGTAGTCAAAAAACCCACCATTCTTTTTAATTATATGAAATAGGAACAGATACAATTATAAAGTAAAAAGATGATAAAAAAAATGATGATATTATCATATGTTATAGAAGAAAAAATTTCCCAAATGCTAAGTTAATCACTCTCTTCCTTGTAAACCCTTGAGGCATGCCAGTGATTAGACATTTTGTTGAGATATCTTGTTATGGGATAGAGTGCCCAACACAATCTTCATACTCCTATTTCTTTCTTTTTGGCTTTGTGCTCTACTAAGTTAAGCTTATTTAATATCAAGGCAAGCAGGCCCTCCCCACTAGGTAGATAGGCACCATACAGTCTTCTAACTCTTATTTCTCTCTATTTAGCCTTTATTCCTAATGCTAGGAATTTTGGTGTTGACCAATGAAACCATGAGGGGATGCTAAAGTGACATTCAGTGAGTAAGAATATCTTGGGTAGACATCCCAGATCTGTGGCAAAAATATTTTAACTCCATTTTTCATAATGGCAGATTTTCACTGTGGTGACCGAGTCAGAAAATTTTTTTCCATCAAATATGGACATATTCTCCAAAATTTAATAACTTCCTCCATAGCCTATCAACTACCCTTCCATAAAATTCAATTGAAAATAATTGAGAGCTTTAGAAGATATCATGTAGACAAACAGAGATCTTTTGGAGCTGTTGCACAGTGTGAATAGTTAGCAAAGACATAGGGAGGTAATTGTGTATATATCCACTGAAAAGCTCCCTGGCCTATTTCACAGCCTACTGCCCACCATTCAATAAAATCCCATAGAAATTCATTGAAAACTTTTCAAGATACAAAAGGCAGGCCCTCCCCACTAGGAAGATCGGTAGAATATAATTTTCCTATGATTTCTTTATATCAAGCTTTGTGTTGTACAAATCTAAGTTTAGTAAATATCAAAGCAGGTAGACCCTTTCCACTTGTGAATTTAGCAAAATGATCTTCCTACATTTATTTATCCCACTTTAGCCAAGAGTTCTATGAAGCTAAGCTTATATGATATCAAGGCAAGCAGGCTGTCCCCACTTGTAAGATTAGCACAACACAATCTTCCTTCTCCTATTTCCTTCTATTTGGCCTTGTGCCATACAAGACTGAATGTGTAATTGATTTCTATCATTTTTCACTTTTGGTGCATTGCTTGACACACTTTCCCAAATAAGCATTTCATAAATTTTTCCACCCGACAATGTTCTTTTCTCCTCTCTTATCGTTTGTTATTTGCTTTTATTTTTCTATTGAATATCCATCATTAATTGGTTATTTATGTAATTAGGAGGCAAATTAAACTGGGGATAATTCAATAAGCAAAAGAAAGGGCAGTTTGTCGGACGTGAACCATAAGCCGAATAGTTTTTATTGACCAAAGAGACTCGCAAAATCAATGAATGTTTGATGATTTTAATTTTCTATTGATCGGGCTCGATGTTTATTTCATTTAAATAAAAAGAAGATGATGAATATGAGAAGTAAAAATACAAGTATTTCTAAAAATAAAGCAAAAGTTAATTTTATAGAATAAGAATATAAAAAGTGCCTTTAAAAATAGATCGGGCCTGGGTGGTTGAGTTGGTCGGACGGAGGCTGGAGGAGAAATGGTATGCTGGTGTTGATTGATGGGGGCTGGAGGTAAATATGGCAGGAAGAGGAAGTTGATTGGAGAAGTAGGTACACAGATGTGAATTGTATTGATGTGGAGTGTATGCTTGAGTGTGAGCGTGAGTGCAGGGAATTTAGAGTATATATTGGTGATTTTAATGCTTGTTGGAACAGTACTGGTGGTGATGGTTGTGGAGACTATATTAACCCAGTGGACCCAAAAAGTCCTTTGAAGCACACATTAAGCAGACTAATTAATTACTTAATTAAATAAGTAATTGGTATTCTTTGAGTGTTCTGAAAATTTAGTTAACCCATTACAGCTTACTGCCGCTGGATCTTTCTTGATATGATTTCAGAGGTTTTAGGACAACTGCTCCCTGGATAATTTCCCCCCTGGATGATTGTCTACCCCCAAGATAATTACTTCCTGATGATAACATAGCAACTGTAAAGCTCAAGTTGAAATTTGTGGAGATGAAGTAATTGGCCACGTATATGATCACATCCATGGGGAAATTGTCTATGTGCAATTGTCAAGAATGATTTATCTCTAGGGCAGCTATCGAGGGGGCAATTATCCTATGGGGCAATAGTTCTGGGGGCAGTTGTCCTGATGCCTGTTTCAGATCAATCAAAGGTTCCTAACTTTCATTGGTTTTGTTGGTTTTCTTGATGATACCTTATATCATTTTTATAATGTGTTGTCTTTTAAACTTCTAAGATAACACTTGTGAGACAAAGATAAGGTGAAAATGTGACTAGATTCTAAGTGCTGAATGCTTATTATTCATTATTTATAAACTTGGTATTAGTGAATTCCAAAGCACTCAGAGGGTAAAGGTTAGAACATTCTGTGATATCTGTGGTAAGTGTTTGTATTATTTTTATCCTCATTATTGTTTGTTAATATCAAGGAGATGCAGCAACTGGCCTGATGTTCTGCAGGGCAGACCCAGCTCTCTATGCCTGGTTTGAAACCAGTTTAGGTGATTTCAATTCAGGGAGTGGAGACAATATACAGTGGTTGAATACCAACTTTGACTTTTCTCCAGCAACTCCTGCAGCCAAGTTGATGCTGAACACATCATACTGCTTTCCTTTGGATTACATAAGTAGGGCTGAGAGGAGGATTCTGTTGACTACACTTCATCTGAGCTTGCATCCTGGAGAGGTCAGTTCAATGCTATTCCTTTATCTACAAGGACAGGAAGAGGTCTTCTTCTTTCGTCAATATCTATGTATCTGCTATGGTGCAGTGGTTAACTTGTTTATCTCGAAGACTAATTTCCAAGTGTAGTGAGTTTGATCTTTACTGGGTATCTCATTACAGTGAGTACTAAACTTGACTAAGTGACACAGAGAGAGAGAGAGAGAAAGAGAGAAGAAAGAGGATGCCTGTACGGTGTTGTGAACTTTTAGTTTGTGCAGTTTTCAAGCTACAATATAGTGCAAGGTGCAGGTTTTTCTTGTTCTTTAGTCATGTGCTTTCATTTTTTTCATAATGCTACCACAGCCATAAATGAAATATTGGAAGTATACCATATTTTTCTTATGACATTCGTCTTTCTTACCCTGCGTATAATCACTTTATTATTCACGTGCATTGACAACTATGAAACGTTCTCTTTTTTTGAATAACGGTGACCCGTGAATGCCCTCTTTTTTTTTTAATGTTCGCGTATGGCAACCCTATTTTAATAGCTTGTCAAATCAATAAACTGTTCACTGAACTAAAAAAATCCCTAGAAAACTAAAATACTTGTAAATAAAGTATCTGTTATGATAGAAATAATTTTCTTTAGAGTCAAACACTTATGTTTTCCTGAGATCGTGTGGGCCAACGGTTTTCAATGCAATGGTTATGACTTCTGGGTCAGTGGATATGACTGATTTAATAAATCGATAACAATCTGTTTCTGTTTACCTTAGCCTGGCACAAGGTCACAAATGTGGAGCACCTAGTGACAACAACTCACTACAGTATTGATAATCTGCTAGACTAGCTTAACAATCACTTCACAGCAAGCTTTCATTTACTCAGTTTAGCGGAGTATGACACAAGGGTAAATGAGATGAAAAATAGGCATAGGGAGAGTGTATTATGCCAGGCTTTCAAGTAAGGAGGAACTGGCTGCCTGGAAAATCAGCATTTAAAATCCTGAATCCATTTGAGTTGAAACATCAAACTCTGGTATAGGTTGGAAATGTGTAACTATATAAGCCTCCAAGTAAGCCAAAAAGTTATCAGTCTGACACAAGGTCATTGTGGTGAGGCATCTAGTCAATATTGAACTTACAACAGCAGCAAGTAGGTATGCATAACAAGCTTGCTAACCATGATGCAGTGACTGATTTAGGTATAAGCTGAATAAGCTACGGGTCAGGGCCTCACAATCTGAAAGGGCCTCAAAAAATTTCAGAATTTGAAAAGGAAAGACATTCATGTTCAACACACAGAGACACGGCAAAGTGAATGAAAGTAAGGATCAGGAACATGAGAACTTCATATTCCTGTGGCCACATTGACAGTGATCACCAGCCTGACCCAACAAACAGCCAGGTGGCAGGGTATTCTTCCCTTTTCACTCACTCATTATTTTTTTGTGGACAAGATTTAAAATCTTGTGTCAACACTACTGGCCCTTTAGGCCACGAACCTTGCAAATTCACATAAATACTTCACTAGATATCCTCTAAAAATAGATTTTTTTCAAATTTTTGAAAAGAATTTTGTGAGACCTTCTGTCATAACAAGGGGCCATTATGCTTCATATAGCTGAGGGCCTTACCAAGTCTATATCCGACACTGCATGGTAGGTAGGTACCCACAGTTTGTTTTCATAAGAAAGATTAATATTTTAGGACAGACAGCATAGATAAAAGGCTATATTTATAGTGAAGAAAAAAACGTACCAACTGTACTTAGAGATATCTTATTTTAAGTTTGGAATGAATATTTGCTGTACTGAGCAAACTTTGGCCAGAGGCCATTTTCTTGGAGCAACTATTACAGAATATACTCAATGACAATGACTTGCAGAACCTATTGATTTGCTTTTAAAATAGAAACAACATGTTACCCAAAAGTTTGGAGAACTTAAGGTGTAAAATGTCATCCTCAAAAGAGAAAATTTGATAGAAAAAAAAGGTTCTTGGGGGAGTATGAAATATTTTTGTCTATACATTTTGAAAGGGTCATCAACATTTCAAGTTTCATTTGGACAACTGAACCCTCTCTTTCTCTATCAGGATGAAATGTCAAGCAACACATGGGAATTAGATAATTTGACTGATGAATACCTTTTATGGCAGCTTTTCAGTCACTGTAGATTTCTGCCTCACACAGAGAAGGTTGTAGATTTGATTCTTGGTATGAGTAAAGAGTATGGAAAACTCTTCATTAAGACAATTTTCCATGTGCACCCAGCAGCTAATTGAATACACTCTAAGCTGCATTTTCAAGGTCGAGGTATCCCTTTGTTGGACTTGCATCCTGCCAAAGTGGGGGTGATCATAGAAACTTAAGAATAAAGTCCTTGTTGCGACCAGACATCACTAAGCTGACTCATGCAACAGGAACCAGGACTTTGTTACCGGCCATTATACACCATCAAGGGTTGTCTCATGAAGGATGTGACACTTTACCTTTTTTACCTTTAGATTAAATCAAAAAAGCAGGACGCTACATTTCAATCATCTCAGTGAGATGTTTTCAGGTACCTCTCAAATGATATCCAATCAAGTATGAAACTTTTCTCTAACCTGAGATTTCATTTGAGTTTACATGGGTTTGTTAAGTAAAATGTTTCAAGGTTTATATGTTTGGAGAGAGCTGGAACTTACAAGTTCGAGCATGGTTATAGATGATGATACAGCAATTATACAGGTTGATCTCAGAGTATGGGGAGAGATGATTAGCCGGCCAAGTATATGGAGGTGTGGGTGATCTAAAGGCCAGCTGCCTGAAGAACGAAATTGATAAGCCGAATCAAAATCAAGACTTCATTCACTCAGCACTAATACCCTTTGGAAAGGCATGCATAGAGCTCTTCCCCCCCTCAATCAATGGATAAATAGCCAAACAGACTGGGCTCTCTAGCCCTGGTTGAAAACCAACCTAGGAGATGGACTCCAATTTGTATTCCAAACCAGGGATTGGGATCTCCTTAAGACCATAAAATGATATACGAAGTGCCCAGGTCATCTGCTGTATCCCAGTCTATCTCTGGCTGCCCTGACTGTCTTACTGCTGGATCCAGGCAGACAGGGAAGAGAGAGTGTGGCTGATAATGAGAGCAAGTCTACTTCAAGCTGAGTACAAGCCATGACTTTGGCTCCCGCAGTGCACTGCAGAAGTAACACTGCGAAAAACTCCCCTTCACTATAATCTAATGCACAAGTCATGGCCCAAGACTCTGCAGTGCACCGAAACTGCTGCATATCCCGGAACTAAAGCCCTGGTCATCTTTGAACATAAAGGATGAACATGATGATGATGTTGATGATGATGAAGACCAAGCATCGATACGAACATCATGTGGAGGCACTAAATAGGAGAAAAGTTTAGGTTCAAATAAAGCAAGTCTAGCTAGTAACTCATTAGAAACAGGCAGCATGCTTTGTTAGGGTTGATCAATTAAATAATCAGAAGAAGAGTAATCGATGAATGAGTCACTTCACTTGCCTTTTATTTGATCACTAAAAAGTCTGGATAATTTTCCATGATTGCAAAGATAAAAACTGAGCAACCAATTCAGCATGAACTCACATCATGAATTGAACCCTACTCCACAGCTTATTTGGGAAGGGATGTTTTTTTTCTATACATAAGTGGCAAATGTTTGAATCTTTAGCCCTCTAGCTCCATTGGTGCAGTCTGTAAATGCAACGCATGTGTAGATAGATAGCCAGTAAGGCAGCCAGCTCCACCTAAAAACCGAAGAAACCCATGATGACAGTTTTAGTTGACAGTGTTTTGAAATCTATACTGGTGGATTAAAATGTAGGCCATTTGGTTACCTGGAAGTTATGAGTTAAATCTTTGACCAAGAAATATATTCTGACTCCTTTAAGAGGTAGATCAGTATCTCAAGAAAAATTGATGGTTTTAGTGCTGAAATTCCCTGGGAAGGACTCTGACTATGAGAGGTTTAAGAATAAAAACAATTTCTCCTAATGGATTGAATATTCATTCAACATTCCCAGACTATTACTGGATGTAATAGACACCAGAGGAAGGCCTGAGAATGGGATGAATCAGTTTATAATCGTAATAACACCTCATCTCCGAAATTCAGATCAAAATATAAACACTAATAACATTTGAAGTGATGTACATAATCAAAAGTATTGGATAGGTGGAGATATGGACTTAGCTCAACTGATAATGGCATAAGATGGGGGCTGGAAAAAATTAGTGAATTGGGTTCAAATTCTGATAATGCAGTTTGAGTTCACTTCATGCTAATACCCTTGGGAAAGACATGAATCCACTTTTGTAACAGCAGTTACAGGCAAAATAGATGGAAGCCTTCACCATTTAAAAGGAGGCTTGCCAGTTGCCTTAGCTGTCTTGGCTTGCTAAGCTACTCAGAAAAAGCACAAAGCTTGAAAGAATGGTGAGCCTGAGATGATCTTTACTTTAAAAAAATAACCTGCCCAGATGCAAGGTGAGCAATGAATAAGCCAGCATCAACATTGAAGAGGTTAGTATTGTTGGAAATTGTGGCAAACAGTAATGTTATAGATCAGGTATTTTCAATGGGGCCAATGTCAACTCTAAGAAAGTGGAAGTTGTACTGGGGATAAATTGTCATTTACAAGAGGAATTTTTGAAAAAAATAGGCAATTTTATGTTTTATATGAGTAAAATCAGAAAATAAAAGGAAGCTACTTGGTGGATTACCAAATCTCTATTTAAAAAGAATGTTCCAACACTGTATTGTTTCATTATGCAAGCACGAGTAAGATGTCCTGAATCTCCTGGTACCCGCTCTAAACAATTCATCATGAAATTAAGTGGGCTCCGCCAAGATTACATAATGAAAAGCTATGTTTCTTCTGGAAGATATAGTCGAACTACTTGATGTTATTTGGCTACAAGCATCAGATAATGTAGGACAGTCATTTTCAATGGGGATGGGTGAGCGATGTCACTCACCAGGGGGAGAAAGTTGAGCAGGGGGGGTTGAGTAGATCTCTTTTTTAAAAGATATCCAAAACGGGACAATAAAGATAAAGCGGTTGAAAAACCCCTGTTTGGATGACCATGAAAGCAAAAACAATTATGGCTGTATCGGTTGGAGTGGGGATGTCAGCGATTGTGATGTGAGGGAATTTTTTTGAGCTTACAGACGGCCGGGATGGTTACGCTTATGGTAGAGATGATGCTGTATCGGCACGAGGGTTCTGGTGATGTGAGCAGTAGTGATGATATCGAAGTATAGTGATTGGTGGGAATAGCAGGGTTGGTTATGGGTAGTTGCATTTGGTATGTTTTTCTGTCTGCTTCAGTGAGGGATGTTCATTCGAAAGATTAAAAACTTAATAATGCATGGCAATTTTTTCGTTGAGGAAGCGGGCAGGGAGTGGGGGCAGTTTAGTTGTTTACATCAACACATTCATCGAAATCGGAAAGTTTGATGTGAATTTTTATTCTGCCTTTCAAATTGATTTTGCAGAAGGAAATGATGATATTGCCATCTAAGCTATTTTGATGGTTTTCATTCTTTTATCTTCTTTCTCTCTCACACATGCACACACAGAGACACACACATGTACATATATATATACATATATATATATATATATACACATATATATATACATATATATATATGTATATATATATATATATGTATATATATATATATATATATATATATATATATATATATATATATATATATATATATATATATATATATATATATATATAATCTTTCAGTCTCTCATACTCTCTACTTTCTTTTCTTTCTCCATATTGGAGTTTGTTTTTTAACTTCTTGCAACCATTTTGTTCCAGTTCCTTTGAGTTTTATTGTCATCATCATCATGACTATGATTATCATCTACACATTTGCATATTCAGCCCCAGTTGTCTGTGAGTTATCACTGGGGATTGAGCGACAACAAGTTGCCTCAGAACTCCTGCACTCTCTCCAGTATTCCAGCCATTCTCAGCAGCGCTGTTGTCTGGATGATTTTGACTCCTCCTTGGATATCCGGTTCATCTGATTTCTTTATTAGACTCTACGGTACATTTCCAAGTACTCAAACAACAATGGGCATGACTGCCATCTTCATTGTTAACAATCATGCTAGTTCTCTTGCAAGGATCGGATATTCCCCTCCCCTCTCCTCCTCCTTCCTCTTCTTCTTCTTCTTCTTCTTCTTCTTCTTCTTCTTCTTCTTTTTTACTTAGATTGGTTAACCTTTATTCCTTATCTGATTCTTACCTTTCTTATGATCTCCACCTTTGATTATTATCAATATTATTCTTTTTCCTCCGTGTTCATACTCTCTCCCACTCTGTCTCTCTGTCTTTATCAGTCTCTCTGTCTCTATCTCTGTCTCTGTCTGTCTCTGTCTGTCTCTCTCTGCTAACTTAAATGCTTGCAATAAATAATTCTAATTCTACGCCCCCTGCTGATGACCATATCTGGAGACAGATTTTGAAGCTATTAAAAAGTAAAAAGGCAAAAAGAGAAACTAATCAAACAAACAGACCAACAAAAATGCAGGAAGAACAAAAACAAACCTTTTCACTTCTCTTTCTTTCATTCCTAATGCAGTGTTAGCTTCAGTTGGCTGTTTTCCTGACAGTTAAATCAAAGACTAGTGAATGCTATCCCCGGGGTGCATTTACTTGTTTGATTGGTTTTATGGCCATTGGCTTTTGGTGAAGTTCTTTGGCAATAAACAAATCGTACCAAACACAGGATAAGAATCAGCTTTTCGGAAGGTAGAAGCAGATATTTATTGTAATATGGAGAAAGTTTACTTCTGGTGAATTGAATTCTGGGTAATTAAAAGCCTATCACAGTTGATTTCATTCCTATTTTCATATGTTACAGTGCATTGACTGAATGAATAAAAACTTCAATATTTGTAGTGGATCAGTTTGTCTCATAATGCTTGGTATTGTAAGTTCAATATATAGTTTAGATATATATATTTTTAGCCTCAGGAGCTTAGGGTCTCTTTTCTCGGTCAGCTGAAATGAAATAAGTGAGATTTAGTGTTTGTTTTCAGTTTACATAGTTGAAATTGGTGGGTAAACTTGTGTTTCTTTATTATTCTAATTTAGTTTTACACAACCTAAATGTTTATGATTTGGCAGAACAACATCTTTACTATTGGTTTTTCACAAATATAAATTTCACTGTCCACAATGCGGTTGTGTTTAAACAGGAGTTAGAAATGTGCTGTAATTCTAAAGTCACTACACTTTACACAACATTGCATAAAACTACAAAATTTGTTTGTTTTTTGACAAAAAGCAATTAAACTGTCAGAACAAAGCATGTTATCTTGTACAGGTGTCCCTTGATTAAAGACATACCCATTTATTGACCATCCACATGTTAGAATCAATAAAGCTTGACCCACCTTACTAGTAGATAACTCTTTGTGGACTCAACATCTTTGGGAATTAACAATAGAAAATACACACAAACTTGTAGATAAAAGTGACACGCATGTTACATTATTCTTGTTTATACATAATCTGAGGAAAACTAATATGGCTTCTATGGTTTACAACCTAAAAAGATTGACAACTGTCTCCACTGTCTCCAATGTCTAAGGGCGATAACTTGAATATATACAAATATATTGGTGGGTTGTTAACTATAAAACCACATTTCTGAATATGACTGATTGTCCACAAATACATGATCAACACGTCTCTTCTTCCGGAAAAAATAAGAACTGGATTGGTGTAGAGATTTTAAAAAGCCAAACGTAGACCCCCAGCTTTATTAGCAAAGACCTAAAACAAATTGAATTGAAAAGCAAGAAAAGAACAGAAGTGAAGATTGGATCTTTAAGCCAAAAAGCAAGGTTTTCATTTATTGACGATTTCATTTAGCAAACTGGTTGTCAAAAGAGAACATAGTCATTGATTGGGGAACAACTCTAGAAAAAGAGAAGAAACCTATTAGAAACTGTTAACTAAAACAGTCAACATAAATTTCTCCAGTTTTTGAGCTAGTCTGGCTGACTGGCTGGCTGGCTATGAATGTATATATGTATTGGGTATACAGGCCACACTAATGGAGCTAATAGAATTTGAATTTATGTCTAGAAAAAGCATTTTTTGTTTTTTGAAACTGACCCTGCTAAATAGGTTTTTAGAGTGGGGGTTCAATTCATAATGAAATTTTATGCTAAATTGGTCCCTCTTTTCGGTATCCGGCAGAATTCATTTCTATTTTTTCGACAGTTTGAACTTCGTTAGTGATAACTGCAGTAAAAAAGATGAGAGGGGTAAACCTGCTCATTGATGACATGTAGCCAAAAGACGTTGGTCAGGTGACAATTTCCGTTGAGTGACTAACCAGACCTTTTTTTATACGGACATTTTAGCTGCCAAGCTCATGTATATACCATGTAATTTTATCTGCCTAATTCTATTCATTACTTGTTTATTTCTATCATTTTAACTTATCTCATTCAGTTTTTTTTTTTTTTTCGATGGTGTTTTGGAAGCTGGGTGGCAAGAGTTTTATTATTGAGGTTTCTTTGCTCAAGTCACAAGTAAATTTGCTCATTAAATTATATATTTAATTATTCAATATTAATTTGTGTGCCAAGAAATAATTGATAAAGTGCCCATTTGTTGGTTTCATTATATTCCGTGAAGAGAAAATATATTGTGCTTTTCTCTTCCGTTGGAAGTTTTCATATCCTCACCTCACTGACCTTTACCATCTTCAGCAACAACATCCACATCCACATCATCATCATCATCATCATCATCATCATCATCATCACCAACCCCATTACAACTATGATTACTAGTATCACTAACACCTTTGCTTTGAATACTACCTAAATTGCTATGAGCTACTAATAGCACAATGACCACTGATAATGATTATGATGATAGTAATCATAGCAGAAACCATTACATGATCATTGTCTTTTGGTAGCTTGCTGTGTTGGGGATGATCAATATGAAATTCGAAAGGAAAAAAGTGATCAATGAAAGAGTTGCTCCTGTCACCTTTTGCGGGACACTAAAAAGTCTGAATTTCAAAAGAACAAGCATGAGTAGTAAGCACTAACTAGGGACAAATTTAGCATAAACTTACGTAGTTAAATGACCCCAACCCACTGAAAACATATTTCAGGGGGGAATTTTGGTAAAATAAAAAAGTTTTTCCAAACATAATAAGGAGTCAATGCTGAAATATCCAGCCTTTTAGCACCTGTATGTGTGACACATGCATAGCTAGCCAGCAAGTCTGACCGCCTTAAAACTGAACACTTGACACTTTTGGTGGCAATTTTAGTGACAGTTTTGGCAGACAGCTTCTAACAATAACAACAACAACAACAACAACAACAATAAGAAAAGCATCTCACCATCACAATCAATAATCAAATAACTGTTCCATCAAAATTTGAGGTCATGTAAAAAAATTCCATTGGAGGATAAATATGGTCAGAATGAATCTTATTTATGACATCACTGCCAATTTCCATGTGACATATTTAGTGGAAAAAAATATTTTTATGATTAAACCTAAATAGGGCTCCCAAAAGTTGAAAAAAACTTTTTTTTCTACATATCAAAAAAACATAATCAGAAGGGGTTTAGTGGAATACTGATGTTGATTTTCAAGTCAGAAGACAATACAATACGACCAGAAGTGCTGGAACACACACACAAATGCACAAACAAACACACACACACACACACACACACACACACACACACACACACACACACATAAACACACATCTAAAATAAGATAGAACCCTTTGCTATCTTTGATGGCTACAGTTCATCAGTTATTATCAATATCTATATCAAGTTTAGCAAAGTACAATAATGTCTGCCCGGAATATATCCACCCATTTTGAATACCTCAAGAACCAATTGTGCAGCCTTGATGTAAGCTGGTAACAAATTAAAAGGGACTTTACTGCATATACAGGCACTTTCTCGTGGGTTTATTTGGCTGTGAGATACCATTGAGAGAGCTTGTGCACTGAGTGACCATCTCATTGACATTGACTGAGTTTGTCCATCTTCATGTCACCTGCAGAGTTTTTAAGCAAAACAGTGTATCCCTCAAGTTTGTTAACTATCCCTTACACTCAGTCTAGATCAGGCTGTTTGCGACTATTGGCTTTCCCCCAAAAAAATTTCAGGCTGTGGACAAAATTAAAGAGAATAGGATAAAACAGCTGATGGAGATCCTGAAAGATAACTTAGCAGACTGTTTTAAAAAGTGACATGAATGCTCAGATGATATGCAGAGGGGAATACTTTGAAGAAAACTAAGGTGGAATTGGTTTTTGTACGGTACTTTTTTGTCAATATTGAATGGCTAGATACTTTCCATGTATGGTCATATCTACAAGTGTTCAATTGATTGGTTGCATGCATCCAATGGCTGACACTGGGAACTGAAAATTAGTCAATAAGGGTAACTTCACTTGACAATGAATATGAGATAGGTGGTGCTGACCTTTGATGTAAGTTGAGATTGCCATGGCTCAACTACTGTGAAAACTATTTCTGACAAAATTGTAAGAAGGGACATCCTTTAATTGACTCTACATAAGCGGGGAAACATCCTTATTTTGGCATCTATGTATTAAATGTATACATTAACTTATTTCTAAAAAAATTTCAATGGAGATTCCAATTGCCAAGTGGTTAGCAACATGATAATTAGAATCAGCAAGTTGAGTTCATTTTGCACAAATGCCCTTGGGAATGGCATGAATAGGAATAAATGACATTGAAAAAAAAGAATTCTTGTACAGTAACTACTTTGAAGGATTTTTTCTCCAAAAATCAAAAAAAAAATTGAAAGAATAGATTTTCATTTTAGGTCTCTTATCATTTATCTGATTAAATGCTTTCCCAAATTTTTTGTAAAGGTAAAATAAAAGTGTTTCCTTTATTGCTTGGAAGGAATTCTGATAGAATCAACATTTGTGAACCAATTGAAGGTTGTCAGCAGCTTTTAAAGCAGTTGATAAAATGTATAGTGAACTCATGTGATTGTATTCATTTTATATGTTAAGATACCTGGACAAGGTGTCTTACTTCTGATTGTATATATATATATATATATATATATATATATATATATATATATGTGTGTGTGTGTGTGTGTGTGTGTGAATAATGGAAGACGGTTTTAAGAACTAAGTTTTGCTCAAATCCAAATATTCATGGTAGGGAGTAAAACAACATGATCAGAAAATGAAAAAATGAATCCAGGGTAGAATTTGAACCTACACCCATGTAGCCAAGGTCTGTGCTTACCATTTGAGCCACTGGGATTCTGACGATAGACTGAGGTTGAAACAACACTCATTCCTCTCATTCTCTGATCAGCGGAAATTTTTGTTTATGTGTTCTGTTAGTCTCAGAACCATGGCTATTTACATGTTTCTACAGATATATTATTGTTCCTATGTCGACAGAATGATAAGTAATGGATATTAGTATCCAATGATGTGAATAAGGTAAGACAGTTTTAGGAACTAAATTTTGCTCAAACCAAAATATTTACGAAATATTGTTTCGCTCACAACAGAAAATATTTCATTTTGAACAAAATTTAGTTCCTAAAACTGTCTTTCCTTACTCACATTGTTGGATACTAATATCCATTACTTATCATTCTGTCGACATAGGAACAATAACATAAACGTAAAGGTACATAAATGCCCATAGTTCTGAGACTTTTCTCATTCACATTGTCTGATACTAATATCCATTACTTATCTTATATATTTACACACACACACACACATATATATATATATATATATATATATATATGTATATATATATATATATATATATATATATATATATATGTATATATATATGTATATATATATATATGAATGTTATAATGGATGTACTTATATACATATATACACACATATTCGCAAACACAAACACACACACACACACACACACACACACATACACAGATAGATACAGACAGCACGAAATATTGCTTAAATGTTTGCAGTGTTAGCTGGACATGAAAATGACAAGAAGCTTCAGACACTAGAAAAGAAAACAGATTTTATGTATCCGTTTTATTTTCGCATCATAGATGATTATGATTTCTCTTGACTTGTGAGAAGCTTACTTTAATAAGATTTTATCATTCATTTTTTATTTTCCTTATTTCTGGGAGAAAGTTTTACAAATTTTCCTGACTTTTTTTCCTCTTTTCTTTTTTCATGTCTCTGCTTCAAAGATCTCCCACTTTTGTTAGAATTTTCGACAGGTGATGTTTTGTGCCAAAAGCAATGAAAACAGTCTTAAATAAAAAATCAGACAAGATCTCCATGTGATAAAATCTTTATATTTTTCTGTTTTGATATATCATGATATGAAACTCAACCAAAAAAAAAAAAAAAGAGTGAATGGGTGAAGGGGATGGAGAAGGAAAAGTGTAAATTTGGGAAGGCTTAGCGAAATAATTGAGGAAGAAAAAGAAAGGAATAGCAGGACGAAGAAAAAAAGACTGAAGAAGAGAGAAGAGAAATTCTGTGTTTGATCTCATATAAGACCGTTCTTTTTTCAGCAGGGATTATTTAAAAAATAATGCATTTCCCTGAATCCTTCTGACTTATCACCTAATAGTTTTTTTTCAACTTCTCGTCAAGTTCTGGCCAATGCAAGGCCGGTTAAAGAAGGTTATAGTTAAAATAAATAAAGCTTGTCACTTTGTTGGTAAACATCTCTTGGTGAATTCAACTTCTTGGCAGAGCAGCAATAGACAAACACACTAAGTCATAGATAAAAGCGACACTCGTGTTACTTTATTCGTGTATATACATAATCTGAGGAAAACCATTATGGCATTCTCTTTGTATACTATTAAAAGGTAAGTATAATGGCGGTCATTATACTTACCTTTTGAGCCATTTTCTGTGAATAAAAGGGAGGTTTTATATGCCGTCAAATGCAGCAGCTTAAATGAAAACTCATGTTGATGAGAGGAATTAAAAGAGTGCTGGAGAGCAATTGAGATGAAAGGAAAAAATCTCAAAATAGCCAGGAGTGAAAAAGTGAAGGTAAAATGAGAAAAGATTTACGCCTATCTAGCCTTAATGCTGATTTTAAAAGTAGATAAGCCAAGTCAGTACTGCCATTTTTTTCAAATTTGTCAGTCCAGTGTTGCCAATTTAGACGGTTTTTTTTCCCTTCAATTTTTTGGCTTTTGGTGTGATTTTCAAAATCGCAAAAATTGAAAAATGCTAACATCATAATTGGCAACACTAGCCAACTCTCCCCACACATTAGAAACCATCTAAATTATCAATATACATTTCTTCAGTTTTTGAGTTGGCTAGCTGGCTGGCTGGCTTGCTGGCTGGCTGGCTAGCTTAGCATGTATGTATCATACGTACAAGCAACTCCAATGAAGCTTGAGAGCTGAAAATTTAAACATTCATTCCTTATTATGTTTTTTTAATTCCAACCCCAAAATAGATTTTTAGTGGGGGTTCAATTTGCAATCTAAAGTTATCTTGAATTGATCACTAGTTTATGTCCAGCATGATCACACGTTTTTTGAGATGCAATGTTTTGCCAAAAAACACTGACAAGGCTAATTCATTGTAAATGCGATGATCATGTAGAACACAAGTAAACCGAATGGTGTCTTACTGCCAAAATGTTTCTGTTCACACATGCTGAGCAAGGTCCCCTCTAATTGGTTACCAAGTTACATCAAGGCTACGCAACCAGGAGAATGAATCAAGTTGATAAACTGTGAAAAATGAGGAAAGATTGAAATAAATTATTTGGAAAGAAAAGCTTTTGTGTAACTAAAATGAATAAAATATCTGTAGCTCACATATATGAAACACCATACCCCGCATGTGTACCAGAACTAATTATCTGAAAAGATAATCTAAATGAAATAGATCTTTTATCTAAAATCATCTTTAAAAAAATACCTGGACAAGATTTGGTCATTGTTGGTCAAAAATGACCATACAGATTAAAAGAAGCAATTTTTTGAAATAACAAAAAAATTTTTTTCAAATGGCACGTAGTGGTATACTTGTATAATTTTCATGGTTGTTGCCTCCAAAATGTGACCAAGACCGCCATGTGACATTGTGAGAGAAAAAGGTTGGTAGGTTGGGCAGGCCATTTGTGGGGCTACCTAGATTCAATCGAGTGAAATCCATGAGACAAATGAGAAGTAAGGAGAGAGGGGGAGAAAGAAAAAAAAGGAAAAAAATTTGATACATTTTGAAATATAGTTTTACTGGAAGAGGGGAGATTGAATGAGAGCAAGGAAGGTGGAAAAAGAGGGACAAAAATAGACTGAGAGAGAAATAGAGAGAGACAGACAGAAAAGAGTGAAGATCAGGGAGAAGCAGAAAGAGAGAGAGGAATGATAAGCAATTTTTTTGTGCATCATACTGCTGAAGAAAATGGAAGAAAAAGAGTGAGAATAAAAGAAAGGGAGGGGGGTATTCTTCTGAAAGTATAAGTAATTTTTCAGTCGTAGAAGAAGAGGAAAAGCAAGAGAGATTGAAATATATTTTTTTCTACAAAAGAAAAAAAAAAGGAAGGAAAATGAAAGAAACAGACATAGTGTTTTATAAAGAAGGAAGGGGGAAAAAGAACTGAGGTCTTTTCATACATTGGTAATCTTTCCAAGAATTCGAGTATTTAGGACAGGTGAGTTAAAGAGATTCTTGTATATTTTTGCTTTTATCTCTGAACATCAACTCAGTGAAATAAAAACAAAATTCATCAGCTGTATAGTACAAAATTAGACTTGAATATCAAGTTTACTTACCAGATAAGTAAAAGGTCAAAATACCCCTGCTTTAGAAGTAGATAAGTTATGTTTAGCAAAATGTGTTGTTTTTTGTTTTTTCATGGTTTGGTTTCCTTTTATTTTTTGTATTGTTTTTGTCTGTTAGCAAATTTGTTGGAATTTAACATATTCAACCTTCAAGGGTAAATCTTAGGTGAGAAAAAAAGCAAGTGAGGATAAATTTAAATATTAGCAAGCCCTTAACTCCCCCTACCCCAAAAAATATTTGTGTGTAGGCTAGATCAGAAAATGGTAACCTTATAGCTGTCTAGAGCAGCCTTTCACAACTGGGGTTCCGCAGAACCCTAGGGTTTGCAAGAGGTTGTTAGGGCTTCAGTGAAGATTTTATACATGCAAAATAGAAACACCTAACTTTTGCTTTATTTGAAGATTTTTATATAATGAGTAGCAGCCTCTGTCTTGATGACATTTGATACTTTAGAAGTGCTGAATTTGCGGCAGAAAACAAGCAAAAGTTTCACACTAAATTGGTACTGTCCACAATTCATATGTAGGTAAGTGTTAAAAATTGAAAGGTGTGGTTCCAAAATGCAATATGCGTGGTTTAAAAAACAAATCTGTTTAATTAAATTAAAAATCAAGTTCTGGATCTTAATTTTTTTATGTTTTTTATAACCTTTTTATAAATATACAGTCTATGAGGTTTTTTTGGTAAGATGGAAGATTCAAATGAATGTTTTTCTTCATATAGAATGAGGAAATTGGTGTTAAAAATTGTACTTTTATTTTTTGTTCATATTGCTGTTGAATTTCCTTAATTCATTTTCATTAATCAAGACTATCTTTAGAAGACTATCATTGTATCAAACAAGCTAATTGATTTTCTTATAACTAAGAAAGTGCTTATATCATGATGGTAGAGCCATTGCCATACATAGGCAAGCTATCTGAGGTAAAGGGTTGCAAGTTCAAGTCTTCCTTAGAGCTAATTTTTTATTTCTGATCCGCACTGTCAGCCTGAGTACTTGAGGTGAAAAGCAACAAGAAAGAAAAAGTTATAAAGGATCTCTTGTTTATAACACAGATTTTCAAACTTTGAATATTTTGGAAGATGGACAGTATTTGGAGGTAAAATACCTGTTTTGAAGAGTTTACAGAGAATCATAGCTTGAGTTAACTCCCTTGTTGATCTGGAAGTGAAAAAAAAAAGTTGTTTTGGATATCTTATCTTTGAAATGCATCTGTCATTTAAATATGCCTAGAGTAAATAGAGAAAAAGAAAATCGACTCAACCAAAAATATACAAAGGCTGAACACTCAGATAGAAATGAGTTTATGAAATTTTAATCAAGCCAATCATTGTGTAAAGTGAAGTGTATGAAAAGATGATAAATAATGAAGGGAAAAATTGAGATTCACATGAAAGATCAATAAAAAAAATCTTTATTTTTACATTGGCTTTTTGCTTCTTCTTTTACATCAGCATTCTGGAAAAAAAATGACAAAAGAAGAGATCGCCAACACTTGTCTGCATCTATGTATACGTGCATATATATAATATACAAGTGGTTGCATGCCTATACACACACACACACACACACACACACACATATATATAAATATATATATATATATATATATATATATATATATATATATATATATGTATTCGTTTGTGTGTGTATAAAGTTTTATATCTATACACAGAGCATACTCATAAATATATATGTACTAGTTTACTCGGGCCGTCAAAAATGAAGGTATATGTGAAATATATGGATACACACTGCAATTTATGTACATAGATAATAGAGATTTGCATTGCAGTGAGCTTAGAGAATAACGTTCTGTTGACCACTGAAGGATTTTTAGTCTTTTTTTCGCTTTCATAACTTCTGTTTTCCTATTATCATTTAAATTCAGCATTTCTATTACGTCATTGGGAGATGAATTCAATTCTATTTACGACATCAGTTACTCGAAAAGCAAATTCAAAACGTCAGTTATACACCTCAGTGAGATGTGTGTACGTGCATGTGTGTGTGTGCATGTGTGTGTGTGCATGTGTATGCGTGGGGAGGGACTGATTGAAAAAGGGGAGAAAAAAAGCAGAAGTGACACAAGTCGGAAATGCATGCCCACCCCTTTTCTCTCTCAGTCTCTCTCTCTTTCTCTCTCTCACTCTCTCACTTTCCTCTCTCTTCCTCTGTGTGTGTGTATGTGTGTGTTTGTTCTCTTTATCTTGCACATACTATAATATGTATACTCTCTCTCCCTCTCTTGTATATGCATCTCTGTGCGGTGGGATGGGTGGGTGAATCTCCAAAATATGGAGAGATCTAAGTAGATATTTATCTAATCTGTGCTTTCACTGGAACAATGCCATAATAACAGAGAAAACCATGAGGCTCAAGTTCACTATGCCATGGTCAGTGAGATTAGCCAACTAACAATTAACCTACAGCAGATTCAGTGCCGGTCATGATTATTGGTATGTTTGAATTTTTTGTATAACTAGTACAATATATTCAGAATTAAAATGAGACTATAACCATGCAACTTCAAATGTCACAGAAAAAAACATTTCTTTAACTTCAAAACAAATTCTATGGAATAGTTATATTTATGGAGACACAAATTTAGATTAAAAGTTTTATTAACTACATATCAAGATAAATGAGAATCTTAAATCAAATTTAACCTGAGTTTATCTATAGCATACATGAAATAAATACATCTAAAATAATTTTACTTTAAACAACATCCATACTCGCAGAATTATAAGAAAAGAAGATTTTTTTTACTTGAATGTAAATTGAAATTCATTCAAGGAGATATTGATGTATATGACAGGGCGTGCCATAGTAAGAAACCTGTCCTGTTTTTTAATACTCCCGAAACAGGGCTATGATAAAATAGCTGACAAACTTTGTAATAAAGAATAAATAACACAGATCAGATTAAAAGTGGCTTACATGACAAACAGCCATGGATACTATTTATAAAAACGAAAAAGTTGTTCTTTTTCAGCATTACAGTATGTAAAGTTTACATGACTATATATATGTACATTAATGTATATGTATTTTTGAAGGAAAATACAAGACATAACCTGAGACAAATCTGTTTAGTACTTGATTATACTTATCAATTGAGTAAACTGATTGTATATCATTTCTTTTACAGCATTTCATGGTTCTGAAATTTTGAAACTTCCCTGAAAATATATGTATATATATATGTATACGTATATTCATATGTGAATATTTATGAATAAAATTATGGATAAATAGTCATTATGAATGTATGAATAGCACTCACAATGTATATGGACAAATAAGTATACTTATATAAACATATATATACTTACACATATATATATATATATATATATATATATATATATATATATATATATATATATATACTGTTTTAGCATATGAATTGATATTTATGGATATGAATGTATCCTTAAAAATATATGTATGTTGATTTTTGAGCTTGTGCATACACATACTCTCACTCACTCGCACACACATGCCTGCACATCATGTATTAACATTCTATAGGATTAACCCCAATATGTGTGTGCTTGTATGCATATGTGGTTGTGCATAATGCTAGGGGCATCTTTATCTCTGAACTTTGACACCTTCGCAATCCTCTCATTTAACTGCTCATATTTTTTAATGAGATTCATCGTTTCACTCTGAATAATTCATTTTTCTCATTTTGATGCAGAACTTATCAGCTTTTATTTGCAATCAATTTTACACTAAAAAATAAACAATATATATAGTTTTAAAGAATATATAAGTAGGTATCTATCATATATATATCATCATCGCCATTATAAGTCCACTGCTGGACAAAGGCCTTTCCCATTTCCTTCCATGACGACTGCAATAGTGTTACGTGTCTTACTAGCAAACCTTTCTATCTTATCCTCCATCTTGTGTCTGGTCTTTTCCTAATACATTAACTGTTCCATGGGTAGTCTTTTGCTCCATCTGTTGTCATTTTTTGTGCTAAATGGCCAGCCTATCTCCATTTTTGTTCTTCAATCTGTTGTATGATATACTTTATCCTAGTCCTCCCTCAGATCTATTTTGATTTTTTCTGAGAGTTATCCTCAGCATCAATTTTTCCATGGCTCTCTGTGCAATTCTGGTTCTCAGTTTGTTTTGTTAATTTTCATATTTTGCATCTGTAAGTCATAGCTTGTATTATGTATCCATTGTATACTTTACGCTTTAAGCTCATTAGCAAGTTGCTCTCCAATAGTCTCTATTGATACCAAATGCTTTCCAGCTTATTGTTATTTGTTTTCTTACTCTAACTTTATTAGTTGATCGAGGTAAATGTATTCATCAACCTCTGCTGAAGTCTGACCTTCTATTCTCATGATCTTTGCAGGGACTTTATCATTGAACACTACCTTCATTCTGTTCATCTTTACTATTTCACTTTTCCAATTTAGATCACTCTACATGTTTTACAATTCTTCTGAGGCTTCTGTCATCAATGAAACATCATCAATAAATCTCAAGTGAGAGATCTTCCGTTTATGTTTACTCCAATTCTTTTCCAGAAGATACTGTCAAGGCTGACAGTAGCAAGCAAGATAAAGATAGGAAAAGGAATGAGACAAGGGGATACAATATAATATAAACTATATATATATATATACATAAATATATCTATATAGTCTGTAAAGCTTTACAGCTTCAAACACTAAAGATGTAATAAAACTTTTACATTTGTGAATTCAGATGATGTAACATGAGGCGACATGCAAGCAGAATTCTTTGCTGGGCAGAATGTATCTATCATTTGTAAAAGACATTACAAAACTCAGGACCAAAACTCAAGAATATTCTATTTAGCTTATGATAGGTGCAGAGGAACAGATTCATCAGATCAGGAAACCTTTCTGGAACCTGTATAATGTACACCAATCAGTTTTACTAAGGCATTGGCTCAATGTTTTAAGTCATTAATCTTTGGCCATTGAGTCTATAGTCAAAATTAGTGCCAAAGTGGTAGGTCTGAGGTTGAGCCCTTGAAAATCATTTGCATAATCCAAGGTGCTAGGATGATAACTCTAATGTTAGAATATTTTGCTTGCTGTTGATGAAACTTTTTAATGCTTGTTCCCTGGCAGAACATTAGTTTGAATTCTATTATGGTCGACAATTAAATTCTTAGTCCTTTGAACAGTGACCCTTCACATGTACAAATCCTCTGTACTGACACTAAGGATCCTCACACCCAACACTCAATGTACGACTTCTTTTCATTTTAGTGACATAAACCATGTTTTAATAGTCATGACATAGCAATTATATATTACTCATGATAACTTAAGGATATTGAGATTATTATGTTGTATAGTATATGTCTATTGCTTCAAGTATTTGGTGTACTAGTAGAACTATCAGTACCTAGCAGACTATATTTATCAATATAAGTATAAATGGCCCTTTGACCAGACTAATTATAGCACTAAACCAAATGATGGTAGAAATAGCAGGAGGAAGATTGTGTTGCACTGATCTTCTTAGTAAGGAGTGCCTGTCTGCCTTGAAAATAAGCATTTAAAATTCTGGATTTCTATCTGAGTAGGCCCCTTGAGCTGATGGGAAGTACATGGCTACCCCAGTCATGAAGTGGGTTTTGTGGAGGAATAATTAGCAAGTTAATCTTGCAAGCAATTATGGCCATCTGGTAGAGTAAGTTAGGTTCTTACAAGGAATCTTGGCTTTTTTTCTCTTTAATGCTTGCGTTAAAAGTACTGAGAATGGAATCCAACTGAGACGGGATAGACTAGGCTCTTGTTGTCAACCAGTCTAGGAGACAGATAACTGTGATTCCAGGACAGGAAAATCCAACCACTTGGTCTGCATAATGAGAGGTGAACAACTGATAGATTCGGTTATGTGTTCCAGATATTTTTTGTTAATAGGGCTCCAATGAAGCTTTGACAGGCCTAGCAAGCCACAAGTGAATTATAATGAATTGCTCGGATGAGATAAAGGAGAATAAAAGGCAAAGGATGAAATAATGTAACTGCAGTCTCCAACTCCGCACGAGTTCAAATTGACGATTTAATAAAAATTTTTTCTTTGATTATTCTCTGGATAAATATTTGTAAATCAATGTTCTAGCTCTTTTGCTGTAGAACAAGATAGGTTTTCCAATCAGAAAGTTTTGAGAAAATCTTCAAGTATCGGAATTTTATCTAAAATATTCCAATAAAAATATTCCGTGGAGGAAGGGTCACCTAAAAAGCATTTTATGATAAGTCAAAATACAGGAGTGGGTGCATAAAAGTAGGATTTTTTTGTTTTGTTTTCAAGTGAGCCCCATTTTTCATTAAATTCATTTACTGACATCCTTTTAAAATGAGGTATGTTTGTAAAATGGTAATTGCACCAAATTAAGACAATTATGAGAAATACAATGAAATGAAAACAGACAATCAAAAACTACAATTAAATATACCTAATGTATGTGCCTGATATTATTATACAGTCAGATGGAATAAGCATTTGACTGAAACCCTTTTCAAATCTTTACATCTGAGGATCAGTAAATTTTTAGAGATATGAAATCTGAAATCTGTGTCAAGAGCTGTACCCAGGTCACAAGAACAGATTCTTCAGATCAAAAATTTTTTACTTGAACCTGTATGATGTACACCAAACTATTTCACTAAGGCATTGACTCAATTGTTAAGTCATTGAACTTCGGTTATCAAGTCTTTAGTTAGAACTAGTGCCAAAGTGGTAGGTCTTTGGCTGAGCCCTTGAAAATTGTTTGTATAATCCTAAGTACAAGGATGATAAATCTTGGGTTAGAATATTTTACTTGATAAGACTCTTCAATGATCGTTCCCCAGCAAAACATTGGTTTGATTACCATCATGATCTACTTCTAGATTCTCAGCTCCTTGAACAATGACCCCTTCTCATGTACAATTCCTCCATATTGACCCCCAGGATTGTCACACCCAACCCTCAAAGTACAACTTCTATTCATTTAAAGACATGAACCATGCTTTAATAGTCATGTGGTCTCAACTGTAATTACATTATATACTAATCATGATACTAATCACGGTTGCAGTTACATGATGATGATGATGATGATGATGCAGAGTACAGGCCCGGATATACTATTATTCGGTCAGTCGCACGGGGAGAAACTGAACGTGGCTGCTCACAAAGTATCCCTGTTGCTGGAAACATGTGAAGACTGATCACACTGTGATACCCGAAGTTCATGGGCGACATCAACCTGTCTATTTCCAATCTCAATGTAGGTATGTGCAAGGCAGTCTCATTGTTCTCTGAATTTATGATGGTACATACTGAACATTCAAATTAGGATTAACAGCCTGTGCCCTTTTTAACCCTAAAAAACATAACCGTACAAAATAGTCATTATCACTGCTTATTTGTGATTTTGAAACAATGATCCCTTGGGGGCCATTTCATTCCTACCGCACAAAATGTGAGCAAAGAAAACAAGTGCAGCACTTCTTCCATGTACACACGTGTGAACATGCAGAGATGAGGTCACTCAAGACAAACAAACACAGAGAGCAAAAACAGACACAACATGATCCCAATATCCCCAACTTATTCTGAGTTGTATACTATATACATATGTGTAAGTTTTTCTAATTGGTATCCTTGAAGATGATATCCGAAGTTGGTTTGCATGCAGTCTGCGATTAAAACTGACTCAACGGATTTTATATTCACATGGATGAATAGTTAATAGAAGTGACACAACCAATGAGGCACGTCTGTTGTTTTACTTACTGATCCCTCATCATTGAATATATTTTGGGGTCACCTATGTAAATGAGCTCTGTGCTTTTGAAAATTATATGATGTGTAATATAAAATAATATCCGTATACAATACATTATGACAACAACCTATATAAAATAACCAACTATATGTAGTGTGACATAAGATATACATCAAAATCATAGCCGAAAGGGAGGTGTTGTTTAATCAACACTACTGGAGTGCCATGTAAATAAGATAGTTTTGTTTTTAAATCCCCTGAACAGTTGCATTGTAAACAACTGATGATCTCAAAAAGATAACATTTTCATATAATACCATGATATCAAAGTATATGTAAAACATAAAAAGCACTGGAGAAAGCAGCATAAATTACATAAACAAATATTGAGAAATAAGTGACTGATTTCACACAAAGAGATTTTAGAAAGAGTTTTATTAACATGATTGGTGTTTAGCATTGTAAAGTTTTCAAGGCTATATATATATATATATATATATATATATATATATAAATATATTTAATTAGATAATTGTGTCATCCACAGACAGTTCTTTTGTTGTATTACAATTCATCAGTGTGGCTATAGACTATCCATTATCCCATCCAGTACCACGAGTTAGGATCGAAACCTTTGCTTCAGACCCAGAAGCTGGCATCTTATCTCTGCCCTATGCAGAACTGGACAATTGGTAAGGTTGAATTTAAGCAACATATTCTTTCATGCGTAGGTTGGAAGAGCTTTGCATAAGCTTATGATGAACAATGTACATCGTCTATGGAGATTTTGGCCAATCACACACACATATATATGTGTGATTGGTCAAAATTTCCATAGTTAGATTAGCATCAGAGTGTCACGATTCCCTTGGTGTGGGAATGTATCAATATTTGTAAACAAAAAGCATATGTTAAACACTGTTACTGGTCATTCTTCTATATTGACTTTCCAATAGCAACTAGAATACAAGACAATCATATATATAGAATTTCAAATATTTGAAGATCCATGTATATGATCAGCCGGTGTAACAGCCTCTAACATTTGTATTTTGTTCACAAAATTTGATGAGTTTCCACATCACAGAAATCACAACCTTTGATCCTAATCTGACCTCAGGATTTTGACCAATCACTGTGTCATACCTGCAGTTTGTCACAATTCCTGGGTCATAGGAACATATCAGAATTTGTAAACTAAACATACTTGTCAGCAACAACTATAGTGGTCACTCGTATATATGAACTTCAAATAGTGGTCCTGACATCAGCCACCAATGTTCAAAGGGTTGACAGTATGTAGTACAACTTGGTTCATAATAGCCTGGAGTCTTGCACTCACACAATGTTGCATGGTAGAATTAGTCTAAAATCAGGTAAACATATAAGATTTTTAACATATATAGCACTCACCTGATTCTGGACAGTAAAAATCAAAGCTATATTCTAAGCACACTAACAATAACAATGATACCCTGTTTATTAGAGAAGAAATCTTCAAAAAATGGACTTTCAAAGTATACTCAGAGATGCAGTTAGAGTGTTGCTAAAAACTGGGGGGAGTTTAAAGGCTTGGGATGCAGGGTTATCAACTACCATTTTTCTGTGGGTGGGGAGGCAAAAACATATTTCTGGTGGGGTTGGGCTGAAGGGTATATTCGGAATATATATCTTCATGGCAACATTGTTTCATGGTTAGCATTCTACCCGGTTTTAGTAGTCTATACGATTATGACCCACAGCGCAATCCAGGTGTTAGATGGTGAACTTGAACTGATGGGGACACATAATCTGACCCCTGGGGTTACATCAGCGAATACTAAAAAGGTCATTTTGTATGGAAACAGTAAGTAAGGATACATAAAAGAATTGTATTCCACCATTATTGCTTATTGACTATAAGGTTGGAACTCCAAACCCTTTGTTATTGGGAGAAAGCCTAATCCAAAGCCCCATTTGCTCCCATGAGTGAATGCCCATGCAGGGCACTAGGCTCCTTGAAGGGCTCCCTTCAACATATTGTGAGATTTGTCAATAGAAATGCTGTAGGTTGAGTACAATTTATAAATCTTTTTGGGGACCTCTCCATCAGCAAGGCATTCTCCAAATATCCTCCACTTTTCCCACCTCATCTGCATTTCTGAGTAGATTAACTGTTGGCCAGAACTAGAGATTGATCTTTGGTTACAAATCGGTGTAGAACATAAATCACAATTCACATAGGAGAAAGAAAACAATGATGAGACTTGAGTAATTCTGGCTTTCCATCTAAGAGCATCTCCACTTTAATAATATCAAATTGAGAACTATCATTTGAAGTACATACATATATATATATATATGTATATATGTATATATGTATATATATATATATATATATATATATATATATATATATATATATATATATGTGTACATACCTCATAACCATTTACAAAAATGAAGTCACATGAATATATTTTCACGTTTAAGACATTGCAATTAAACAGAAACTTCTGATCATAAATTAATAGAAAATATATAACATTTGCACTTGACAAAATAATATCTATATATTCTGAGTTTTAAATTAGACTTTAATATCTAGTGAGGAGGGTAATTTTAATTAGATACTCGATGAGATAACTTCAGCAAAAGTACTATCATTATTATCCAGTGATAAACCTTATTTATTCATTAATTTACCCATATACTTATTAATTCATTTACCTACTTTTCCAATTTTTTTACTTATTTGTTTTTTTTGTCTTTTTTGTTTTATTCGCCTTGGCAAAGTTCACTGATGAGGAGACATTTATTAATAACAATCACATCCCCAACCAGTACACACAACTTTCAAAGTGAGAAAACTTATTAAGTTGTTATTTTAATGACTCCTTCAGAACCTGAAATAATCGATTTTTTCAAATATTAAACAGAAAAAGAAAGAAACCATGAAAACAAAATCTCTTAGCAAGGCAAACATTACACTTTTAATTAGAAATGGAAAAAAAAAAGACCTGTTTGGCAGGAAGAACAAAGCAGCAAGTAAATAAATTAAAGTAAAATAAATTAAATTTGATAAATTGCCAATAACCAAAACAACAACTTGTCTGGACTTAGAAGTAGAGGTGTAGCTGATGGGGGGGTTTGGGGGTGGCTATCGGAAAACATCCCCCCGGCCTAATTGGAGGGGGCAACCAAAAGCTTAATTAGTAGTAGTCCACATATTGCATTTCTACTAATAAATCTCACTAAATGTTAGAGGCATCCCTTGAAGGGGTCAAGTGCCCCAGACCCCCAAGTCTCTAGCAATGCCTCTGCTTCAAAGTGTTGTTTTCTTGTATCTTGATTAATGGATTCCTCAAAATGGAGTTATGGTTAACAAGCTTATCTTGCTGAATTTGTTACTGTAGTGAGTTGGATCTTCGCTGGGGGCCACAGGCTTGTGGCCTTGTGCCTCAGTAAGCTAAGCTCAAGAAATATCAATAGTAACTCAGAGAAGAGTTCTTTGCCATAGAGCAATAGGGAAGGTATACTACTTTAGCATGAAGATTAGCAAGCTTGTCTCCTTTATCAATGTGGCAGTGTAGTAAGTTTGAGTCTCACTGGGTGCCTTACTAAAGATACCTTGTGCCAGACCATGTTAAACTTTGTTCAAAGGTAAATCAATATTATTTATCAAAAATTGTGGTGAATATTAGATTTCTTTAGCAATGGAAAAATCATTTTTGTAATCATTCTAATATAAAGTTATGAATCATTTCAAGCAATTTGTTTGATTTTTTTCTAAGATTCTCATCAGATCTTGACATATAAGAGTGTTCACATCATCAACCTCAACATCCTCACGACCACAGGTAGGCAACCAATTGATTTTGACTGGCCCCCAAGCAAATATTCGCATACTATGCTTAGCTTTTATGTTTTAAAAATTCTTTGTTTCTTTTCAATAGATTTAAAAGATACCTCGATGAAAATAAATTGTGACTTAATACAGTTCTTTGATTACTAATTGGCATCCTTGGTTAAGCACAAATAATTTTCTAGCATGTGTTATTCACTGATTTGAGGCAAATTATAATGATGCTTCATACGAATAAATCCCATATTTCAAGCTTTTAATAGCATTTATCTGGCTCGCCATCTACTCGTTAATATGAGATCTGGCTCACTGAAGTGAAAAGGTTGCTGATCCCAGCTCTACACCTTAACAAAATCTGTTTTTTACACTTACCAATATATCTTTTGAAATTGTTTTTTGCTTCAATATTTACGAATATATCGCACACATTTCATGGTGGAGTTTAATCCATAATATCCTTAGGATATTTATAGCATCAGATCTGTTGGTATTGTCTTCCAAAGTAATCTTATAGACGCATGCAGGAAAAGGTTGCTTGTCACAAGCAATATTCATAAAATGAGAAGCATTCTTCAAAGAATGTTGCATGAAAATTGTGCTCAAATCATTTATTGCCTTTTGCCAGATTAGGATATGGAAGAGGTAAGATCAGTTTTCACACAAAGTTATCTTTTTGTTTTTAATTCACACACACACATACACATACATATTCCCCCCACATATATATATATATACATACACACACACACACACACACAAACACATATATATATATATACATATATATATATATATAAATATATATATATATATATATATATATATGTATGTACACACACACACACACACACATATATATATATGTGTGTGTGTGTATGTGTGTGTGTGTGTGTGTGTGTGTGTGTGTGTGTGTGTGTGTGTGTGTGTTTGTGTGTGTATGCCACAGCCAGATTAAGCTAGTGTTGAGCCTGTAGCATGTGTTAAAAAAGGGTCCATGCTGAGAAAAAGCCACATAAATATGCAAGGAATCACACTAGGTAGGCAAGCTTCCGGTTGAGCAAGCTTAATTTTCAAGAATACACAAATCCTACTAGTCCTAAAAATAAGAGTATACAACCAATGTATCCTCATGATAGTCACCCATGGAGCTGAAACATGGAACCTGACTAAGAGATTGACCCTCAAACTGAGAACCATACAACATGCACATGAGAGAATTATGCTCAGCCTTACATGGAGAGATCATCGGACAGCATAGAATATTGGAGAAAAGATAGGAGTTTGAGATATCAAACAAACAGGAATCTCTGATGACAATGGGCTGAACATGTTCCAAGACTGTCAGACAGTTGCTTGATATCAAAATTCACAACGTGGATCCTCAGTGATCATATGTGAAATTGCAGCAGACAGAAAGTAAGCTAGCGTGACAAGCTAGATAAATTCAGCAATACCCATGATAGAGAGGTCTGTTGAATCTTAGGGAATGTCTACGTCCAACGACCAATGCTGAAAGGCTGATGATGATGATGATAGTCTTTCTCTAGCTACTGTTGCTGCTGCTGCTGCTGATATATAAAGTATCTATATATGTATGTATATAGATGTATGTGCTATAGATATAGATATAATAGTTCAAAGTGAACTAATGAATTTTCAATCTTTCACCTTTCTTTCTTGCAAACCTGGTTTGAGTTCTCACTCCAGTACAATGTGATCTCGATTCTAATGTGACCCACAATTTTGATAGCTTAAAATCATCATTATTATTTTACACTCATTATAATGCTACCCATAAATTTTTGACCCTTTTTTCATACAGAATTTTTTGCATTGTACACAAATACATTCGGCTTAGTTTGTATTAGGATTAGAATGTCTGCCTATGGTGACGATTGTTAAAATGGCAGACGACCTGCTGGACATGACAATTCATAATATAGATCCCCAGAGATCATATGTGAAACTGTGGTTGCAAAATATAAGATGGTGTGACAAAATAGACAAGTTCAGAAAGTATTGGCTCCACAACACCCATAATAGAGACTTCTGGCTATTTCTGGGAAGTGCCTATTACCATTTAAGTTTTTTCATGGAATCTATGATATCTCAGACTCCTTTCTCTCCTTTAATAAATTGTGCTGTCTTGTGATCTCTCCATGTGAGGTTGAGCATGATTCTCTCATGTGCACATTACATGGTTCTCAGTTTAGGGGTAAGTCTTTTGGTTAGGTCCCATGTTTCAGCTCCATAGGGGGCTATCAGTAGGATGCATTGGGCGTATACCTTTCTTTTTAACATTAGCCAAATTTTCTTGTTCTGGAAGGTTGAGCTCTCCCTGCCAAAAGTTTGCCAACCAAGTGTGATTTTTTGCTTGATTTTTAATTCTCTTGAGGATTCCATAGAGATTCATTGTAATGGTCTACTTTCTCCAGTTCTGCATCTTTGATTTTGATTGGTGAGTCTTTGTCTTCAACGTATTCATTGTTCATGACATTTGTTTAACTGAAGTTCATATGAAGGCCAACTTTCTCACTTTCTTTGTTCAGTAAAATATACATAAATATTAATACGGTAAATCACAAGATGCTAAAATCATTTTAATATCCCGACACACCAGCCTTCACTCTTATATTATTATTTATTTTTTAAATTTTTTATTATGATTATTTACGTGAAATTACATCTGAAATTTAATGAAACATCAACATTCAGCAACTTCTTAATTACCTGGGATAAGCCTCGTGTTAATTATTTCATTAATTATCCAAATGTTAATTATTTTAAAATTCTTCACATGACTGAACCCAAAGATTATCCACTGGCTGGGAATTAAATTGCAATCCTGCTGAGAAAAGTTAGTTTTTCTCTCCGCTGAAAATGAATAATAATACTTTTGCAAAGTGATATCCAAATGGGTCCTGTAGTAGCAAGCCTACATAAAGCTATATTTGAATATCCATACCTTGTATAGATGAATCACCGTAGCTTGTGCATGCACCAGAACTAACTATCTAGAATTATCTAAAAAAATAGATTTTCTATCTAAAATTTTCTAGAAAAGATAGATCTTTTTCTAAAATTATCTTTAAAAAAAAATGAATCTTCTTTTTGAAGTTCACTAAAAAAATACCAACTCAAGATTTGAGCATTGTTGGTCTGAAAATGACCATAGAGACCCTGAAAAGCACTGTTCTGAAAAAAAAATTCTTTGACGGTACTTAGTAGCACACTGATGTAAATTTTCAAGGTTGCAGTCCCCCACCCCCAGGAACCTGTGGCCCATTTGGCTGGTTGTATGGGCCATTTGTGGAGCTACGGTGATTCAATTTTGTATTTTATTCACCTTGCATACAACTGCTCATAGAGCATGGAGATATCATTATCAGAAGCCATCAGCCAAAACTGTCAACACAGTTTCTACAGTTTCTAAGGGATTCTGCCTGGCTGGCTGTCTATGTATGTATGTATGTATGTATGTATGTATGTATCATACTAATGGAGATAGAGGGTTGGTAATTGAAACATTTACACCTTGTTAGGTAAAAAAAAATCTTTTTCTCTGTTTTTACCAAATTCTCCTCCAAAGCAAAGGGGGTCAATTTATGATGTAAGTTTGTGCTAAATTGGTCCTTTTGTTTCATTCATGCATGTTTTGGGGAAATTCTGATTTATCATTGATTCAATAAAAGGCAAAAGAAATAACTCATTTATTGATCCCTACTTCCAAATCTTAAATTCAAATGAACTTCCCTCACATATGGGTATTGTATAATCTGAACTCACTGAATACCAGCTTGACCTTTGAGCATTTTTCATTATATTTTAGGTGAAAAGTAAGGAATATTTTTTTCAAAATCCACTTATATTATCATCAAATTAATTAATTTCTATCAAGTCCTATATTTCTATAATGGCTAGTGGCTACTTCATTATTGAAAGATTTTTAAATACAATCAATTTAATTTCCTGTCGGCAGACATTAAAACGGACTAAGATCTGCTTCAAATACACAAAAGTAATTTTCATTTTAGCACAACTAACTTTATGTTATTTCTTGAAATTAAAATCAAAATTAAATCAAAACTCACAAGAGTATACTTAAATCATGGCAATACATCTAAATTTTTCATAAAAAGTCCAGTGTGTGTATATGTATCTAAGGCCTGGAAAAAGTAGGGGACATGTTTTCTTGGAGCAGGACCTTGATACCCAAATACATTGGTTTTTGCCAGTCCGTTTGTGAAGAATGAGGTCTTGCATTTTCTTGCAATAGGGTATGCTCTGTTCTATACACTACTGCTGGCCAAAATGTTGGCAACTTTTGATGAATCAGTTCCAAATCATAACAATGAGATTTTACCATGATGGACTGACCTGGTTGCAAGACGATCAAAAAGTTAGGAGGATCTCATTGAATTGAAGATTTGATTGTCAGAAAGTTGATGGGGGTGCAAGTTTCTCGACCAAAAAAAAAGCAATGATGATTATTGCACAGAATTCCAAAGTACGCATGTAAAATCATGGGATAACCAATTCTTCAATTTCTTCATTTAAAAAAGAGTGTGTTCTGGAGTTGAATCCAGCCCATAAGCCTTATAAAAGTTGCTATATGCTTCAGCATTTTAATAACTCATATTGAACTCATAGTGCATAATAAGATAAAAATCATGTTTGCTTTGATACTCTATAAAGAAACAAACAGTAAAGGTAATCAAAAAATTTACCCAATACCTGAAAGTGGAGAAACACAACTTTAAAATGATATCTAAATTCATAGACAGAAGGGAACAATGTGAAAAAGCAATCACCCTAATTGCAAAGCATGAGCAGCCATTCATTTTGTTCCAACGTAATAGTAGCAGACTAATTTTTGAATTGATTACTGATCATGAGTGGATGGAGTTTAAGGTATAAAGAGACATGAAACAGTTACAACATTGTAGCTTATAAAGAAAAAAAAAAAAGATCTTAGAATCAACAATAACAAGTATTTATTTACCATGTGGTACACCAACCTGTTTGCCATGAATTTGAACTTCAGAAAATGTGTTCTAAGTACCCAGAGTAGTCCCTGCGGAAGCATCAGGAATTGAGTTTAGGAATGGTATATTCTGATCAGTTGAAAAACGCATTTTGTGATTTCCAGCCAAATTCTGAATGTCAGTTGTTGATATCACCCAGGATCCAGGAAGTTAAGAAAACATGAATTCATCATTTATATTTTGACTCCTGGGAGTAAACATGACTGCTTCAGGTATACCTGGATTAGTGCAATTATTTTTTTCCAAAATCATTTGTACTGTACAAAAACACGGTCCAAGGTCTTATCATAATTTCATGTTTTTGTTATCAGCTTATATTCACTTTAATTTATATAGCAATACTATAACTATACCTCATTAAAACCAGCTCTAATGAAGACCACACAATTTAAGGTATTTCTGTTGTGTTTGACAGTTGGCTTCAAGTACTTTAGATTTGATTCATACTGAATACTTTTTGATCAAAAGCACTGTATATAATTTGTATCATTTTATTTTAGGTATCTGGGTTTTTATTGGCTCCCTGAAGAAGCAAAATGATACACCGAGTCAAGTTTACTGCAAAGACATCTATGCGTACATATGGATGGACACAAAATTGTCTGTTCCCTTCACTTGCCTTCAGGCATAAGTGATTGATCCTGATCTTACCTCTCTTTTGCAATGGATACATTCAGCATGGTGGGGGCAGGTCCCTTGAAATTGGACACGATACTTCTTTGGGTGACAGGGGTATCCTGTACCAAAAGAGGGAAAGTATTGTGTATAATTCATATCAGTTTCTTTTGGATTTACTATGAACATAAACATCAGTCTTCCATTTCATGAATTGAAGTCGGAATCATGGTGACTAATTTGTACCCGAGTTCAGCCAGTTATTTGGGTGAAAAAAATTAGTCAGGTGGGGTTGATGAAAAAAATGATGGTGAAGAAGCATCTAAGAAAAAGGATGCCCTTTACTGCCCTTTTAAGGTATTGAAGTGACATTGATTTTATGATGTCTCATGAAAATCCATAAGGAAATTCAAATGGCAATGGGCTGGTCATGACAACAGCTGACCATCACAACCCACAGCATGGATCCCCAGAGATCACATGCCTAACTGAGGCTGGCAGAATACAAGATGGAGAGATGAACTAGACTAATTCAGAAAGTACTGGCTCCCTAACGCCCATGATAGAGAGTTCTGGAAAATCTTGGGGAAGGTCATCGTCCAACAACGGACAAAAAAAGACTGATGATGATGATGATGATGATGATGATGATGAGTGAGAATGACTTGATGATTGGTCATGATGATTTCATGATGTTAGTGATAATAGTAAATAAGGTCAGTATAGATGAGTTGGTGACGGTTTAATCCAATTTCAGTACAACACAGCAATGTTTTGAGTTAGTGAAAACCTTGATGAAAGGAATTGTGGTTGAAGTCTGCTTTAGACATTTCCATTTGTGTCCAGGGAAAAAGAATTGGCAGAGATATATGCTGGTGAGTTGTTCTCAGAACCAACTGCTGTCGATCAATTTTTTTATAAAGATAAAGTGGATCTAAGATGAGGCTTGGTACATTGGAAATTAATTTGCTAGAAAATATATTTGTTTTTTTTTCCACAGAGTTTTAATTGGCTCGAAAGATAGTGTCCTAAGAATCTCCTGAAATAGCAAAACTCTTTTGAGGTCATCGTATAATCTCCATTCAATACAGAGCATGCAGACTGTCATATTGGTGGTGTCTCAGAGGAATGTGAGGATTGAAATAATAGCTCCTGGGTGTTAGTATTGGGTGCATGAAGAGTATATAGCTAAATGAGAACCATCATCATCATCAGTCTTTTAGCGTCTGTCGTTGGACATAGACCTTCCCCAGGATTTGCCACACTTCCTTATTATGGGCGTCACGGAGCCAGTACTTCCTGAACTTGTCTAGCTTGTCTCTCCATCTAACATTTTGCCGGTCTCGGTTGCGCATGTGGTCTCAGGGGATCCATGTTGTGCGTCGTGATGTCCATCGATTGTCCGCCATTCTTGCAACATGGCCAGCCCACCGCCATTTGAGATTTTTAATGGATTCTATGATGTCCTTAACTCTTGTCTTCTCTCGGATGTACTGTGCTGTCTTGTGGTCTCTCCATGTGAGGCCCAGCATTATTCTTTCATGTGCAAGTTGCATGGTTCTCAATTTACGGGTCTGTCTCTTGATTTCAACTTTAAATCTCTGGATTAAATGGGAAAATAAGCTTTAAAACATGAGGTCTGATAGATTTCAATAGATTTATCACTAAAGTTTCTTTTTCTTTTTGTTTGAGGGCTGGAGTTGAGGCTTTTACTATAAAATGTCCAAAATGAGTTCAGTGTTCTCATTAGCTTTTATGGATTGGCCCAAGTTTGGGAAATTAATTTTGGCAGTCAAAACTTTATAACAAGCCATCATGAAAGAAAGGGATGCAAACTATTTTGCAGTCATTGCATGGGTGTCTAGACTTGGGTAAGTGGGTAAAGCTGAATAGAAATCACTGCTTAAGTGTGATTACGGACAGTGACAACAATTTGTTGTTTGTTACCAAAATACTGCCAAAATCACTTGACAGGAAACAGACACTAATGATGTCGGATTTGAAATTGATTTGAGGAGGCTTTAAAAATATATTAAAAAGACATTTCTCAATATTGATTATTATGTTTTTGTGGCAAGGCATTGTTTAGCACTCATTATTCCTTCAAAACATGAAAACAAATGTGGTAATTGAGGAATTAATTGAATTTTGGTACTTGTCTGCCTCTAATATTGCAGAATATTCTGACCGGTACCAATATTTTCTTTTTTAATTAAATGGATAAAAGAGAGGGAAGTTTGTTATATGGAAACATACTTTGATAGTTCTTTAGTTACCCTATTAATTTCAGCTGAGTCTGGCCCAAGGCCACCAGTATAACCACTTGGTATGAAGTGAACTGATTATAGTATTATTGGTCTTTGAGTCAAGTTTGTTTCATGGTGAAGTATTCACATCTCAGCCTGTTCTGGCATAAGTATGTGTATAAACAAAATCATATGTTTAGATACATGAAAATATTTATGAAGAGTTGATAGATGCAGTTGAGTAGACTTATCAACCTGAAATTGCTCAGATCTGCAGGGTTCTTTTTTTTTTAAACAGCATTATATTTCTTTCAGTTGTTTGATGGCTTGCTTTACCTCACACGGAGTGACTCCCGGGAATTCTTTGAACTGGTTTACTTGTGGCTTGCATACTTTGTTCCTTGTTCTGTGTCCCTTGTTTGGAGGAATAAGGTTTTTTGTAGAATTCTTGGGCACATTCAACAATTCGGTCCCTTTTTGATGTGAGGTCTCCATTTTCTTAGCATTTTCCCTGTGCTGAGCATTGTCAATAGTTTTGAAACCTTACCCTTTTTGAGAATTTTCACCTAATCACTAAAATACTAGATGAAAACCAACTGCGGGGACAGACTGGCTTCAGGAGAAGTTACTTGACCATTGATCATCTACATTCAGTAAATGAAACAGAATACAAGATTTCATTCACTGTAGCATTTGTTGACTTCAAGAAAGCCTTGTATATTTCAAAGCTTTTCAACATATCTACAGACACAACAGTTCTTTTATCAGGGTAAATGGAGATTCAAAGCCCTTACAGCCTCCAAAAGGAGTAAGACAAGATGATATCAGCTCAACCAGAATCGTCATAGCCTGAATTGAGATGATCCTTCAAAACTTGAACTGGGGAAATGAAATAATCAGAATAGACAATGAATACTTTAGTAACCTCAGATTTGCTGACTACATCATCTTTTTTGCTGAGAACCTTCATGATCTCCAGAAATGTTAGACAAACTGAATGGAGAAAGCAAAAAAGTTAGACTCTACATGAAGTTCAGTTAAACAAATGTCATGTGCAACAAACATGTTGAGGGCACAGACACAGTGATCAAAAATTAAAAACCTGGAGTTGAAGAAAGTAAAACACTACATCCACTTAGGACGATGAATCTCTATGTAATGTGCAAAAGGAAAAGAAATCAGGTGGAGAATCACTCAAGACTGGCAAGCTATGGGTAGAGCAAGCTCAACCACTATGAACAAGAAAATTCCATTGATCCTAAAAAGAAAGGTCTACGACCAATGTATCCTCCTGATAGTCACCTATGGAGCTGAAATATGGAACCTAACCAAAAAATTGATCCTCAAACTGAAAACCATGCAATGTGTAAAGGAAATAATCATATTCATCATCACACAGAGAGATCCAAATACAGCACAGTATATTAGAGAAAAACAGGGTTAGAGTCGGGGATATCATAGAAACCATTATAAAACTCAAATGGTAACGGGCTGGTCGTGTTGCATGAATGGCTACCAACTGTTGGACATTTTGGCTCTCAGTCTGGATCCCTAGAGATCATATGCCAAACTGTGGCAAGCAAAAAATAAGATGGCATGACAGATTCAGAAAGTATTGGCTCCACAATGTCCATGATAGGGATGTTGATAGGCTGCTACTGATAATATATTTATATATGTTTTAGTACATGCATATGTGTGTTAGTGCTTATATGTTCTATAACTTTGAGAAGAGTCATCAACATACCAACTTTTTGCCCTAACAATTTAAACTCTTCTTCACACCTTTGCTGTTAACTACACGCTTCAGTCAAGACATTCTACAGCCCTCTTCAAGGGTAAAATGAAATTTACAAGCGTTGCATTTAATGTTCAAATTTTCCTGTTTGATTCCATTTTTTGGCTTTGCACCACCAGAGAAAGAGACTGATGATGGAGACTCTCTTTACTGCTGATATTACATTTCATACCTGAAGAAAGCCATAGAATGAATTGGCCGAAATATTTTGTCAGCAACAAAGATTGGGAGAAGAGATTAAATTGTATGAACAAAAGTTTGTATGTTAGGTGTCTGTGTTTATATATGAATATATATGTATATGTATTAAGGTATGTATATGTGAGATTGCATCTGTTTATATATATATATGAAATTTAAATGAGACATTATGTGAATGTATGATTTGCAGATTTAGGCAAAGATTCAGAACTCCTGGTTTTGATGTACTTATACAAGCTATTGAAATATATATATTTTATTCACAATGTATGTATTTTTAAAAGTACAAACGTATGCCTATACATTCAAATGTATTGATGAATGTTTATGTAGGTTATACATGTGTGTGCATATGTATGTATATGTTTATGTGTATGTGTGCTCCTGTTTTTCTGATCAGAAACCTATTCTTTTGAGAATTGATATGCAAGGTTTATATATTTATACGTGAGTGTGTGGATATATATATATATATATATATATATATATATATATATATATATATATATATATATACAAATATATAAAAATGTATGTATTGATGTATGCATATTCTTGTTACAGCATATACATTTGTGTTTGTGCGCACATTTACATACGGGAGCATTTATCAATATATGTGTGCGTAATAAATAGGATATTTGCTGAGATTCACGTATGGATAAGCTCGAAAGCAAAATAGGTCACCAAAGAGTCTTTTATTTTCTGCTAATATAATATGATATAATATAAAAGATCAGAACATAATTTTCAAACCATTATTAAATATTCATGTTGGTATAAAGGCTTATGTACATTAGACTTGATATAATGTATACACGAAGGGTGATTCATAGACTAAAAGTTTACCAAACTTTGGAGATGGGGCAAAATTAATGGTTTGCTTTAAAACCCTCTCCACATCAAAGGAAAATAATAATCTTGATAATGATAAAGCAATGAGAGGTTCTCGGTTCTTTGACTTGTACAATACCAACACTATTATTAGTGCTACTACTCGTTCTGCTCTTTGAATAATCATGAGTTAATAATTGTGAAATAGCGACTTGTCTGAATTTTTCACCTGCCTTTCAAAATTGCCATGAATTCATACAATGAATGGTAATAAAACTTAGTACAGAACACCTGTTATTGCAAATAAAGATTACTAATCACAACATTGCTACCAATAAAGTGCCACTTGTGGAATGGCTATTACCAGGTTATCCCATAAGTAATTTTACTGAAATAGATTGGATAATACTTTTATACTTGTAAAACCTTTAAATTATAACAATGATGCTGATACATATTTGTTCAGTTTTAAATGAATAAGTCATTAACTTAACTCTCCTACAGATGAACTTGCGCTTTGGAGTTCATAAAATATATAATGCATGGTGAGTTTTAAAATAGCAAAAAATGCAGCAGATGTAACAAAAAATATTTGTGGTGTTTATGGGATAAGAAGAAATTATGAAAGAAAGTATCGAACATGGTTTGAAAGGTTTAGAAACTGTGATTTGAACTCAAGAGATGTGCCACAGACAGGTCCTGTTCAGTTTGTCTAAACTCAATCAATAGTGATGTTATGGTGACTGGAATTAGCTCTAGAACTGAATTCAAGCCATTGAACAGTTCACCATCATCTGCAACAAAACGGAAAGATGTGAAAACTTGGAAAATGTGTTCCCCATGATTTCACAGAAGTAGGCTGTTAAACAAGAGAGGATCTCTGGACTCATATAAATGTATCTCATTGTTTTGACAAATTAGTGGCTTTTTTACAAAAAAATATTGCAACAAAGACAATAGCTGAGTGGAGACAAACAGGCTTAAGCATACCTAAAAATAGATCTATATCCAAATAAAATTTTGGTAAGTGTTTGGTTGGTTACATTGGTGTGGTCCATTTTGAGTTTCTACCAGTTAATGTTATGTCTACAACAAACATCTATCAACAGTTAATGTTTAAACACTGCTTTGGAGGTAAAGAGTGTTTTATCAGTTGCAGAGGCTTTTTGTTTCATGGTGATAATGCATGACCCCATACAGTAGAGATCACACCTGAAAAGATCATAGACCTTGGCAGGGTGAAAATTCCATACACTCCTTATTCTCAAGATCTTGCTCCATCTTATTTACTCTTATTCCAGATTTTACAGAACCATCTAGACGGACTAGTTCTCAAAACACATGAAAAGATGGAAACTATCCTCTGTTCATTCTTATATTCCAATCCAAGAGACTTTTGCAAAAACTGTATCATGAAGTGAATGGTTGGAGGTTAATGATAATGACAGAAGCTATGTAAATGAATAAATTCTGATTAAACGCAAATCTTTAAATATTTTTTCTGACCTTATTTTGGACATTACTTATAGTACAACTTGACCTGATACTTGCCTGACCACTGCACCTTTTAGTAATAAAAACAATAATAATAATTACTCCTATTTTCATGTAATATAAAATTCAGCACCTCAACTTGCAATACTAATAATATACTGTACATGCTGGCATATGAGATCTATTCAAACATCTAGTATTTCTCTTGATTGATCATATTAGTTTGTTCAGATACTATAAACCTGACTGTTGGACAAAATTCTGCCTTATGATAGAATATTAGACTAAACGAATCAACACCTTAGTTTTGGGGTTGACTTATATGCTGGCTTGTATGGTAGTAATTATAATAATGGCGACTGAACAAGTATTAATAAAAAGTAAATTACTACTTCTGTTGTTTCTATTACAATAATAATGATAATGATTATAAAAAGACTATAGCACACCATAAGTGAATGAAGTACGCTGACTCAAAAGGAATACAAAAACAGACAGTGATATTCTGGGAATTGTGCAAATGTCTTGAGTTTGACCATGAAGGGTCTCTGCAAAGAATTTCAGAAAGCTACTTTCTGGCCCCAAACACATGCAGTGCACAAACACCCTAGTCCTTCAGCCATTCTGTTTTCCTTTTAGCAAACCTCACTTGCCGGTAATCATAGTCAACCTATCTTATCAATGGACACCCTATCAACTCTTAGACCCTGTTTAACACTCTCAGACCCTGTTTGGCCCTTCAGGTCCCCCTGGCTGCACTCCCCTCTCAGAGTTATAGGGACTAATGTAAACAAATGGTATCAGCACAAACCCTCAAACGATGACTGGGTTTCCATGGATCATTTGAGAAACGTTTACAAAATCATTCTCTCATGTGTTGCACGACACAGAAATGACTGGGTGAGTCCGACTGTGAGTCACACGAGTGGCATCTGGAGATCAATCTCTTCAATATTCAAGTGCTCTTTCTCAGATAGTTCTTCAGTTAATAATGAGATTAATGATAATACAATTACTGATACCAAATCAGTTACTACGAACAAGTGATGATGACATTAATGGTAACAACGACGATGACAATGATGATGATGATGATGACAATGACAATAATGATGATGATCATGATAATGGTGATGATGATGACAACAATGATGATGGTCATGATGACAACGATGATGATGGTGATGATAATGACGATGGTCATGATGATGATTATGGCAATGATAATGATGGTAATGATGATTACAAAGATGGTGATGGTAATGATGATGGTGTGATAGTGATGATGTGAAAAGTTTATCAAATAAAAAAGAGATTAAAACTTGTCTTGATTGTAAATATTTAATTACTGATTGGACAATATTCAGAACAGGTCTGACCAATCAAACGATCTTCCCGTGAGAATTTCTATCTTATTTGTGCTTCACTGTGTGTGTGGGTTAGGGCGCAGATGTGAGTGAGCACTTCAGTTTTTATTAAGGATTTCATTTGATGGTGTAAGGTAGGAGAGGTGTGTAGGTAGGTTGCGGCTGGCGGGTGGATGCAGTGACGGGGTATGGGTGTAATTCACTGTTCATTTCTCTTGAACTATGCCCTCTCTACCTAAACTTCCCCACGGGTTTGATAGACTTTTATTTATTGGCAACTTTTGCGGTTTTCTTGTAAAAAAAAAAGAAAAGAAAAATAAATGACGAGGAACTGAGAAAAAGTTGAGACTCAATTAATGGTTGTAATTGTATTATGAACCTGAATCAGTGATTAAATGAAGAGCAGCAATAATGCTTGTTTTTCCAAAAATTCTGGCTCTTTCAGAGAGCTCTATCCAGCAAAAGGCTAGAAAAATAACTTATTTATTGATAACCAATTTTTCCAATATTTTAATTGATCACTCTCAACTCAGCATGCTGCTAAAAAAATATTAGTCATGTGATGTTTTCTATAGAGTGACTAAGCAGACTAATCAGTTACCATTTACATCTCTTTATCTCTCATTAGTATGACTATTGGAAGTGCACGGAGCATATTGGTTGACAGCATCAACGATGGAATCAAAAAACTTTTTGAATTCGGGCTGTGACAGTATGCCGCTCCCTTTGCACCAATGCTTTTGATAGAGGCATGAATCCATCTCTTCACACACTAGCTATGGGTATTTCTCAGGATAGACTGGGCTCTTTAGCCTTGGTTGGCAACCAGACTAGGAGACAGGATAACAACGCAAGTCCACCATCTTGCCCAGCATCGTGACAGAGTAGAGAATGAGTTTCAGGGCTTTGGTGATGCTCCAATAGGCCTAGCAAGCTGGCAGTGAATTATGGTGAATTGCTCATTAAGTATAAAATGAGGATTGTTGGATGGCATCATGCAATCGTGTCTTAATTTCTCCATGACAAATTGAATACAGGTTGAAAATTGAAAAAAAAAATTATTATCAATGTTAAAGCCTATATCATCATCTTGATCATTATGTAAGACAATAATAAGGATAATTACATCACAAATACTACCACTATGATAATCATAATGATAATTGTGATAGTGATTACTTTTATAAAAAAATATAAATAGATGAATAAATATATATAATAAAAAGAATGATAATAGTGATAATAATAGTAATAATGAAAATATTGATATTAATAATATTGATAAAAATGAAAATAATTATAATGATAATGAAAATTGATGGAATCAATATTATTGGTGCCATTTTCATCTGGGCGATTAGCACTGATCATGAGTAACATTTTGTATGTGGTCACAGACTCTGGTGCCATTTTACTTGGGCCATTATCACTGAGAACAATATAAATAAATAAATGAATATGTTCAATATAATGATAATAATGATAATGATAATAATGATAGAAATTATGATAAATTGATTACAATCATAATAATAATGATTTGGTTATTATCACTGGTGACATTTTCACCTGACACATTAGTTTTGCCAGGAAAATCATAACTGGTACCATTTTCACCTCAGCCATAAGAACTGGTCACATTATAATAATTGAGGTCATCATATAGGCCTGGGTCATCATCACCATTTTTATCTGGGCCACTATCACTGGTGCCATTTTTACTTGAGCCCTGTGGTGGCATTTTCACTTTGACCATTATCACTGATGTCATTATCACTTGTGCTATTTCCACCTCTGTCATTACAATGGGGTTATCATAACTGGTGCCGATAACACTGGTGCCATTCTCACCTGGGTCATTACCACTGAGCCATTTAACCATGACCATTATTACTGATGTCATTATCATGGGTGTCATTATTACATGGGTCATTAACACCAGTGCCATTGTCTCTGGTGAAATTTCTACCTGAGCTATTATCCCTGGTGCCATTTTCACTTTGGTCATTGCAACTGGGGTCACTACCCCTAGTTCCATTTTCACATCAGTCATTAGCACTGGTTTCATTTTCACCTTGACCATTATCTCTGATATCATCATCACTGGTGTCATTTTCACTTTGGTCATTACAATGGGGGTCATTATAACTGGTGCCAATAGCATTGCCATTTTTACCGGGGTCATTATTTTTACCAGAACCATTAATACTGGTGCCATTATCACTGTTGAAATTTCTACCTAGGCCATTTTAACTAATGCCATTATAACTGGGACAATTATCATTGGGCCATTTTTACCTCGACTATATTCACTGATGTCATAATTACTGGTGCCATTTTCACTTTGGTCATCAGCACTGCTGTCATTTTCACCTTGACCATTATCACTAATGCCATTAAAACTGGTGCCATCTTTACCTGGACCATTAACTGGTACCATTTCACCTGGACAGTTATCACTGGTGCCATTATAACTGGGATAATCATCACAAAACCATTTTTACCTTGACCATAATCACTGATGTCATTGTCACTGGTGCCTTTATCACCAGGACATTAACACTGGTGTCATTTTTTTCTATAACCATTATCACTGGTGCCATTGTTACCTGTCATCATCACTGATGCCATTTTCACCTGGGCTATTACCATTGGTGCCATCTTCACTTGCTATTTTTACTATTTTACTATCATTAGCACTGGTGCCATTATTACCTGGGCGATTAGCACTGGTGCCATTTCACCTTGACCATTAATACTGTTATCGTCCTTAGTCCCATTTTTACACGGGACATTACCACTGGTGCCATTATGACAGGGTTCATTATCACTGGTGCCAATCTTCCTGGACTATTGAGACTGATGCTATTTTCAATGTACCATTATTACAAGAGCCATTTTTACCTGTACCATTCACACTGATGTTATTTTTACTTTGACCAATTATCACTGATATCATCAGCACTTGTTCCATTACCTTGGCTATTAGAACTTGTACCATCTTTAGTGGAATTTTCACTGGTGCCATGACAGTTCATTACTACTGGTGCCATTTCACCTGTACTATCAACTTTGGTGCCATTTTGATGGGCCATTATCACTCTATTTCAATCGATTTCACCTTGACTATTATATCTGATGTCATCACCACTGGTCCCATTTTTACTTCAGCCATTAACACTAGCGCCATCTTCACTACAGCTATTTTTACTGGTGCCGTTACAACAGGGTTCATTATCAGTGGTATCATTTCACCAGGACTATTAACACTGGTGCCTCTCTTAATGAGCCATTATCACTAGAGCCATTTCCACTTGGGCCTACAGCGCTGGGCCAATTTTACCTTGATCATTATCCTGATATCATTATCACTGGTACCATTAGCTGGTGTCCTCATTTTACTGATGACATTTTCATCTAGGCCATTAGCACTGGATGCCATTGTAATGATTGCCATTTCATCTAGGACCTCATCATCGGTGTCATTTTTACCTTGACTGATGTCATTATCACTGGTACCATTTTCACCTGGGTCATTACAACAGGGGTCATCATTGCTGGTATCATAAGCACCAGTGCAATCAGTCCTTATTTTACTGGTTCTATTTTTACTTTGACCATTATCACTGATGTCATTATTAATTGTGTCGTATCATTATCATCTTGACTATTATCACTGATATCATTATCACTGGTGCCATTTTTACTTTGGTCATTATCTTTTCCAAGTCATCATTACTGATGGTATTTCCATCATGGTCATTATCAATGATGCCATATTTACTTTTTTTTATCTTTTTAATCTAGGCCATCAACACTCATGTTATCATCACGGTACCATTTCCACCTTGGCCATTATAACTTTAGTCATTATCACTGGTGCCATTTTTAATAGGCCATCATCACAAGTGCCATTTTCACTTGAGCTTTCAGCATTGGTACCATTTTACCTAGACAATTTTCACTGGTGCCATTACCACTGGTGCCATTTTTATTGGGGTCATTGTCTCTGGTGCATTCATCACTGGTTCCATTTTCACCTGGGCCATTATCACTGATGTCATTTTGTCTGGCCCATTTTTTCCTGGAACCATCAGCACAGGTGCCATTTTTGCTTGTATCTTTTTCACTGGTGCCATTTTGCACCTGGGCCATTTTAACTGGGGTCATCATCACTGGTACATTATCAATCCTCCTACTGCTCAGCTCTGGCACCTGCTCCTACGCAGTCGCAGGGTTAGGGGATCCCACGGACCATCTCTGCACTTACTTTATTGGTTGCAACACTCCTTTCTGATGTCAGTGCTTCCAACAAGTTGAAGATATAAAAGATTTCCTTAAAAAATTTGCTGAATCTTGTTTTATTCATAATGGAATATGTGCTCTGAATTTGTAAGAATAAAAGATTTCAAATCTTTTCTCTGCATCCTTAATGTCTATAACATCTTCTGGCCGATCTATTTTTCAGTCCTTATCAGCAAAAAGGCAACTCTTATTTTCTCCAGCCAAAGAAAGTAATGGGTTCGTTTATGTACCCGACAAAGACTGTAGAATTGATCAGCTAAAATGTTATATTGACAACATCAAGGATGCAAAAAAGACATTCAATTGTGCAACCAAATTTTGGAATGTTAACAACTCTTCTCAAAGTAATAGACAATGAAAGATTTTGCTGAAAAATATTCAAATCTCTTGCATTGATCCTGTCTGATTAGCAAGAAATCTGCTCATGATACATCTTGATTGTACTTAGCATTTCAAAAATAAATATCACTGTCCTCAACTTTCTGTTCCATATTTGAAGAATTGAAATTTCAGAAACCAATAATCCTTTTGAGCTTCTTATTTGAAAAGGAACAATTATGTATTAAACAAACGAGTCAAAATAACTTCAAATCATTCATCCAATAAAAGAGTTTGATGAATATTTCAATTCCTAATGAGATTTAATGACCATCAATTTGTTCCAAATACCAAAATAAATTGAAGCAATCCACAAATATTTAATCAACTTAAGAATTCAATATTATTTTTCAGATTCCAAAAACCTTTTCTTGATATATTTTTTTCATTTCTTATTTTTCAATTCCCTATCTTAACCTCTTATTGTCAAATCATCCCGCATTGAAATGATAATTGTCCAGGGCTTATTGGCATTCATTGTTTTCATCAAGAAGAGTCAAAGTGCTGATGCTGGGGAAAAACCACAAAACCTACAGAGTGAGGGGCAGAGAATTTCGCTTATAGATTCTGATTTGCATCCTTGACATCCTGAAACAAAAATGTTTGTTCTAATTATGTCAGGACTTTGTTACTGGTTAATTGTAATTGGTTTCATCAGTTAATGAGTTGGATTAAAATTAAGTGATTGATCACAAATTCAGATGTCAGAGAGTCATTAATCAATTGTTGCTTTGGATAGTGAAAAAAATTTATGTTGGATGTATATTTGTGTCTTTGTGTGTGTATATGTGTATGAAGGTAAGTACGGATAGCATGTGTGTATGTCAGTGGTTCTCGACCTTTTTCAACCAATCTTGCCCCTGATCAAAATTTTCATTGTCGTCACCACCCCCATCCCCATCCAGTACTTTTGAATATCTTATGATTTATGAAATGACACAGGGGTGTAGGGTACTGTCATGTGTGCCAAATTGTTGCAGTTAGAGAATAACTGACTTTCAAATACGTTCACTGACAAGGAAGAAATTCTTCCACAGCACACTATTATTCAGTCTCAGTGTGATTTTTTTTGGTTTGCACTTCGTCCATAAGTTTCTTGTTTTATGTGACAATTTCAATGATTCCACAAGGCTCATTCACACACCTGCAACATGCTCATGAAAGAAACATGCTCAACCTCACATGGAGAGATCAGAAGACAGCTCAGTATATCAGGGAAAAACAGGAGTCTGAGACGTTATAGAATCCACAAGAAAACCCAAATGACAATCGGCTTGCCATGTTGCAAGAATGGTAGACAACAATGGACATCAGAACTCACAACTTGGATCCCTAGAGGACACATGTACATCTGAAGCCAGTAAAATACAAGACAGCGAGATAAATTAGATAAATTCAGAAAGTATTGGCTCCACAACGCCCACGATGGAAAGGTGTGGCATATACGGATCTTGAAAGACAGATGATGATGCTGACCTGGGGCGGGAAGGTCCCTTGGTTGAGAACCACTTGTGTAGGTCATAAAAACTGGATTAATAGATAAGTACTGTGCGTGATTCTGTTTACATCTTGATGTTCTTAATGTTCAATCTATGTGATCCTTGGAGAAGCTTAGAGTAAAGTGCACTGACAAGAGAGGTGAATATATTTAAAAATAATTATGTTGTGTAAAGTAAATGTTTTTTCATTAGGCTATGAAGAAATACAATCTAGAATAGATAGACACACATGAATACTAAATATATATACGTATATATTTTCTTCAATTGTTTATTCTATTAATGTTGTCTCGGTCAAGTGATACATTAACCACGTTCTGATGGGAGATGATTTTAAATAAGAGTTTCAATATAATATAATGCAGTTTATAATCATTCTGTCATCATATATCCATTTTTTATTACACACACACACACACACACACACACACACACATATATATATGTACATATAGTCACACATGAGGGACACAAATGATTCTCCCAGATCTTTGTGTACAAAGTCAATCCATTATTTATCTATCTATATCTTTCTCTCCCCGCCACTCTCTCTCTCTTGTATATATATATATATATATATATATATATATATATATATATATATATATATATATATATATATATATATATATATACATATATATATATACGTACAATCCCATCATGTTTTTGTTATGCAAAGACTTGATTTTCTTTGGTTTTTATAATATTCACTTTATTTAGAGCAAATCCTGAGAAAAAAACAAATGTTAAATATTGCTTTCATTTGAACATATTACCTACTTCAATAAGCAAATTGTTGTCACAGTATACAATGCATAGCAATATACTTCCAACTCCTTATTGCCTTCTGATATTTTCTATTTTGCATCTTTCCCAACAACTGTATTTATTTTTGGAGTTTTCAACTTGTTTATATGGTTTCAATTTTTTTTTTCTAGTTCTCCACCTCCATTAAAAACCTGAAAAAAATGGACGCATTAAAATGGAAGAAAGAAGAAAGAAATGTGTTGGCACTGGCAGGAGAAAAAAAAATGGTTGATAAATTATAAACAACATTCACAAATTTAAACAGATATTCCAGATTTTTGAAAGGTGGAAAAAAAATATGTACAGATAAGCAGAGAGATTTGAATTAAATTTCAGTAAATGGAAGGGAAAAAAAAGTTGAGGAAAGAGAGAGGAAAAGACTTAGTTCAGAAAAACATCAGAGTAGATATGAAAGGAAGAGAGTAAAAAAGACAGAAGTAGAAGGATGGCTGGAGGGAAAAAGAGAAAGGAGAAGCGGAAATGGAAAAGAGTGAAAGAAAGGGAGATAGAGAAGAGAGAGAGAGTGAGAGAGAGATACAACAGAGAGAGAAAGAGAGAAAGTAAAAGAGAGAAGAATAAAGTAATAGTAAGAAAATGGAAGTAAGCGAGACCAATGCATAAAACAGAAAAGAAGGAAAAAATCGGAAGTTAGAGAAGAAGAAGAACATTAGAGAGCAAAGGCTTATTTTTTTGTAATGGGGAGCAGGGGAACTTTGCTCCTCAAGTGGCCCCCTCCAACACTCATTGAAATTGGTCAGCAGAAATGCAGTAGGTGAAATACTATTCATAAAGCACATGGGGGTCCCTCTATTGGAGGCAGGGAGTGGGGTTAAAAAGCCCACCTTCCCCTCCAAATCATCAGCTAGGTCTCTGTAATGGAAACTTTTTTTAAATTGTGGGGAGAAAGAATTGAGAAATATGTTGAAAGGAAATTGAAGGAAAAATTAAAAATAGAAAAGATTTGAATGTTGTTTGAATCTGCGTAGCCAATTAAATTTTGTGATGGGCAAATTCCCAAGTATGATTACCAAGATTCATATTCCATCGTATATTTTTTTAGTGGATTTCATTTATTTACTTGAATGGGGAAGGGAGGCTTCTTCCTCAATTCTTTCTTCCTTCCTTTCTTTCTCTCTCTCTCTCTTCTCTCTCTCTCCCTCTTTCTCTTATTCTTTTTCTTCATTTTGCTTCTGGTCTTTCACCTCCTCTCTCTCATTTTACTTCACTTTTTTCCTAATTCTCTTCAATCTTTCTCTTTCTTTTCTTTCCGTCTTTTATCAACTTTTTCCTTTATCTCTTTTCTTCCACACTCTTCTCATAAGTTTGAAGCTTAGCTTAGGATGGCACAAGGCCATAGGTGTAGGTTATCCAATGAGGATAAAACCCACCAGAGTAGTAATCGTCAAACAAATTTGTCAACATCAACAAAGTCAGTAATTGGGGTTTTTTCAGTTTTTAAGTTGGTCTGGCTGGCTATATGAGTATGCATCATGCATACAGGCCATACCAATTGACCTGGAAGGTTCAAAATTTGAAAATTCACTCCTTATTATGTCCAAACAAAAAAGTTTTTCTTTTTTTTTTATAACTGCCCTCTGGTGTTCAATGGACGTTTCAATTTACAATGTAAGTTTATACAAAATTGGTTTCTTAGTTTGTGTCCAGCAGCATTCATGCTTGTTTTTTCAGACGTTTTTAGTGATCACTGCTCAACAAAAGGCAAGAGATGTAACTCATTTGTTGAGCACTCTTTATTCAAATTTTTAATTTGTCATGCTCAACATAGCATGCTGCCAAAAGAAATTGATCATGTGATGGTTTCTATTGAATTATTAGATAGACCTGTTTACATTACATCCATTCTTCAGTATTCATTTTCCTTCTGTATTTCGTTTTTTTCCTTCATCTTCTCCCCAGTTTTTCTTCTTTTTCCTTATCTTTCATTCTTGATCCTTCCTCTCATCCTCCCTTCATTCCACTTTCTGGTTTGAGCACAATTTTTTTTAATTATGTCCCTTGTTTTCTATCTCTCATAATCTCTTTCCAAAACAACTATCTTTTGATTTTCAACACCACTCCCTCATTTGTCTTCTATCTTTTTGTACCTCTGTCCTTGATTATTCTCTTTCAGTAACCCTTTCTTCTTCTCCCTCAATCATACTTTTTCTTCCCTCCCCACATTTTAATTTTGTCCTTCTCAATTTCTGGTTAGTATATCAAAAATTCATGTTTTTCGAAAATGAAAATAAAAACACCATTTCATTTTAAACAAACTCTTTCTTCTTATTTTTCTTTTGAAATACATTATGAATATTCCGGGATGATATACCTGATAAGTGTAGATGCATATAAACAAACACATAATTCTAATGTATCATGTTTTGCATATATCTTCTTTTTCTTTAGATGTGTATTCAGTTAATTTTTAACTTGTTTTCCTATTGGTTCCATTTGGAATCAGTTCAAAGTTGGAAAACTGTTTTTCATGTAAAAATAAATAAATTCAAAACTCAATTAAACTATTTCCCAAATGTAAAACATAAAAAGAGTTTCTACATCTATCCACGTATATCAACATAAAAGTTTGTATGCTGGCTTATAGGTAAATTTGATACCAGTATATGTATATACACGCACTCATATGCTGGCAATCAATGGGAAATCCTGAGATAAGTTTATTAACTACATAATGGAATGCTGGTACACACACACACACATATATATATATATATATATATATATATATATATATATATATATATATATATATATATATATATATATATATATATACCAACTCATATCATTATTTATGTATATATATGAATTACAAGTATACACCTAACAGAAATATATGTTCTCATATATATATAATTGAAATCAGTCGATGTTTTTATTCTTATGTATACATATATGCCTTTCTATCTATCTACGAAAGTTATATTCATATACATTTACAAATTATATATATATATATATATATATATATATTCAGTGCAAGAGTATTTTGTGTACAGACAAACATATATCGAAAAAAGTAAATTGTAAATTGGATGAAAAATTTCAATAATTCAAAAAAAAAAAGCAATAATATTCTGTGTACATGTATAAATATGTGTGATATTTTTTACACACCTTTTGTAATCAATTTTCTGAAATGCAAACGGTATGAATTTAATGAATAAATATCCGAGTTGTAAAACCTTTAATTCCCTCTCTCACACCTGTACATGCACATAATTATCACTTCCTCTCTCTCTCTCTCTCGTTATATATACCTCTATATATCTATGTACATGTTTACTTATTCATATATATACATATATATATATATATATATATATATATAGTAGAATGTGGATTTGCTACTCAAACTAGCTCATGTTTCTGCCCTCTCTAGGCCTCATCAGGCCTACCCACTAAGTTGAGCACTCTAAAGGATACATTTTCTAAAAGAAATAAATCCATTACATATCAGAAATGGCTTTATATTATTGATATATTGTTATATTATGTTATACGGCTAGCCGGATTTGTACCACATATACTACGTGTATATATATATATATATATATATATATATATATATATATATATATATATATATGTATATATATATATATACATAGTATAGAAAGCTTTACAGCTTTAAGCACTGAACATTAAGAACTTTTTCATATATATATACATATATATATATATATATATATATATATATATATATATATATATGTATATATATATATATATATATATATATATATATATAAATATATATATATATATATATATATATATATATATATATATATATATATATATGTATATATATGTATATATATTTGTATGTATATATATACGTACATAAACCCCCAGGTTTGAAATCTTGCTGAAGTTAATAATCATTTTACTACAATGCCCTTGGAAAAGGCATTTATCCGTGAGATATTTAGACAAAATGTTTCATCAATGGTATATCATGTTGAAGAAAAAATGTTGTTAAATGAGTACTTAACTTGCGAAGTACTTAACTAACCCTAACCACTCTCAGAATGTAGGGGCAAAAAGATATTCCTCTCATATTCATCCTTTGAAATGGGGCCACATTAAGTACATCGGCATATGGGAACTATTTGGTTAAGGCAGGCAAAAGGCTTGATTTATGCAAACTTTTCCGCTGATTTGCCTGAACTCAGGGACTTGTACACTTATGCTAGTGCAGCTATGTAACAAATATTATCATCCGATTTATCACCAAAATAAGAAAATGCACATAAATATTAAAATACGTTCATTTTTTTACTTGCGAAGTTAAAAGAACATTTCATTTGTCATACAACCAGATACGACAAATATGTCAGACATTTCAGTAACAATATCCCTTTCTTCTTGTTTTGATCTTTGTCCAGTGGTTATGACATCAGTTTCAAATACTTCCATATTTATACGTTGTATATGTATCACATAAATTACACA